>OX578153.1:105849644-106462144 GCA_951213105.1 Amaurobius ferox
AACCACAAAATGTCATCTTAATTACATAGAACATATTTACATTCACTAAGTAGGTATTGGATAATGATCGATCTGATCATTTCCCCCTCTCTAGTTAAATTAAATATCATACTAGCCCTCAAGTTAGGCAGTTAACTTCCTTATTAAATTCTAATTATATTCTCTGATACTCAGTCTGCAGTGGGAGAGGACAAAAGGACTGACCCCTTTTAGGTACGGCATCGAGGTGGCACTCTCCGTCGGTTATTAGACGACCCAGTCTTAACTCTGAAAATTACCAACTGACTTCTCTCTCCGCTCTTCTTCTCCTCCCGGGACCTCGGACAGCCCCCTGGCCGGGCTCCATAGCTGACGCTTGGCCGCTATAGGTTCGAAAACCCATAAATTCAGTGACGCGGCCGGGCTCCCTCGAATCATTGGATTTGGCCCCTTCCAAAGGGTTGGCTAAAAATTGGGGGGCTCTAGCCCTCTTGCAGGTGTCCATTTTACTTAAAAATAAGATAGCGTCCCTTGCCATTTTCTCACCACTGCAGCTGGTCTCTTACTCATAGCCATGGAATGTCAACCGTTTCCAAAGAGAGAGAGGGGGGGGGGGGTAATACTTTCTAGAAGTGAAGTGGCGACAGGAAAATTCCAATACTGTCCCACGACAGTATAAATATAGTATATAAACCTATTTACATTTTAAAAGTAAACACACTTTTAAAATTGTCAAACATCAAAGACCACCATTATGAGAGATCAATTTTATTTTTCTATAGCGATCAATGCACAGTGCTTCAACACTTTCAACATATTTTATCTTTATATTGATGCATCAATAGTATTGATTTGGCAATGAACTGCATACATAGTATTATATATAGGGACCGCTAGTAGTGTAATGGGGGTCGAATGTTTTGAATTTGAGTTTTCGATGGAATAGCACATTTAAAAGTTTATTGCGTGATACAAGAAAACCAGTAAAATATTACCACAAAAAATTCATGAACACAGACTGCATGATACTTTAAGATACTCATAAAAAGGTATACAAATCTACTATGAACAATACAATAGTATACTATATTGCTGAAAAAGCTTTATATTTGAATACACAATTTCAGAGCATGATCTTTAGTCATCAAAAAGCCCACCAAGAAATCCAACTACTATGTTCAGGTTTCTAATATACGCTAAACAATAGAGTTAGATCACTAGGATTTAGCTTAAATATATGTGACTACCGCTATTAGTGCTTCAAGTACCATGGCAAACAAAGTAAAGACATAATACACTCCAAATTCACATTGGCTGTCACAAACTTCTAAAATCTCATTCAAACGGAAAAAACAAAAAAAAATGTCTGCGATCCTGCAAAATCTCTGATCAATAAATACACGGAAGCTCGGCATAAATAAAATTGAAGGTAAATAATTTAAACGAACAATATTTTGATGTAGGAATTCGATGTTAACGTGCTATAAACATCAAGTTAAAACCGATACAAAAATATACGGTTTACTAATAGAAATTACGTAAACCAATAACGTATGCATAGAAAGACATATAAAACTTTAAAAAGTTATAAAATGCAAATATATAATAAACGAAAAATTGCAAAATACACTACATCTCTTTACGTACTATAAGCATTGACGTTAAGGCTTAACAGACGATGAACGGAAAATGCATCATTTATTACAAAAATTATCAAAAAAAATAATTTCTTTTACTGGCGGCGACTGCCAGAATCATTAATATACATATAGAAAAGTTTGCATACCTGTTATGGGTGTAGAATTATTAAAAAATAACCTCTTTTCACGAGAACTCCATATATCTCCATAAGCTTTACATTAGAGTGCACAATTTTCTAGCACCCTTTTCCGTGACGTCACGAGGGAGTTGGGAGGCGTCTTTAGATCTCGAAGGTGACGGCCAGGCCCAAGGAAGAAGAGAACAGGAATCACGATAGCCCCGGTATAGCGCAAGGTCCGTAGAATATCTTATATATAAGGTTGTCTCGTTCGGGTCCCGCTAAGGCTCCTCTATATAGGAGCCTTAGGTCCCGCGAAGGAAAGACGAGTGACGTCACTGCTAGACCCATTCTCGGAGGCGAGAAAAACTATTGAGAATCGTTGATCGGAAACTATTTAGATACTTATCTAATAGTAACTGTGTGCAAGCAATATAGAATAAAATAAAACAGTACAATCATAGTAATGTGAAGTTTACGAAAATAAATTCCGTACATATGAAAAGAAATAGCAAATTTTTTATGAGAGTGGAAGCTATTAAAATTTTAACATAAGGGAAGTTTATATACAAATATTACTGAATGCTATGTTGAAAGATAATTGAATGAGCAAAGGTTATGTATAAAAAAAAATAGTGAATGATGAGAGAAGAGCCAGTAGTTGTTAGGTGTGTTATGTGAATCGGTTTGAGAAGGATATAAATATATATTTCTAATCTAAATGAGGCAAATCAGTCGTCATTTAAATATTGACTGTATTCCGAAGTTTACAGGCATGAATAACGCAGTATAAATTAGAATAAATATTATTTCCAGGCAATGCAATGCATAGCTTTTGTCTAGTTCAAAAATTTTATATGTTTTAGAAAAAATATATTGTCTGGATTTGAGAGAAAGTCAGAAACCTTCAAAATCATCTGAAGAAAAAACAATAATTGATTTAAATTTGAAAACACATATTTTATCAAATCATTGCAATAATAATTATTAGTCACGTCAAATGTAGATTGTTAAGAATTTTTTTGTTAGTAAATTTGTTAATAAAGTTTTTGCTGAGGCATTTATATCTTGATTCGTCAAATTGAAGGGCTTCATCATGAGTAAGACGGAGTAATTTCGATTCAGAAAAAATGGTTTTTGTTCAGGAAAGGAATATTAATAAGTTAAAAGAAACTAGTGTAATTTTATGGATAATTTTGCAAAAACAAAATAAATTTATAGTCGCATTAAAGTGATACATTTACCCCTATTTATTTTAAAGCAAACGGTGAATGGAATCTTTTTAGTTTGAAGCTCCTTTCCCATAAATATTGGACAAATTTTGGAGAAAAAAAAATTCGTCTTCGAATAAAATGATAAAAATAGCCTTTGTTTCTTTTAGCATAAAATTCTGGATGATACCCCCTACCCCCCCTCCTTTATTTTCCACGATTTTCTGTCGCATTTTAAAGTGCCGATTGACTGAATTCTACGGTAATATCTGTACCATAAAAGAAATTAAATGAATTCACAAGGACTTCAAATAAACAAAATTAAGCAGCAGATGTATATCATTAACTATATAGAAACGGGGTTTTCTTTACGCATATAAAATGAAAATATTAATTACATGCATTGAGCCTGCAATGATACAATCTAAATATTTTAAAATCAAATCGATGAAATTTTTCAGAAAATTATAAAGTTCAAATATTTTTTGTATAGGAACTATTAGGAACGGAATGATACGCTTACTTTTACTCGACAGAATAAGTACCATAGCATTTATATGCAGGAAATTCTAAATCATCCAATTTTTAAAGAAATGGAAATTTAATTGCAAATTGATAAAGATAATATGGAGAGTTTTATAGAAATAAATCTTATTTAATTCTATTTTTACATATTTCTCATCAGTTGTATCCTATTTCAAACTTTTAATAGACAATACAGACAGTAAAGTGCACAGTCTTTATTTAATGAATTTGAACGGGATATTTCGTTTAAAATTTTTAATGTGTTGTGAAAGTAATTGTTAAAAATACTATATTAAAATCCATATTCATGCAATATATTTGTGAGTAAAAATATTAATAAAGATTACCAGTTTACACATAAAATATGTAAATTTTGTGTAAAAAAGAAGGTGAATGTATTTGTTATACGAAATCACCCGGAAAATCATAATTTGTCAAACCACTGTTTTTGACTTCTTCATCCGTTAATTACAGCAATTTCGTTCATTTTGAATTCAAATTTGAGTTCATTTGTCATATTTCAGTGTTAGCACATTATTTTAGGAAACATTTCATGTATCTCGTTGATGTGTAAAGCAAGGCATTTTTAAATAAACCCGTGCTGTTTTCCAACGTTTTTCAACGAAGCGCCGCTAGTCAAGAGAACGGAAGGTATGGCAGTGACGTCACAGCTCGCCCAGAAATGTCACCATGGGGGAATAGCGAACCAGACAACCTGTTGGGTATAGCGAACGTTTTCGGAACATGCGCACAGACGTGCACGAGGGACTTGGATGGCCTCTTTAGATCTTGAAGGTGACGAGTCGGCCGTTCCCGTCACCTTCGAGATCTAAAGTTATCTTCGAGATCTTCGAGTTATTCACGATGGTGACGGCCGTTCCCTGCCCCTGTGGTATTTTAATCGCCTGCTTCTAAAATTCCTGGACATATTATTATTAGGAGATTTTAATAATTGAATTTGAATCAAAAATATTTTTGACGTGATCACTTTGTATTGAATATTATTGTAAGCCACTTATACTGTGAGAAAGTGAAAGAGTTTTTCTTTGCAAAAAGTATAAACCACTTTTAAATAAAAATACGCATTTTATTTGCTTACATGACCTTTTTTGATAATCAAATTTCGAAGATTTTAGTTGCAACCAGAAAAAGAAGAATGAGGCTGTAGACCGGAAGATATTTCTCCCACAAAGTAGCTACAACCCGTATCAGATGGAGCACACCATTAAATTATTTGAATGTGAAATATGTCAAAAAGCATGCTCAAATAAAGGTAATTTAATTACACACAAACTTGTTCATACAGGTGAAAAGCCTTTTGCATGTGAAATATGTCGCAAAGCATTCACACGTAAGGCTACTTTAAATATACACAAACTTGTTCATACAGGTGAAAAGCCTTTTGCATGTGATATATGTCGCAAACCATTCACACAAAGGGCTACTTTATATAAACACAAACTTGTACATACAGGTGAAAAGCCTTTTGCATGTGAAATATGTTGCAAAGCATTCGCACAAAAGACTACTTTAAATACACACAAACTTGTACATACAGGTGAAAAGCCTTTTGTATGTGAAATATGTCACAAAACATTCACACTAAAGACTAATTTAAATAGACACAAACTTGTACATACAGGCGAAAAGTCTTTTGCATGTGAAATATGCCACAAAGCATTTCTACTAAAAGGTCAGCTAAATACACATAAACTTGAACATACAGGTGAAAAGCATTTTGCATGTGCAATATGTTGCAAAGCATTCACACAAAAGACTACTTTAAATATACACAAACTTGTACATACAGGTGAAAAGCCTTTTACATGTGAAATATGTCGCAAAACATTCACACTAAAGACTACTTTAAATAAACACAAACTTGTACATACAGGTGAAAAGCCTTTTGCATGTGAAATATGCCACAAAGCATTTCAACAAAAAGGTTACCTAAATACACATAAACTTATACATACAGGTGAAAAGCCTTTTGCATGTGAAATATGCCACAAAGCATTTCAACAAAAAGGTCAGCTAAATGCACATAAACTTGTACATACAGGTGAAAAGCCTTTTGTATGTTGTTGTTGTTGAGACACAGACCGTCCGACCTACCAGAAAGGTGTAAGGTAACTGTATGGACGGCCGGGAAGTGCCACCCAATTTAGACCGGAACCCAGTGGGGGAGGCATCCACAGGGACCGTACCCTCCTTCCCCTACCACCAACCTCTCGGAAGGACTTACGGACCCACATGTTTAACGTGATCGTACTCCGCATGAACACGGCGGCATTTGTGGCAGCGTGCAAATCTAGCGCGCAAACCACGGGGATACCGCACCCGAGTTGGCCAACAGCACGCGGCGTTCCGAGGTGGTCACCCACCAAGTACTAACCGCGCCCGATGCTGCTTCACTTCGGTGATCTAACGAGAACCGGTGTTTTCAGCACGGTACGGCCGTTGGCCCAGCCTTTTGTATGTGAAATATGTTTCAAAGGATTCACACAAAAGGTTACTTTAAATAAACACAATCTTGTACATACAGGTGAAAAGCCTTTTGCATGTGAAATATGCCACAAAGCATTTCAACAAAAAGGTTACCTAAATACACATAAACTTGTACATACAGGTGAAAAGCCTTTTGCATGTGAAATATGCCACAAAGCATTTCAACTAAAAGGTCAGCTAAATACACACAAACTTGTACATACAGGTGAAAAGCCCTTTGCATGTGAAATATGCCACAAAGCATTTCAACTAAAAGGTCAGCTAAATAAACACAAACTTGTACATACAGGTGAAAAGCCTTTTACATGTGAAATATGCCACAAAGCATTCACACATAAGGCTACTTTAAATAAACACAAACTTGTACATACAGGTGAAAAGACTTTTGAATGTCAAAAACGCAGACCACCGGACTTACCATAGGGAATAAAGCATTTACACAAAAGGCTACTTTAAATAAACACAAATTTGTACATACAGGTGAAAAGCTTTTTGCATGTGAAATATGCCACAAAGCATTTCAACAAAGAGGTTATCTAAATACACACAAATTTGTACATACAGGTGGAAAGCCTTTTATGTGTGAAATATGTCCAAAAGCATTTACAAGAAATGATGAACTAAATGCACATAGATTTGAACATACAGGTGAAAAACCTTTTGTCTGTAAAATATGTTGGAAAGCATTCGCAAAAAGAACTTCTTTAAAAACACACAAACTTGTTCATACAGGAGAAATACCTTTTGTGTGTAAAATGTCAGAAAACATTCAGCTTAATACAAAAGTTAAATATACATAAACTTGTTCATATAAATGAGAAGCTTTTAGTGTGTGAATTATGTCCAAAAGCCATCATGCGAAAAAGTGATTTAAATGCACAAAGACAAATGCATACTGATGAAAAACTATTTGTGTGTGAAATATGCCAGAAAGCATTCAGAATAAAACAGAGTTTAAATAAACATAATATTTTACATACAGATGAAAGCCTTTTGTGTGAGAAATATGTCAAAGTATACAAATGAAAATCTTTTAGTGTATGAATTATGTCCAAACGCCTTCATGTGAAAAGGTGATTTAAATGCACATAGACGAATGCATTTGATGAAAAAACAATTGTGTGTGAAATATGTCAAAAAGCATTCAGAATAAAACAGAGTTTAAATAAACATAAAATTTTACATACAGATGACAAGCCTTTTGTATGTGAAATATGTCAGAAAGCATACAAAATTGAACGTAATTTAAATAATCATAAATTTGCATATACAGGTATAAAGCCTTTGGCATATGAAATATGTTACAAAGCATTTAAAACAAAAGGTAATCTGGATGAACACAAATTTGTACATACAGGTGAAAAGCCTTTTAAATGTGATATGTGTCCGAAAGCATTTATATGAAAAAATGATTTAAATGCACATACACATACAGGGAAATATCCATTTGTGTGTGAAGTATGTGGAAAAACATTCAGTTTAATAAGTTCTTTAAATAAACATAAACTAGTGCATACAGGTGAAAAGCCTTTTATGTGTTGTTGTTTAGATCCAGACCGTCCAACCTACCAGAAAGGTGTAAGGTAACTATTTCGACGGCCGGGAAGTACCGGAACCCAGTGGGGGGCGGAATCCTCAGGGACCGTACCCCCTTTCCCCTACCACCAACCTCTCTGAAGGACTTATGGACCCACATGGTTAACGTGATGGCACTCCACATGAACACGGCGGCAATTGTAGCAGTGTGCCATTCTAGCGCGTCACACCACCGGGCTACTGCACCCAAAATATGCCAACCGCACGCAGTGTTCCCAGGTGGTCACCCACTCAAGTACTAACCGCGCCCGATGCTGCTAGACTTTTGTGATGTAACGAGAACCAGTGTTTTCAGCACGGTAGGGCCTTTGACAGCCTTTTATGTGTGAAATATGTCAGAAATCATTCAAACAAAAAGGTAATTTAATACCACTCAAGTTTATTCATGCAGGTCAAAAACCTTTTGTATGTGAAATATGCCATAGATCATTCAGTAATTTAAATACTCTCAAACTTGTACATACAAGTGAAAAGCCTTTCATTTGTGGAATATGTGAGAAAGCATTCAGACAAAAAAGTTCTTTTAATTCACACCAACTTGTTTATACAGGTGAAAAACCTTTTGAGTGTGAAGTATGTCTAAAAGCATTCAGAAATAAAAGTATTTTAAATTCACGCCAACTTCTTCATACAGGTGAAAAGCCCTTTGATTGTGAAATATGTCAGAAAGCATTCACAAATAAAAGTGATTTAAATCATCACAAACTTATTCAGAAAGAAATTCAGAAAGCAACGCGATGTAATTCGACACAAACGTGGTCATACAGGCGAAAAATCTTTCATTTGTGAAATACATCAGAAAGCATTCACACGAAAATATGAGTTAGATGAACATACATATATACATACAGGTGAAAAACCATTTGTGTGTAAAATATGTCAGAAAGCATTCAAACTAAAAAGGTCTTTAAATTTATACCAACTTGCTGATACAGGTGAAAAGCATTTTGAGTGTGAAATATGTCAGAAAGCATACTAACGGAAAGCTGATTTAACTATACATAAAAGTAAACATCCAGGTGTAAAACCATTTATGGGTTAAATATGTGAAAGCATTCTCAAAAATAGATGCCTTAAATAGACACAAACTTGGTCATGCAGGTGAAAATCATTTAAGTGTGAAGTATGTCGAAAAGCATTGAGATGAAAATGTTTAAATACATATAACCATATATACAGGTCAAAAGCCAATTGTATGTTGAAGACCCAGACCGTCCGACTCGTCCAGAGGACTAAGAGCAACTATTTGGAGGGCCGGGGGCCAATTGTATGTGAAATATGTCAAAACAGCCATACAAAGAGGGGATTTAAATACACAGAAACTTGTTTATACAGGTGTAATAACTTTTGTATGTGAAATATATATCAGATAGCATTTTCAAGAAAGAGGGATTTAAATATGCATAAATGTGTACATGCTGGTGAAAAACCATTTGTGTGAAATATGTTATAAAAGCATACTGACAAAAAGCTGATATAACCACACATAAAAATAAATATACTGATAAAAAACATTTGTGTGTTAAATATGTCAAAGTTTTCTAAAAAATATGTGACTTAAATAGACACAAATTTGATGATATAGGTGAAAAGCGAAATGTAGATGAAATAAAGTTTGTATGTTAAATATATTATAAGGCATTCTTTACAAAGGGTGCTGTAAATTGACACAAAAATGCTCAAGAAGATGAAAAGCTATTTGAGTGTGAAATATATCAAAAGCTTTCGCATGAAAAGGGAACTTAAATACACATAAACATCTACATATCAGAGTCCCCTATGACGTATTAGAATGGCAGAGTGTCCAGCCTGCCCTTTTGTTTGGAAAACAGCATACCTTTAACTTTTTGTTAGATGATCACACCTGTACTTAACATTTGTTAAGAGAGGAATGTCTGGCCTCAAATGAAAATCAACCAGTCTTTGTAACACTCCCAATTGTGAAGGCCTGGCCCCATCCATGCACAAACGATCACTAGCCCGCAGAAAACAATTTTTAACAAGGAAATGCATTATCTATTAAAATGGCCTGTTTTGTGTAGAGTCTGTATCAGCGAGTTATGGATTCTAGAAAGAAAATCGAAATAGCCAAATTTGGAAAACTGAGTAGACAACACCACCTAAGTGACACCATGTGAAGGGAGGGGGCCAACAACAGTCTTAAGTAGTCCAAGTCCTAAATTCCAATTGTTCCACCATTCCGCCTGTGGAACTAGTACCAAAGTGAACACCCAAAGTGGTTGCAACCGCTCAGAATAAGTACTTTGTGATGTTTTGTGTTTACAAGCATGACGCCACAGGTCATTGCACATCAGATTGCTTCGAACCTTGTGGCGTCTATAGGAAAAGCAGTCAGTCAGTAATTTGTCAATAGCAGGGCACCTGGAGCAGAGATCCGTATCCCTAATCCAGTAACATATATGTGGGTCACAGTCTTCCACTGAACCTAATCTTTCAATAGAGGTCAGTAATGCTGATAAAAGAAGTTAGGAGTAATAAACAAAGAATGCTGTAACCAGTGGTCTGAGAAATATATATATATATATGCACTATATGATCAAAAGTAACGGGACACTTTGGATGCTAGAATGTTTTTTGAATTTCTAAACAAATACATAGCGAAGTGCTGTGTAACTCTGGTGATGTGATGAACATGAGTGAACGTACACTTTCCAGTAAAGTTTAGGTGACTTGTGCATTTTGGGGACCACCAATATTGAAAAAGGGGGAAAATATATTTGATCAATTTTACTTACAGTTTCCATAGGTTTCAATCAAATTTCACAAAACTTTCAGAACATTTGTCAATGTCCAAGAAAAACAATATACTTCTATTGGAAATTAAAACATTGAATATACGATGAGATATAAACATTTGAAGAAACAAAGTTTTTACTGCGTAGGCATGAAACACAGCAATAGTTTTATCCATAATTTTGTATAGAATACTGTATGGCAACTTCTATAGAAAATCTGGAATATTGTGAAAATTCACGATATAGATGATATAGTGATCAGTTTTTCTCAGACTCTCTGAAAGTACCTAGATGATAAAGGGGTTTCCACAAATTGACATTTTAAATCGTAAATCATAGGATAATTAAACTGAAATAAATATAATTAACTAATATACTAAATACAGGTGTGCCAATGGCCGTACCGTGCTGAAAACACCGGTTCTCGTTAGATCACCGAAGTCAAGCAGCATCGGGCGCGGTTAGTACTTAGGTGGGTGATCACCTGGGAACACCGCGTGCTGTTGGCACATTTCAGGCGCTGTAGCCCGGTGGTTTGTGCGCTGGATTTGCACGCTGCCACAACTGCCGCCGTGTTCATGCGGAGTACGATCACGTTAAACATGTGGGTCCGTAAGTCCTTCCGAGAGGTTGGTGGTAGGGGAAGGAAGGTACGGTCCCTGTGGATGCCTCCCCCACTGGGTTCCGGTCTAAATTGGGTGGCACTTCCCGGCCGTCCAAATAGTTACCTTACACCTTTCTGGTAGGTCGAACGGTCTGGGTCTCAACAACAACAACAACTAAATACAGGTGTGGCAGGAGACTTTTGATCATTATTTGCATAAAATTGGAATACTTCATTTTCAAAACAGGTGTGTACGATGAATTTTTAAAATGTCAATTTGTGGAAACACCCTTATCACTCAGGTACTTCTGTCAATTTGTGGAAACACCCTTATCACTCAGGTACTTCCGTCAATTTGTGGAAACACCCTTATCATTCAGGTACAGTTTGTTACAATTCTAATATTATTGGAGAGCAACTCTCAAAAATGCAAAATGATGTTGTGGAATTAGAGCAATGACTCATTGCCAAAAGATCGGCCAAGATGACTGCCAATCCTGTACTTTCTGAAAAGAACTCAGCTGCCTGTGGAGAGCGGACGGCAAGCATCCAGCATGAACCTGACCAAATGGCGGAGGACTCGGGCTGTGGTAAGCATGTGTTAACCACACACACACACACACACCCTGCCCTTAAAACTAAGGCTCATAAAGTCAATGACCCTACCGCTAATTGCCAGGAAACTGATAAAATAACTCAAACTAAAACTATTTCTGCTAATAATGTCAAAAACCTTGATCATACTATTCTAAATTCAGTTCAAAATTCTATCTTGACCCAGAACCAAAACTCTAACTCTAAAATCAACGATACTGCAGAAGTCAGCATAGGCATTAGCCGTAACTCTAGCAATAATAACTTAAACATGTCTAGGACTTTAGGCGGAGATTTTACCCCCCGCACCTTTACTGACTCTGAAGGCTTCATTCATAAGTTAGCAAAATCATCCAGAAAGCGCAAGCTATCTAAGGATTCTGAGACAACCAATCAGAACTTGACCGGAACTGGAAAGGACGACCCTTCGGCCAAAATGCCGAAACCCCAGTCTACCCCGCCTATTTATGTTAGTGCTTCTCACCCTGAGTGGCCGTCTATTATTTTCAACCTTAAAAGATTCACACCTGAGATTGTTCCGGTCCTTGACCGACAATTTTTCAAAATCATTGTCAAAAACGACGAAGAGCACCGTAATTGCGTCAGCTACATGACCCAAAGTGGAGCACCTTTTGAAACCTTTTCATTAAAAGAAGAACTTCCTGTTAAATGCGTAGTTAGGGGACTCCTTATTGCCACAGATATTGATCTGATTAAAGAAAGTTTCGAAGCCCTTGACTTCCAAATTCTCAGCATTGTTAGAGTAAACAAGAGAAGGAGCAAGCTGTCAGCTGCTCGCTGGACTAGACTAGAAATTTGAAAGTCATTTGCAGATTTAGCGGTGTTTGACCATATCCATATCTGAAGTGCTGGTGGGAAAATTTTGTAGCAGATGATATGCAGTAGTGATGTGTTTTCTCAAGAAAACAAGTTCGTTAAACACAAACACAATTTATTTATTGTGAGATCCATTGCACGATATAAAGTTACAAAAAACACTGTAACATTCTTTGCAAAGCAAAACTATATACAATGAGCTAGCAAGCTCATTAAAAAGGTTTGTAAACAGTCTATGACTAGGCACACACTCTCAGTTACTATAACATCGGTAAGTAGAAAAACAGCTACTGTACCATAAATGCCATGCACGTGAATGAAGCCACCATCATCAGGTCACACGTCATGGCTTTAGAAGTTTAGACTACTCTCTACCGATCAAGGTCTACCTCTCAAGGTCTGCATAAGGTCTGACTAAAGCGTCTGCCTTCTCCGTCGATTACCGTCTGATAGTCATTCCATAAAAGGTCTTAAAGGTCTGAATAACTGAGAATGTGTCCTATCATATATACACCGTGATGGGTACGCTCCGGAACACAACCGTTGACGGCAGCGCCCTCACTATATGCAAAACAGATGCGCGCGCAGCGAGAAGGCGATTTGCATGAATGGCATGTTCTGTTCCCGTCACGAGTCGTTCACGAGAACGGTAAAACCATTTTAAAAATGTAAACACGTTCCCGCGATAACGAGAATCGCGACGAAAACAGAACCAAGTTTCCAATAATCGGCCCCCTCATGCAAAACCCCAAATCTCGGCGCACGTGCTATCAATCAATGAAGTTACTCTAAAAAAACATAACAGCAAAATGTCAAGTTCTTTAGTATCCAGCAAAACCATAAAGTATATACATCACTTTTCATGTTTGAGCAAAAAAAAAATTTTATCATTGAAAGAAAATTTTAGATATCATTGAAACACTAAGTTCCAAAAAAAAATTAATTTAAGTCAATCAAAATTTAAGTTTCAAGAAATTTAAGTATAATGATTTAAATTTAACATTTAAGATTAAAAATTTCACTATAAATATCAAATTCAATTATGTAGAAAATTTTATGTATAATTATTAAATTTAACATTTAAGATTAAGAATTTTACTATAAATATCAAATTCAAGTTGTGTAGAAAATTTTATGTATAATTATTAAATTTAACATTTAAGATTAAAAATTTCACTATAAATATCAAATTCAATTATGTAGAAAATTTTATGTATAATTATTAAATTTAACATTTAAGATTAAAAATTTCACTATAAATATCAAATTCAATTATAGCTGTTCATTATCTCTGTCCAAGACCAGTATACATAATTAATACTAATAGCAGTGACACAGATAATGAAAGATTTTTTTTTTCTGTATTGTATTCATATACAAAATTGAATAAATGGTTTGTCAATGAATCATAGCAAAGTGTATGATAACAAGGAGTAAACACACAAAGTAATACACATAAGCATAATTGTCTTATGCGGGAATTGAAAACATGGGTATATATATACATTCAGTGTGATGTGAAAAATTTTAAAAAGTTCATTGTGAACAATACACATATATATACTCTAGATACAAGTATCTGCATCACAGAGGGAGGAGTAAATTATACGATATCCTAACCATATTTGTAAAAGAAAGAAAAATTTAGAAGTTACAAATTTAATCATTTTTGTTTTTGGAAATTTGATTACAAAAGTTTAAATTTTCTATCTTTAAACATTTTGCAAATCTTATTAATGTACTGCCTATGATGTATAAAATTTTTGTTATTGATTTCAGTAAATTCCACACCTAACAGTTTTTGGACCTTCCCTAGAGTTTTGATATCAAATCCTTCCTTTAGTAAAGAAACTGCATGATCAATATCACCTTGATGTTTTGAAAATAAAACTATGTCATCCACATATACCAACATTAATACTTTGTTCTGGTAAAAATATGCACATTGCACCATTTGAGTTTGAAGAAATTTAATTTTCTCAAAGTGGTGTCAAGCTCATTATACCACTCTCTGCCGCTCTGATGTAAGCCATATATTGCCTTTTTCAGCAAACAGACATGATTTTGTTGGTTCGGATCGACATATCCAGGTGGTTGTTTCATAAAAACTTTGGCATTCAATTTAGCATAAAGGTATGCTGACTTGATGTCTAATTGAAAATGCTTCCAGTTTAGCAAACATACAAAAATTGCAAAAAAAGCTCTTATTAAGCAAAAATTTATAACGGGGCTAAATACTTCGTCATACGAATCCCCCTTCTCTTGTGAATATCCCTGAGCCACTAATCGAGCTTTGAATCTCTTTACTATTCCATTTTCATCCCTTTTGATGGTGTATACCCATCTGGATCCGATTATCTTTTGTGAGGTGGGTGTAGGCACTAAGTCCCAAACACCCCTCTCTTGCATTATTGCTATTTCATTATTCATGGCTTCTTGCCATTCCTGCGAGTGCGGAGATTCAATTGCCGATTTATAGTTTTTGGGAACTATTATCTCTATGTTGCTTGCCTCTGGCCTGGATTTGATATCTCTCTTTTCTCTGAAGTTAAACAAATTTTGGTCATAATGTATGTTAGCCTTAGTACAGAATTTTTTAACATCATTATGACTTCTCAGTCTATGTTTATCACCCCTCACTGAGTAGTAAACATCAGTTCGAGTTCCATCAGGCCTGGGTACGATCTTCCTTTCCCAATCGATGTTTGAACAGGGGGTCAGACCGGAATCAGCAGGAGAGTCCTCTTCCTCACTAGTATGACTAGTGTCATGGCTCTCACCTGCTTCTTCCTCCGACTCACTATCCAAACATCCCGATCCTGAATCTGATGATCGAGTAAAACCCGATTTCCTTTGGGTGAAGTTTTTAGGTCGAATAGGGTCCAGGACGCCTTCCGCTGCTTCCATCTCCTCAAAACGGACATTGCTTATTTCCAATACCTTTCTCTCTTTCACAAGAAGAATTCTATAGCCCCTGGTATTTTCCGCATATCCTACCATAACTCCCAGTTGAGCTCTTGGGTCTAGCTTCTTCCTAAGCTGTTTTGCTATACCAGCATAAGCCTTACATCCAAAAATCCTGAGATGGGATACAGCAGGCTTCTTCCCATAGTACAATTCGTGTGGAGTTTTAACTTTAAATTTATGGCAAATCCTGTTCTTTGTATAAGTAAAACATAGGATTGCCTCTGCCCACATTTTGTCACCAACTTTACTTTGATTAAGCATTGCCTTGACACAATCTAACGCTGTCAGGTTGAATCTTTCAGATACCCCGTTTTGTTCGGGTGTATATGTGTTAGATCGTTCATGCTTTATCCCTAACTTTTTCAAAAAAGCTTTAAATTGACCGTGACAAAATTCCATGCCGTTATCAGTACGGATGCACAAAATCTTTTTGCCTAATTATCTCTCCTGACAAGCTTGAAAATCCTGAAAAACTTTAAATACATCTGATTTTTGTTTTAAAATGAAAACAAACACCTTGCGGCTAAAATCATCTGTAATAGTCAAGAAATATTTGTTTCCCCCCAATGAAGCTACAGGCATTGGACCACAAACGTCCATGTGCAGTAATTGCAAAGGTTCTGTAGATCTAATCCTGCCTATTGGTTTGTACGAAACTCTTTTAGATTTTGCAAGTTTGCAATGAATGCAATTTACTTTTGCATATTTTAATTTTGGGAGTCCGTTTGCCGCGGAAACTTTACTTGTTTGGTGCAAGTAGTCTGAGTTAATATGGCCATATCTTCTATGCCATAATTCAGTTTTATTCAGAATTTCAACTGTTGAACCACTAATTTTATTTGACTTTGATTTTAAATCAGATTTGTTTTTCCTTTTATTCAAGTTAGGCCTAATTTTGCTTTGACTTTGACTATCTATTGCAGGGGATTTTCTAACCTGTTTAGAATTTTTGTCCCTATCCTGATCTCCTTTACGGCCCTCAACACTACTATTTAAACTTTTAGTTGAGTACTGTGGTTTTAAGAAATAAAGCCCTTCTTTACGTTTAGCGTAAAAGAAATTTTCTCCCTCAGGAGTCTTAAACTATAGAACACCTTTGGCTGCACAAAAAGAATAGCCCTGCTCTTCTAATACAGATGCGGCCAACAAGTTACGCCGTAATTTTGGTGAAAACATAACATTTTGTAACACAATATTATTATATTATTTGTATGATCTTTAAATTTAACATACATATTCACCGTTCCAATAGCCTCAACTGGGCTTTCCATATCACCCACTGCTAGCGACATAGATGTATCCTTACATTTATCAAATTTAGAAAACATTTTAATATCATTACAAAAGTGTCGCGTAGCAGCGGTGTCAATCACCCAGCTGAGCCTATTGTCAGGATTATCAACAATATTAGCTTCAACATTAATATTTGAAAATACTTCAATAATATTATTAGAGCTAGTCAACTTTTTTAACTTTGGGCATTGTGCCTTTACATGACCAGTTTTATTACACATAAAGCATGGTCCTATGACCTTAATAGACTTTTTAACTTTGGTGACATTTTTGCTTTTAGCGTTAACATTAGAAAAATATACAGATGAATTGGAACTTACATTGTTAATGTCATGATCCCTCTTCAACTGCCTAATCCTGCCTTCCTCCAGAGAAAGTTCTTTCTGGATTTCATCCAGTTTAAAGTCTTTATCACCCCAACGGTAGATGATTTGGATGATGCTCTGGTACTGCTCTGGGAGATACCGGATGGCTTGGAACGCCACGTATACGTCCTCCACGGGATGGTTCACATTCTTGAGCTTGGTGACAGCTTTCCTTATCCTCGTACAAAAAATGTCGATGGGTTCCTCGATTTCCGGGCGAAGACTGAAAACTCGTCCAACAGATGAACTAGATTAGCGCGCGTTGGGGCCTCAAAATGAGCCTCCAACTTCTCCCACGCATCCGCCGGGCTGTCGTTGATGTCTAGCAGTTCTCTGTATTCCGCGGAGATATTTCGAAATAGGATGGAAAGTGCGCGGTCGCTGCTGCGCATGTACTCCTCTCGCTCGCGTCGTGACGTAGACTCGTCGACTGGCAACGCAGTACGGTTGACGTGGCCGTAACATCCTTCTCCTTTCAGGATAAAAGAAATTTCATTACGCCAGGTGACGTAATTGTCCCTGTTTAACGCTTCTATGCCGTTGCTCACCTCCATAGTCTTTAACTGTGACTAGAGTGCTTTGTTTACGTTTCTGCTTGATGCAAATGGCGCCAGTCGCGGCCCCCGTCGATGGAATTCTCAACTCTTCACTGCTGCTTTATCTCGGATAAAAGTTATGGCCTTGACATACTAGGGTCCATAACCAAATGTCAGCTGCTCGCTGGACTAGACTTGAAATTTGAAAGTCATTTGCAGATTTAGCGGTGTTTGGCCATATCCATATCTGAAGTGCTGGTAGGAAAATTTTGTAGCAGATGATATGCAGTAGTGATGTGTTTTCTCAAGAAAACAAGTTCGTTAAACACAAACATAATTTATTTATTGTGAGATCCATTGCACGATATAAAGTTGCAAAAACACTGTAACATTCTTTGCAAAGCAAAACTATATACAATGAGCTAGCAAGCTCATTAAAAAGGTTTGTAAACAGTCTATGACTAGGCACACACTCTCAGTTACTATAACATCGGTAAGTAGAAAAACAGCTACTGTACCATAAATGCCGTGCACGTGAATGAAGCCACCATCATCAGGTCACACGTCATGGCTTTAGAAGTTTAGACTACTCTCTACCGATCAAGGTCTACCTCTCAAGGTCTGCATAAGGTCTGACTAAAGCGTCTGCCTTCTCCGTCGATCACCGTCTGATCGTCATTCCATAAAAGGTCTTAAAGGTCTGAATAACTGAGAATGTGTCCTATCATATATACACCGTGATGGGTACGCTCCGGAACACAACCGTTGACGGCAGCGCCCTCACTATATGCAAAACAGATGCGCGCGCGGCGAGAAGGCGATTTGCATGATGGCATGTTCTGTTCCCGTCAAGAGTCGTTCACGAGAACGGTAAAACCATTTTAAAAATGTAAACACGTTCCCGCGATAACGAGAATCGCGATGAAAACAGAACCAAGTTTCCAACACTAGCAACCCCTCCCTCTATACTACCTCCAGCTAAGCCCCGGGACTAACCCGGATGAACTTTTTCAAATTACCATGCTCTTAGGCACGGGAGTGACTCTGGAGCCCTACACGGGGTGCAAGGGCTTTGTTAGCCAGTGCCATTCGTGCAATGGTTTTTACCATAGCAGTCTGGTATGTAGGCTACCACGGCGCTGCGTCAAGTGTGCTGGGCCCCATGCCGCCATAGACTGCAAAACCGACTTTAAGCTGTGCTGCAACAGCGGGGGCGCACATGCTGCTAACTGGCGCGGTTGCCCGAAATATCCAGGCAACTCGCCCGTGACTAAGAGACACTGGGAAAAACCCCAGTACAATTCTAACTCAAACTACAGTGCCCCCCTCCCCCCTCAGGATTAAACCCTGGGAACTCAGGTCACCCTTTCCAACCAGCTGGCATCAAGCCCAATCTGACCTACTCCAAAGTTGTTTCTGGCCCACAGGAACTTATCGACAAAACTCTGGAAAATGTAAATGAAACTTCTTCTAAATCTACTGGACAAATTGCTGAGCAGTCGGTCCCAGCCGTCGCCGCCCAAAATTCTAACTCTCTAGTTTGTAGCACTTGTGCTATCAACTACACCGACTTTCTTCTAACTCTTCTGGCTATGAGAAATTCTCACGATAAGAATTTACTCCTAAAAGCGTTCAAAAGAGCGCTCTCCGATATGCGTATGGCGACTACGCAAATTGACTGACTTAGTTTGGTTCATCTTCGAGATCTATAATGCACTCGCAGATGCCCTCCCCCCCTTTAGCTGCTTAAAAGGCCTTGCCACGTATTCCCTTTCGGAACTTGACTTTTTAGCTGCTTTGTACTTTTTTCTGCTGTGCCAGCCCAGTCTTGCATCTCTGGGTGCTTTTGTATTTAAACTTCTGACTTTTTGTAAATTTGCTTCAAAATTGTATACCTGTGACCCTGAAAAGGGCCTTTTTTTCTTCGCAACAAGAATGGATATTTGATATGTACCTGCACCTTTAGCGCAGTGTTTCCAGCCATAAATTTAAACATAAACTTGGTTAATTGTTACTTTTCATAACTGTAAATTAATTTCTAAATTGTTTTTAACTTGTAAATCTCCTTCAATTGTGTAAACCCCTTTTGTACTATTTGATAAAACTTCCTACTTTGATAATTCTGCGACTTTTCTATTGGTCCACTCTCCTTGGCCCTGCTCTCCCTTTCCTTTGCAGCCACAGCCCAGTACTACGCCACTCCAAGACGAAGACGGCATTCCACCAGCCGTCTCTGAACTTCTCTAGCAACCCCATGAGGAAGATTGCTATTCTATCAAATATTGCTTTTATATGGGAAAATAACTTACAGTGACATTGCTATTTTCGATGTGGGCGTGAGGGACTTTGTCCCATGGTAGCCCGTAAGTAAGCGTCTTGGCTTGGCTTCAGGTACTTTTAGAGAGTCAGATTAAAACTGATCACTATATCATTGATATCTTTGTGAATTTTCATGATATTTCAGTGGATTTTATATAGAAGTTGCCTTATAGTATTCCCTATAAAATCATGAAAGAAGGCAATTGCTGTGTTTCATGCTTACACAGTAAAACCTTAGTTTCTTTAAATTCTTATATTTCATCGATGCTTTATCATTTCTTCAAATGCTTATATCATTCAATGCTTTAATTTTCAATTAAAGTATACTGTTTTCCTTGGACGTTAACAAATGTTCTGTAAGTTTCGTGAAATTTGATTGAAACCTATGGATATTGTAAACAAAAAACATGCAACAAAATTTGGTTTTTTTTAAAGAAACATTTATATCTTCATGAATATACGTTTTTGTTTTATGAAACTGCTTATACTCATTGAACAAAGCTAGTTAACTTGTTTGTGAAAGTTACAAATCATTTCCAGCTTTTTATGATACAGGGTGATCAAATATATTTTTTTCGTTTTTTTGTATCTTGGTAGTCCTCTTAATGCACAAGTCACCGAATCTTTACTGGAAAGTGTGCATTCAAGCATGTTCTTCACATCGCCAAAGTTGCAGAACACTTCGCCAAGTATTTGTGTTTATATATATATATAGAAATTCGGAAAACATTCTAACATCCAAAGTGTCCAGATATTTTTGATCATATAGTGTATATATATATATATATATATATATATATATATATATACATATATATTGGAAAGATATGATAATAATAATCAATTCCAAGTAATTATGAAATATTAAAATCACCAAAGCAGTTAAACTATGTCTATATTATGTACATGCATGTTGGTTGGTTGTCATACAAAAACAGTAGAGATATAGGAAAGAGAAGAGACAATTAAAGAGATAAATACAAGAAAATAATTATCAATTGTATTTAAGGCTTTTAAAGGTATAATTTAAGACTAAATAATTTCATTTAATTTTTCTGTGTAAAGATCTCATCTCAGTAAGTAAATGAACCACTGATTTCTTGTTAACTAGGCAATACTCTATCTACTAAGCAACTGAAACAATTATATTTTCAATTTCATCCGTATTTGAAGTGGACGCTATATTCTATTCTCATGTTATTATTTTAAACCAGCATAGCATCCTATTCACCATAATATTTTGCAAATGAAAATGTTTCCAGTTGGCATATTAATCTATTTCATATATTGAAGTGGTACACTTCATTCTCCTTCAGATTTTAAATCAAAGTATGGCCTCTTTATAATCTGCTTAAAATACAGGATACTGTATTTTAAATCTAAATAACAGAATCCTAAAATGCAAATAGAGGTTTGGAAGATGGGCAGCATCAGATTCAGTTATGCACTGCAAAATCATATAAAATGACCTTTAACTGAAAAAGGGATATATAATCATTATTTTTTTTATTTGTGTACAAATATAAAAACATTATATTTAGAAAATTAGGTTTTCTAATTTGATTTTATGAATTTTATTGATATCTTCTTCATAGTCATAAAATTGATTAATAGGAAGCAAATCATTCTAAAGTTGTATTCCAATCATGCTCCCAATGCAGCAACTAGCATTGGTAGATCGATGTTTCAGTGATGATCGATGCCGCAGTGCTCCAGAGAAAAACTTTCGACAGGTGAATTGATAAAGAAACATGCTTTGGGTTGAGATAGAGATTTGAAATTTGGTGTACAGGTAGATAGTTTGGTAGGAAGAAAGTGTACCATTTCAGTTTTCCAATATTTTCCACTTTAGGGTGTGTCACACACAAAAATGTTTGATTTTCGGAATGAAATCGAAACACCCCTTTTAGAACATGATAGAGGATTGATATTTGGTATATGGGTGAATTATTTGATAGAAAATCCAAGAAAAATAGAGTTTTTCAAAAATGCATATTTAAGGGGCTGGGTACTCCACAGAAAAACATTCGAAAGGTAAAATGATAGAAAAAGCATGCTTCGTGATGAGTTAGAGACTTCAAATTCGGTATATGCGTAGATAGTTGGAAAGGAAGAAAGTGTGCACTTTCAGTTTCCAACGTTTGCTATTGAAGGGGGTGCCGCAGAATCAAATGTATGATTTTAAGAACAAATGAAAAAAACCTCATTCACAATGGGATAGAGGCTTGAAATTTAGTATATGGGCTAATCATTTGATTAAAAAACCTAAGATTATTACTGTTTTTCAAAAATGATCATTTAAGAGAGTGCAACACAGAAAAATGCTCGAAAGATGACGTGATAGAAAAGCATGCTTTACAATAGGATGGAGACATCAAATTAGGTGTAAGGGTAGATAGTTTGAAAGAAAAAAGTGTGCAATTTCAGATCTCCAATATTTGCTACTTTAGGGGGGTGCCGCACACCAATATGTACGATTTTCGGAATAAATGAGACATGCGTCCTTTTAAATATGATAGAAACTTGATATTTGGTATATGGGCAAATCATCTGATAAAGAACCCACGACTATCAGAGTTTTTCAAAAATGTTCATTTATGGGTGTGCTCCAAATTAGTATGCTTCGGGATGAGATAGAGACATTAATTTGGTGTACTGGTAGATAGTTCGAAAAGAAGAAGTGTGCAAATTAATTTCCAATATTTTCTTCTTTAGGGGGTTCTGCACACTAAAATATGTGATTTGCCGAATAAACGTGAATTATTAAAAATTACAATATTTAGGGGTTGCTTATTGCGATAACGTTGATTATCGATGGGTATTCGGCTAGTAAATATCAAATTCCTGTAGAAGCCTTCAAACTTGAACCCTTTGTGGATGGTGACATTTCAAAACCTCTGTGGCCTAAAGGATGCAGTGCTTCATTTTTGAACTGTTCCCAAAGGACAGCTAATTTTTTTGCGTTAAGCCTAACTCTCGAAAGAAAATGAATTCGAAAGAAATGAATGCAAAAAATATGAATTTCCTTATATAAATTAGGCGGTATAATATTGTGATTGATTCAAACTATGCTCAAAAACTCAAGAATTCAGATCTTTCAAATGTCCTATCCAAACATCATTCGCAGAAACAGCTATTGAAGCTGGCGGCATTGTAATAATAGTACGCTAAGCAGTAGCGGTTTGTGAGCGACATGTAGAGGGAGGCGCTCATCTATGTATTTATGCATATATATCCCTCAGTTTGTGCCAACTATGTCTTTTAGACTTTGAGTTCATTGTTTGTCTGGCACGGATAAATTGGTTCCAGCGTTACCTCGAAACAGCTGTATGCCAAATTATTATTTTTCTTGTGCTGATATACGTTGTGCGAATTTCCTTAAAATGAATAAGAGCTTATTGGAACCATGGAAATTATTTGAATACATTTCTAAATAAATTAGTATCAAATTTTTAAAAATTAGATACTAGAGTCGTATGCATGTACAGTATTATTTTTATCATTAGTGCAAATGTTTTTACACCTAAAATGCACACAATTTTTCTCATATACACTCTATGGCTAACAGTTTTGTACCTGATCATCCTTGTAACCCAAACAGTAACATAATTAGAGAACAAAAACCAACTAAATCTATGGCCATTTATATGTAGAAATGAAAGAATTATTTTTAATACAAGTTTAAGAATGAATTTGGAATTTACAGAAAATTCTTATGCTTTATGCTTATCTGTATTCGTCTTTAAAATGATACTATCGAGTTCTGGCTGCTAGCAGTCACTATATATAGCAACTGGTTTTTATAGCAATAAGTAGTTAGCTCATTGCGTGGGTGCAACAAAACTGGATCAAAGTTTAGAGTGACTAGACTGAGTGGGTCCGGTGTGAAAATATAGTGTGAAAATTGCATCAAAATCGGAGCAAGAGTGAGTAAGATAGATAAAAATGTAAATATGAAAAAGAGGGGATCTCCCCCCTTCCACCATGGTTGTTTCATATTACATAACAACAGACGATATTTGTGTGTAGACATGTGCGTGTAAGGCCTGCAGCGAAAATGAAAATATCATATGGCCTTGAAATGTTGTACATGGATATTTCAGGAACCAGGATGATGCATTTTTTGTAAAACCAAAATATGAAATTGAGACTATTTAAAGTAAAAGTTACACCGAAGGGGTTGACACAATTAGGTTTTATATCTAAGTGATTGCCACCAACAAAATCTAAATCGTTTAATTAGAAGGCAAAATAAGAAATTTGCAGGGGCTAACTGAACTGAAAGTTAATCCCAGGGAGTTGACACAATAAATATGTATATCCAGTTCAGATGTACAGATGGTGCCGGAACAATAGCCACCAGCGGAATCAAAATCGCTCAATTAGGAGCCGAGATGTGAAATTAGAGGGGACTACTTAAAGTAAAAGTTACGCCCAGGGGATTGATATGAAAGAGATGTATATTCAGATGGTACAAAAACTGTAGCTATCAGAAGATTCAAAATCGCTCAATTTAGGAACCGAAGTGTAAAACCGTGCAGGCTAGTTAAACTAAAAGTTAAGCTCATGGGGGTTCAAAAAAAATATGCATAATCAGGCGATACATGTATAGATTGTGCAGAGACTATAGCCACCAGTAGATTCAAAATCGCTTAATTAGGAAGCGAGATGAGAAATTTTAGGATTACCTCAAGTAAAATTTACGCCCAGTGTGTATCGGAGCAATATTGGTCTTAAATGAAATTAGAAGCAAAACCAAGGGGATTGAGTAGTCGCCGGTAAAGGGGAAGATTTTAAAGAAAATAACGTCAGATCAAAGAATCAAGTATCAGATTGAAAATTGACTTTTAACATTCTTTAACAAATATTTATTATTTTTTCCATCTTTAATGTTAAATAGCTGAAAAAGTAAGACAGCTGAGTAAGTCAAGAGACCCATCCTCTCAGACAACACATTTCTGAAAGTGTCACTAAAAATATCCACGGGTATGCCACAAATGCAATGCTCATGACTTTTAAACAATTAAGAGGTCAAACGCATTGAAATTCATCACAAACAAAGCATAGAACTACCCTAAATCAGAAATGATTCCCTTTCCGCAGGACAGAAACACCCTACATCAGAAATTACCCCCCCCCCACCCCCGGGCACTTACGGAGCAAATCAGTTTCATTAAGTAATATGGCTGAGTGGGTCAAAACTAACCTGTGTGAGTGCCCCAACCAATTCATTTTCTACCAAAGATGAAGAACAGAAACCCTCAAAATACCATAAATAACTCCCACTTATTCAATTAAGTAAAAAGCATAAAACATGTATCGAAACTTTTTTGAATTTCTATTTTTTGTAGCTAAATCTAATGCCAAACTATTTCATCATGAACCCAAACTGAAAAAACTAGGTCAATAGAATCAATAAAATAAATCAGAATTATATATATATATATACACATAAATACAGTAATTTGTTTTCAAATATTTATTTAAGCATCAAAATTTATTATTTTAAAAAGAAACAGGAGAGAGAACACACATTTACCAAGAAAAATTCGAGGCCAAATTAGAGAAACTTAGCCAATTCGAGTCAGTCGTTCACAGTATTCGTTTCTTCTTAGGCGTAAAACGAGGACAATGACAAGTCACACATTGGATTGGAATATTGCAATGTCTGTTTTTTTAACTCGAATTTCTATTGCCGTTATATTAACATACCATTCGTTCTATGTGCCAGAGGCGATAAAGGGACGCAGTCCTCATTAAAAATCCCTTGTACTTCCCTGTTATGCAATATTTTTCCTTATACATTTAACGTGGTATGAGAAGAGCACAGGAGACATTTTTGAGAGTCAAAGCTTTAGTACTGCTATCTAGTGACAATTTCATTACTTATTTCCAATAATTCGACATTCCATTGAAATAAAATTCAGAAAATTTCCTTAAAAATTGTAATTAATCTATATAACTAAAATAATTTGAGGTGCTCGATCAAGGGGGTCCACATGGCCCCTCTGAATAACCGCCCCTGACACTCAGACTCCGAAGAGTCATTTGCATTTTCAGATTCAATTTCAGAAATACTACAGTTAAACGAATCTTTACCATCTGCATCACATTTATTAATGTCCGGTTCGTTTATCATATGAGTATATTCTTCCACAGAAAGGAAACGTCTTGGCCCAGCCATTCTTTTATCTGAAATAACCTAATAATTTCAGCGCCGCACACTCCTCTAAAACACAAACTTACAAAAAGTACTTTCTTATATTCCTGATTCACAATTGAAATCATTATGCTAAAGTCAAAATGAGAACCGAAACTTAATTATAAAATTGCAGAGGCTACCAGAAGCAGTGGCGCACCCACGGGGGGGGCCGAGGGGGCCCTGGCCCCCCCCTTGGGCTGACAAAGCAAAACGCGAAGGGCGCTGTCAGCACAAGGGAGAACTAGGTCTGCCTTCGAGAAAGTATAAAAAAAAAACATTTACAACCATTATTGTAATAAATAATTTTAATCATTGTGAAGAAAACAATTCCAGCATATCCCAACACTTACACTGAATGTAATTATACATATAAAGCTCTTTATCGTACTGTACAAATTATAAATTAATTCGCACTAAAGGCGCCAATTCTGGAAACCCGTTCTTCTTAAGACGTTTCTACCTGTGATTGAATTTAACTAATGGACTCGTCCAAAATCACGTGACCCAAATGCCTTCTCGCTATAGTCGTACTATACCAGTGCTGTGTAGAGTGACGTCACAGGCGCCTCCGTGGCCCTATATAAAGAGTGAACGGCGGGGAAGCGGCTGTTCGCTCGAAAACTCGAGGATTTCGTTTACCCAGTGAGAAAATTGTGGAAGTGAATAAATAGATCGTGCCAACGCTTCGCGAATTAAGTGTTGCTGTGAGTTGAAATAAAGTGCGACGTTACGACACAAGGTGATAACAGTGAATTGGTAGTTTCGGAACGAGGGCCTGCGTGGTGAATAGCTGAATTTAATAATGGTCCTGAACTTTCAACTGATCTTACAGTGAAATGCATCTTTAACGATCAGTGTGTGTGTTTATGTGCGTATTTCGGCTATATAGCAAATTTTGTTCTTGAATAACTGAGGAGCAAGGTAAAAAAAAAGACAATGAGTGAAAAACGAAAAGGGCTAGGCCAACAGACACTGGGAAATTATTTTAAAAAAAAAAGTAAGATTGAAAATAGTGACGTTCCCAACGACGTTTCCCTGAGCTCTTGTTACATTGATGAGGCTGCAGTCGAAGCAAGCAACAGCCGTGACCCCGGGCTGTCTTCAAACGCTTGTGAGGAGGTAAAGGTAGGACAAAACACAATACCAAACACAGTTGAAATAGAAATTCTGGCTGCAGATATTTCTAATTATGTCAAGAAATCTAACCTCACAGATGAAGATAGGATAACAGCGCTAAAAAATCTTTGGGAACCATATGCAAATTACAGTTTTCCTGCTACTGTCACTAGTGCTGTATCAAGTCAAGGAAAACCTCACCACACTCGGAAGTTCTGCTCATCTTGGCTGAGTAAGCATAACTGGCTAGCTTACTCAAAGGCAGAGGACAGTGCCTATTGCAAATTTTGTGTTCTCTTTGCACCCCATGAAGTCGGTTTAAGATCCACACAAGCTACAGGTCAACTTGTTTCAAAAGGATTTAATAATTGGAAGAAGGCCTTGGAGAAGTTCAGTCAACATGAAAAATTTTTCTATCATAAGGATTCAGTTCTCAAAGCCGATGAGTTCTTAAGGGTCACGGAAGGAAAAACGGTTCCTGTGGATCAAGTAATGGACAGAGGAAAGCAAAAACAAGTTTTGCAGAATAGGGCTATTCTTAAACCTATTATCAAAACAGTGATTTTTTGTGGAAGGCAAGGGCTGGCCATGAGAGGGCATAGAGACTGTGGGGATTTGGACGTATTGTCAGAACCATGCCAAGGCGAAGGAAATTTTAGAGCCCTTTTGCGACTCCGAGTTGATGCAGGAGAAGAAATACTGAAAACTCATCTACAAGGTTGTGCAAAAAATGCAACTTACATAAGTTGGAATATACAAAATGAGATTATTTCAGCATGCAATGATTCCATTGTGAAGCACATAGCAACTGAGGTGAATGAGGCCAAATGTTTTGCGGTTTTATGTGACGAAACCACAGATATTGCAACGGTAGAGCAAATGACACTTTGCGTTCGTTATTTGAAACGGTTTGAAACAAATGATAAGTATAAAATTGAATTTAAGATAGTGGAGAACTTCCTTAAGTTTGTGCCCCTGACTGAAACTACAGGTCGAGCAATTGCAGATGCTATTCTTAAAGGCCTTGCAGACTGCAACATTGATACGTCTTTCCTCCGTGGACAAGGGTTCGATGGAGCTTCTGCAATGAGTGGAGAGTACAATGGCGCCCAAGCAATTATATATGAGCAACACCCCAAAGCCCCCTACGTTCATTGTGCATCACACTGTTTGAACTTAGCCATAACTTATTCATCTAGAGTTCCGGATATCCGAAACAGCTTTGGAATAATAGGGAAAATCTCTAGTTTTTTCAACACACCAAAACGAAACCTTGTTCTCACCAGCAAAATTAATGCAGCTAATCAGGAAGAGACAGAAATCAGTGCCAAAAAACTGAAGAAATTATGCCCTACTCGTTGGGTGGAGAGACATGATGCCGTCACAGTTATGGTTTCATTGTTTGATCAAGTAATCGACGCTCTGGAGGAGATTACTACCTGGAATGACAAGGAGACATCAACAGAGGCTCATACCTTGTTATGTTCAATGTTAACATCACAGTTTGTCATAGCACTTGTTTCAGCTGACAGATTACTCAGCTACAGTGTTCGTCTGAGTGAAAAGCTGCAGGAAGTTAACCTTGATCTGGCAACTGCTGTGAGTGACGTAGAAGACGTTTTGAAAGCTATATCTATAATTCGAGAGAACGCAGAGAACGAGTTTCACCATCTGTTTGAACAAGCTGTTAAGAAGCTGGAACAGCATGGAGAAAACATTACTCTACCACGCCGTGCCACCAGACAAATTTATAGATCAAATTTCAACGTACAGACTCCTGAAGAATACTACAGACTTTCTATTTTCATTCCATGGATTGATAATTTCATCACTCACCTCCATGAAAAATTTTTCAAACATAAGGAATTTCTACAAAGTTTTGCATCTGTCATTCCGAATGGAAGGCAGCCGACACTGGAAGAAAACGAGAGATTTGTTGCCTTATCAAGGAAATTTGCAGATGATTTAGGACCCAGATCAGATAATACTCTAAAAGCTGAACTACATCTGTGGTACATGAAGGTCTTTGCATTGAACAAGAAAACTAAAAGCCCAATCGAACTGCTTAACTTTTGTGACCAAAGGACTTTTCCAACTGTGTTTGAACTTTTAAAAGTGTATGCCACCCTCCCAGTATCAACAAGCAGTGCTGAGAGGTTATTCTCCACAATGAAGAGGTTGAAAACTTACTTGAGAAACAGTATGAGTGAAACCAGACTGAATGGACTGGCGTCAATGAACATTCACCGTGAAGTGGAAATTGATCCAGACCAGATAATTAATGCTCTGGCTACAAAGAAGAACAGGAGGCTGGACTTCGTTTTATGAATATGTATAGATCATAATTGAATAATATAACAATATGTAATCATGAGAGAGTGGTTGAAAACAAGTATACAGTATAAGCAGACCAGAACAAATAATTTTATCTTCATCTATTTCTTAATTTGTGTTGTTTTGTATAAATATCTACTACTACTTCTTCTAATCATTCAATTCTCTTGCACTGCACTAAAGAATTGTTAGTAATTTGATAAAAATAAATGTACAAAAAAAGACAACCGCCTTGTTAATTGATATGGCCTCTGATCATTTTTTCTCGGAAAATTTATCGAGGAGTCATCCTCCTTCATAAAAATTTTGTGCACCAATGGCCCCCCCCTTAGGAATATTCTGGGTGCGCCACTGACCAGAAGTGTTCTATTTGTTAATATAAAACTATGTTTCACCACTCCAGATGGAGAGATGATTCATTGGATCCCCCTATGCCAAGGTTAAATATTTGCAAAATACATTGGAGTTGTTCGCATGGACATTTACAACCATCTAGTACAAAAATGACTTAAAATATAAACGTTCCATATGAAAATATGCATCAGTGACTGGCGTCATTTTGGGTAAAGTTTATTTCGACGTGAATGCGTGAATACCGTCCTTGAATGCAAGTTCGCAGTCAACACATGGGCACATGAACCATAGGCAAAGAGTTAATAGAGCAATACTTAAATCACTATATATATATTCAGAAAATAATTAAATGATATAAACTAAGTTCAATTAAAAAGGATATTAAATAAATTCAAAATGATTTTGTTATTACTTATATCGATAGTGCTAGTAGTAACTACTCTATCATTTGTGAATATTACTATATAAGTACCCCTAAGTTTCACATTCTTAATAATTCTATCTATAATTGACATAATACTAAATTTAAAATCTTATAGAATATCAGCCAAATATAAGCAAATCCATCATCTAAAAAATAGTTGTAATAACTTTCCGCATCTTGTTTTAGTACCCAAGATTAATAAATCCCCTGTAACTTTTCAAACTATAACAGAGCATAATTCTTATATTACTAATGCTGGTAAATTATTACTAAAATTTTTAAATAAAATTTCTTTGTCAGATGACATCTCAAATAATAGTCATATTGTGAAAAACAGTTTAGAATTAGTTAAGCAATTAAAAACTCTTACTAATATCCATAGTATTCATACTTTTGATTTTAAAGATTTGTGCAACAATATTGATATAGATGATCTGGCTATAATTATATCTTATATGATAAAAGACAACATTTTAATTTTAATACTTCTAAAATTCAAAACTTTTGACTGTTTTTTGCATATATCAGTGCTTAGAAATATTATATCAAATCAGGTTATTCGAATCAATAAAATTTGTGATGATGATTATAAATTAGCACATTTTATAGAATTATTAAATACTGCAACTAATAATGCATATCCTCCCAATTTCATAATTGAAATTATCAATTAGGTGTATTAACTACCACTCGATAACATCAAGACAACTTTCCCAATTATGGCAGCTAAAAAAATTTTAAATATTAATTATATAAAAATGAAAAATAATAAAATAAACTAAAAAATCTGATGTGGGCAACACATGACTTTCCTTATATAATGTAATGAATTTACTATTTTTACAGTAAAAAAATAGGATTTTCTTGTAGTAAATTCTTTCCAAGATATTGAATTTTCGACAATTAGTCGTCATTTTCATTGATTTAGCGTCATTTTTATCCATTTGGCGAGATTTTCGTTAATTTGGCAACATTTCAAAAAAGTCGCCAAGTTGGCGACATTCCGCCAAATTCGTCGCCAAAATCTCGCCAAGTGTTATGCACTAAGAAATAAGTTTTTCTTAAAGCAGATAAATGACTATTGGCGTTCAAATACAAAAGTATTATTCAAAGTATCTTTTTTCAAGAATGGAACGAGCTAGATCCACGAGAAGGATGTCACTCAATTTATCGCATGGTATTGCATATGAAAAGTAAACATGTTTCTCAATAGGAAATATTTTTCTTTTTATTTTATATGACTTTTTGTTAATTTTTTTAAAAATGTACAATATCTCGAGAACGGTTCACGTTAGCGTTCTAAAATTTATGTCAATCGTTTTCTAATGAAAAATTACATAAGAAATGTCTATTTGCGTAACTTTATTAGTGGTTTTAATTTTTTGACGATTTTTTCAAAATTTCATTCGAAAATTTATGGGGGTTCTGAACATTCGATTGCGTATAAAAACAATAGGCTTCCAGTGTTTACGGATTGTGATTTTTGTGCCAAATTTGGTTCGAATCTGTCCATTCGTTCGTCAGTTATCGACTCACTGACACACATACTTTCACACACACACACACACAGACATCACTTCAAAAATGTTTGATTCGCGATCAGGGATGCTTGAAACGTGCTCTCCCGTCGGAAACTCGAATTCGAATTTTCGACCCCGTCACAATACTTTCCTTATACATTATGTATATAAGGAAAATAAAAACTGTAAAAAATAGAAATATTTGAAAATAAGATACATAAATATTTAATGTTTTGAATATTATTTACGCTAAAAATACACAGTTTGATTTGAGTCCCCTTATAATGGTGTTAGTGGTATACTCGTTTATTCAATTCTTCTGTGAATCACTTTTATAGCAAGATTTTTCATCTATGATTCTGATTCATCCTATATACCTTAATGTTATTGATTGTCCCGTGTGCTACTCTAACTCCCTGAATGGGTTTCAGTGAAGGTCACTTCAAATTGTTCCCCCCCCCCTTCCCCCTAGTCTATCTTGTCCTCCTCCTTCTCCGGGTTGCATATCAACTTTTCTCTCAGTTACAAGTGTTCATTTTCAATATGCGTGCCAGCTGGGTTCTTGCTGGGTTTAATGCTTATAGTCTGCATTTTGGTAGTTATAGTAACTTACTATTGCAAAATTTGAAAAAAGCATGTGTTTGGGTTAATTAGAATTTGATGCCCAGACCTGACGATGAATCTAAGTCTGGTTAACCTCCAAAATAAAGCCAATGCTGTTCATTTCTTTTATCAGCATTGTAGACATGGTTTAACTGCTTTGGTGATTTTAATATTTCATAATTACTTGGAATTGAATATTATTATCATATCTTTCCAGTATATATTTATATATATATATATATATATATACACTATATGATCAAAAATATCTGGACACTTTGGATATTAGAATGTTTTTCGAATTTCTATACAAATACTTGGCGAAGTGTTCTGTAACTTTGGTGATGTGAAGAACATGCTTAAATGCACACTTTCCAGTAAAGATTCGGTGACTTGTGCATTTAGAGGATTACCAAAATATTAAAAAATGAAAAAAATATATTTGATCATCCTGTATCATAAAAAGCTGGAAAGGATTTGAAACTTTCACAAACTAGTTAACTAGCTTTGTTCAATGAGTATAAGCAGTTTCATAAAACAAAACATATATTCATGAAAATATAAATGTTTCTTTAAAAAAAAGCCAAATTTTGTTACATGTTTTTTGCTTATAATATCCACAGGTATCAATCAAATTTCACGTAACTTAAAGAACATTTGTTAACATCCAAGGAAAACACTATACTTTAATTGAAAATTAAAGCATTGAATGATATAAGAATTTGAAGAAATGAGATAAAGCATCAATGAGATATAAGCATTTGAAGAAACTAAGGTTTTACTGTGCAAGCATGAAACACAGCAATTGCTTTCTTTCATGATTTTATAGTGAATACTATAAGGCAACTTCTATAAAAAATCCCCTGAAATATCATGAAAATTCACAAAGATATTGACAATATAGTGATCAGTTTTAATCTGACTCTCTAAAAGTATCTGAATGATAAGGGTGTTTCCACAAATTGACATTTTAAAAATTCATCGTACACCCCTGTTTTGAAAATGAACTAGTCCAATTTTATGCAAATAATGATTAAAAGTCTCCTGCCACACCTGTATTTAGTATATTAGTTATTTATGTTTATTTCAGTTTAACTATCCTATGATTTACAATTTAAAATGTCAATTTGTGGAAACCCCTTTATCATCTAGATACTTTCAGAGAGTCAGAGAAAAACTGATCACTATATCATCAATATCGTGAATTTTCACAATATTCCAGATTTTTTATATAAGTTACCATCCAGTATTCACTACAAAATTATAGAAGAAAACTATTGCTGTGTTTTGTGCCTGCGCAGTAAAAACTTTGTTTTTTCAAATGTTTATATCTCATCGTATATTCAATGTTTTAATTTCCAATAGAAGTAAATTGTTTTTCTTGGACATTGACAAATGTTCTGTAAGTTTTGTGAAATTTGATTGAAACCTATGGATATTGTAAGAAAAATTGGTTAAATATATTTTCCCCATTTTTCAATATCTTGGTGGTCCCCAAAATGCACAAGTCACCTAAACTTTACTGGAAAGTGTATGTTTAAGCATGTTCATCACATCACCAGAGTTACAGAACACTTCGCTACATATTTTTTTAGAAATTCAAAAAACATTCTAGCATCCAAAGTCTCCGGTTACTTTTGATCATATAGTGCATATATATATATTTCTCAGACCACTGGTTACAGCAGTCTTTGTTTATTACTCCTAACTTGTTTTATCAGCATTAGTGACCTCTATTGAAAGATTAGGTTCAGTGGAAGACTGTTACCCACATATATGTGTTGTGATACAACCATTCAAAGGACTTAATTAAAGAAAATAAAATCAATTGAATGATCATATCTCAACACCTGATTGGGTCGGACACTCACATACAATAAAAAGGGAAATTAATTATTTTAAACATTTAATGTAATGGGACCGTATAGTGGGGAATAGAATTTGGAATATAAAGCAATGCGTTGTGTAATTAAATATTAAACCATACTTGTATGTGAGCACCTTAAATTACTTATACATAAAATAATATAATATGAAATAGTATTAACATTTTTTTGAAAAGAAATACCTGTATTCAGGACCTATATGTATATAAAAAGGAAATAATTATAGTTTTAAAATTATGTAAACATTCCTTTTATCTTGTAATTAATGCTGCAAACTTCAATCAAGCAGATGACCACATCTAAAGTCTTTTTTTTACTATACTCAAAGTTCACTCTCTTTGTAGAAGGAAAAATGAAAATAATAGCAGAATACAATTCCAAAATGTACATTAATAACTGCACACAGGAATACCAAAGTGCACTTTGCTGTTTTAACATCATTCCTTACGCATAAATAAAAATGGTTAATATTTCAATCATCATGATGACTTGTTAACTCGTTTCCATTTTTTTTTTGCCGAGGACTAATCTTTTATATTAATTCACTAAAGGCAGTTGAAAGAAGATTGCAATAATTATGTCTATTAATCACCAACATAACGATTCCAATAAAGATTCCTAAAAACCAAAAATGCATAGTAACAGACGTAACTATTCTTGCAGGAGACCATAATTGAATAGTAATTGGCAAAAAGTTGAAATCCACTGAAAATATCCATAGAGGCAAATGCTGCTGTCAATTGTAAAATAAATAATATTTTCCAACTTGGCTCAAATAATTTTAATAATGATAATCAAGGAGATATTTGGTGTAGCATTCAATTCACAAGAAATCCACTTAAAAGAAAACTTCTGTCTTTACATTTTTTGCAAAATATAACTTTCACAGGAAATAAATCCAATAATTTTATACTTGATTCTTAAACAGAAACACAAAACAAATATAGATTGATTTTCATCCATAAAATATAATTTTCTTTACAGCACTTAAGACTACATAAAAGTAAAAATGGTGAAGCACGAGGCACCCCCCTAAAAGGGAACCTCACCAATATCCCACCTTCACACGCAGTATTTTTTAGAGAGAAGAGAGCGAGTCAGCACTTTTTGCACACAGGAAGAAATTCCCGCCTAACAGAAAGTTGCCATCAGGAAAAAAAACTAAATTCTCGCTGAACCAGGGAGATTCGTTTGCCAATCATCAAAAGAAAAAGGATGTCGTTTCAGCGCAGTATGAAAGTGGATGTCATACACCATACATAAGAATATGAATACTGCAGCACACTATAATTAAAATTAATAAAAGAGACAATTGGCCTATTAATGAGTATATAAAATAAAAGCAATTTTGAATAGAATAATTTGGAATAATAATAAAGTAAAATTAAAATATTTAATGATTTATAAAAAAATGTTAATTTAGAATAATAAAATAAAGTGTTGTGACGTGTCACAACATTCCAACTCCTCACTAAAAAAAAGAGAAAAAAAAAGAATTTAACCTTACAGTAAAAAAAATTCTAATAATTTCATAAAAAAAAAAAAAAGTCAAAATCTGACAAATGCCTGATACAACATACATAAAAAAATTCTTTCTCAATATCAAATACAATGTTGCATACACTTGAATGATTAGAGTAACAATAAAAGGCTTAAATGAGTGTGAATTACATGTAAACAATCTGTGATGAATACAGTAGATAAAACAATTTCTAAGAATCTATTACTACCAAGTGCATGTAAAAGACCACACAATATAATCAAAATTATCCTGAGACAAGTATGATATTAAAAATGTAATTAAATGAGTACAATCAATAATGTATATAGATAAGTATGAATAAGCATGTAAAGAATTTTTTCTGTTTTTGATATGAGTGCATATATAAAAAATTTTCTGAATTGAGTTGAATACAGTTGCTAAAAAAATATAAAATTTAATTGAATTTTATCACATAAAAAGAATTAAATACCACCATTAAAGTAAAAAAAAATTGTCATCACTATAAATAATATTATTATCTACCACAAAAAAAATCCTAAAATTTTTTTTTTTTTTAAATTTCAAATAAGGATGAAGAATGAACTATATAAAATTTTAACCTCAATGAACTACAATAAATGTGACTTCAATGAACTAGAATCCAAAATTTGGACAATTCGTAAAACAAGGTTCATAAATGAACTTAATAAATCCAATGAATGTAAAAAATAATATTTCAAATTCTAAGTCTCTGAGAATAATTAACAATATTTGAACCATAAAATCAGACCATAAGTCAACCACAACAATGAATGCAAAATGCAAAATTAATATCCTTAATAATATAAAAATGAAATTCAAAATTCACTACAAAGTTTAAAATAAATCAAAATCTTCCAATGAAGTTCAAGTAAGAATAAATGAATTAAAAGAAAAATAAACAATTACTATCAATTAACAAAATTTCCAAATACTCGATTCATAAAATTTTTTTTTTTTCAAAACTGAACTGTTTTACCAAAACAAAATAATAAAATTTCAATTGAAATCAAAGAAATGAAAAATATCAATGCAAAGAATGTTACTAATGAATGAAATAATTATAAAATAAAATCCTATCAAAATGAAATTTAATCAATAAAATGAATTCCATGAATCGATGAATTATATTAATAAATGAAATATCTCAATAAAATGAAATCTTAAGAAAATGTTACCAAAATTCAGACTTCCTCAACAGAAAGCAATGAAAAACCGAGACACTTCTAAGGCTGTACTGCTTGATCAGGGCAGAAAAGACCAAAGAAGACTGCTCCCTCACGTGTTGAAAACAGATTATCCCAATTCTCCTTCAATCCATCAAGAAAACTAAGACTGACAACATATTCTGTGGCAAAATGCCAACACTTGAATCCTCGAGCAATAATGTTGCTGAAACTATAATAAATTTAAAAACAAAATTAGTACAAATCAAATTCTAACCACAGAAACCTGAAAATAAACCATTAGAAAAATAAATAAACCATTAACAAATTTGAATCATAAAAATGAAAATATTCAACAATGTAAAATGAATTTCAAACAAAAAAATGAATTTAAAAATTTTGAAATCAAAAGTCACACATATTCACATATTCGAATAAAACTGCAGGTAGAGAATAAAGATTATGTGATTAATTACAAAAAGATTATGTCTTATGAGGAATAAAGACAATAATTCAAAATTTGCAATTAAAGACTGATAAGAGAGAATGAAATAAATAGCTGAGATGTATTCTTATATTCCTAAAAAAAACTTAACGGAGATGCTATCAAGATTTTCAATCAGAAATATAAATACTGAAATATTGAGAACGGGTCGGAACTATAAATGAGCCCTAGCAAAAAATTTGATGATATGGATGAATCATCAATTGCAATAAAAAAAGATAGAGTCGGAAGATACCCACATATGTTCAAGAAAAACCAGACATTACAATACAGTTGAATAAAATTACCAATTTGAAATTTAAAAATTTTCCTTCAAAATGCAATGAATAACCAAAATAAATATAAGAAGTTCAGAGCTTAATGCTAAATTTTCTGAAAATGCTTATAAAAGAAAAATTTTAATAAGAAGTTTTTGAATAACCTGTAAAAAAGTTCATAAATTAAATTATCAAAATTCTAAAGTTCTTCATCATAAAAAAAAATACTTATTTTCTATTTTACACAAATCCTAACTCAATTCTTCAATATATAAAAAAAAAAATTGCAATTAATTTAATTTTACACAAAAAATTAAACTTGATTTTTCCTTAATAAACAAAACAATTGCTTTAAGCAATACTAAAAGTTTAATTTATCAAAATAATTTGTTTCGGTGGTAAGTTTTAAAATTAATGCAAGGAAAATATAAAAATAAACATAATCAAAACCTTTTCTCATATAATAATCTAATTCGAGTTCTGCCATATTCAACAAACATAATATAAACAATACAATTTTCAATCAATTTTATCACATTTTACTAAATATTTTGAAGTTTTATGAACTTCAATACTAAATACACAATAACAACATAATTAGGAGTCTATGCTCCATGGGATTATTAGGCCATTATTAATTCATACATATATATTTTTTTTTAAAAATAATTTTTTTAAATGTCACTCTTTGACATACAGGCCTCTGATTATTTAATAAACATCAATCATATGTAAATAAGCACTCGATTTAATAGAAATATTCCTTGCCAGAAATTTTACTTTTAACTAACATCTTAAAATAATATATAAAAAAAAACTTGTGACAACTGAAACAGTACTCACCCATTAATTTACTCAGAATTTTAAATTTTGCAAATAAATCAACAATAGTGTGAATATTAAATATGAATTAAAATTGCATTATTGACCTATTTTATAAAGCACAAATAAAATACCAAAACATTTCATAAACATCTTGCCAAAATTTGTAAACAACACTACTTAGATTAATATTTTAAATTGATTAATATTTTAAATTAACTCAGATTAATTATTTTAGAATAACTTTTAATACTGTTTGTTTTAAGCATTAACATTGATTGCTACACCTTTAATTTAGGCAATTTAAAACTAATTTTAGATTACCTTTTAATTTTTAAATTTAAAGAACATATAATAAATACAATTATAACACAAAATTTTCATATCTAGAATAATAATAATGCAAAAAGAATATCAGTTATGATTTATAAACTGATAAAACATAAACACCTGTGATTATGAATAATTATCAAATAAGGTATTTGTTTATTGCATAAACATTCCCTGATTGGGAGTTAATTGCAATAAGAGCAAAAAAAAGCACTAGCCCATGTTTCCAGCGAAAATTTCAATGAATTAGAAAAATTTCTCAAACAAAGGCCGCTCATAATATTTGTAATCAAAAATCACCATAAAATACAATTTTTGTAGCAAACATGAATAATTTTACTACCATTGTAAAAAAAATGAATTATAAAAAATGAAAATACATGTAAAACAATAGTTGTGAACCTTGAATTCCAAAACTAATATTTGTCAGCGTAATTCATGAAAGCGAATGATCTGGCCAACAAACGAAAAGCACTAACTTATGTTCTCCGCAAAAATTTTCATGAATGAGAAGAATTTCTCAGAGAACAAAAGCCGCTCAGAATTTTGAAATTACAAAAGTCACCATACACAAACAAAAAAAAAAAACAAAAAAAAGACATATCTGTAAATGTAATATTTACTATTAATAAAACTTAACACAAAATTACTCACTTTATAATTATTATACCTATATTTTATTTTTTTATATTTAATAGTTAATAGTTTAGTATCTTTTTTTAAAAATTCTATTGTTATTGCTGAAAAATTTTTTTTAGCAAATTTAATGATTTAAGTTTAGTTTGCTCAAAAGATTCAAAAAATAGACCAAAATGTGGAGTGAGCTGCAAAGAATTCTCCACAAAAAAACAAAAAAAAAGGGATACAATTTTCTTCAAAATTGAGCAAAGTAAATTAGAAAATAATTTACACAATTTGAATACCAGCTTCAAAAGATAAATTAAAAATATATACTGAATTAAACAGATACCATGAAGGTATAAAGTTATCAAAATAAAATTTCTATCACCAATTCATACCTAAGATTAAAACAGTATAATTTTATACTTGAAGTAATCACAATGACATTAAAAAAATTTTGAGTTGTTAAGGTATAAAAAAAATTATCAATTAAAACTTATATAATACAATACTGAACACATATAAATAAAATTAATCACAAAAAAATTATTGGTGCTTAAAATAATGAATAAAATCAATTATTAATATCACAAACCAAATATCATGTATCATTAAGAAGTTTAGTTAAATCTCAATTAGATTAAAACAAAATTTTCATTAATTTAAATAGAAATTATATCAAATTTTTGACTTTCAAGATCATTAAAATACATGACTGCCTATGCATATAAATTAAAAAAAAAACAAGGCACCAAAAAAAGAGAGATAACCAGATGTTGTGATACAACCATTCAAAGGACTTAATTAAAGAAAATAAAATCAATTGAATGATCATATCTCAACACCTGATTGGGTCGGACACTCACATACAATAAAAAGGGAAATTAATTATTTTAAACATTTAATGTAATGGGACCGTATAGTGGGGAATAGAATTTGGAATATAAAGCAATGCGTTGTGTAATTAAATATTAAACCATACTTGTATGTGAGCGCCTTAAATTACTTATACATAAAATAATATAATATGAATTAGTATTAACATTTTTTTGAAAAGAAATACCTGTATTCAGGACCTATATGTATATAAAAAGGAAATAATTATAGTTTTAAAATTATGTAAACATTCCTTTTATCTTGTAATTAATGATGCAAACTTCAATCAAGCAGATGACCACATCTAAAGTCTTTTTTTTACTATACTCAAAGTTCACTCTCTTTGTAGAAGGAAAAATGAAAATAATAGCAGAATACAATTCCAAAATGTACATTAATAACTGCACACAGGAATACCAATGTGCACTTTGCTGTTTTAACATCATTCCTTACGCATAAATAAAAATGGTTAATATTTCAATCATCATGATGACTTGTTAACTCGTTTCCATTTTTTTTTTTGCCGAGGACTAATCTTTTATATTAATTCACTAAAGGCAGTTGAAAGAAGATTGCAATAATTATGTCTATTAATCACCAACATAACGATTCCAATAAAGATTCCTAAAAACCAAAAATGCATAGTAACAGACGTAACTATTCTTGCAGGAGACCATAATTGAATAGTAATTGGCAAAAAGTTGAAATCCACTGAAAATATCCATAGAGGCAAATGCTGCTGTCAATTGTAAAATAAATAATATTTTCCAACTTGGCTCAAATAATTTTAATAATGATAATCAAGGAGATATTTGGTGTAGCATTCAATTCACAAGAAATCCACTTAAAAGAAAACTTCTGTCTTTACATTTTTTGCAAAATATAACTTTCACAGGAAATAAATCCAATAATTTTATACTTGATTCTTAAACAGAAACACAAAACAAATATAGATTGATTTTCATCCATAAAATATAATTTTCTTTACAGCACTTAAGACTACATAAAAGTAAAAATGGTGCGAGGCACCCCCCTAAAAGGGAACCTCACCAATATCCCACCTTCACACGCAGTATTTTTTAGAGAGAAGAGAGCGAGTCAGCACTTTTTGCACACAGGAAGAAATTCCCGCCTAAAGTTGCCATCAGGAAAAAAAACTAAATTCTCGCTGAACCAGGGAGATTCATTTGCCAATCATCAAAAGAAAAAGGATGTCATTTCAGCGCAGTATGAAAGTGGATGCCATACACCATACATAAGAATATGAATACTGCAGCACACTATAATTAAAATTAATAAAAGAGACAATTGGCCTATTAATGAGTATATAAAATAAAAGCTATTTTGAATAGAATAATTTGGAATAATAATAAAGTAAAATTAAAATATTTAATGATTTATAAAAAAATGTTAATTTAGAATAATAAAATAAAGTATTGTGACGTGTCACAACAATATGTTACTGGATTAGGGATACGGATCTCTGCTCCAGGTGCCCTGCTATCAACAAATTACTGGCTGACTGCTTTTCCTATAGATGCTGCAAGGTTCGAAGCAATCTGATGTGTAATGACCTGTGGCGTCGTGCTTGTAAACACAAAACATCACAAAGCACTTATCCTGAGCAGTTGCAAACTTTGAACGTCCACTTACTGTCTTCCCGATACTATTCGTTCACTTTAGTACTAGTTCCACAGGCGGAATTGTGGAACAATTGGCATTTAGGGCTTGGACTACTTAAGACTGTTGTTGGCCCCCTTTGAGATGCTTTTTTACCTCCCTTCACATGGCGTCACTCAGGTGGTGTTGTCTACTTAATTTTCAAAATTTGACTATTTCAATTTTCGCTCTAGAATCCATAACTCTGTGATTCAGACTCTGCACAAAGCAGGCCATTTTAATAGATAATGCATTTCCTTGTTAAAAATTGTTTTCTGTGGGCTAGTGATCGTTTGTGCATGGATGGGGCCAGGCCTTCACAATTAGGAGTGTTACAAAGACTGGTTGATTTTCATTTGAGGCCAGACATTCCTCTCTTAACAAATGTTAAGTACAAGTGTGATCATCTAACAAAAAGTAAACCCTTTCGGGACGGTGGCATTCCGGAGCTTTCGCGGCCCAAAAGACTGCGCGCTTCGATTCTGAACTGGTCCCAAAGGACAGCGCATTTTTTGTGCTAAGCCTAACTTAAAGCGCTAAGCCTAACTAAAAATTCCCTAAAAATCACCTATTCAACACAGAAATCTACTTTTTTCAGGAATAGAAGAAATATTTTTGTTCTATTTGATGTATAATTTTCATACAAATCTGAATACAAAATACTCGTTAGTTGCTCCCATTCTTTTATCCGAAATAAACGAATAATTTCACTGCCTCTAAAACTCAAACAAAAAACAAAAATAATCTTTATATTCCTATGATTCACCAACGAAATCATAACGCTGAAATAAAAATAAAAACTGAAACTCAATTACAAAATTGTTGATGCTACGAGAATTGCTCTGTTTGTTTATATTACAAAATGATTTTCACTGCTCCAAATGGAGAAATAATTCATTCGATCCTCTTCTGTCAAGGACATGCCTCTGCAAAATACATTGGAGTCAGTTCCACGGACATGGAACGCCATCTAGAAGACAAATTAAAACGTTCCGCGTGGTGGCATGTATAGGTGCCACTATCCGCTTGCTGTAAAATTTCCTCCGGCCCGAGTGCGTGACGTTCGTCCTTGAATGCAAGTTCGCAACTGGCATGTGGGCATGCCGATCGTCGCAAAAGGGTTAAGGGTATGCTGTTTTCCTAACAAAAGGGCAGAAAGGGCACTGTACCATTCTTATACATCATAGGGAACTCTTATAGAGATATTTATGTGTATTTAAGTTCCCTTTTCATGCGAAAGCTTTTGATATATTTCACACTCAAATAGCTGTTCATCTGCTTGAGCATTTTTGTGTCTATTTACAGCACCCTTTGTAATGAATGTCTTCTAATATATTTAACATACAAAATTTATTTCATCTACATTTCGCTTTTCCCCTATATGATCGAGTATGTGTCTATTTAAGTCACATATTTTTTAGAATACTTTGACATATTTAACACACAAATGTTTTTTTACCTGTATATTTATTTTTAAGTGTGGTTATATCAGCATTTTGTCAGTATGCTTTTATAACATATTTCACACAAATGGTTTTTCACCAGCATGTACACATTTATGCATACTTAAATCCCTCTTTTTTGAAAATGCTTTCTGACATATTTCACATTCAAAAGTTATTACACCTGTATAAACAAGTTTCTCTGTATTTAAATCCCCTTTTTGTATGGCTGTTTTGACATATTTCACATCACCTTTCTGGTAGGTCGGACGGTCTGGGTCTCAACAACAACAACTTACAATTGGCTTTTGACCTGTATATATGGCTATATGTATTTAAACATTTTCATCCCAATGCTTCAACATACTTCACACTTAAATGACTTTCACCTGTATGACCAAGTTTGTGTCTATTTAAGGCACCTATTTTTGAGAATACTTTCACATATTTAACCCATACATGGTTTTTCACCTGGATGTTTACTTTTATGTATAGTTAAATCAGCTTTTCGTTAGTATGCTTTCTGACATATTTCACACCGCATCCTGTTGGCACATTTCGGGCGCGGTATCCCAGTGGTTTGCGCGCTGGATTTGCACGCTGCCAGAACTGCCGCCTTGTTCATACGGAGTACGATCACATTAAACATGTGGGTCCATAAGTCCTTCCGAGAGGTTGGTGATAGGGGAAGGAGGGTACGGTCCCTGTGGATGCCTCCCCCAACTGGGTTCCGGTCTAAATTGGGTGGCACTTCCCGGTCTTTCAAACAGTTATCTTACATCTTTCTGGTAGGTCGAATGGTCTGGGTCTCAACAACAACACTCAAAAGGATTTTCACCTGTATGACCAAGTTGGTGTGAACTTAAAGACCTTTTCAGTTAGATTGCTTTCTGACATATTTCACACACAAATGATTTTTCACCTGTATGTATATATGTAAATTTATCTAACTCATATTTTAGTGTGAATGCTTTCTGACGTATTTCACAAACGAAAGGTTTTTCGCCTGTATGACCACATTTGTGTCGAATTACATCGCATTTCTTTCTGAATGCCTTCTGACACATTTCACATACAAAAGGTTTTACACCTGCATGAATAAGTTTGTGATGACTTAAATCACTTTTATTTGTGAATGCTTTCTGACATATTTCACAATCAAAGGGCTTTTCACCTGTATGAAGAAGTTGGTGTGAATTTAAAGAACTTTTATTTCTGAATGCTTTTAGACATACTTCACACTCAAAAGATTTTTCCCCTGTATAAACAAGTTGGTGCGAATTTAAAGAACTTTTTTGCCTGAATGCTTTCTCACATATTCCACAAATGAAAGGCTTTTCACTTGTATGTACAAGTTTCAGAGTATTTAAATTACTGAATGATCTATGGCATATTTTACATACAAAATTACATGAATAAACTTGAGCGATATTAAATTACTTTTTTGTTTGAATGATTTCTGACATATTCCACACATAAAAGGCGGCCAAAGGCCCTACCCTACTGAAAACACTGGTTTTCCGTTACATCACCAAGTCTAGCAGCATCGGGCGTGGTTAGTACTTGAGTGGCTGACCACCTGGGAACACTGCGTGCTGTTGGCACATTTTGGGTGCAGTAGCCCGGTGGTGTGGCGCGCTGGAATCGCACGCTGCCACAACTGCTGCCATGTTCATGCGGATTACGATCACGTTAACCATGTGGGTCCATAAGTCCTTCCGAGAAGTTGGTGGTAGGGGATAGGGGGTACGGTCCCTGTGGATGCCTCCCCCAACTGGGTTCAAGTCTAAATTGGGTGGTACTTCCCTGCCATACAAATGGTTACCTTACACTTCTCTGGTAGGTCGGACGGTCTGGATCTAAACAACAACAAATAAAAGGCTTTTCACTTGTATGCACTAGTTTATGTTTATTTAAAGAACTTATTAAACTGAATGCTTTCCCACATACTTCACACTAAAGGTCGAGATTAGCGGTCGCCACATCGCCAGTGGCGACTAAGGAATTACTCTTGGCTACCGTAAAATGTAATGTCTATCGCCAAAAATGGCGACCTGCAAAATTTACATGTTTCTATACCAGAACGTCAAAAGTCTAATCTCTGTGGAGTTTCAGGAACACCCGCACGGATTAGCCTAAATGCTCTGAACCAAACCCAAATTAGACAGTCGGTAAACAGGACCGGTATCATAAAGGGTTTTTCATTGTTGCCCCCCCCCCCCACCTCGGGAGAATATTCCATAGATATCCTATTTATTTCTCCCCAACCCAGCCGTTAAAAGTCTTACTTGCCCATGGCGATTCAACTTAAACGAGCTATTAACGAAATCATGATCGGCGTAACTGCGATAGTCTAAAATGACTCTTTTCCTAAAAGAATCCCTCTGGGGAGTGAGAAAAATCTGTCAAAAATCACCACAATACTGCTACGGCTGTTAATTTATTGCACCTGCAGCCGAGAATGAGTGCTACTGCTATCCACATTCCTATCTCCTTCCTCCCCGTGATCTCAGATATGTTTACTTTTGAGGCATGCCCGGGCGCAGCGCATTCTATCAATTGACCCCAGCAGCACCTTACCGAAATTCGGAGCAGCCCCACTTTTACATACTGTACTAATAGAGGTTTCATCATTTTTACATCTGCCTTAAATTTTTAAACTGTTTCCGAAAGCGGATGCGCAAGCGGAATTAAAATCTCACATTAAAATAAAAATGCCCCCGCTATTTTCGGCTTGTAAATTTATTTATTGGTTAAATATTCATAACGTATTTTGCATTATGATAAATTAAAAAAAAACAATCCATGTACAATAGTTATGGGTATATGCTGTAGCTGGGAATGTCAGGCGCTAATAAAAATCGTCAACCTTTGGGATGCTTTTCGGAGCTAAATTGCCGATATTGCAACGTTATGTATTGTTCTATTTCAACTAACATATATATGTACTGTTCATTAACGATCATATAGTAAATATGAACGACGATGGCAAAAATTGCGCGTAGTTGCTTCTATGCTGCATAGATAGAATCGCAAAAAATTCGCAATTGTTAAAGTTTCGGCACGCAATAGTTTCTCGATCCGAGAAATTTCAGATTTCCTGTTATAGATGATATCTTCTTTTATATTATTAATCTGTCATCGATGATGTAAAAATGATGATGTAAAACAATTATTACATCGATGATGTAAAACAATTATTATCAATTCAAAGTTAAATCGGCTCGATTTTCAACTTATCCGCGGCCAAAGTTGGTTCATGCCCCACCCCATTGATTAGAAAATTCGAGTAAAGCAATAAAACGGCCTATGTTTTTAGCGATACAAACAGATATTTTTAAATTCAAAAACATCAAAATATTAAATAAAATACAATCTCTTCAAAAGGATAAAGAATTTAGTTGTTATAAAATAAACATATTAGGGAAATTTTACAATAAAAATGGTTGCTAAGTTTATAATGTCCGATAATATAAAGGGAAAAATGACCAAAATATCGGGATCGCGATAATTTTAAAGTTACAGACTAAGTGATCAAAAGGTAGAAACAAGAATATAGATTATTTAAAAATCGCAGAAGCTCATTGGTAAAATCCCATAAATTAAAAAAAAAAATGAGTGGCCGGATTTCTTAATAAAAAAGGCATAAATATTAATAGTAAATGCTTCATCAGCTGTGAAAAAAAAAGATCAAAATAAGAGAATTTAAAAACTTAAGAAACAGGCATATTCAGAAATAATCTGTAATTTTGGCAAAAAATTAAAGCTGACAAAATGTTGAATAAGTAAAGTGTTATGGGAAAAAAGGAATTTAACATTGACCCCAAAAGTATTTGAATCAGCTTCATGGTAAATGAATTTTTTTAGATGACTTGGGAAACAATTATAAAACACTAAAAAATTCCTATAATAAGAAAAACTTCGGTAAGATCTAAAACAGGGTTAAAAAATGAGTGACAATAAATGTTTAAAATATTCAGAAAATGATAAATGAAAGATCAAAATTTTGAAAACTTTTAAGAAATGGAAAAGATGGGAAAACTGACAGTGACTTGCAGAAAACTTAGATTTAGAAAAAACACCTGAAATGAGTTTTGAAAATGTATTCAATATTCAAAATGAGAAGTTAGCAATAAATGCATGTTAACAATAATACTCATTAAAAAATAAATATATATTTATAAATTTGTGTTATCAGAAAAATTAAGTTTTGTATTTTGCCAATCTCTTAAATTTCCCCTAATTTTTACCCCACCATCAAATAATAGATCTTACAAAAGTAGATCTATTACTTAGTTTTCCTTGTTAACATAGTAGTGTCTTTCACCTAACTGAAGTACTCGCCATCTTAAGGTATGGAGAGAAGAATCTGTTGTTTTACTTATGTCTACCATATAATAAACCTGTAAATAAGCATGGGTAATATATCTGTAAATTTTTTAATTATAAAATATTTAAACACAATTTTGCATAACATCAAACAAGTTGAAAAAAAAAAATCGCACATTTTTCAGTTATCAACAATTGGCCTCATCATGAACCTACCAGCCAGTGACTGACTGCTTTGAACCCAGGCATTGTTTACAATGGGTTTTATTCCTTCCCTTTAATTAATGTTCCTTATTATTTCCTATCAATAAGAAATGTATTAGCACTTGCATTACACATGAATATTTATAACCATCATTGTTCTTTTATGAACCCCTTATAAATATCCTCTGCCCCCCACCCCCCTTATATTATAAAAATTTATGTTTGTGTATATAAAATGATGCATAAGTAATTAAGCATTTCTATCTACTTTTCTGATCATAAGTAAGCAGCTTAAATTATGAGGATTCTAACTATTATCTTCAATTTGTGCAGTTAAAAAAATGAATTTATCAAGAATATATTTTAAAGTAAGAGATATGTAATTATAAAATTTTCTGTATATTTGCAATTTTGTTTTAATTTTTTTTTATGCTTTGAATTTAAGTTTTGAAATAGATAAATTATCTGTATCTTTTTTACTACATGTGGGCCATATTATGCAATGCATTCTTTAGCTAAAATTTATAATTGTGCCCTTTCGTATGCAATGTGCTCCTTTTTTAAAGTCAGCAACCTGCCCTTTTGAAATCCTAGAATGGACCCTGTAAATATATATATATATATATATATATTAGAAAGACGTAATAATAACAATAATTAATTCAAGTAATCTTGAAATATTAACATCACCATAGAAGCAAAACCACTACCATAATGCCGATAATAGAAAATATCAGCACCGGCTCAAATTCGGAGATTAAAAAGAATTAAATTCATCTTCATGTCTGAGTATTTAATTCTATTTAACCCAAACAAATGCCTGTTTCAGATTGGAAAATAGTACATTACTATAAATGTCCAAACTCGGACTACAGGCACCATAAGATAAAAAAATGAAGATAAGAAACATTAGGAACATTTGTATTAACATGTGGCAGGAATCCTTCTTCTTTCACCACATGTATATGTGACCAACCTCAACAGTATAATAAATATCTAGAAGCACCGGAATGAACATGACGAAATACAACCCAGGAGGCAGTACGAACGTTCACAGCGACACTCCCAGACCCATCCAATGAGTCAGAGCAGGAGACAGGACTATTACCCGTATAAGCAAAATATAATATGTACATGCAGCAAAGATGAAAATTCTTACTAAATAAGAGATTCATAGAAGAAATGGATAAACGAGACTGCCACTAAACACCATTATAAAGGCGCTCAAATCGTAGTATCAAACTGGCTATAGTTACAATTTTTTAACGAAAATAAAATTCAAAACATTAATGATAATGTATCTTATTTTTCGATTTTCTTATTTTTCTAATTATTTTATTTTATTTTATTATTATTCATTTTTATTTAATTATATAATTAATAAATAATTAAACTCTTTTTAATTTTTTTTTCATATTATTAGCCACCATAATTGGGAAAGTTGTCTTGGATGTTATCGAGTGGAAGTTGATACACTGAGTTGATAATTTTAATTAGGAATTTAGGAAGATATGCATTATTAGTCGCTGTACTCAATAATTCTATAAAGTGTACTAATTTATATTTATATACATACAATTTACTGTATTCACTTCAGACCATCTCTTTTTCATTTTTTACTAAAGATAACAATTTCAATAAATGATCAATCTTACTAAATAAGAGATTCATAGAAGAAATGGATAAACGAAAATGCCACTATACACCATTATAAGGGCCCTCGAATCATAGTTTCAAACTGGTTAAAGTTACAAAATTTTAGCAAAAAGTATAATTGAAAACATTAATATTATCTTATTTTCAGATGTTTTTGATTTTTCTAATTTTTTTAGCTTATTTTATTACTTTTCATTTTTATTTATTTATATAATTAATAAATAATTATTATATATATATATATATATATATTTGCTTAGAGCAAATTGAATGCGTTTGTGGGAAAAAAAAATTGTTAGAAAATTGGGGGGGGGGGGAGATCAAAATCGAGTACAAAATTATGGCCACTAACATCATCAAAGTGGCCACTGAGCTTTATGAGGTCACTGGCCACTGGCGATTTTTTTTAATCTAAAGCCTTACTTCACACACAAATGGATATTTACCTGTATGTGTATGTGCATTTAAATTATTTTTTCGTATAAATGCTTTCGAACACATATCACATTTAAAAGGCTTTTCACCTATACAAATTTGTGTTCATCCAGATTACCTTTTGTTTTAAATGCTTTGTGACATATTTTATATGCAAAAGGCTTTATACCTGTATGTGCAAATTTATGATTATTTAAATTACATTCAATTTTGTATGCTTTCTGACATATTTCACATACAAAAGCCTTGTCATCTGTATGTAAAATTTTATGTTTATTTAAACTCTGTTTTATTCTGAATGCTTTGACATATTTCACACACAACTGTTTTTTCATCACTATGCATTCGTCTATATGCATTTAAATCATCTTTTCGCATGAAGGCGTTTGGACATAATTCACACATTAAAGCTTTTCATTTGTATACTTTGACATATTTCACACACAAAAGGCTTCCGAGAGGTTGGTGGTAGGGGAAGGAAGGTACGGTCCCTGTGGATGCCTCCCCCCACTGGGTTCCGGTCTAAATTGGGTGTCACTTCCCGGCCGTCCATACAGTTACTTTACACCTTTCTGGTAGGTCGGACGGTCTGGGTCTCAACAACAACAACAACACACAAAAGGCTTTCATCTGTATGTAAAATTTTATGTTTATTTAAACTCCGTTTTATTCTGAATGCTTTCTGACATATTTCACACACAAATGGTTTTTCATCAGTATGCATCCGTCTATGTGCATTTAAATCATCTTTTCGCATGAAGGCTTTTGGACATAATTCACACACTAAAAGCTTTTCATTTGTATACTTTGACATATTTCACACACAAAAGGCTTTCATCTGTATGTAAAATTTTATGTTTATTTAAACTCTGTTTTATTCTGAATGCTTTCTGACATATTTCACACACAAATGGTTTTTCATCAGTATGCATCCGTCTATGTGCATTTAAATCATCTTTTCGCATGAAGGTTTTTGGACATAATTCACACACTAAAAGCTTTTCATTTGTATACTTTGACATATTTCACACACAAAAGGCTTTCATCTGTATGTAAAATTTTATGTTTATTTAAACTCTGTTTTATTCTGAATGCTTTCTGACATATTTCACACACAAATAGTTTTTCATTAGTATGCATTTGTGTTTGTGCGTTTAAATCTCCTTTTCGCATGAAGGCTTTTGGACATAATTCACACACTAAAAGCTTCTCATTTGTATGAACAAGATTATGTATATTTAACTTTTGTATTAATCTGAATGTTTTCTGACATATTTTACACACAAAAGGCTTTTCTCCTGTATGAACAAGTTTGTGTGTTTTTAAAGAAGTTCATTTTGTGAATGCTTTCCAACATATTTTACAGACAAAAGGTTTTTCACCTGTATGTTCAAATCTATGTGCATTTAGTTCATCATTTCTTGTAAATGCTTTTGGACATATTTCACATAAAAAAGGCTTTTCACCTGTATGTATAAATTTGTGTGTATTTAGATGACCTCTTTGTTGAAATGCTTTGTGGCATATTTCACATGCAAAAGGCTTTTCACCTGTATGTACAATTTTGTGTTTATTAAAAGTAGCCTTTTGTGTAAATGCTTTATTCCCTATGGCGAGTCAGGTGGTCTGGGTTTTTGACATTCAAAAGGCTTTTCACCTGTATGTACAAGTTTGTGTTTATTTAAAGTAGCCTTATATGTGAATGCTTTGTGGCATATTTCACATGCAAAAGGCTTTTCACCTGTATGTACAAGTTTGTGTTTATTTAAAGTAGCCTTATATGTGAATGCTTTGTGGCATATTTCACATGCAAAAGGCTTTTCACCTGTATGTACAAGTTTGTGTATATTTAGATAACTTTTTTGTAGAAATGCTTTGTGGCATATTTCACGTGCAAAAGGCTTTTCACCTGTATGTCCAAGTTTGTGTTTATTTAGATGATTTTTTTGTTTGAATGCTTTGTGGCATATTTCACATGCAAAAGGCTTTTCACCTGTATGAACAAGTTTGTGTGTATTTAAAGTAGTCTTTTGTGCGAATGTTTTGAGACATATTTCACATACAAAAGGCTTTTCACCTGTATGTACAAGTTTATGTGAATTTAGCTGACTTTTTTGTCGAAATGCTTTGTGGCATATTTTACATGCAAAAGGCTTTTCACCTGTATGTACAAGTTCGTGTTTATTTAGATGATTTTTTTGTTTGAATGCTTTGTGGCATATTTCACATGCAAAAGGTTTTTCATCTGTATGTACAAGTTTGTGTGCATTTAAATTAGTCTTTTGTGCGAATGCTTTGCAACATATTTCACATACAAAAGGCTTTTCACCTGTATGTACAAGTTTATGTGAATTTAGCTGACTTTTTTGTCGAAATGCTTTGTGGCATATTTTACATGCAAAAGGCTTTTCACCTGTATGTACAAGTTCGTGTTTGTTCAAAATAGACTTGAATATGAATGCTTTGCCACATATATCACATACAAAAGGCTTTTCACCTGTATGTACAAGTTTGTGTATATTTAGAAGACTTTTTTGTCGAAATGCTTTGTGGCATATTTCACATGCAAAAGGCTTTTCACCTGTTTGTCCAAGTTTGTGTTTATTTAGATGATCTTTTAGTTGGAATGCTTTGTGGCATATTTCACATGCAAAAGGCTTTTCACCTGTATGAACAAGTTTGTGTGTATTTAAAGTAGTCTTTTGTGCGAATGCTTTGCGACATATATCACATGCAAAAGGCTTTTCACCTGTATGAACAAGTTTGTGTATATTTAAAGTAGCCTTATGTGTGAATGCTTTGCGACATATTTCACATGCAAAAGGCTTTTCACCTGTATGTACAACTTTGTGTGTAATTAGATGACATTTTTGTTGAAATGCTTTGTGGCATATTTCACATGCAAAAGGCTTTTCACCTGTATGTACAAGTTTGTGTTTAATTAAATTACCTTTATTTGAGCATGCTTTTTGACATACTTCACATTCAAATAATTTAATGGTGTGCTCCATCTGATACGGGTTATAGCTACTTTGTGGGAGAAATGTCTTCCAGTCTACAGCCTCATTCTTCTTTTTCTGGTTGAAACTAAAATCTTCGAAATTTGATTATCAAAAAAAGGTCATGTTAGCAAATAAAATGCGTACGTTTATTTAAAAGTAGTTTATACTTTTTGCAAAGAAAAACTCTTTCACTTTCTCACAGTATAAATGGCTTACAATAATATTCAATACAAAATGATCGCGTCAAAAATATTTCTGATTCAAATACAATTATTAAAATCTTCTAATAATATGTCCAGGAATTTTAGAAAAAGGCGATTAAAATACCACAGGGGCAGGGAGTGGCCGACTCGTCACCTTCAAAATCTAGAGAGGCCACTAGGCCACACACGCATGTCCTGAAAACGTACCCGTTTTCCCCTCTGCTATGAGGCCGATTCTTTGCTAATGGCTAAGTTTAATGACGTCATGTGCGGAACCTGGTATGCACTTTGAAAAAAAAATTATGATAGAAAGAAATAGTACAAAGATATAACGTTGTGTGACAATATACGGAGATATATACACGTTCGTAAAACAATAAAAATATCTTAAATTTAGGTAAGTAGTTTATGATATATTTATTACAAATTTTGCGAGTGCTTTTATTGTTGTATCAGTTAAATTAAAGGAGAAACTTTGATTTATTTCCTTCTAGGCTAATTAAATTTGTGTAGGAGACAGCAATATATTTTTTAATGTGATTCATAGTTAACTTGTTATCACAGTAGTGTATAATAGTATAAGGGCCGATCGCATGTTCTGAAAACGTACCCGCAATACCCCCTGCTGTGAGGCCGATTCTTCGCTATTGGCTAAGTTAAATGAAGTCGTGGGCGGAGCCTAGTATACACTTTGAAGTTGTCGTCTTCGAGATTATACATGGAAAAAAATGTTTGTTATTACATCGGGAAGAAAATTGTGATAAAAAGAAATAGTGCAAAGATATAACGTTGTGTGACAATATACGTTCGTAAAACTACAAAAATGTCTTAAATTTAGGTAAGTAGTATATGATATATTTATTAGAATTTTTGCGAGTAAAATGTTGACACTGGAACGTTATACCTTATACATCTGTAATAATCCGATTGAATGATTTTCTAACTTATTTTTTATAGTACCTAATTTTAGATTGAAGATCGCCGACCAAATATGAATATATCAAAACTTGTACTGCAATATTTCACCTGGCCTGTTTAAATATCTTAAGTGGTCAGATGTTTTTATTGTTGTATCAGTTAAATTAAAGGAGAAACTTTGATTTATTTCCTTCTAGGCTAATTAAATCAGTTAAATTAAAGGAGAAACTTTGATTTATTTCCTTCTAGGCTAATTAAATTTGTGTAGAAGATAGCAATATATTTTTTAATCTGATTCATAGTTAATTTGTTTATCACAGTAGTGTGCTATAGTATAAGAGTGAAAAGATGTTATACAAATTAATGAAATTACTAATAAAATTAATATATATTCTATATGTATATACCAAGTTGAAATTTAAATAGCATATATATGAAGTTTCATTTCAATTGTATGGGTGTTGATTTTGAGATTTTATTGATATTAAGTAACATTCTGAAGAAAGCAAACACTAATAGCCATTATCTAATCTTTATGAAATACTTTGAAGTTTGATCTGTACCCAAGCCCCCCCCCCCCCCTTGGGCACAGATCAAACTTTGGTACATCTTCAGGGGAGGCCTTTACCCCCCCCCCCCCTGAAGAAATATTAAATTACAAAATTTTATATTCTCTGGGTAAAAAATTGTGTACAAAAAAAATATTAGGAAAGTGCTGTTTCCATGTCCCAAGCTTAGAGTGACGAATTGTTTGAAATTGACAGTCGCCAATGACCGCTGCGAAACTTCAGACATCTAATTTCTACCTGGTCAGCATTAGTGGAGTGAAAGAAAGTGAGCTTCTTCAATGGAAGGAAGTTTTAAAGGCGTGCAAGTTCGAATAAGAGAACATTTTCCAGAAGCACTCTATGTTCATTGTAGTTCTCATTTCCTGAACTTAGCACTCTGCCATTCATGCGAAGTTGTTAGAATAAGAAATTGCATTGGCAGTGTTAAAGCCGTGGGAATTTTTTAAAAATCTTCATCTAAAAGAACAGGGTGTTTAAAAGAAAACATTGAATCTAACTTTCCTAAAACAAAATGGAAAACTTTAACAGCTATGTGCGAAACAAGATGGGTAGAAAACCACGATAGTCTTCTAAAATTCAAAGAAATCTACAAAGCTATTGTAGAAACTTTAGAAGATTTAAGCTTCAATCCTGATGTAGATACGTCTCGAAAGCATCATTGTTGCTAAAATCTATTTTATCAAGTGAATTTGTGATCAGTTTGTGCTGCTTATCTATGCTATTTTCATACACTCTGCCTGTGTGCAAAATATTACAATCTCCGCAGTGTGATTTATCTGGAGCTATGCAACATGTAGACTTACTGCAAGAAACTTTTGCTAACATAAGGGTAAATATAGAATCGAGGTTTTTAAACATTTACAAATGTGCTGAACATTTGTTGCACTCTGTAAACGAAGAAATTAAAATTCAATGAACAGCATCGAAGCAAAAATACCGAGCAAATATTTGTACATCGAATTCTGAAACTTATTTTCGAATTGCAATAGCTATTCCATTTTTTGATGATTTTGTTAATCAAATAAATAACATATTTTCCAATCATAAAGCCACGTTAATTACATTAGATCAGCTAATACAATCTGTTTGTTGCGATGAAAACACAGTGTTCAATGTAGAAGCGTTACAATTGTACAAAAACAGGTTGCAGTGGGACACTTTAGAACTGGAATACGAAATGTGGAGAAAGAAATGAGTGTTGATAGACCTAAGTGTGCCATTACAGCTTTGAATGAATGCAGTGCAGATTTTTCCCCAATATTTTTTGTTTATTAAAAATTTTATGCACCCTCCCTGTAACCACTTGCACCTCTGAAAGAATATTTTCGACATTGAAAAGGATTAAAACTTAACTTTCGAAATTCAACAAGTCAAGAAAGACTAAATGGACTGGCATTGATGTCAGTTTATATAGACATTGAAATTGACAATGAAGATGTGATAAATGTGTTTGCTTTAAAAAAAGCAAGAAAACTAAACTTTGTCCTTTGAGTGAGTTTTGAATATTTTTCATAAGTTTGTTAAAGTCATCAGGCATTTAGAAATTTCATTTTTTTTTATTCCAGATATTTCATTTGCATTATGTAATTGCATATTTTTATTTTTTATCACTATTTCGATTGCTTATCTACTTATTTTCTTTTCGTTTGACTACTAAAAGGTAACTATAAAAGATATGTAAATATTATTTTATAATATTGTATATAATTAAAAAAATTAAATTCAAAAATATTTAAACCACTTTTTTTCGTAACTTCTTTTTCTAAGTGCGAAACAACTTTTTATGTGTGTACATATGCATGTACGTACGTAAAAGTGTAGGACATGATTTCTCTAACCCCCCCCCCCCCCCCCCAAATTAAATTTCTGGGTACGGCCTTGTCTGTACCCAATAGTGAGCTGCCAAATTTTTAACCGCCAGTAAGCTATTATGCAAGATAATGGTTTCAAATGCTATCATTCTTCACAGTTCACACTAATATAATATACATTTATTGTGCGTTTAAAATTCATTTGGTGTTCGAGTTAAAATTATTTACATTTTAACTCTGTTGTTGTTGTTGTTTCTTATGACCTCCTGATTTCGACGGACATTTTAACTCTTACACATGTTTATTTCAAATTATGTTTAAAATTTAACAACCAATATTTAAACTTTGGAAATGTTTAATAACAATTACATGTGTATTATCCTACACTTTGAATTTTGAATATACAAAATTTCGATATTCAAATTTAAAAGGCATGTATTGATACATCATTCAAATTTTTCAGAACATTTCGAATTTAACTCAACGTTAATTCAGTTAAAAACCTCTTTACACTTGCTATTCTGTATAACACATCTGAAATATAAAACCTGAAGTTTTATTCTTCAATCTCTTGAATAATTTCAGTTTGAAACATTTAGTCAAAATACTATTAATTTCTAAACTCAAAATTATTTATTTGAAACAAATATTAATTTCAATATCTTTATTACTTCAACAACTATAATTCTATTTAGATAATATATTACTATATAATGTTACCGAAATACTTTAGCATCGGTTGGATGCAGTGATAACTAGTCAAACTTTTAACTATGTATTTTCAACTTCATTATATCTCATTACATCAGGATAAATCAGATAACATCAGTATTAACTAGGTAAGTCAATTTGCATCTATTCATGCATCCTAGGATATCAAATCCATCTTCATATAAAATTAAATTAGTAACTACTGTCTATTATTTTCAAAAACAGCATTCAGTAAGTTGATTTAAAATATCTGTTGGATAAACTCCTTCTTTATAAACATGTTATAAATTGAAATTAGTTAATATCATGCAACATTATTATGCAGTTAAAGTTATTCAAACAGATTGTACTGTTAAATAGAAAATGCATATTTTTAACTATAGTAAAGCACTATTTATACACTACTCTATGGACCAGTGAAGTAAAGCGTATACCTGTGAAAATATGTAATTGAAATTAATGTCACTGGATAGGAATGTTTGACGAGCTATGTAGAAATGCATATAAATGATGTATGTACTGTATTTCAAATATTTGAAATTTAATATTCACTGATTAGAATGGAAAATTAGACTATATAAGATTTAATAAAATATTTGAAACATTTTTATGTAAATAAAATTAAAATTTGTTTTGATTTGACAACAAATTATGAATTTTATACAAATATTGAAATTAAAATATAGCTATCCATATTTCATTACCTGAAGATACATTCAATTGAGTAATAGAAAATTAGTACTAACTTTTGAATCATTTGTGAGATATCAGTGATTACAAACGTACACATGCTTATCTCAAAAGCATTCAATTCGAAAATAAGAATATTTAAAACAAAAACATGTAAATTCATTGATAGTTCAAATATTTGATCCTATTACAATATTTTACTTTAACGTTAGTATTATGTGTGTAACAGTAGTGTAGTGTCCCCAGGCAATTCTTTTTTTGAGGAAGAGGAGGGGGGGGGGGGGGCATTGAATTGGTAACCAAACAGTTTGCTTCTCATTTCGCTAAATATCATTTCCCTGAACTTAAATGGGTTTCTAGGGAATATGATTTCCCTACTTGGTAATGCTATTGGTGGATAGAGACAAAAAATATTTCTTAAATATATATATCTATAATTTAAAAAAATCAAGGGTACTTCCTTATTATAGCGGCCCCTGAGGATGAATCACCAAGCGTCCAAGATTTATCGCCAGGGTAGGTTGTAAAACCTCACCAAATGTTTGCAGTCCTAAAGAAACAGCACGTTTATATTATTGTCACATTACTTTTTCGATAACGAAAACCTTGGCGAAATCTTAACTGCGACCTTGGCTCAATCAGATTTATGGGAGCCACTATAATAAGATAGTACTGAATCAAGCTATATATACAATTTCTTTCTAATAGTACAATGATTCTAGCTAAAATTAAATCTGCTTTTCAATTTCTTTGTCTACAGTTACAATTGAAATATATAGATATTAGTTTATTAAATGGGATGTTTTTATTTACTTTTGAAATTTATTTTTACCTTTACTCTAAGGCAGGAATTTACTTTTATGCATCAAAATTCTATTATCTGTACTACTGATGGGAAAAAATTAGTACAAATAAGATAACCATATGTATTACCTAAAAAACATATTTTAGTTCATCCGGTGAACAATATCTTGAAAAATTATAAATATTTAATCAAATGAACCTGATTGACTTGTACCTACTTAATCAAATTTAAAACATTATTATTTTTATTACACAGTGTTTATGTTAATCCATGTCTAGCCAATCCGAATTTCATATAGAAAGCTGAAGTTTAATTAGGTCCTTGTAAATTGATCATCATTCAATGAATTGTGAGTACCCACAGTTAACCAAATTTAAAAGGTAGCTGCAAAGTTTACAGTTAGACATTACAAGGGCAGGTTCAAGCAGAAATAAAAAAGGGATTTATTTTGACATGTTTCTTTTACTGAACATTTGTTTTTGTAGTATATCAGTAAATAGTTATCGAAACTGATAAATTTTTTTTGATTAATCATAAAACGAAGCAAACTAGCCTGATAAAATGAATTTTGTCATTTTGGGATTTATGACATTGCAATAAACTTTTATAAGTGAATCTATAGAATCACAAGAAATGACACATATATCTGAAAAAAAAGGGGGGGGGGGGTAATTGCCACAATGACCCATACCTGGATCTACATTAAGTTTCTTGTTACCATTATAGATATCAGATATTCTATATTGATGAAGCATAATAAGCATGAAACCAGTCCAAGAATGCTCATGCTGGTATCTGTAATAGGAATATCACCCCTATTTTTTAGAATGCCTCTTATAGATGGGCTTTGTGTTTATAAACTTTGCCTTTGCAGCTTCATGTGGCCTGAGCTAAATTGTATATGAATTTTGAGCCGTCCACGTGAAAGAACTGAAAATGTTAGTTCCCATAGAAGTTCTAAAAAATTGTGGTGCATGCTAACTTTCATGCTACCCCTGCAAATTTTGATTATTTCATGATGACGAGCATATAATAAGTGAGAAACTAGTCCATGGATGCTAGTATCTGCAATAGGAGTGTCTTCTCCATTATATCCTATTCACAAATTGATATATTAGAATGTTGCAAAACTATAAGAGCAAAACAGTTTTATCAAGCTATTTTCACAAAAAATATTATGACTGGAGAAACAAATATCAGCAAGATAAATAGCAGATCTATTTTGAAGTTGAAATTGGGGCTGCAGCTAATATATTTCACATGACGTCTTTGATGAACAAGTATTTTAGCTATATTTCAAGCATTTAAAACTAACTTGAATGTACTCGGAAAGCTGTATCTATTTACTCATATTTGTTTCCATTCATCTATTATGTGTACATATATTACGTAGATGGTTATCATAGAGATAAAATATCAATTTAGAGTGTTCTGATATTAATATATATGGAATTATATGAGGGTCTTGCTGTCTAAGAAAAGTTGAAACCACTTTAAGTGAAATATCAGTTAGCATGAACTGCAGGCTAGGCACTATCAGTGCATATTATATATTCTATTATATATTTATTTGTTACATATAAGGTAGTTAACATGAAATTTGAATTAATGTAAAAAAAAAAAAAGCTATTCCTCTGCCAAAGTCAAATTTTTCAGGTAACACACTAAGTTAGAGTGCAAATCTCAACCAACTTGTTTATTTCTGGTGATATCGATTCAAATCCATAGCATCTATTCTATTGGTATATAACTTTTTAATACTTCTGTAAAGAAACCAGGCATAAAAAAAATTAGGTGACAAATCAGATTCTTTAGTATTACAAATTTATATTCTCAAAAGCAGCAGTTTATTTATTTTGATCTATTGGTATCTTTTATTCACATAGAAACAAGGAGCGAGTATTAAAGGAGGACTAGAGTCAGTATGTACATACTGATTGTCAAAATTTTCAATGTTCAAGTGTATTAGTTGTTACAGTGAAAATGTTTGAAGTAAATAAAAGTTTAATAAAGAATGCCAAGAAATTAACTTATATATTTAAAAGTATGCACTGGTTGTGACTGATGGACTTACCTGGTTAAAGATACCCCCCCCCCCTCCCAACTACAGGAAAAAATCTATTCGAATCTTTTTTTAATTACACTAAATCAAGACACACATCATATTGTAATTGTTAATGTGCATCAAAATTTCCTCAAAATCCAGAATGAGGTGTATTGAAGTACTTTAATTGTAAATCCATTGACGCAGTTCTATAAAAATATAGGTATGTCATTCTTTTGGTTTTGCCACTTTGTTTTCTTTCGGTTAGTGACGGTGGCATAGCATTACTCACACCAATTCAAATGGTAAAGAAACCAATATGCATATCTATTTGTTTAGAATTTAATGGGGACAGCAAACAATTGATATATATAATTTTCGAAGCATGTCAGTTATTAAAAATTTTTAGCATAGAAAATTATTAGCACATCACTGGGTATATAGAGTGGGATGGATTACTCACCCTCTACACTAAATATTTTACCCAGGATTACATTGTAAGCCTGCATTTTTATTAATTTTAGATTAATTTTTTTTTAAAAATTCCACATTTTTTGTCCAAAATATTCCACATTTTTTGTCCAAAATATTCCATTGTATGGCTTTTTCTTTTAAATCAAACATATAGTTTTGTTTACAAACTTGAATAAATATTTGAAATAGACTTCAAAAAAGGTTATGGTAACCCACATTTAAACGGTTATATATTTTGTTTTGGATAGGTAACTTGCTTTTCTGTAGTTAAAACATTAATAAAATAAAACAAATTGCCTCAAGTGCTATAAGTTATCAATGAAAATAGGATTAAAAAAGTTGCGATACACGTACGGAATACAATATAAAATGGGCATAAGGTGCCTTTAATAAACATAATACATATAACACAAGCATTTTAAACTGTATGCTGTATATAATTTTTTTCCCGTAAATGAAGCATTTTTATCATTGATCAAGTTGTAATAATAATAATATATTTTATTTAATTCTTTAGTTTAAAATCATATCAAAAGCAAATAAATATGTGTGTATGAAGTAAAATACATGACGAAATGTATCTAAGAAAAATGTAAACACGTATAATCTCGAAGACGACAGATTTTGTCTTAAACTGTCAAACTTCAAAGTGTATGCTAGGCTCCGCCCATTACGTCATTTAACTTAGCCAATAGCGAAGAACCAGCCTCACAGCAGGGGGTATAGCGGGTACGTTTTCGGAACATTGAAGACCCAGACCGTCGGACTCATCCTGAAGACTTGAACAATAGTAAGAGTGTCGAAAACCCAGACCATCCGTCTCGTCCGAAGACTTAGAGAAACCATTTGAATGGCCGGGAAAATTTTAGAATAGTGGAGTCCGACCCCCACGGCCGCGGCCAGAGCAACCAACACCCCCCACGGGAACCCCTGAGCATCCGGCATCATCGGGCATTTATTTAAAGTATAAATGTTTTACAATCCGGTTACAGAAGTTCAACAGCAAAGCTGGAAAAATTTAAAAACCCAAAACAGACGGGGGACAGACAAATATAAATTCCCAAAACAGACGGGGGACAGACAATTCAGAAGATTCACAAATACATCAAAGCACATCAAATTCAAACAACAAAGATCACAGCAAACGACATAAAATGAGTCAGAAACCCTCAGAATTCAACTCAATAAAGGGTTAATCGACAAGAAGTATGGACAGTATTTTTCTTAATTTATATAAGTATTTTCCATGATTTATATAAGTTTTCCTTTTTTTCTAAGTTTGCCAAAATTAAGGTAAAGATAAATGAAATTTAAATAAAAGTTTTAATATGTATACAAGATTTTAATTACATTGAAAGCAGCAACAGCTTTCAAATTGTGAAAGATGCAAATAAAATATGAATGAAGTTAACAATTAAGTTTTAAAGCTTAAATGAACCGATGTAAAAGATTAATAATTTTAAGGCTATAAGTTTTAAATTCCCAAAGTTTAAAGTTTTGAATCATTTAAAGTTAATCAGCAGAATTCAAAGTTTTCTATCAAGCACAGCCTACATTATACCACATACAGTTAAATACAAATGAAAATAAAAAATCAAAAACAGGTGAGAGATCTCAGAGAAAGCAAAGACGATTAAAGAGTTTTCTGTAGAGTTCGGATTCGCAAGAGTTCCTTGCGGAGAGCTGAGCATTTAGCTCTGTCACGTGCGTTGTGAGATGTACACCATCCAAGAGAAGAGTCTCTGATATTGGCAGCGGTACAATTCGGACAGGTGGCAGATGGAGATTTACATGTTTTGAAGGTGTGATCACTCGACGAACACTGGCTGCACATGCTTGTAGACTGTCAGCAGGAGGAGGCAGAGTGTCCGAAGCCCTGGCAGCGGAAGCATATTTGTAAGGATACATACTTTTTTATGATAATATAGTGAAAATTATGATAGAGTTTCTTGATATTCAAAAGAGATTTTGCAGCGTCTATGTTAACAGATATTATCCAATTGTTCATTCCCTGCTTGTTTTTAAAGTGTTTGATAACTCTGAACTCACTCAACTCCACAGAAGGTAGGTTACACAGTAGCAAAGGTTTCATGTCTTCTTCCAAAAGGGTCACAGGGACGTTATAGAGTATAAGCGGCATTATTCGAGTTGGAAGGCTAGAAACAGCAAAGTGCTGAGCAAGCATCGAGTCCTCAAATTTCGGTAAAAGAGTATCAACTTCCTCTCCTCGGCACGTGATCTTAATCATGTCCGGATGGACCGAAGAGATATTATGAATATTGACTCCGGGCGGACAAGCAGAGTTATGGAGATCGTGCTTAAGTTGATCCATCGTCTTGGAGGGATCTCTCCCCCTGAGCAGAACACTAGCGTAAGATGCCTCCGAGACCGAAGACCGAGTTTCAGGAAGAGTGACAGAAATGTTATTCAAGTTTTTCTGGACCATGTCCTCCACAGTGGAAGGAATATTCCGAAGATCACAGGAGAGAGAACGTGAAAGTTCAGCAAAGTTTAAAGTTAAAGAGGTACGCAAAAGATCCAACTCCCCCTGGAAAGAGCAAGTGATATCCTGTAAGGACCGTGATAATTCCACATCATCAACCGAAGAATGATTCTCAGTAAGATCCAGCGAAAGGGTTCTAATGTGTTCAGCAAAATCTGATGATAGAGATGTTTTAAGTAAATCAAGTTCGTTGTGAAAAGTTTTGGAAATTTCTTGTAGAGGTTGAGAAAAGTTCTGTTGAGTAAAGTTCGATGATAGAGAAGTTTTAAGTAAATCAAGTTCATTGTGAAAAGTTTTAGAAATTTCTTGTAGAGGTTGTGAAAAATTCGGTTGCGTCACGGAGCAGGGGAATCCAGGGAGAGGAACAGCAGAATTATTAGAAAGATTCCTCTGAATAACGTCCTCAACAAAGGACGGAATCTCCTTAAGGTCCAGAGCAAGGGATCGTGTAATAGCAGACATTTCATTAGATAATGAAGTTCTAAGTAATTCAAGTTCATTATGAAAAGTTTTAGAGATTTCCTGAAGAGGATGAGGAAAGTCCTGTGTCGTCACAGAACAGGGAGATCCAAGGAGAGGAACAGCAGATTTATTTGAAAGGTTCTTCTGAACAATTTCTTCAACAAAGGACGGAATCTCCTTAAGGTCCAGAGCAAGGGATTGAGTAATAGCAGACATTTCACTAGATAATGAAGTTCTAAGTAGTTCGAGTTCTGAGTGGAAAGATCTAGTGATTTCCTGCAGAGGCTGTGAGAAATCAATTAAAGGTGTTTGTACGTTAATACGATGGCAGGTGGATAGGATTGTATCAATTTTGTCCTTTAAAAATTCCATGTGATTATCAGAGGGTTGGACGTGCTCAGTAAGGAAGTCGAGAATTTGAGTACAGATTATAAGAATATTGTAATATGCAGTCTCCCCAGTCTCTCCAACTGTTGCTTCAGGATCAAGGATAAGAGTCGACGGAGGAGCAGGTCCAACAGTCACAGCAGGAGTCTCAACGGCACCGAGAGGAGATGAAGGTGAAGGCACGCAAGGAGGCCGAGTCGACGGAAGAGGAGGTGGAGCCGAGGAATCCATCTCCGGGGCAGCGGATAATGTAGTTCGACGAAGCGAGGACAGTTTATCAGAGTATAGTTCAGTAAATCGGTCAAGGCGATTGGTAAGAGGTGAGTGAGTCAGCGTCGAAGTACATGCGTGACGTTCATAGATAGGAAAGGATTCAAAACCATCACTGCCAGGGAGACGAGGAGTGGAAATTCTATCCAATCGATTGGTGAGAGTAGAGAAATCACTATCAACATGGTCAGGTATAGTGGGCGTAGAATGATGAAATCCAGAAATTCGCGAATCATTGCGTTTCATAATTTGTCTGTCACAGAAGCGTCTTTTATAAGATTGCCGAGCAAGTTCAAGTTCACGATCAACAGGTGAAAGCACATGTGGTTGAGGTGAAGGAAAGTCAGGTTCAAAAGCGTGCTTACCAAACTTTTCTTTATTCATGATTCGACAGAAAGTTCTTTTGTTTTACACGTAAAATGTATGAACAGTAAAGTGCATATATCACACAGTAAATCCGCCAGGAGCAGGAATAAGAGCAAGACCAAGGGATAACTCCTCCAACCTCAGAAATAGTACGAAGCGAAGGGAGGACCAAAAGATTTTAGACCGGTAAAGAAATGAAAAAATTCTAAAAAAGGGATGGTGAGCCGAGACGAGCAGTTAAGGCGGAAGATAATCAGAAAGCAAAATCCATATATCAAGGAGAAAAAACCAGACCAATAGCACAAAAAGGGAAAATACAGGAGTCAAAAAACTAAAGTTAAGCTAGTATAATAGTTTAGGTTGCCACTAAAGATTTTCTAAACGGAGAGTGCCAGCGTTTATAAAAAAATATCTGGGGCAAAGGAAGCCAAACGGACGAGATCTGCCGAAGGGAAACGTTCCAAATAGACTAGGAAAAACTCTAGCGTTGCCACCAGCCAAAACGAGAACCGATGAAGCAAGCTATCACAGACTTTACGAAAAGAGTACTGACTGTCAACAAACTCTAAGTTTACAAGGAATAAGAAATCCGAAGATTTTTAAATTTTAGCAAATTTTTTAAGATTTTTATGAAAAAATGAAAAGAGAGAAAAGCAGTATACGCCAAACGGAAGTTGTTAACTGGGATGTCTTAAGGCGGAGATAAACCGATCCGAAAAGTTACCTTTTTCCGATAGATGGCTCTGAATATCGCAGGTTTGGCGAGATCCGACCTTGCGCCAAACAGCGATTATGTTCCATTTGCCGTAGCCATAATCTCACTTCCGGATTATTCCTGAAACCGGATGTTATGAAAGGCATTCAATTAGAATTTGGTTTTATACGGCTGTTAAATTCGAAATGTGGACTATCATAAAGGTATGTAGAAACTTTCTTCATATTGATAATAAAATTCATGATTTTATTGCGTGCTCATGCTGATAAGCATAAAATTTAAATCATATATTATACGTATTCAAAATGTTAATAATATTCGTAGAATGCGTGTTCGTAATGTAATGAAAGTCTGTTATGTTATATAAGTGTGTTGATGGGAAATTGACATGCTGACTTATTGATTGCTGTTAAAGTGTATTTGAAATTTTAACACTTTAAATAAGTTTGCTTGTCGCGCCCATCACTCACTATATTTTAAACTCTTTTTCTATTGCTCATGGGTTGGTAAATTCCAGTATACCTGAATTGTTAATATTTTGTATGTATTCATAATATGATATATTTATTCTTTTATGTTTAATTCTTAACTATTAAAGAAAACGAGCAAATAAATTCATGTAAAACGTATTTATTGTTGTTGGAGTATATTTAAAATTTTAACACTTTAAATATGGATGCTTGTATCTAACTTATATGTTCTTGCACATTTGTCGAGCTACTTTATATACTATATGTCTTTTATTCCTTTGATAATATAGTGTACAACAAACAAAATTCTAAAAACTGAATACTTAAACATAATTTTATGAAAAAAATCACTTCTACTTATCTTGATTCAAAAGAGTATTGACCACTTCCTTCCAGTATCTCTGTGTCAATTCTAATAGAACACACAGGACAAGATGAAAGCTTGGCAGGACATGATCTTTACAATTTCACTTCTTTTTTTATTGACCCTAAATCCACTTAATGAGCATTGAAAATGTTTGCTATTTGATTGAAAATTCAAATGCACATATTTTTAATTCATTAAAGTAGCTGAGTCATAACAGTAAATGTAATTATCAATGGCTACTTAAGGTTCATTATATGTATTCCTCCCTTTTTATGTGCGCATTCAAATTAAAAGATTAAGTCCTGTATTCTTTAATTTCAGGGTTGGATTTTGGACGTAACATTGGTTTAATCCGTGTTTAAACCGGATAAAATCGTCAAAAATCCAAAAGCTGTAAACAAAAGGGGAATTTGATTTAAAAACAATAAAACCACCATGTCAATCATTATAATTTCGATCACCCATATAAATTTGAACATTATTATAAAAAAAAAGGAATGTTAAAACATTATCCTTACAACAATACAAGTACATAAATACCTTTAAAATATTGAAATACTAGCAACAATTAAAAATAATTTTTCATTTATTTGAATTTAAATATCAAGGTATTCTGATATTGTTTTAAATTAAAAGCAATGGGACTTTTCCATTTAGTCGGCGCAGGCGATAAAGTCACCAAAAATACTACAACCGATGCCAAACAGAATATCCCCGCTGGTAACCTTTTACCGCCACATTTTCAAAACAAGTCGCGGCCATTTCTTATAAGTCACATCTTTTCCTAATATGTCAAAAATGGATGAAAAACCAATGAAAATTTGGAATTTGCCCAGAAAAGAGGAAGAATCTGTCAGATTCTTTCAAGCGAAAGGCATTTTGTCTAAAATTGGTACTTGTGATAATAATCATGAAATAAAATTGTATTTCGGAAACAAAATTCAATGGCACTGCAAACTTTCAAATTGTCGCAGTAAAAGAAGTATCTGGAAAGGCACATAGTTTGAGTCATCGAAATTGAGTTTCTTGAAGTGTGTCAGGTTTATATATTGTTGGAGCGAAGAATTAACTTTAGTTAAATGGTGTGAAAAGCAGTTGGAAATCAGTCACTGAACAGTTGTGGACTGGAATAGCTACATGTGCGAGGTTTGTGTGGATTCTTTGCTTAAACATCAACAATGGAAAATAGGAGGACCTGATATGATCGTCAAAGTGGATGAAAGTATGTTCACAAAGCACAAAAACAATACAGGACGGATTCTATCACAACAGTGGATCTTTGGTGGAGTTTGCCGTGAAACAAACGAATGTTTCCTTGTGAAGGTGCCAAACTGATCCATGAACATTATATTAGAAGCAATTAAGAAAAATATCGAAAAAGGAACTATAATATATTCTGATTCGTGGAAATCATATTGCATGAAAAAACTGGAAGAGGAACGTTTCCAACATTTCAAAGTGAACCATAAATACAATTTTGTCGTTCCGGACACTGGAACGCACACACAAAAAATAGAAAGACTGTGGGGTAGCGCCAAATGGCGAAATAAGAAACACAGAGGAACGGCACGTCATCATCTAGAAAATTATCTTGCGGAATTTATGTGGAGAAAAGAAACGAAAGACCCATTTGAAAAAATTTCAAACGATATTAAAATGTTTATGCCTCCAAAGTAAAAAATTCTTAGAACTAACATTTATTAACATTTTCTTATGTGTATACTGTGTGTTGTCGCCAATAAAGTCTGCTTGGCGAAATGGAAAAGTACCAAAACAATATTTATAACTTTTATTATTTTAACATTTTAGAGATAGCACAATTTGTTTTTAATATTCGGGTTCATTACACCCACTTAGCTTTCGATAACACATAACGAGTTTAGAACTTTTCTCTAGTCCTAAATGATTTCACAGTTTAGAATGGATGATTTCAAAATTTGAAAAAAAATATTCCTTCTATAGAAGCCAAACTAGCAGATTGGGATATCAGCATTATTGCTAGTTCAGCTAATTTAAAAGCTGCACTGTTTTCAACCTGAAAACTTTTATACTTCGAAATACATTTCCACCACATTATCGGATTGGTGAGTTTCGCACTTGTACTGAAGTAAAATGTTGGGGATAGGCTTTCTTGGACTTCACGTACAATCAGAAGTGGTAAACAGCCTTCAATTTTTTTCTGTAGCATAAAAACGAGCAGTTTCCATTTGACAGATGTATAAACAGGTCATTTCGACCGTTTTTGCAGAATTCTCCATTACAATTGCGTAGGATGAACACATAGAACATTTTAAAAACTAAAATTGAGATCTCTCACCCAAAAACCATCGCAGGAACATATCTGATATATCAAAATAAAGCTGAGATGAGGGACAACACAAACTGTGCAGAAGAATTAAACAATAAACAGGATTCACGCTTCCATTGCAGAAAAATGAAGGAGGACGAAAAAAGACGTTAAAACATGATCAGATCGAAGGTCGGACTCCAAGTATAAGAGTGTAAAGATGTTATACAAATTAATGAAATTACTAATAAAATTAATATACATTCTATATGTATTTACCAAGTTGTAATTTAAATAGCATATATATGAAGTTTCTTTTCAATTGTATGGGTGTTGATTTTGAGATTTTATTGATATTAAGTAACATTCTGAAGAAAGCAAACACTAATAGCCATTATCTAATCTTTATGAAATACTTTGAAGTTTGATCTGTACCCAGTAGTGAGCTGCCAAATTTTTAACAGCCAGTAAGCTATTATGCAAGATTATAGTTTCAAATGCTATCATTCTTCGCAGTTCACACTAACATAATATACATTTATTGTGCGTTTAGAATTCATTTGGTGTTAGAGTTAAAATTATTTACCTTTTAACTCTGTTGTTGTTGTTGTTTCTTATGACCTCCTGATTTCGACGGACATTATAACTCTTAAACATGTTTATTTCAAATTATGTTTAAAATTTAACAACCAATATCTAAACTTTGGAAATGTTTAATAACAATTACATGTGTATTATCCTACATTTTGAATTTTGATATTCAAATTTAGAAAGCATGTATTGATACATCATTCAAATTTCTCAGAACATTTTGAATTTAACTCAACGTTAATTCCGTTAAAAACCTCTTTACACTTGCTATTCTGTACAACACATCTGAAACATAAAACCTGAAGTTTTATTTTTCAATCTCTTGAATAATTCCAGTTTGAAACATTTAGCCAAAATACTATTAATTTCTAAACCCAAAATTATTTATTTGAAACAAATATTAATTTCAATATCTTTATTACTTCAACAACTATCATTCGATTTAGATAATATATTACTATCTAATGTTTACGAAATACTTTAGCATCGGTTGGACGCAGTGATAACTAGTCAAACTTTTAACTTGTATATGTATTTTCAGCTTCATTATATCTCATTACATCAGGATAAATCAGATAACATCAGTATTAATTAGGTAAGTCAATTTGCATCTATTCATGCATCCTAGGATATCAAATCCATCTTCATATAAAATTAAATTAGTAATTACTGTCTATTATTTTCAAAAACAGCATTCAGTAAGTTGATTTAAAATATCTGTTGGATAAACTCCTTTATAAACATGTAATAAATTGAAATTAGGTAATATCATGCAACATTATTATGTAGTTGAAGTTGTTCAAACAGATTGTACTGTTAAATAGAAAATGCATATTTTAACTATAGTAAAGCACTATTTATCTATAGCACTTATAACACTACTCTAGGGACCAGTGAAGTAAAGCGTATACCTGTGAAAATATATAATTGAAATTAATGTCACTGGGTAGGAATGTTTGACGAGCTATGTAGAAATGCATATAAATGATGTATATACTATATTTCAAATATTTGAAATTTAATATTCACTGATTAGAATGGGAAATTAGACTATATAAGATTTAACAAAATATTTGAGACATTTTTATATACAAATAAGATAATCATATGCATTACCTAAAAAACATAATTTAGTTCATCCGGTGAACAATATCTTGAAAAATTAAAAATGTTTATTCAACTTAACCTGATTGACTAGTACCTACTTAATTTAAAACATTATAATTTTATTACATAGTGTTTATGTTAATCCATGTCTAGCCAATCCGAATTTCTTATAGAAAGCTGGAGGTTAATTAGGTTCTTGTAAATTGATCATCATTCAATGAATCGTGAGTACAGTTAACCAAATTTAAAAGGTACCTTCAAAATTTACAGTTAGTGCATTAAAAGGGCAGATTCAGGCAGAAATAAAAAGGGATTTACTTTGACATGTTTCTTTTATTGAACATTTGGTTTTGCAGTATATCAGTAAATAGTTATCGAAACTGATAAAATTTGTTTGATTAATCATAAAATGAAGCAAACTAGCCCGATAAAATGAATTTTAAGTCATTTTGGGATTTATGACATTGCAATAAACTTTTATAAGTTAATCTATAGAATTACAAGAAATGACACATATATCTGAAAAAAGGGGGGGGGGGTAATTGCTGCAATGACCCATACCTGGATAAAACTGTTTTGCTCTTAGTTTTGCAACATTCTAATATATCAATTTGTGAATAGGATATAATGGAGAAGACACTCCTATTGCAGATACTAGCATCCATGGACTAGTTTCTCACTTATTATATACTCATCATCTTGAAATAATCAAAATTTGCGGTGGCATCATGAAAGTTAGCATGCACCACAATTTTTTAGAACTTCTATGGGAACTAGCATTTTCAGTTATTCCATGTGGCCGGTTAAGTTTCTTGTTACCATTATAGATATCAGATATTCTATATTGACGAATGCGTAATAAACATGAAACCAGTCCAAGAATGCTCATGCTGGTATCTGTAATAGGAATATTACCCATATTTTTTAGAATGCCTCTTATAGATGGGCTTTCTGTTTATAAACTTTGCCTTTGCAGCTTCATGTGGCCTCAGCTAAATTGTATATGAATTTTGAGCCGGCCACGTGGAAGAACTGAAAATGTTAGTTCCCATAGAAGTTCTAAAAAATTGTGATGCATGCTAATTTTCATGCTACCACTGCAAATTTTGATTATTTCATGATGATGAGTATATAATAAGTGAGAAACTAGTCCATGGATGCTAGTATCTGTAATAGGAGTGTCTTCTCCATTATATCCTATTCACAAATTGATATATTAGAATGTTGCAAAACTAAGAGCAAAACAGTTTTATCAAGCTATTTTCACAAAAAATATTATGACTGGAGAAACAAATATGAGCAAAATAAATAGCAGATCTATTTTAAAGTTGAAATTCGGGCTGCAGTTAATATATTTCACATGACGTCTTTGATGACCAAGGATTTTAGCTATATTTCAGGCATTCTTCATAGAGTTTCGTCCAGAACAGACCACCAGGCGCGAAGCGCCTTTAATCTCCAATCTCTAGGTGTGGTTCTTATCTTCATACTGTGACATTATTTCATTGGTCCATAGTTGGAGGTTCGAGGTTTTTGATTTACTGTTTTTATTATTTGTCCTAGCTCCTAGTGTGGCAGTTTGTTGCACATTAAGAGTTTAAGCAGTTTTGGGGGGTTGATGCAGATCTGAGGGTAACCTAGCATTTTAGCAGTTTAGGATTTTAAACATTTTGTAGAAAACCAAAGATCGCGAGTTTTCTTTAATATCAACTGATTAAGGTGGGACGTTCCTAGTACCGAATATCAAAGTTAAGTACCGAGCGGGGTCTCTTACGAGATTTAGCCTTGCGATAATCATAGTCATGCAGATTAAATAATAGTTCATTTGGGACAGATGGCAGATTTTTGTAGAATTTAAGCGCTAGCTTTTTGATTTGGGCTCTAACAGTTTTTATTTTGAAGTCTTTCCTAATTACCGAGTTTCTTAAGTATCTAGGGGCTTTCCTTATAATCCTTAGGGTTTTGTTTTGTCTTGTCTCTAATACGTCTATGGTAGTTTTACAGGCATATCCCCATACGGGTGCTGCATACAGCATTCCCGGGCAGAAGACCGATTTATAAATTAGGAGTTTATTTTGATAACTTAGATTTCCGTTTCCTATCATTGGGTATAAGGCTCCTATGGTTATATACGCTTTTTTGATTATGTTCGTTACGTGCAGTTTCCAAGTTAGGTGGGAGTCTATCGTTACACCTAGGTATTTAGTAGATTTTTCCGCTTTTAGGGCATGGTTGTTTATGTACAGAGGAGGCGGAGGTTTACGATTTCAGGCATTTAAAACTACGAGCGGATAAATAGCACCGGATCCACTCCGACGTCATGATGTGACGTCACCCGACGTCAATATCGACGACCAATAGTAGCTTCAGAGAACTGCGCCTGTGCACGGAGATGGTAGTTTATAATACGAACTCATCATCACTCAGCTGTTAAATTTACTATCATATACAAGTATTATTAGATAGTTTAGAATATTAAATTCTAAGTTATAGTTGATGCTTAAAATGAACTACGCCTGTGCAAGGAGTATTTTGTTTTAATGACGATCTCGATATTATTCAAGGAGATTTAAACATATTTAAATCTCCTTCGTATTATTGGATAGCATAGAATATAAACTCTGTAAGTGATGGCTAGATGTGATATATAGATATAATTTAGTCATTTTGAAGCCATGTGTCAATGGCACCTAACCAATTTTCCCCATTTGAAAAATTGTTCTACATAAATGCAATTTAAAAATTATTTGCTTTGTTTATATTATGCAACTCACAAAATCAATATTCCTTTATTAGTCATGCATTAATTAGATTGTCAAAATGAAACATTGATCTTTGCAACATTCAAGTTGTCAAGTTCAATTTAAAATTCACAATCATGTGCAAATTCTTATAATATACTGAATGACATTGTTAATCAAAATACTCTATTAAAATATTTAATTTAATGTTCCTAAAAGGAAGTTAAAAAATATCTGTTCTAGCTATACAAAATTATCATCATTAGCAGATCTGAAGAATAAAATGTCCTGGTCTTGTTTGCAAACAAATTTACAACATATATGAAGTTGAATAAATATATGCAAAATAAAAGAGCTAAAACTGTATAAGACCCATACTACAACTTATGAGTTTCTAAAATCTTTACCAAAATAAAACAGATAACGTAATAAATTGAAAATATCAATAATTCCGTAATCTTAAAACTTAAAAGATCGTAATTGATTCCAATATATGCCCAAATATGTGCTAATATACTTGTACTGCTTATATTCTCATTGAGTAGAAGCAGCAGCGTATGCTTGGGGGGGGGGGGGCAGGCCCCCTTATTTTTCAAGGCTTTTTATTGTTATGCGTATTTTTCATTTAAAATAACCCTGGCATAAGCAAATACTAAACAGTTGCCCCCCCCCACTTTTTAGAGTCAGGATAAGCCACTGAGTAGAAGATACACCCATGCATTTGTAGAAGATTACTCGGTACTACGTACAATAAATGAGTTTCAAAATTTTTTGCAAAAATAAAACAATGACATAATAAACTGAAAATATCAATAATAATAATGTTTAAACCTGAAGACCATAATTGATATAATCCAGTTAAAAATGCAATATCGGTGAAATTTATTTTATATATATATCTTTATTATTTAAATCGGAAAGGATTTAATAAAAATCAGCTGCCGTATAAACAAATTGGATTTAAATTTGTTGCTAAACGACATGATAAAATTTTCTTCAAACAAATTGGCTGAAAAAATATCATCTGCTTCATGCTATATGAAAGGTTTAATTGTTCGTTTTTAATTAATATCTGGGCAACCTCTGGTCTTAGAAACTCAAAACATGGACTAAATTTTAAGTCAGGATATTTCAAGGCTATCTACAAAATTTCATTTAAATTCGGTTCAGTTGCTCTCCCATAATGATGAGACACACATACAGACAGATTTTCAATTTTATTTATATAGATTTAGAGAAATAGATTGAAAATAAGCAAAATGAGTAAACTTGCATTATATCTATTAAAAGTCTACATTTGGATAATTTTAATCCAGAATCAGTCTTTCATAAATGATATGTTTCAGCTGACAAATGTAAACATGTCAATAGCTAGGAAGAAATTGTTATCCACTCAAAAATTTTACTCAATTTTGTATTTTTGTTATTTTCTTACATATCATTATCAGCTTATGTAGGAATGTACTAAAATTTGTATTTACACAGGACTTTATGTTATTTTATATTTTTGACATAGCAATTGCATAATCTATATAAAGAAAATTAAAAATCTGTCTGTCTGTCTCATTACCACGGGAGAATGGCTGAACCGAATCTAATGAAATTTTATGGGTAACATTCGAATAACCCCACTTAAAATTTAGTACATGTTTCGAGTTTCTAAGATCAGGGGTTGTCTAAATATTAAGATATTAATTAAAAACGAACAATTAAACCTTCCATAGAGATAGCATTATGCAGACTATATTTCTTCCTCCAATTTATTTGAAGAAAATTATGTTATGTCATTTAGCAATGGATTTAAATCCAATGTGTTTATGCAGCAGAAGAGTTTTATTAAATCTTTTCCGATTTAAATAATAAAGATGTAATTTATTAATATTTATTATGATTTAAATAATACGTATGAAATAAATTTCATTGATATTGCATTTTTGACTGGATTATATCAATTACGGTCATTATTATTATTGATATTTTTGGGGCTTATTGATAGTTTCAATTTATTATGTCATTGTTTTATTTTGGCAAAAATTGTTGTAGCTTGTAGTACGTAGTACGGAAAATCTTCCACAAATGCATGGGTCTAATCTATGAGAATATGTTATATCTTGTATTCATCTTACATAGGTAACATTTTAAAATCTCATGCATTTCATCCATTCTTTGTATTTTTATGTGAAACTATTTTATTTTATTCACCAATAAATAAAACTCATTAAAATAGAAGTTATGAAAATGCGAACATACCTGAATAATTTTGAAAATCATTATCATGTTTTATTACTTGCCTTATATACATAATGTATAAGGAAAGTATTGTGACGGTGTCGAAAATTCGAATTCGAGTTTTCGACGGGAGAGCGCGTTTCAAGCATCCCTGATCACGAATCAAACATTTTTGAAGTGATGTCTGTATGTGTGTGTGTGTGTGTGTCAGTGAGTCTGTGGAGACGATAACTGATGAACGAATGGACCGATTCAAACCAAATTTGGTACAAAAATCACAATCCACAAACACTGGAAGCCTATTGTTTTTATACGCAATCGAATGTTCAGTATCCCTCTAACTTTTCGAATGAAATTTTGAAAAAATTGTCAAAAAATCAAAACTACTAATAAAGTTACGCAAATAGACATTTCTTATGTAATTTTTCATTAAAAAACGATTGACGTAAATTTTAGAACGCTAACATGAACCGTTCTCGAGATATTGTACATTTTTTAAAAAAATTATCAAAAAGTCATATAAAATAAAAAAAATTCCTATTGAGAAACATGTTCAATTTTCATATGTAATACCATGCCATAAATAGGGTGCCATCATTCTCGTGGATCTAGCTCGTTCCATTCATGAAAAAAGATACTTTGAGTAATGCTTTTGTATTTGTACTCCAATAGTCATTTATCTGCTGTAAGAATAACTCATTTCTTAGTGCATAACGCTTGGCGATATTTTGGTGACGAAATTGGCGGAATGTTGCCAACTTGGCGACTTTTTGAAATATTGCCAAATTAACGAAAATCCCGCCAAATGGATAAAAATGTCGCTAAGTCAATGAAAATGACGACTAATTGTCAAAAATTCAATATCTTGGAAAGAATATTAGTATCTACTATAAGAAAAACCTATTTTTTTACTGTAAAAGTAGTAAATTCATTACATTATATAAGGAAAGTCATGTGTTTCCCACATCAGATATTTTCTTCCATGCCATGAACAGTGTGCAAATGATTACGAAAATCATCCGACTTCAGTGCTGTAAAATTACAATTTATTTCTTTAAAAACATAATTTGTTTTTTCAGCAACTGGTGAACATTCTTTTTTATGTCTGTGAAAGGTAGATTTACTGGAAAATATATTTTTGCAATTGCACATTTTAGAAAACTTTTCCGTTTTCTGTGAATTTTTGGCTTGTGAAGTGTTTGGCCAAGGCCACCTAGAATACAAAAGGCCCGGACATTGACAACTCAACCGCAGCAACGGAGGGAACATATCTCCCGTGCGTAACACGTACGGGATCTGACACAGATGAATTTCTATAGTAATAAATAAGACTAATATGAAAAAATATATCTCTAAACTAATAAGTAAATTAGAATAAACTTCAAATTGTGATTCCAAAATAAAAAATTATCTACATTGAGAACAAATATTTTTCACTCTCTTCTGTAAATATTTATGTTAAAGTTATATTAATATAATAAACAACTATATTAATATTTATATAATATTTAAAATATATCAAAAAACAAAACTTATAAACCTTAGAAATTCAAATAATATTTTATAACTATAAATTAGGAAAAAAGTAATTACATATTATTCACTATAATGGGAGAAACTGCTGACACTTACCTATGACTTTAAATACATATTTTATTAGCTAACAAACATATATATATATCTCCAGCTTTAGCATTTAGTTTTAAAATATAAGCAACATAAAACGCAGTGAAATAGTTATGAATATAAATTTCTAAATTTAACTTTTCTATTTTGTGACAGTAACTTTTGCAACATTATTACTTTTACACTAATACTATATTTCAAAAACTCTTGATACCTACCTATTTAACTTGAACAACATTTTATACTGTAAATCTAGAATTCATAAAAAAATGCGAAGAAACATGCCTGTTTAAAAAATCTGAAAATTCGCCATTTAAAATTCAAACAAATTTATGCATAATTTTCTGTCGGACTTTAGATAGGAAAATAACTTAGTAGAAATTTATTAAACATTTTAACTTTCTGACTAAATATAAAGCTTTTTAATTTAGTAATGACAATCACCACAATAGTTACACTTCAGTATGCATGCTATATGCTAGTACACACCATTTATTGATTTATATCTTCATGAAATTTAAATCATTTTTTTCTTCTTGAAATGTAAATTACCTTAACTGATAATGACGCAATATATGTACAAATTTTAATTATCCATAAGTTAGGTTACCACACTAAGTAGAAAATCGTTGTCTTTCTACATGCAATGAAACTATTTACATTATTAAATCCATCAAAAAATGTAACAGTATTTCTTCAAATAAGGAAGTAAAATAGAAAAACAGGGCTTTTATGAGTTGTAAAAACATTTTATCATACAAACCTAATTAAGTGACATCAAATTTATATTAAAATGTATCATACTGTATATGTAGCAATAAATAGCTAGATTTGTATTTTGTCTGAAAAAAGTATATTCAAAATTAACTCAAATTTTCTGAGTATCTGAGTACCATGTATGTGTGTATATTTTAACTAGTACACACCATTAATATTGTGTTGAAATGTGAAGTTATTAAGTTTTTCTTGAAGCAAGTAAATAAAATACAAAAAAGAAGAGCTTTTTATGAGCATATATAAACTTTATTACAACAAATGTATAAATCCAAGTAGTTGGAGTTAACAAAGTTACAAAAAAATGAAATGTATCTGCCGCAAAAGCTAGATCCATATTTTGTCTGAAAAGTACCTGCATATCATATGTCACATTCAAACAAAAGTTCCCCCCCCCCCCCCCACTTACATCTACTGAATACCAACCTAATTTATATATTAAATGATGTACATAAGGTATGGATTATAAATAATATAATAGACATTTTCATTAGATACAAAAACTATTTAATCTGTTAAATCTAAATGACACATTAAATACTTTGATTGTAATGTAATCAAAAGCATCAATCAATAACTTTTGATAAAAAATAAACATTATTAACTTTCTCGATTTTTTGTTTTCAAAATATATTTGTTACAAATCTCAATAATTATGCTTTTCAGAAAAATGAATATCACTGTTTTGCAATATATATTTTAAGTCAGAAAGATCCAAATTACCAAAATCTTTAAAACAAAAAACAAAACAAGTAAATTGGGTAATTTTTTCAACATGGACAAATTTCATTTTATAATCGAAATCATACAAGTTGTATCAGTGATAAGGCAAAATATGTTTCTTGTAAAAAAATCCACCCTTTGTATTCTTTCGTCCAATATTTTCCCACAAAGCTTATAATAGAAATGAATATATTTGAACTTACGCTGATTATCTAATATAAAAGGTTCAAAATCTTATTTACACTTTTGACATGCATTATTTCAACCCATCTAACAATTCAGTCAATAAAGAAGGCTATATTCTCACAAAGTTCTGCTTTTAGCTGATTTTGATATAACTTTCAATTATATGCTTTTACAGTACTATTATACTAATCCCTTGAAATTTCAAATTTTCTCTTAAGCATTTATATGGAAGTATTGCATTTTTGATAATATTTTCCCCCATATTATTACATTGTCAGCATAATTATTCCAATAGATTGTTTATGGAATGTAAAAGCTTTTAAATTTGCCTAATTTGATGTTGAAACTTATTTTATAGGTGTTCTTTTACTTAGATGCAAGTTTATTAAGTTTTCGATCATCTTTTTTCCTTTTTTCTATGTTATTGTATTGTTTAGCATAATTATTCAAACAAATGTTACTAAATGTTCTAATAATCTTTGAAACAAAATAATTTGGAGACTGTTTACAACAAAAACAAATTTCATCAGGATTTGCAAGATCGGATTCTTCCAAAGACATAACAGTCAACTTGACTAAAAGCATTACTTGATTTTTACAATTCAGAAATTCACATTCATGCATATTGGATACCAACTTGATAAATATTAAATAGCATACTGAAAGAATACTAATTACAGATGCTGATGGAGCTTTTAGTCCACCACGATCCATTAAATGTAAATATTGAAAATTTTGTAGGGATTGTTCATCAAGTATCAAACATTTTGCAGTTATGTATAAAGAAATACATTGATTACAAGATAATTTTAATTTGAAAACACAATATCCACCTATGTATGTTAAAACTTTTAAATCATTTTTTGATAAATAATCAAAATTCAAGGGATAATCTAATATAGACAGAAAATTTTCAACTTCTACATCATTACAAAGATTGTCTTCAAAAGAATGGGAATAAATTAAATCAGAAATACTAAAATTACCATACTTTTCTCATTTTACACGTAATAAACTTTTAACTCTTAATTTCTTCTCAGCTTCTAAAATTTGCTGAAGTGATATATTATAATTTGAACCAGACATTTCACGATACTGACCAAATCTTGCCTCAAGATTATCGGTTTGAAATTTTCCACTTAAAACATAACTAAATTTCAAATCTTTTAATATATATTCTATAATTGAAATCATACAAGTTGTAGTATGGGTTAAGGCAAAAAATGTTTCTCGCGACAAACCACCCTCTCTATTCTTTTGCTTCATATTTTCCCACTGTTCTAACCATGATACAAATGACTGAAGAAATTTTATCCTGCGCTGGTCGTCTACTGTAAAAGGTTCAGAATTGGGTAGTCTTAAGCGCCGTCCTTTATTTACAGTTTTGATATTCATTATTTCCCACCAACTAACAATTTGATCAATAAAGGAGGCTGTATTCTCCCAAAGTTCTGCATTTGTACAGTTTTCCTTTTCAATAAATGTTTTTAATGCTGCAATATTTGACCTATCAAAGATTTTTAGGGCTAATTTGACATTTTGTTTTTCTAAATTACTTGGGTTTAAAGCCTTAACATTTAATTTTGGGGCAGTTTTCAAAAATGTTCCCAATTCTTCTTGATAGATATCCTGTAATAAAGAAAATGATGCAGCGGCAGATGGTTTAAAATCTGACAAAACTTGGGTCATTTTCTCTAGAATAATTTTTGATGCATTCTTCAGGAACAGGAAAAATGAATTTTTTTTCTGCGTCTTTTTGATTTATCTAATTATTTCGAATTGATTTGAGGAGATGCACTGAATCAAATAAGAAAAATACTTTTTTTGACATATTAGCTGGATTTGGAATGGAAATTTTCATGCCATTACCACCAGATAACTTTACAAACATATTTCTATTGATACGATTATTATCAGAAATAATACTGAACACAGTAAACCCTACATTTTCTAAAATTTCTAAAATTTTAACTGTCATGCTACATAACTCATCAGCTGTTAACTTAAACACTGGTACTAATGCAATAATTTCTTTAGCAGGGGAAAATATGGAGGAAAACATAAAAGCCTGAACAGTTTTTGCTTGGTTATTTGAATTTTCAGTAAACCCAATCAAAGTTTGATTTTTGAATGTAACACAGGACTTTATGTATATTTCATCAATAAGAACATTCACAATTCTTTCATTTTCAGATAAAGTATTACACCTACCTTTCAAATAATTAAAATTTTCAGCATTATAAACACCAGCTTTTACCTGTAAATTTCCAGAGAGGCGTTTAAGATGGCGAAGACATGGCAATTGTATAATTTTTGTATTATATAAATATGTATATGCTGAGGAAGATTTAATGTACACACAATATGCAAAAATTAACAAATCTGTAGAGTATTTCCTACCATGTATAGGCTTATCAATAAGTGTTAATTGTTCCAATAAAAACTTAGCACATTCAGATTTTTCACTATTGCAGTCATTTTGTAAATATGCACGGAAGTAATCCAAAGAATTTTCAATATGTGATTTCAAAAGATTTCTGTTCTTATTATTGTTATAACACTTTATAAGATTTAGAGTGTTTTCCAGCTGACTCCATGATGTCAGGTAGTTTGAAATGCTCAGAATCTTGCAGAAAGCCTCATCTGCAAACACTTTATCTCCAACAGAGAAGGTCATTAAAAGATTTTCATTAACTCTTAGACTCTTATCTAACTTTAAATCAGAATGACATGATATAAATAAAAATGCTATACAATTATCACACCGATGAAGAGTTATTGCTTGTTCAGTAATAAATCTACTTATAAGACGTGGTGGAGTTAATAGTTCATTCTGTAATGTATGAAGCGAATCTATTTTGTCTTTATCAAGCCAATCATTTATATATGCATCATCTAACTTTTGCATTTTCTTCAACCGCTCTAATGTGGCTGTCCGCTGTTGAGGAGGTTTATTTAAGTACTCCGGGCATCCTTGAAACAAACACGGATAAGCAGAGTTTGTAAGTTTGGGTATTGTTCTTGGAATGTTTATAGTACTCCCATCTTTTAATGTCAGTGTATCTGATCAAATAATGTCATTTTCCATGAAATGTTTTGCACACACAACTGATCCCGGCCACACACTTAGGTACAGTAAACCTTCGGGTCTGTCGTGTGGTCTGGGTTTTCAACACTTCAGCACACACAACTGAATCCTTTTTTATGTCAAATTTTCGTGGAATTTTTCTTATCCACAAGTCTCTGATTCTTTCATCCTTAGGAAATCGGAAGCAGGTAACATACTCTTTACCGGGCCTGTTAGAAGTACAGTTTGGTATACAACAATACCTAGGCATGATATCTAAAAATAATAAATATTAAAAATTAGAGAATTGACAACCGTATAGAAAAATAACTATATACAATGAATATAATTATAATTGAAATATGAATAATATTTTACATTATAAGGATATAATTTAACATTTAAATTTTACTTCCTGTGCTAATTTTTTAGATACAAAAATTTTGAACTTTAAAAATTAACGTGTTTTGAATTTCATCAGAAATATAAATTTACGCTTTTTAAATTTTCATATCATAAATTTGTACATACACATAACACTGTATTGATTAAAATATTTTTAAGGTCTAAATATCGGTTGTTAAATTGTAAACAATGTTTGAAAAAAAATGTTCAAGACTCTAAAATGTAAATAATTTTAAGTTAAGCATCAAATAAATTTTAAACACAATAAATGTATTTTATAGTAGTTAATTACATAACGTGAACTATGAAGAATGATAATAATTGAAAGTAAACTAGTCCATATGTTAATGGTTGATAAAATAAATATAGTATTTGCTGTATAGAATGTGTCGAGTATCAAAAAACTAATTTGCAGTCATTCAACGATTAGTTCAAATTACAACGTAGTATATATGTATTATATATTTATATAATTACCTTTATATATGGTTAAATACAGTCTATAAAATAATCCGAAACCCATAATTGGGCGAAAAATCAGCCCAAATTAAAATTTTAGAGATTTCAATGCAAAATTGATCTAAAATATCCATGTAATGCAAAGCAGACGAGTTGCCAAGCAGTAAACAAACCGACGTAACCCTAACTGCAATGTTGCAAAATACACAATTGTATATTTCTCGCCAAAAATGTGATAAAAATACAGTACTTTCACTCGCAGTTTTTCATTTAGCTCAACTTCTTAGATTGTCAGACAACCCTATCACCAACTTCTTTGCTAGAAAATTGGTGGAAAAGTTGTCTGAACTAGTTGGTTGTCCCAAAAGTTCTTGAATGTGATAAGGGCTTAGAGACATGAGAAACTATTATTTGCTATTTATTGCCATATGTCTGCTGACTTTGGATAAAAATGTTCGAATGAGCGAATTCCATTCAATGACGTTGTTTGCAAATTCGCCAGTTCCATTTTCTGTTATGTACAGTCGCATGCAAAATTTAATCTCGCACGTCATAGACCTCGATTGTATGGAGTGGGAAGTAAGAAAAATTGATCCAGAATACAAGTTGTTGTTTTGGGTAACAAGCAACTTTAAATGACGTGTTTCTAATTTTGTCATCTTTATTTTCTGTTATGTACAGTCGCCAGCCGAATGGAAAATTTTACTTTACTCTGCACATGCCATAGACTCTCGCTTGTCTTGGGTGACTTACAATGCAAAGCTCATCAATAAATAAGTTATTCAGGCAATATTAAAAATGAATTAAAAGTATTTTTCTTCAGAAGATATAAGGTAATTCATACAGAAATTGAAACATTCAGTACCACACATGCGAGAAACATCACACAGTTATATATCAACAGATAATTTTCTCAAAATAAAATAAAAAATGCTATGAAATTTAAATTTACAGTTTAGACTTTTGAGTAATAGTTTGGCAGCCCTGGATACTCAAGTGGGCACCGTAGTTAAATGAAGAATGGTAAAATATTATGTTATAACTAATAAACACAGCACAAAAGTAATTATTTTTAACAAAAGCCTGACAATTCAACAATAAATACAAACATCAATATGAAAATTTAAGTGTGAATGCATTATGCAATGATCACAGATACCCCCCCCCCCCATGCTTTATTTCTTAAACAATTATACAAAGGAATATTGCGCATATTTCATTTGCAATACAGTTTCTATGTTCTATGATTTATCACAAGGCTATTTCGATAATTCTATGATTTATTATGGCTATTTCGATAATTCTATGATTTAGCAAGGCTGCAATTTGATTCATTGATACTTTAGATTAACTTAAAATAACATACCATGGTGTAAGGAGTAATTTGTAACAGATTTTGTCTTTCTAACGTCTGAAAAATGTACGATTCACGATCTCAACAAAAAAGGCAAATATTTACATCACAAAAGTCTGTAATAAAATTATGCTTAAAATGCAAGGTTCAGTGATGAATAACAAGTCATTCAGGTAATATTAAACATGAATTAAGAGTACTTTTCTCAAGATATAAGACTATTCGTACAGATATAGCAACATTCGGCGCTACACGTGCTATGTGTTACAAGAATGTTCAAATTGCATGCATAAAATAAGACAAAATAAAAAATAACTCACCATTTATGAAGTCCTGTTTTCACTAGACACAATAATCCTCGTGGGCACCTAATCAAATAATGTTTTTTTATTCAAAAATATGAATTTTTGAAAGTCACTTCTATAACTTCAATACACTTGCGTACACTCAGAGTGATTGCAGATCCCCCCGCGGCTGACGTCACGTATCCCATGATTCCCAGACGTCCGAGCCTTGTTTTAGGTAGCCTTGGTTTGGCCCATCCTTAAGCTTTGGATCAACATTGATATTTCTCAAAAAGAAAAAATTCACGAAGCTTAAATTTGCCGTGAATGCTAAATGAAATCTCCGCTAACCAGAATCAACGTGTACCCTACGTCACCGGTTACGTCAATCGCATCTTCGTCAGTAGTGGTTCCTTGTTGGTCGAATCGGAGTGGGTCCGGTGCTATTTACCCGCTCGTGTATTTTAACGCCACCAATGGAATCATCCATTAATGGAATCAAAAACAAGATTCACGAACTCAGAGACTTCGTCGAAGAACATAAACCTCATGTTCTATTGATTCAAGAAACAAAGATCAAAGACCCCCCTAACAAATACCGCATTCCTAATTACTCGTCTTACCACACACCTCGCCAAAACAACACTAACACCCAACAACACCAGCACGGCGGCACTGCCATTTACATTAAAAATAACCTAGAACACATAAATATGACTCCAATACACACAAACATAATTGAACACACACTAATTAAATTTAAATTACCAAACTCCCATTTCATTCTTATCGGCTCCATATACGCCACACATAGATCAAGACACAACATAACTGACGATCTCTCTGCCTTATTTGGCCTTCACGACAGATCAATAATGATGGACTAGTCTCAGACACCTTTACCCAAATACCACCACCAGACACAACACCAGAACAGCCTCTATAATAGACTTTGCTCTCCTTAACATCCCCGCCCCTCATGAAATCTACACAATTAACGACCTAAGCTCCGACCACCTCCCTGTAAAACTCACTCTGTACTTCAACACTAACTTTCCCATTACTCCCTCTTGTAAATCTACAAACTGGAAACTATTTCAAAAAATATTATCAAACTCCCCGCTATTATTTGCAAACATAAATAACACATATGAAATAGATGTCAGCGTTACCAAACTCACCAATGAAATTAAATCGGCAATTGCCACGGCCACCTCTTTCAACCCCCCTCCCCCCCTCACATCACAAACTTCCCTTTCATATTAAAAAACTAATTAAAAAACGTAATGAAACCAGACACAGATGGCAAACCACCCGTTTCCCCCCTTAATGACTCACTTAAACAACCTGAACAAGCAAGTTAAATTTCATATCCATACACATAAACAAATTCAATGGAAACGTTTCATCAACACACTCGCTCCCACAGATTACTCCCTTTGGGAATTCGCCAAAAAATCAGAACTCCTAAAACTCGCATAACCCACCTAATTACCAATCAAGGCATTGCCCGAACTAACACAGAAATAGCTAACGCCCTTGCAAATAAATATGAAGAGCAATTCTCAGAAAACCCTAATTTAAGCAGCCCTCAAATTGAAAACGAAGTAACATCCAATCTAGCCTCTTTTCTTAACAGCCCCCCCAGATCCATTACCAACCATGCCCCACCCTCAGAAGTAATTAATGAAATCAAAAAACTTAAAAATAGAAAAGCACCGGGCAACGACAATATAAACAATAAAGCAATTAAATCCCTCCCCCTTAATATCATCTATTACCTCACAACAATCATAAACTCCATCCTCAAACTAAACTACTTCCCAAAAGAATGGAAGACAGCTGTCGTAATCGGTATCCCGAAACCAGGCGAGGACCACACCCTAGCTCAAAATTATAGACCCATCAGCCTTCTAAACTCTAAGCAAACTTACGGAGCGAATTATTCACAATAGGATCAGACAACACATCGAAACAAATAACATTATCAAACCCGAACAATTTGGCTTTAGGCCCCTACACTCCACAACACACCAGTTGGTCAGAGTCACTGAATTCATTTCTGAAGGTCTTGAAATTGGCCTCTCCACTGGTTTTCTCCTTATTGATGTCTCGAAGGCATTTGATAAACTTTGGCATGACGCATTAATATACAAACTAATTCAGCACAACATGCCAGACTCACTTATCCATTTAATAAACTCCTACCTTCGGGACAGATCATTCATCGTCCGCCACAACAACAAATACTCCAATCACAAACCACTCAGGGCAGGAGTCCCACAAAGCTCGCAATTGGCTCCGACCCTTTTCAATCTATACATAAATGATATACCCAGAGCACCTAATAACCAACTTGCAATGTACGCGGACGATACTGCCATTTACACTAGAAGCTCAAAAAGATACGTAATTCGCTCCAGACTTCAAAAACACATCAACACAATTTCCGCCTGGTTTCGAGACTGGAAAATAAAAATAAATGAAAGCAAAACCAAATGTCTACTCTTTTCAAAAAAGAATAAGAAACCTAAAGAAATTAAAGTAAATAACAAAATCATCCCTTATGTTAACACAGCCAAATATCTCGGGCTAACCTTTGATGCAAAAATGACTTGGAAACCACATATTAAAAACATAATCAAGAATTTCCATATAGCCCGAAACAAGTTGTCCACCATTCTTCATTCCCCTTTTGCTAGCTACCAAAACAAAACATTACTTTATAAAACTGTACTACGTCCGATCTTATTATATGGCTCTACGATATGGGGTTTCACCGAAGCCAGCAACCTAATCAAAATCCAAAGAACCCAAAACAAAACCCTGCGTCACATAAGGAAAGCTCCCAGATATCTTAGGAATGACGTCTTTCATCGGGACTTCGGAATCTCTAAAGTCAACTATCAAATCGCCAAAAATGCTACAAAATTTTTCAAAAATTTAAACAGAATCCCAAATGAAGAGATATGTAATCTCCCTGAATATGATCCGCACCAATGGATGTTCAGAAAAAGGCCAAGAGCCTCTACAATACTAGTGTAAGCCAATCAGAAATCACCATTATAGAAATTCAACAACTCGATAAATGAAAATAGTAATGACAAGACTTCTTAATACTCATTCTCGGTGTACACAGCTGCACATCCCAAAATACTTATATAATTATATATATATATATATATTTAAAAAAAAAAAAAAAAAAAAAAAAACTTTAATTACTGTCTAATAGTGATCTTTCATCTCTCTTTTACTCTCATTCCCCTTTTCTGGAGCATTTTATGTCATTTCAGAGTACATGATTTTTAAGAGCCGATCCCACCAACGTCTGTTAAAATAGTGATAATGTCTGATTAACTAATCAGTCACTAAATTTAACGGCCCAATAAAGGATGCTTAAAAACCATCGCGTCCCACCAAGCTATTCGACTGTTAAAAATGTTCCGATTAGTTAATCAATGATTAAACCGATTTCTAGATGATACGAGCTCTCTGATTGGTCCGTTATTTCTATCTGGAAAATACAACTTCAACTTCTGCATGTTTACGTTCTTACTTCTCGTAAGGGAGCAATTTATTTATTTTCTTGTTATATCAAATTTGTTCTACAGGAATAATATAAATATCATTCACGTTCATACAAATATATATACATTATGAGAAAAGATTTTGTTATAATTTAGCGGGAATTCTTTCCTTTTTAAGGAAATACGTATTTGAAATTAATGCATATATTTCTAATTTAAGAAGTTACCCGATTAAAAAAAATCTCTTTTTAATTATATTACGATCAGTATATATATAGTTTCTTTAATTCGCACTATAAATACTATTTCAATGTGGTAGATTTGTATGAATGGTACTGCCAAAAATGTAGAGAAATGCTTGTGTGTGGAATGGAAACAACCATAAATGTAATTTCATAACTTGGGTTGGGAACCAGTGATTAGTATGCTCTGCTATGTGACACAATGGTGCTATTAGATCATGATGCAAATCCATAAAAAAGTAATGCACAAAATTGAAAGAAAAATATATTTCTAATAACAAACTTAAAAGTATATTATGCTTTTGTTTCATATATAACCCTACAATAGGATAGGTATGAATTAAATAAGCCCTATCCATGAGCCAGGTAGTGCGTCAGTTAATTTGGATGAGCAAAATACATACTAGTAGGGTTGTGAAGTCAGTAACTCGAACCGTGGACTTCAACTCCTCTTTTTTTTTCTACTATCTGACACAGACTCCTCCTATTTTCTAATATCTGACTCCAATACTGATATAAATAGCAATTAGTTTCATATTTTTTATATCAATAGTTTTTTAATTGTTAAACGTTGGATGTTTTCTTAATATATTGCCTAAAAATCTCTCTATATTAAAAAAAAAGTAGCTGACGCCACCATTGTTTGACAAATTTCTCATTTCTCGAGATTCTTTGCTTCGCACTGCAAAAAAAAACTATTGCATATAAAAATATGAAATTTGGTACACTTGTTGAAAAAGCTTTGGGAAATATGCTGAAATACATTATTTTTTGATATATATTGTAGTTTAAGAAATATTTAATATCGAAGTCAAAGGCAAAATATTTGAGCTGCGAGTTCACGTCCTGGATAGATTAACTATAGCAAGACCACAAATGTTTGCAGGCAGGTACCTACATGGGTGAATTTTTCCCCTTCTTTTAATTTTGATGTAGTTTTTGAAATATTTTGCTTTTTATGCACTTCTGAAGTGAACTTTTTCTTTTCGTATCGGCACGTCTAGTGATTTCTCTGTCTTGTACCGTAAAAATTATAGTATACCAAAATATAAAATTTGAATTTGTATACCAAAATTTGAAAAATATGAATTAATGTGATATACCACCTAAAGTTTTGATTTGAAATTTTTTATGTACACACAAGTTTTCAGTTTGACTTAACGTACAGGGTTTTAAAAAAAAAAGAGAGGGATTGGGAGCAGGCGTTTGATGCTCAAATAGATTTAAAATGTTTTATTAAATAGAGCTGTTTCAACCACGTGGCACTCTCTTAGTAACGAGCCTTAGCAACGGTTGCTGGTAGTCAAACAACTCATAGATAGGCCATTGCCATACACGTTGTACGTTGCTTCAAAAATATTAATTTAAACTTTAAGTAATAATTATGTCATCTAAATATTTTCAGGATATGGATGATCGAGCTAAAGCTCGATATTCTTTATTTGTCATGATGTTAATAATTTTAAAATGTTTTATATTTGCGAAAATGTAATGTAATGCGAATCCAAATTGTGAGTTGGATTTTCATATGCTTACACCTTACAAAGAGCTAAGACAATATTGGAAAGTCTTGAAAAGTATGTGTGTGTGGAGGGGGGGGGGCAACTGTTTAACATTTGCTTATGCCAGGGTTATTTTAAATGTAAAATACGCATAGCATTAAAAAGTCTTGAAAAGTGTGTGTGGGGGGGGGGGGCAACTGTTTAACATTTGCTTATGCTAGGGTTGTTTTAAATGAAAAATGCGCATAACATTAAAAAGTCTTGAAAAGTGTGGGGGGGGGGGGCAACTGCTTAACATTTGATTATGCCAGGGTTATTTTAAATGAAAAATACGCATAACATTAAAAAGTCTTGAAAAGTGTGTGTGTGTGTGGGGGGGGGGGGGGGGTTCACTGCAAACTTTCCTGTGCTTCAAATTTTCAGTATTCCAATCTTTTCTGTTGATTCTTAAAGGCCATTCTTTGCTTCTTTTAACAGACAAGTCCTTGATTTTATTCCCTTTATTTTCAATTATTCTAGGGAATGAAAAAAATGATACAATTAATTACGGCACAAATCGCCATTATCAAATTCAATTACTTTATCTTAAAGAAATTATGATTATATATGATATCGGCCGGATATAGTTTTAATAAAACGACTTTTTAAAAAAAAATTCACACCAAAACGTATCCCGGCGCTCTTCACTAAGACGTCTTTTTGACTCATTTCCTCTAATTAATACAGCAGGGAGTCTAAAAAAAGATTTGCTGTCTCGATCAGGACGATTTCCGCATTTGAAAACACCACAAGCGGTAGGCATAATGACAAATATAAAATTTTGTAACTCTATACACGGCAGTATATCTACAATTGACTCAAACGCAAAGCCAGCAATATTTGACCACCAGCAACGGTTGCTAGGTGGTAGCTTGGCGATGTGACGTCAGGTGAAAAAGCTCTATTGATTTCAATTGGATTTTAAGAACAGGTATCATATTATCCTTTTTTCTGCGATTTTTACCTTGGTGACATAGAAATGCCACTAAGTCTGTCGTACAGCATGTCTGCCATAACTGAAATGCATAAAAATATAAAATTAATATTGATTTAATACAATTATAAAAATTTTGATTAAATAAAAGAAGAGCAGCCATATTGGTTATTTTATATAGGAATGGTCATTCTCTGTCGAAAGCCACAATGTTGTAACAGTCGTTTGTGCAACTGTTGATTTGTAGCAATTTGAACATGAACCTATGCCTGCTATGCGAGTTTCACTCGCCCACTAAAAAAACATCACAGAAAGCAGTTCTACTGGCAGTCGGAGATTGCACGTAGCAACAGGTATTCCGTGGCACATAAAGTACAATTAGGTACATACAGTGGATGTAATATGAAAATTTTAATAACATTAAAATGACAAATATACAAAAGAAAGCAAATGTCAACAACTTAATTTTTTAAATACAATGTAAACCCATTAAAGTGATATTTTGAATTCATTCCTCACTATGTATACAAAATATAAAATTAACTGCAAAATTGAATTGCATCTCTGTTACTAATGTTATAAATTATTATTTTACTGCTCTTATAAATAATATTTGATTATAACATTTGTTCCTTTATTTTATATTTGTACATAACAAAATTGTTTATATTTTTATAGTTTATGCATTTTTTGTTTAAAACTAATAAATATAGCAAAAAAACAACTGTGTTTTTGTACTTTTTTTGAAAAATTCCTAATACCGGCATTCCGGTATAACGTTTAAAAAAATACCGAATACCGGTATTGTATTTTTGGTCCGGTATTGCAATCACTAATTATGATGTTGCACGATGCGGAAATAGTTGTCAGAATGGAATGTTCTCTAAATCAAAGTAGGGATTTCCAGAATCCCACCAAATAATCGGCAAAAATGAAAATGGGATAATACATCTGTACCAGATTTTATTCAAAGAAGAAGGGTTTTGCACCTTACAATTTTCAGAAATGAACCGTAATAAATTCGATACCATTGTAATGATTATACAGGACATTCATAATAAATAAACTGATTTTTTAAATTACTTATTAAGCAGAATACCTGTGGTTTCATTAGTATAAAATAAAGCAAAAGTTTGTGAAGTATTTATCACTATACTTTAGAAATGTTTCCGAAAATGCCTTGAAGTTATGATACAGTGTAAACTGGTTATACTGAACTAGGATTATAATGAGCACTTGTTTATAATGTACTAAATTCAAAGTCTTTATGAATATTCGATATACATTTTGTGATTAGACTCCATTTTAAGTGAGCTCATATATAAGAAAACTTCGGTTATCTAAATTTATAAGAAAACTTAACCAAAAATTACTTCGAATTGAATTCATGGATAAAGCATTTTAAAATGGTTACAAATAGCAAAATATAAATATAAAATTATTTGAAAACTGCAAATTACATGTAATTTCAAATAAATATCCTTATTTGAAGCCAATAAAACTCACAAATGTATATAAATAAGGAAAAATATTTAAATTACATCAGAATACTACAAAAATAGCTTTAAAGTAAAATCTCATTAAAAATACAGCATAAAACAAATTTCAACGATATCAATCAGTTCAGCGATACATGACGGAGGCGGTGATTTTAATCTCTTTGTGTTTTGTCTTAACTTGTGTGAAGAAAACTGATTTACGAATAAACAAACTTTGTTACATTTTAATTAACGAACTGAAATAAAATTAAGGGTTTTTTACATTGAACTTCTCATACATCAAACAGGAGTCCAGCATAATATTTCAAGTTTGACGGAGATCTATTTATAAAATTTTAAAGTTTTTTCACGTTAATTGAAACTTAGTATGAACTGTTTTGTATAAAATGAGCAACAGTACATTGAAATGTATATATATACAGTATCCACTCTGTATAAATAATTCTGTTTACAGTTAAATCTTGCTATACGACTAGACTCAAAATCAATAATTTACAGGTTACAATTATATCCTAACCTTTTATGTAATATGTAACTTCCCAATCACAATCTGCATTTCAAAAGGCTGATATTGCAGCATTTCTATGACAAACATTGATATTCATCATAGAAAAAATTTCTGAAAATTCTATACATAGCAGGATTAGAAATTTTAGCTCAGAATTTACTCGCCAAAAGATTCTTTTACTTATCAGTACCATAAAAATAACATTGCATAACGTTTTCTATTTCTTATATATTGAAGAAATAAACCCATATGTAGATTTTTTTGCTATTCAGATGAAAACGTTTACTTCTCATTTACAAATGAAAATTTTGTACCCTGTACATTGTGTAATCAAACTTCATTTGAAGCGAACTAATGTATAAGAAAACTTCATGATAAAATACTATGAACTAAATTCTTATATATCGCATTTTAAAATGTTTCCAAATAACAAAATATGAAAAAATTATTTAAAAATTGTGAGTTCAATGTAATTTTAAATAAACATCCATTTTTGGTGATGATAAAACTAATAGAAATGTATATAAATTAAGAAATTATTTAAATTAAAACAATATGCTATAGTAAAACTGTAAAGTAAAACTGTCACTAAAATTACAATATGTAAAAAATTTGTAATGGTATCAACCAGTTTGGAAAAAGCTCCTTCTTTAAAATAAAAAAAAACAAAGCATCCATGTCGAGAAAAGCAAAGAGACAGACATAAAAACCTTCTTGCCCTTGGTGTAATTGCTATATCTTTTTACCCTGAAAAATTTGATGTTTCTTGTTTCCGAAACCGGTTGATACTGATAATATTTGTTATATGCTGTAATTGTAAAGAAGCTTTTACGTTAAGGATAAAAGCATATGTGATTTGTAGACTATCCGGCAAGTTATGCCTACAAGTTATGACCACATAATGAAGGTAACTGTGGAAAGTTTTTGGTCAATCTGGTTATAATCGTATTGTCACTGAAGTGAATTTTCAAACGGCAGTGGTTATAAACAAGATCCCCAAAACTTGTGTTACCTTACCAGTAAAATAAACTATCCTTTTGCTGCCATGAAAAAGTTTGAATTGTGGTAACATTCAAATATAATTATTCAAATTAATCAGATTTTACTGTATTAAAACATGAGCTTGACATCCAGGGGGAAGTCAGTAGAATGCAAATTTGTAAAACGAAAAGAAGAGTTTCATTTAACCAATATTATGAACTATTTATTACCAGTTATAAATCATCTTTGCGCAAGTACTGCTATAAACAAAATCAAATTTTTATGTTGTTTTATAATATTGTGTTTAGGCGAACAATCATTGTTCAAACTACTGAAGTACATGGTGTAAATAAATCAAGCTATTGCTACATCAATACCGTTGTACATCAATTAAAAGATAAAATATTGGGGCAAATATCTGGTGTATATAACAGAAAACAAAGTACTTCAAAAATCACTTCACATTTGTTATATATCTATTAAAGCATTTTAATGTATAACACTTACCAAACTTGACAGCAAAAAAAAAATTCATTTATTTTATGACATAAAGACCGAGCTGAAGGAGGTATATACGCAACAATTTTACAAATTGTCTAGGGAGCAAAGTTGATCAAAATCCAACAAAAATATTTAACATATGGTACAGTGGTGAATTCTAGTCTAGAAAGCAGGTCATTCAAAAGTGCATATTACATTCCAATCCCTGTGTTCCCAATTGCAGTATTACACCACAATACTCAAGGGATATAACGACAATAATAGTAATGATAATAATGTTATTGCTATTGCGTTATATATTTTAACCTAGAGAAGGGTTTTTGTCGATACATTTGGTATAGTAGTGCCATACCAAATTCAACGACAGTATTCGCTACTGATAAGATAACGTCATTTATTGACTTATATATAGGTAAATAAAGTTATTTTTAAAACAATTGTAGTGTGTTGAAATTTGAAAGTGAATTTTGATCACTTATTTTTGATATTAGTTATTAATTTGTGAAGACACATTTCACTTTATTTCCTATATAACATAGAAATTAAGTAAAGAATATGACTTTCCGCACAATCAATATATTTAAACTAGAACACAATATAAAATGCAAGGTAAATAAATATACGTATGTTTTTTTTCTTTTTGCTGCATTTTATATTGCTATCCAGCTTATTATTAACATAGAAATTATCCTATCCTGTTTTCAAAGATTTCTTTTACTAGTGTTGTCATTAGAATCATTTATAAAAAAATTAACATTTCGTGGAATAAGAGAGACTTTTGCAAGAACAATTTTAAATATGTTAAACTTTTAAAATATAAAATATGTGTGATACAAAATGTCTTGCTCAAAAGAGAGAACTCAATAAAAGTTAATTCAGGAGAAATTATCACAGCATACAATGGCAAGATACTTTAGAATGCTATATTGAAATTTGAAAAAGGTCCTTTCTATAAGGTACCAACTAAACATAGAAGCAAGTCCATGGAAGCATTCCAATTCAGACAGGAAATATTAAAAAGAAACATCAGACATTTAATGGAAATGCAATTTTTATCTTTGGGAAATACAATAAGGATTACCATTCACACCATGCTGAATACATATACATTTAAATCTAATTCTGAATACATATACATTGATAAATTCATTTATACCCATACATAAATTATGTTTGTTACAGACAATGCTTATTTTTCAGTTTGGCTTTGAAAATAAACAGTACAGCATGCATAACTTCAAGTAAATTGAAGTTTTGAAAATATAATTTCCGAGATTATATGCAAATAAATGTAAAAATGTTAATCTAAACAAGAAAAAATTACGGATAACATATGAAATTTTTAAATCAGACCATATAGGACAATTTCTATAACTGGTTCAACAATAAAACAGCCTATCTGACATAATAAACAGATCGGCCGAAATATTGCAGTACAAGTTTAATTCTCTTTCAAGACTTGAAATTCTGTAATTTTAGCATAATTCAAAAGCGTACATTATGGTTTAAGAAGTTAAGAAACTTGTAGCATAATATAAACGAAATATATGCATTACATACCTGAGTAGTGTATTGTAAATACTCCCAAGTGCCTTTCAAACTTTCACTGACTTCCGATAAATAAGCGAAATCGGCTTTATTTTCTCCTATGTTGTAAAAACTTTCAAACACTCTTCTTTCAAAAAAGAAATATAACAGAATTCCATCTTAAATAAAATTTCATCTGGAAATATCGAACGATACAGAAATTGCTGCCATCTTGTTCGACTTTTAATCAACTGTTAAATATTTTAGTGACCAAAATCGGCCACTTAAATTAACAGCACTTTAGTGAGCTCTTTAACGCCGCTTTAGTGTTGGTGGGACGCAAAATAGTGCTAATCAACCGTTAAACCTTTGCTATATTTTAACGGTTGTTAGCGGGATCGGCCCTAAGTCTACAACTCGGAGATACGGCCTCATATGGCCAGGCGCTCCATAACTGCAACCCCAATGGATGATTTAACGCCTTAAGCCCGCCACACACCGGGAGTATTGTTACCAGACAGCGGAATTTATCAAAGGACGAGCTTTAAGTTTCCCTGTATGTGGTGGTGAACGCAGGGAAACATTTTCCGTCGTTTTGCTTGATATTTGGATGGGGGCCTTGCGGTTGAAGGGTTGTATGTTTAATGACCGTTTGGCACAGACTTATTTTTCTTTGGCGTATTTTCTTCTTTCAGAATCCTTTGGCGTCTTTTTTCGTCGGGGTTAAAAAAATACTCATTTAGCTAAAATATTTTTGCTTCGGTAAACAGCAGCGAAAATATGTACAGTTCTTAAGTAATTCTAGTAGAGTGAAACTTTGCACAGGTATCGTGGACATAACCCAATTGAACTCCCCCCCCCCCCCCCCATTTTCCGAATGAAATTTTTAAAAATATTACTTATAATTTTATGAGCTATTGATTAAGATGAAAAATAAATTGAAAAGGAATGCATATCATTTCAATCCGACCTGATTTAATTTCTATACAGTTATTTTGGGCATTATTTTTTACTCAACTTTTTCGAAAAATCATACATTAACCATCGAATTTTGAAAATCCACTTTTTCAAGGCGCTCCTTAAAAACTGCATTTTTACACGGAAAAGGAAGGGAGGGGTTATTAGGTGTTTCACTCTCTCTCATTATGGAAAAATTACATTAGTTTCCAAAGGAGTACATATTAACAAACCCTTTTTACCAGATGATAGGTGTGTGTGTGTCAGTGAGTCTGTGGAGACGATATCTCACAAACGAATGGTGCGATTTCAACGAAATTTGATACAAAAACTACAATCAGTGATTACTATAAGTCTCTTGATTTTAAAAACGTAATCAAATGTTAGGAGGACTCCCCCCCCCCCCCCCAATTTTCGAATGAAAAAAATTATCAAAAAATCGGAACCTTCAATAGTATTTATTACATGAATAATCATTTCTTATGTCATTTTCAATTAGAAAACGATTGACACAAACTTTAAAACGCTAGCACAAACATGTCTTGAATTACTGTGCTTTTTCTTAAATAAATGTATTAAAAAATCACATTAAAAAAAAGTATTAAATATTACGAAATACGTTCACTTTTCATATGTAATATCATGCAATAAATTTGTGAACATCATATATATATTATACAAATGTTATGCAATTTAGTATACTACTAAATAAAGAATAGTATATTTTGTTATACTGTGTACTACTATTTGTTATACTACTAAATAAAGAATAGCGCTAAGCTGCCGACTTCAATCAAATCGAATACAAACATAGCTAACGCAACGTAGCCACGAGTCTCTCATGCGGAGATATTGCTTGCCGTCAGTGACGGATCCAGAAAACCATTCTGGGGGGGGGGGGGCACAATATAGTCCAGTGGCATACGCAAAGATGAATTTGTGGGGTGCCCGGCAATGCAAAATCCACGAATTCCGGTAATTTATACAGTTTGTAATACAGTCGAAATGACGCCGAAAATAATTCGATATTTCCGTAATTTCGTTTAAAAAAATTTCTGTAATGCTGTAAAGCCTAGATAGGGCCTAATATCTTTTTTTCGTTGAAACCGTAATTACGTTGTTTCCGATTTCGTTATACACGGGTTTGACTGGCTATGTGATGTGTATAAGAAAATAAAGAAAATAGAGTAAAAATTATTCAGATTTACTGTATAAACAAATTCACTTTACATGTACTTTAAATTTAACTTCATTTTAAATTTGCGCGAAAAAACTTCCTGAAACCTCTTCTGTAAACGATACATTTCTGTTGATGTTCATTAATGCTAAACCATTAAGCCGGCTCTCCGAAATGGTATTGCGTAGGTAAGTTTTAATTCGGAGTAGTGTTGAGAAAGAGCTTTCTGCTATGCTTGTTGTTATAGGATGGATTGCAAGAATTTGCAAAATAACTTTAATATTCGGTAAATTTGTGGCACTTTTATATGCTTTTATGAGACATCTGAATTCTTCGTTTCCTTTCTCGTAGATTTGCTTCCAGATAATAGTTCTCCATCTAATGCTGGAAAACATGACAAATCCTCCTTGTAAACGTCTGCGCTCTTTATAATATCTTTGATGGAAGATTCCGAAAAATATTGCGGAATTAACTGCTGCAAATTAGTAATGACCTCAAAACTGGCCTTCGGAAACCTATCTGTAATTTCGCTTATAAGATTATCCAAAAATGACAACCACAATGTCACGCGAAAATGTTCCTCAATTACTTCAGTAGGAGCATTTGAAGCCGAAGAGAGGATATATAATTTTGAAAGCCGAAGAGAGGATATATAATTTTGAAAAATATAAATATATAATTTTAAAAAATATAATTTTGAAAATAATTATAAAAAATATAATTTTGAAAAATATCGACCTTTCCTAGTCTTTACTTAGCTCGTCTGAGGGTGGGGTGGGGGGGCACATGCCCCCGTCTGGATCCGCCCTTGCTTGCCGTAATACTGTATTGTTATTTACAATTAAAGGTGTGACAGCAGACAGCAGTTCTTTATATGTGTCCACATCCATTCTGACAAAATTTAAAAAATCAGTGGGGAAATTCTCCAATTCCCTCATCAAGTTGATATGAGAAAAGTTTTCTCTTTTTAATAACAAACCCTTCACCCATTTTGTCCTTTTACGAGGCGGATCGTCTTCCAGTGCAACAGCAATGGCAAGGGCAATTTCACCATCAAGCGACATTTTGCAAATAAATGACAGTCACATATGAATGCGATCGAAACTCACCACAAAAAGCAACAACCAAAGTTATTATTTATCACTCTTTGGCGATAACCCGCCAAATCAGCACACTTCCACTCTGTCACTTTCTCGGACCTTTCAAGATTGATGACTTCGGGAGTCTACGGAGGGCGACAGACCCCCTGTAGTTCCCGTATCGTCTGGAAATAAAACTTGTCTCTTTATTCTGCAATGTATTGGGGGCTTTACATCCATAGAAGATTTTCCTCCTTACTTCTAACTCCAAGTTGGCAACACTGCAATCGCATTTATAAGCTGTTGGAGAGACGAGCGGATAAATAGCACCGGACCAAGGCTATCTAAAACAAGGCTCGGACATCTAGGAATCATGGGATACGTGACGTCAGCCGCGGGGGGAATCTGCAATCACCCCGAATGCACGAAAGTGTATGGAAGTTACAGAAGTGACTTTCAAAAATTCATATTTTTAAATAAAAAAAATAATTTAAATACGTGCCCACTTGGATTACAGTGACTACTGAAAACAGGACTTCATAAATGGTGAGTTATTTTTTAGTTTGTCTTATTTTATGCATGCAATTTTAACATTTTTGTAACATATAGCACGTGTAGCGCCGAATGTTGCTATATCTGTACGAATAGTCTTATATCTTGAGAAAAATACTCTTAATTCATGTTTAATATTGCCTGAATGACTTGTTATTCATCACTGAACCTTGTATTTTAAGTATAATTTTATTAGACTTTTGTGAAGTAAATATTTGCCTTTTTTGTTGAGATCGTGAATCGTACATTTTTTAGACGTTAGAAAGACAAAATCTGTTACAAATTACTCCTTGCATCATGATATGTTATTTTAAGGTAATCTAAAGTATCAATGAATCAAATTGCAGCCTTGCTAAATCATAGAATTATCGAAATAGCCATAATAAATCATAGAATTATCGAAACAGCCATAATAAATCATAGAATTATTGAAATAGCCTTGATAAATCACAGAACATAGAAACTGTATTATAAATGAAATATACGCAATATGCATTTGTATAATTATTTAGGAAAATAAAACATGGGTGGGGGGGGCGGTATCTGTGATCATTGCATAATGCATTCACACTTAAGTTTTCATATTGATGTTTGTATTTATTGTTGAAAGGTCAGGCTTTTGTTAAAAATAATTACTTTTGTGCTGCGCTTACTAGTTATAACTTAATATTTTACCATTCTTCATTTAACTACAGTATCCACTTGAGTATCCAGGGTTGCTAAACTAGTGCTCAAAAGTCTAAACTGTAAATTTAAATTTCATAGCATTTTTAATTTTATTTTGAGAAAATTAACTGTTGATTTATAACTGTGTAATATTTCTCGCCTGTGTGGCACTGAATGTTTCAATTTCTGTATGAATTGCTTTATATCTTCTGAAGAAAAATACTTTTAATTCATTTTTAATATTGCCTGAATAACTTATTTATTGATGAGCTTTGTATTATAAGTCACCCAAGACAAACAAGAGTCTATGGTATAGAGTAAAATTGTTTTTCAGAACTCAATTAGGGGGGGGGGGGGGTGAAAATGCCAAATTTCTTCGGATTTGATATAAATGCTTTTACTGTAAAATCAGTAGTATTTATTTATAATCCATACTTTATGTACATCATTTAATATATATCAGGTTGGTTCAGTACTGGGAGGCGGGGGTAACTTTTGTTTGAATGTGACACATGATATGCAGATACTTTTCAGACAAAATATGGATCTAGCTTTTGCGGCAGATACATTTTATTTTTATGTAACTTTGTTAACACCAACTACTTGAATTTATAAATTTGTTGTAATAAAGTTTTTATATGCTCATAAAAAGCTCTTCTTTTTTGTATTTTATTTACTTGCTTAAAGAAAAACTTAATAACTTCACATTTCAACACAATATTAATAATATGTACTAGTTAAAACATACACACATACATGGTACTCAGATACTCAGCAAATTTGAGTTAATTTTGAATATACATTTTTGAGACGAAATACAAATCTAGCTATTTATTGCTGCATATACAGTATGATACATTTTATTAATATAAATTTGATGTCACTTAATTTGATTTGTAAGATAAAAAGCTTTTATAACTCATAAAAGCCCTTTACACTTTACAACATAACACTTTACAACATAGTTGAAAAGTGTTTATGACTTTGTTCATTCTGTCTGTTCGTTAGCACGATAACTGCCGTAAAAATGTCTTTATCGAAATGAAATTTTAGTATGTTTTTCAGACGGTCTGTGGGACCTATGGCAATATAAGTAAATAATATCACCCAATTAGTTTTTTATTGAACCCGGGTTGAAAAAATGAAATACATTGAACCCTAAGGGACCTAATTCTTCAAACATTTTTTAATCAAATTTAAAATTCACAAATTGCTTCGAAATTTTTAGGAAATATTCACATTATCCCATAAAATATATATAAAAAATTTCAGTAAAATATGTTAAGTAGTTTTTTAATTAAAAATTATTTAATATAGGGAAAAAAACAAATTCAATTAAATTCTGACTTTGGGGATATCCTCCAGAAAGAAAAAAGAGATATATTATATAATAAATATATTTCCAAGAGTTTAATCATTTTGTATATGAGGGAGGCTTCACATTTTAAAATAAATTTGGTAGATAACAATTTTTTAAATTCTTTTTTAATTTTATATAACTCTTCATGATTATTTGATGGCATTTTTAATGCACTTTCCTACGTCCTAGAGAGTTAAAATTTGGTACACAGCTTAAATTTGTTGAACATTTTATTCTACAAAAATTTGGTGGATTTTTAAATATAGATCATACATTTTTTTCGAAATGGCCTGCAAATAATCCCCGTTCACTTCTATAAATCATTGTTGCAATATTGTTAAAAATTCTGATGTGGGCAGCACATGTCTTTCCCTGCAGACTCATATTAACTTTCTCTTTATTTCTTCAATAATAATTTGAGTTTATCGGCACAAAATAACAGCTATAAGTATTTTAAATGACATTGGATTTGCACGTTAAACTTAAATTTGGTTCTCATTTGATAGCTGGGCTTATTGTCAAAGGTGGCATAGCGAAAACGCGAAAAAACTAGAATATCTCAAGAACGGCTAGTCCTAGGGTGATGGGGTTAGTCTTATTCTTTTTGTTGTCAAAAATCACGTATACAATAGGAATTTAATTGATATAATTGAGCACACGTAGTCCTTTATTTTTATATTTAACAATTTTTGCGGGCCAGTTCGCAAAAATAGCCCGTTCCTTTTTCCTGAATCGTACTAGAATAACCTACAAATGATTTATGTACCAAATTTTCTTAAATTTGGTATATAAATCACTTGAAGGTCATTGAAATATTATACACCAAATTTTGTTAAATTTGTTCCATTAGTTTTTAGCTAGAGTGGATAAAGTCCATTTCGCAAAGAAGGCAGATTCTTTTATTACGAATCGTACCATAATCTAATGAACATCAGGATTTCCCACAGAAACATACCTACCAAATTTTATGAAATTCGGTCCATTAGTTTTTCAGTTAGAGTGGATGTAATATCCTCACAGACACACAGAAATATACACAGATACACTCTTACATACACAGACGTCTTCCTAAAAATAATTTTTTCGTGTTCTAGAAGTCCCAAAACGTGTGGATCCTTCGAAAATTCGAGTTCCGATCTTCGGCACGATTCCAATACTTTGAATACATACACACACATATATATTATCTGCGTATCTGTGTATTATCTGGCTATCTAAATTCTGTGCCTATGCAATTACAATAGTTGTGATTTTAAATGATCCCTACACTTTTATTATTTCTTCAACGAAGCCTAATTTTAACTTATGCAGAATGCAAATACCTGAAGCGATTATAAGGTGAGTTACATAAGAATTGCTGAATTTTTTTAACACAAAATTATTTAGCTCTGGAGTCTGGAATACAAGTTATATGAATGAAATATTCATTGATTTTGCATAGAGAATCAGATGATTTATACTTCGATACAGTTTTAAATATTTAAGTATAATAAATTACTGTAGTACTGTGATAATGTAAAAGATATCATCACTGAATGTATCACATTTAAAAAATTTTTAAATGAAATTGCATTTCAGTTGGAAAGTGTTTCATAATCAATGCTTATGCATGATTGATCTTTCTTGTTTGTATTTTACTTTACTTTTACATTTTTTGCTGGATTTAATAATTTAAATAATTTCATTTCATGTAGAAAGACGATTTTCTACTTAGTGTGGTAACCTAACTTATGGGTAATTAAAATTTATTTGTACATATACTACATGTCATTACAAGTTAAGGTAATTTACATTTCAAGAAGGAAAAGGTAATTTAAATTTCACGAAGATATAAATATAAATCAATAAATAGCGTGTACTAGCATATAGCATGCATACTGAGGTGTAACTATTGTGGTGATTGCCATTACTAAATTAAAAAGCTTTATTTTTAGTCAGAAAGTTAAAATGATTAATAAATTTCTACTAAGTTATTTTCCTATCTAAAGTACGACAGAAAATTATGCACAAATTTGCTTGAATTTTAAATGACGAATTTTCAGATTTTTTTAAACAGGCATGTTTCTTCGCATTTTTTATGAATTCTAGATTTACAGTATAAAATGTTGTTCAAGTTAAATAGGTAGGTATCAAGAGTTTTTGAAATATAGTATTTGTGTAAAAGTAATAATGTAACAAAAGTTACTATCACAAAACAGAAAAGTTAAATTTAGAAATTTATATTCATAACTGCTTCACTGTGTTTTATGTTGCTTATATTTTAAAACTAAATGCTAAATCTGGAGATATATATATATATGTATGATAGCTAATAAAATATATATTAAAGTCATAAGTAAGTGTCAGCTGTTTCTCCCATTATAGTGAATAATATGTAATTACTTTTCTCCCAATTTATAGTTAGAAAATATTACTTGAATTTCTAAGGTTTATAAGTTTTGTTTTTTGATATATTTTAAATATTATATAAATATTAATATAGATTTTGTTATGTTAATATAACTTTAACATAAATGTTTACAGAAGAGGGTGAAAAAATATTTGTTCTCCAGTGTAGATCACTTTTTATTTTAGAATCACAGTTTGAAGTTTATTCTAATTTACATGTTAGTTTAGAGATATATTTCTTCATATTACTCTTATTTATTACTGTAGAAATTCATCTGTGTCAGATCCCGTACGTGTTACGCACGGGAGATACGTTCCCTCCGTTGTTGCGATTGAAAAGCAGCTACGGACAGGAAGGCTCCGTAATGTTAAATTCCGAAACCACTAGGTGGCGCTGATGCTGTAGGGAATTTGAGGAATAGGGACATCCTGAGGGAAAATATTCAGTATTGTGTTTTGCTTGTGCGTTGCCTACGTAATATACAAGGCCGGGAAATTTCGCGTATTTTCGGCCAAAAACGGGCGACAGCTTAGTTCACTCAAGTGTCCGCTAGGATCGCTTTTATTTCCTGTCCTTTCGCAGTTTTTCAATGCAAATAATGATGCACTCCTAAGGGTTTGGAGTGCATTTTTGTTTATGGTAAAGCTTTTTTTTTATAATTTTATATTTGTTATTTTTTATTAAATTATACTGATTTTTCTAGCATTAATATAAAATATTGTGCAAAAATAATTCGGTAAAAATGGTACATTGTTGTGTACCATATTACAATTCTGATTGTAACGTAACGTAAGCAAAAGGTTAAAACTATTTTCTTTAACAAATTTTAATATATTAAATACATATGCTTGGGATAAAAATCCCAAGTATATGTATTTTTATCATAAGCCTTTTATCCCAAATAACTAATTTTCCCCTTCATTATTGATGGGCAAACCATTAGTAAGTAATAATTTAATAAGCATTATTATTTTATATAGCCCAAACTTATAAATGTGAAATAAATTTATGCATGTTCATGTTGTTTAAAATCAATTAATTTAAAAAAGTCATTGATTTTAATGAATAATTTAAAAAAAAAAGTGATTTAAATCAATATTTTTTTTAAACCAAGTAATTAAAATCTTGATTTAAATCAATCTATCCTGTCGACCCCTCATTCCCTTCCAATTCATTTTAATTATACACTCCCCAGTAAATGAGTCCTGAAGAACTTCCGACGGGGGGGGGGGGGGGGGGGGTACTTTATGGCATGTTAATGAAAAATTGGATTTAAAAAAATTAAAAATATTTTAATTTTTATTTAATATAATTTATAAAACTTAATTTTTATTTCATAATAACTAAAATAAAAAATTGAAAATTTTAAAATTATTAAAAAACTTGTTAATAAAAAAATTTTGCTTTTAAATTGAAAAAAAAAAAAATTCTGACATTCCCCTATGTTCTGGCTTCGCGCATGTTTACAGGTATATTTCCTTCTTCCTGTAAAAATTATTTTAACATTTTAAATGTTGATTTAAATCAATCTATTCTGTCGACCCCCCCCCTTCCATTTTTTAAAAAATTATACACTCTCCAGTTTATGAATCCTGAAGAACTCCCGGCGGAGGGGGGGGGGTTACTTTATGACATGTTAATGAAAAATTGGATTTAAAAAAATTAAAAATATTTTAATTTTTATTTAATATATTTTTTAAAAAACATAATTTTTATTTCATAATAACTAAAATAGAAAATTGAAAATTTTAAAATTATTAAAAAGCTTGTTAATAAAAAAATTTCGCTTTTAAATTGAAAAAAAAAATTCACTTCTGACATTCCCCTATGGAAATTTTTGGCTTCGCGCATGTTTACAGGTTATTCCTTTTTCCTGTAAAAATTATTTTAACATTTTAAATGTTGATTTAAATAAATCTATCCTGTTGATCCCCTTCTTCCATTTTTTTAAAAATTATACACTCCCGAGTTTATGAATCCTGAAGAACTCCCGGCGGCGGGGGGGGGGGGGGGGGGGTACTTTATGACATGTTAATGAAAAGTTGGATTTAAAAAAATAAAAATATTTTAATTTTTATTTAATATAATTTATAAAACTTAATTTTTATTTCATAATAACTAAAATAAAAAATTGTAAATTTTAAAATTATTAAAAAACTTGTTAATAAAAAAATTTCGCTTTTAAATTGAAGAAACAAATTCGCTTCTGACATCCCCCTATTGAAATTTCTGGCTTCACGCATGTTTACAGGTATATATTCCTTCTTCCTGTAAAAATTATTTTAACATTTTAATAATAACGTTTGCCTTTTTTAATTAACTAAACGATAAAACATATTAAAGACATTAATTTTGCACCTTCTTTTAATTTACAAAACTAAAAATGTTCTAGGTTAAATAAAAAATAACTATATTTATTAAACAAAAAATACGCAAACAGATGCTGATTTCAATTTATTAGATAATGTAAAGAAATGTAAAAATACGAGGTTTATACGAACTTTGACAGTAATAAATCAGCTCTGACAGGAAATAACAGCGCCCTCTATCAACTGTTCTGGAACTACACATTCCCCACTTTCTGAATCGAAATTTCCCGGCCTTTATTATCACGTAGGCAACGGCTTGTGTAGTGTTGGTGTGTTACAGAAAATCTGAGCACGTGGTAAGTTTTAATGATCATTATTTCCTTTAATTTCGTTTAATCCTTTAAGTTTCCTTTAATCGATCGTTGTCTGAGGATTCGTATATCTTTTATTTGCATTTGATTCGTATATTTAGCACGTGCACAACTATTCCTGTCTATTTTCGTTTGATTCGGATATTTAGCACGTGCATAACTTTTATTTGCATTTGATTCGTATATTTAGCACGTGCATAATTTTTATTTGCATTTGATTCGTATATTTAGCACGTGCATAACTATTCCTGTCTATTTTCATTTGATTCGGATATTTAGCACGTGCATAACTATTCCTTCCTATATTTAGCACGTGGTAAGTTTTAATGAGCATTATTTCCTTGAATTTCGTTTAATCCTTTAAGTTTCCTTTAATCGATCGTTGTCTGAGGATTCGTATATCTTTTATTTGCATTTGATTGGTATATTTAGCACGTGCATAACTATTCCTGTCTATTTTCGTTTGATTCGGATATTTAGCACGTGCATATTTTATTTACATTTGATTCGTATATTTAGCACATACATAACTATTCCTTCCTATATTTAGCACGTGGTAAGTTTTAATGAGCATTATTTCCTTTAATTTGAAGTAAATTTGATTCATGGCTAGTAAAATTTAATAAATTTAATTCAGCCTAGAGTTTCTAGGCTTACTGATATTTAAACGTTCTTTTGTAATGTAAATTTGACTTGACCATTAGATTTCTATGATTACGTTTAAATTAACACAAACATTTCTGATTTTAATTTTACCCGACCATTACATTTGTGTATGCGTGAATATATAGTCCAGAATAGCCTATGTACAGGCAAAAAAAAAAAAAAAAACTTGCTATGTACAGCATTTACGACACATGTTAAGTTTTCTTGTTGTCTGCAGTTATAATGCAACAGATTATTCTAGAGGCTAAACCACCTCTTGAATGCTTATTGCTATATTAGAATTATAACACTTTTTTCCTTAATTAATCAGCTTGACTGACAGTTTTTAGAAAATGTCTACTTCAGTTATCCACAGCTGATGAGCTCAAATGAGAGCGAAACCGGTCCTGTGTCTCTGTTAACATCATTAGTGACATGACTGGAGTTACACTTTTCTTATTTCAGATACTCTACTAATGTTGTTAACCGTTGTCTACAGGAGCTCTTTCTTTAGGAGCAAAACCGGTCCTGTGGTACTGTATAGTGTATAAAGATGTATGCTTGTACAGATGTATCACATAAACTACCTCTTACTTGAATGCTGATTGCTATACTGGAAGCATTATAATTTTTTCCTTAATTAATCAGCTTGACTGACAGTTTTTAGAAAATGTCTACTTCAGTTATCCTCAGCTAATGAGCTCAAATGAGAGCGAAACCAGTCCTGTGTCTCTGTTAACATCATTAGTGACATGACTGGAGTTACACTTTTCTTATTTCAGATACTCTACTAATGTTGTTAACCGTTGTCTACAGGAGCTCTTTCTTTAGGAGCAAAACCGGTCCTGTGGTACTGTATAGTGTATAAAGATGTATGCTTGTACAGATGTATCACATAAACTACCTCTTACTTGAATGCTGATTGCTATACTGGAAGCATTATAATTTTTTCCTTAATTAATCAGCTTGACTGACAGTTTTTAGAAAATGTCTACTTCAGTTATCCTCAGCTGATGAGCTCAAATGAGAGCGAAACCAGTCCTGTGTCTCTGTTAACATCATTAGTGACATGACTGGAGTTACACTTTTCTTATTTCAGATACTCTACTAATGTTGTTAACAGTTGTCTACAGGAGCTCTTTCTTTAGGAGCAAAACCGGTCCTGTGGTACTGTATAGTGTATAAAGATGTATGCTTGTACAGATGTATCACATAAACTACCTCTTACTTGAATGCTGATTGCTATACTGGAAGCATTATAATTTTTTCCTTAATTAATCAGCTTGACTGACAGTTTTTAGAAAATGTCTACTTCAGTTATCCACAGCTGATGAGCTCAAATGAGAGCGAAACCGGTCCTGTATCTCTGTTAACAGCATTAGTGACATGACTGGAGTTACACTTTATTAATTTCAGATACTCTACTAATGTTGTTAACAGTTGTCTATAGGAGCTCTTTCTTTAGGACCAAAACCGGTCCTGTGGTACCGTATAATGTATAAAGATGTATGCTTGTACAGATGTATCACATATTACATACAAGTGTACCTTGTGATTCAGGTATGTAATTTTTACAATAATATAACACTATGAGAAACAGCTTCTAATAAATTTAATTATTATATTGCAAAGGCCTTCGAAACAAATTTATATCATCAAAGAAATTTGGGTGACATGGGAACCCCTTTCAAATGAAAGTCACTCATGCTCCATGCCTAATAAAAGATTATCCTGATTTTTTTTTTATGAAACCAGAAACCGATTAGAATTACCCTCCAATTCCCAGCTGATCAATAATTTTAGACTTGGTTATAGTGTAATGACAAAACAAATATAAATTGATAAGCATCAATAATTAAAAATATTTAAAAAGTAATATACATTGTGAAATTTAAAGTCAATATTTTATATAAATTTAATAAAACTGTTGATTTTTTTATTACATAATGTTGAAATAATTATTCACAATATTATTAACTGCATATCAAATGTCTTTGCCTATATTCCAATGCAAAAGTATCATTTTTTAAGTTTAATCAATATTTTCAAAAATCCTAAAAATATCAAATAAAAGATTATATTAAAAAATAGGCCTAAATATATCATGACATAATCACTAAGTAAATCTTAAATGTTTATCTTTTTATGTTAGGGAGCCATTCTCTTCCAAATAATAAAAAAGAAAAATACTGTCAAATCGCTCCACAAAAATATCCTGCCCAATATTTTGAAAAAAAAAAAAATCTAATTCCAGTCTTTCTACCAAAAACATTCTATAATTTACGTTTAAGAGCCGTTTTATTCGAAAGTTTGATAAAATTGCAAGTATCGTCCTCTACTGAAATATATATATAAAACATGGAAATCTTTCTGTCCAAATTGTGAAAAATAAAGATAAGTCCAATTGGAGCCGTTCTGTCTGAAAGTTTGAAAATTTTACAAGTCCCGTCATCTATCGAAATATATACAGGAGCCGCTCTGTCCCAATTGTGAAAAAAAAGCTAAGTCCAATTGGAGCCGCTCTGTCTGAAAGTATGAAAATTTTACAAGTCCCGTCTTCTACCGAAATATATATGGGAGCCGCTTTGTCCCAATTGTGAGAAAAAAGCTAAGTCCAACGAGAGCCGTTCTGTCCAAATTGTGAAAAAAAAGCTAAGTCCAATTGGAGCCGTTCTGTCTGAAAGTTTGAAAATTTTACAAGTCCCGTCAACTGTCGAAATATATACAGGAGCCGCTCTGTCCCAATTGTGAAAAAAAAGCCAAGTCCAATTGGAGCCGCTCTGTCTGAAAGTATGAAAATTTTACAAGTCCCGTCTTCTACCGAAATATATATGGGAGCCGCTCTGTCTCAATTGTGAAAAAAAAGCTAAGTCCAATCGTACTGCCGAAAAGCCGTTCTGTCTAGAAAATTCCCTATATTTCCCCTACAGATTTTCAAAAATTCCCTAGGACGACGGAGACAGCTGTAGCAGCCATCTGCCTTCTTCTGATATTCTGAATTCTGAATTGTCTAACGCACATACAAAAACCCCACCGGTGAGTCTCAAAAATATGACAGAAGATGAAGCTCAAGACAGTGTACCACCATATCCTAGCAGTCCAGCCTCCTCATCAGAGAACTTCTGTAAGAATACTGGGGAGAGGTCCCAGGATCCTACTACACTTCGTCCCAGCAGACCGAAACGCCTGCCTTCCTATTTAGCCGACTATGTGATTGACTAACACTATGGGAGGGGTGAATGTGATATTATGTTCTTGTTTTGGCAACACTAACTTTAGGTACTTGAAGAATGGCAACACTACTATGTTTGATGTTCCAACTACTAGCGTGCGATACTGCTTTGCCATTTTGTCATGTATCATTCTAGTTGATTAAAGCTTTCTTTAAGTCTAACTCGTTTTCTAATGATCATTTCTATTACAATTTAATCAACTAGATTTCTTGGATCTAAATTCACATGAGATGGAACGACTTCTCAAGCCAGAGAGATTCGACGTGGATCCAACGTGCGTAGGAGCTGAAGCAAAATGGAAACATTGGAAACGGACATTTTCAAATTTCCTGGGCGAAGTTCAGCATTTGACTGAGGAAAATAAGCTTCATCTCTTGTGTAATTACGTGTCGGCGGGTGTTTATCAGCATATCAACGAAGCAGAAAACTACAATACGGCTATTACTGCCCTGGATTCTATTTACGTTACTAAACGAAACGAAATATTCGCCAGACACTGCGTGGCTTCGAGAACTCAACAATCGGGAGAGTCTGTGAGTGAATATCTACAGATACTTAAACAAATGAGCAAAGATTGTAATTTCAAATCTGTTACGGCTGAACAATACAAAAATGAGTATATTAGAGACGCATTCATCCGGGGTTTAAGGAGCACTCGAATTCGAGAACGCCTGTTGGAGAACACTACAATTACGTTGGATAATGCATTCGACCAGGCTAGGGCATTAGAACTGGCAGAACATCACTCCGCTTCGTATTCTGCAAATTCGAATTCGGTACCTGTGGCTGCTATGGAGCAGAAAGACGAAAAACCCGAGGAGACTCACGCAACTGCAGCTATACCAGCCCGCACCGGGAAATGCTTTTTTTGTGGGAATGACCGCCATGTTCGAAACGTCTGCCCGGCCAAGGATGCACTATGTAGAGGGTGTGGAAAGAAAGGTCATTACCAGAGAGTTTGCAAGTCTAGACTGTCGCGCCCCCCGAACAATTCTACGGCATCAGTTCATACTTTAGCATCAGCATCAATTATCCCCAGTTGTCTCCAAAAATCTATTACTAAAGTGGATATAAATGGAATAGAGCTAAATGCTCTGATCGATACTGGCAGCTCACTCAGTTTTCTAAACCAATCTCTGGTAAAAAAGTGTCGAATACTAGTGAAGCCATACTTCGGTAGAATAACTATGGCTAACTCTTCCTTAAGCTCGGACATTACTGGCTGTTCCATGATAACGGTAAAATTACAAACTCATTCATATACAAACGTAGAGGTGTTAATCATGAAAAACCTCTGTGCAGATTTTCTGATCGGCCATGACTTACTAAAAAATCATTCTTCAGTTGAGATTGATTTCAACGGTGACAGACCACCTCTGAAAATCTGCTCATTGGCAATTGCTCAAGTCCCCTCTGTCTCACTGTTTGCTAACTTAACCCCTGACTGTAGACCAGTGATCACGAAGTCAAGGCGTCAAACGGAAGAAGATAGACTATTTATAGCTGCGAACGTAAACAGACTACTAGAAGAAGGTGTAATCGAACCCAGTAATTCACCTTGGCGTGCACAAGCATTTGTCGTGAAAGGAGAACACCACAAGCCCTGAATGGTTGTCGATTATTCACAGACAATTAATAGATTCACGATGCTTGATGCTTATCCTCTTCCCAGAATTGAAGAATTAATTTCACAAGTGTCTAAATATGAAATATTTAGTACTATTGATCTCAAAAGTGCCTATCATCAGGTACCCATATTAGAATCTGAAAAACATTACACAGCTTTTGAAGCTGAAGGTAAACTGTACCATTTTCTACGTGTCCCTTTCGGTGTGACTAATGGGGTAGCATGCTTCCAGAGAATCATTGATAAAATAATTAAGGATGAAGGTTTAGAAGACACTTTTCCATATCTTGATGATGTAACGGTATGTGGGAAAAATCAAAGAGAGCATGACTGCAACTTGGAAAAATTCATGATTACTGCTAAGAAATACAACTTAACACTGAATGATGAGAAGTGTGTTTTTTCTACTAAATCGATCAAACTACTAGGATACTTTATCGAGAACAAAACTATAAAACCTGACCCCGACAGACTGGCTCCACTGTTGAACTTACCTATTCCTAAAGACACAGCGTCTCTACAACGTGCGCTGGGCATGTTTGCCCATTATTGTCGTTGGATTCCCACATTCTCTGAGAAGATTCGCCCTCTCTTGGCTAAGGGTCCCTTTCCTCTTCCAGAAGTTGCTGTGAAGGCTTTTGACTCATTAAAGACCGATATAGCTAATGCCTCCTTGTTTGCTATTGAGGACAACATACCCTTTAGAGTGGAAACAGACGCCTCTGAGTTTGCTATAGGGGCTTCCTTGAGTCAAGCTGAACGTCCTGTGGCATTCTTCTCAAGAACTCTGAACGCATCTGAGCAGAAGCATTCCTCGATTGAAAAGGAGGCCTATGCAATTGTTGAATCCCTACGGAATTGGCGACATTACTTAATTGGTAGACATTTTGAAGTTTTTACTGACCAAAGATCAGTCACATTCATGTTTGATCAGTGTCATAACAGTAAAATTAAAAATGAGAAAATCATGCGTTGGAGATTGGAACTTACCTGCTTCAAATTTGATATTATCTACCGACCTGGAAACAGAAATGCAACTGCGGATACTCTATCAAGAATAACGGCGGCTACCAGCCCAGGAGTGAATATAAGAGAATTACATGAGGCATTGTGTCATCCGAGAATCACCCGAATGTATCATTGGATCAGATCTAAAAATTTAGCCTTCTCTTTGGACGACATTAAGAGGGTCATAAACGCTTGCCCCTGTTGCAACGAAGTCAAGCCACGATTCTGTAAAAATGATGGAAAATTAATCAAAGCAACTGCTGCTTTTGAAAGATTAAATCTGGATTTCAAAGGACCTTTACCAACAGTTTCCAGGAACCGCTTCCTCCTGACTGTAGTAGATGAGTTTTCGAGATTCCCCTTTGCAATTCCCTGTTCTGATATCTCGGCGTCTACCATTATAACTCACTTGCAAAACATCTTCTCAATTTTTGGAATGCCGGCTTATATACATTCTGATAGAGGTTCATCTTTTATGTCCCGTGAGTTAAAATCTTTTCTCACTCCACTTGGGATAGCGACTAGCAGGACGACTGCTTACAATCCGCAAGGAAATGGCCAAGTCGAAAGATACAATGGAATCGTATGGAAAACTATCCAGCTGGCACTAAAATCAAAAAACATGGCAATTGAACAGTGGGAAAATGTTTTACAACCTGCCTTACATTCGATTCGCTCCCTACTATGCACCTCCACAAATGCTACACCTCATGAACGAATGTTCTCCCACATTAGAAGATCCTACAATGGTTACTCCATACCTACCTGGCTTACCCATCCAGGTCCAGTGCTAATGAGGAACAACACACGAGCTAATAAGTATGAGCCTATTGTGCAGGAAGTAGAACTCATTGAAGCAAACCCAGACTATGCTTATGTTAGACTCCCAGACGGACGTGAAACCAGTGTCTCTATACGGCACTTAGCTCCAAGAGGGGAAACTCCTTTACCTATCAATGACGACGGAGACAGCTGTAGCAGCCATCTGCCTTCTTCTGATATTCTGAATTCTGAATTGTCTAACGCACATACAAAAACCCCACCGGTGAGTCTCAAAAATATGACAGAAGATGAAGCTCAAGACAGTGTACCACCATATCCTAGCAGTCCAGCCTCCTCATCAGAGAACTTCTGTAAGAATACTGGGGAGAGGTCCCAGGATCCTACTACACTTCGTCCCAGCAGACCGAAACGCCTGCCTTCCTATTTAGCCGACTATGTGATTGACTAACACTATGGGAGGGGTGAATGTGATATTATGTTCTTGTTTTGGCAACACTAACTTTAGGTACTTGAAGAATGGCAACACTACTATGTTTGATGTTCCAACTACTAGCGTGCGATACTGCTTTGCCATTTTGTCATGCATCATTCTAGTTGATTAAAGCTTTCTTTAAGTCTAACTCGTTTTCTAATGATCATTTCTATTACAGTCCCAATTGTGAAAAAAAAGCTAAGTCCAATTGGAGCCGCTCTGTCTGAAAGTATGAAAATTTTACAAGTCTCGTCTTCTACCGAAATATATATGGGAGCCGCTCTGTCCCAATTGTGAGAAAAAGCTAAGTCCAACGAGAGCCGTTCTGTCCAAATTGTGAAAAAAAAGCTAAGTCCAATTGGAGCCGTTCTGTCTGAAAGTTTGAAAATTTTACAAGTCCCGTCAACTGTCGAAATATATACAGGAGCCGCTCTGTCCCAATTGTGAAAAAAAAGCCAAGTCCAATTGGAGCCGCTCTGTCTGAAAGTATGAAAATTTTACAAGTCCCGTCTTCTACCGAAATATATATGGGAGCCGCTCTGTCTCAATTGTGAAAAAAAAGCTAAGTCCAATCGTACTGCCGAAAAGCCGTTCTGTCTAGAAAATTCCCTATATTTCCCCTACAGATTTTCAAAAATTCCCTATCTTCAGCGGTCAAAAAAAATTCTAAGTTTTAACATTAGGAGCCTTCCTGTCCCTAGCCGCTTGTCCGATTCTCTTCAGGATTAATCTGGAAGTGAGACTATGGCTACCGCAAATTGCACATAATCGCTGTTTGGCGCAAAGTCGGATCTCGCCAAACCTGCGATATTCAGAGTCATCTATCGGGAAAAGGTAACTTTTCAGATCGGTTAAACTCCGCCTTAACAGTAGCAATATGTGTGGCCGGGAATTGTTAATGTGTTGTTGTTGTTGAGACCCAGACCGTCCGACCTACCAGAAAGGTGTAAGGTAACTGTATGGACGGCCGGGAAGTGCCACACAATTTAGACCGGAACCCAGTGGGGGAGGCATCCACAGGGACCGTACCCTCCTTCCCCTACCACCAACCTCTCGGAAGGACTTACGGACCCACATGTTTAACGTGATCGTACTCCGCATGAACACGGCGGCATTTGTGGTAGCGTGCAAATCTAGCGCGCAAACCACGGGGATACCGCACCCGAGATTTAATTGTTAATGTGTTGCTGTTGTTGAGACCCAGACCGTCCGACCTACCAGAAAGGTGTAAGGTAACTGTTTTTGGACGGCCGGGAAGTGCCACCCAATTTAGACCGGAACCCAGTGGGGGAGGCATCCACAGGGATCGTACCCTCCTTCCCCTACCACCAACCTCTCGGAAGGACTTTCGGACCCACATGTTTAACGTGATCGTACTCCGCATGAACACGGCGGCAGTTTTGGCAGTGGCTGGAATCGAACCCGGGCCTACCGAGTTCAACTCCAGCGCGCTAACCAATGGGCTACCGCGCCCCAATTGTTAATGTGTGTAAAAATTTCCTCAAAATTCAGAAGAAGGTGTATTTGAAGTACTTAAATTGTAAATCCATTCACGCAGCTCTATAAAAATATAGGTATGTCATTCTTTTGGTTTTGCCACTTTGTTTTCTTTCGGTTAGTGACAGTGGCATAGCATTAGCATTGCTCACACCTATTCAAATGGTAAAGAAACTAATATGCATATCTATTTGTTTAGAATTTAATGGGAACAGCAAACAATTGATATATATAATTTTCGAAGCATGTCAGTTATTAAAATTTTTTAGCATAGAAAATTATTAGCACATCACTGGGTATATAGAGTGGGATGGATTACCCATCCTCTACACTAAATATTTTACCCAGGATTACATTGTAAGCCTGCATTATTATTAATTTTAGATTAATTTTCTAAAAAAATTTCCAAATTTTTTGTCCAAAATATTCCATTGTATGGCTTCTTCTTTTAAATCAAACACATAGTTTTGTTTACAAACTTGCATAAATATTTGAAACCGACTTCAAAAAAGGTTGTGGTAACCCACAGTTACACGGTTATATGTTTGGTTTTGGATAGGTAACTTGTTTTTTTGTACTTGCAACATTAATAAAATAAAACAAATTGCCTTAAGTGCTATAAGTCATCAATGAAAATAGGATTAAAAAGTTGCGATACACGTACGGAATACAACATAAAATGTGCATAAGGTGCCTTTAATAAACATAATACATATAAGACAAGCATTTTAAACTGTATGCTGTATATACTTTTTTTCTCGTAAATGAAGCATTTTCATCATTGATCAAGTAGTAATAATAGTAATATATTTGATTTAATTTAGTTTAAAATCATATCAAAAGCAAATAAATATGTGTGTATGAAGTAAAATACTTGACGAGATGTATATAAGGATAATGTAAAACTGTCAAACTTCAAAGTGCATACTAGGCTCCGCCCATGACGTCATTTAACTTAGCCAATAACAAAGAATCGGCCTCACAGCAGGGGGTATAGCGGGTACGTTTTCAGGACATGCGTGTGTGGCCTAGTGGCCTCTTTAGATTTTGAAGGTGACGAGTCGGCCACTCCCTGCCCCTGTGGTCGCCTGCTTCTAAAATTCCTGGACATATTATTAGAAGATTTTAATAATTGAATTTGAATCAGAAATATTTTTGACGCGATCATTTTGTATTGAATATTATTGTAAGCCATTTATACTGTGAGAAAGTGAAAGAGTTTTTCTTTGCAAAAAGTATAAACTACTTTTAAATAAACGTACGCATTTTATTTGCTAACATGACCTTTTTTTGATAATCAAATTTCGAAGATTTTAGTTGCAACTAGAAAAAGAAGAATGAGGCTGTAGACCGGAAGATATTTCTCCCACAAAGTAGCTACAACCCGTATCAGATGGAGCACACCATTAAATTATTTGAATGTGAAATATGTCAAAAAGCATGCTCAAATAAAGGTAATTTAATTACACACAAACTTGTACATACAGGTGAAAAGCCTTTTGCATGTGAAATATGTCGCAAAGCATTCACACGTAAGGCTACTTTAAATACACACAAACTTGTACATACAGGTGAAAAGCCTTTTGCATGTGAAATATGCCACAAAGCATTCCAACTAAAAGATCATCTAAATAAACACAAACTTGGACTTACAGGTGAAAAGCTTTTTGAATGTGAAATATGCCACAAAGCATTTCAACAAAAAAGTTATCTAAATATACACAAACTTGTACATACAGGTGAAAAGCCTTTTGTATGTGATATATGTGGCAAAGCATTCACATGTAAGTCTACTTTGAACAATCACGAACTTGTACATACAGGTGAAAAGCCTTTTGCATGTGAAATATGCCACAAAGCATTTCAACGAAAAAGTCATCTAAATACACATAAACTTGTACATACAGGTGAAAAGCCTTTTGCATGTGAAATATGTTGCAATGCATTCCAACAAAAAACTCATTTAAATAGACACAAACTTGTACATACAGGTGAAAAACCTTTTGCATGTGAAATATGTCTCAAAGCATTCACACAAAAGGCTACTTTAAATAAACACAAACTTGTACATACAGGTGAAAAGCTTTTTGCATGTGAAATATGCCACAAAGCATTTCAACAAAAAAGTCATCTAAATATACACAAACTTGTACATACAGGTGAAAAGCCTTTTATATGTGATATATGTGGCAAAGCATTCACATGTAAGTCTACTTTGAACAATCACGAACTTGTACATACAGGTGAAAAACCTTTTGTATGTGATATATGTGGCAAAGCATTCACATGTAAGGCTACTTTAAACAAACACAAACTTGTACATACAGGTGAAAAGCCTTTTGCATGTGAAATATGCCACAAAGCATTTAATCAAAAAAGTCAGCTAAATTCACATAAACTTGTACATACAGGTGAAAAGCCTTTTGCATGTGAAATATGCCACAAAGCATTTCAACTAAAAGGTCAGCTAAATACACACAAACTTGTACATACAGGTGAAAAGCCTTTTGTATGTGATATATGTGGCAAAGCATTCACATGTAAGTCTACTTTGAACAATCACGAACTTGTACATACAGGTGAAAAGCCTTTTGCATGTGAAATATGCCACAAAGCATTTCAACGAAAAAGTCATCTAAATACACATAAACTTGTACATACAGGTGAAAAGCCTTTTGCATGTGAAATATGTTGCAATGCATTCCAACAAAAGACTCATTTAAATAGACACAAACTTGTACATACAGGTGAAAAACCTTTTGCATGTGAAATATGTCTCAAAGCATTCACACAAAAGGCTACTTTAAATAAACACAAACTTGTACATACAGGTGAAAAGCTTTTTGCATGTGAAATATGCCACAAAGCATTTTAACAAAAAAGTCATCTAAATATACACAAACTTGTACATACAGGTGAAAAGCCTTTTATATGTGATATATGTGGCAAAGCATTCACATGTAAGTCTACTTTGAACAATCACGAACTTGTACATACAGGTGAAAAACCTTTTGTATGTGATATATGTGGCAAAGCATTCACATGTAAGGCTACTTTAAACAAACACAAACTTGTACATACAGGTGAAAAGCCTTTTGCATGTGAAATATGCCACAAAGCATTTAAACAAAAAAGTCAGCTAAATTCACATAAACTTGTACATACAGGTGAAAAGCCTTTTGCATGTGAAATATGCCACAAAGCATTTCAACTAAAAGGTCAGCTAAATACACACAAACTTGTACATACAGGTGAAAAGCCTTTTGTATGTGATATATGTGGCAAAGCATTCACATGTAAGTCTACTTTGAACAATCACGAACTTGTACATACAGGTGAAAAACCTTTTGCATGTGAAATATGTCTCAAAGCATTCACACAAAAGGCTACTTTAAATAAACACAAACTTGTACATACAGGTGAAAAGCCTTTTGCATGTGAAATATGCCACAAAGCATTCACACATAAGGCTACTTTAAATGAACACAAACTTGTACATACAGGTGAAAAGCCTTTTGAATGTCAAAAACCCAGACCACCCGACTCGCCATAGGGAATAAAGCATTTACACAAAAGGCTACTTTTAATAAACACAAAATTGTACATACAGGTGAAAAGCCTTTTGCATGTGAAATACGCCACAAAGCATTTCAACAAAGAGGTCATCTAAATACACACAAATTTATACATACAGGTAAAAAGCCTTTTTTATGTGAAATATGTCCAAAAGCATTTACAAGAAATGATGAACTAAATGCACATAGATTTAAACATACAGGTGAAAAACCTTTTGTCTGTAAAATATGTTGGAAAGCATTCACAAAATGAACTTCTTTAAAAACACACAAACTTGTTCATACAGGAGAAAAACCTTTTGTGTGTAAAATATGTAAGAAAACATTCAGATTAATACAAAAGTTAAATATACATAATCTTGTTCATACAAATGAGAAGCTTTTAGTGTATGAATTATGTCCAAAAGCCTTCATGCGAAAAGGAGACTTAAACGCACAAACACAAATGCATACTGATGAAAAACTATTTGTGTATGAAATATGTCAGAAAGCATTCAGAATAAAACAGAGTTTAAATAAACATAAAATTTTACATACAGATGAAAGTCTTTTGTGTGTGAAATATGTCAAAGTATACAAATGAAAAGTTTTTAGTGTGTGAATTATGTCCAAACGCGTTCATGGCAAAAGATGATTTAAATGCACATAGACGAATGCATACTGATGAAAAAACATTTGTGTGTGAAATATGTCAGAAAGCATACAGAATAAAACAGCGTTTAAATAAACATAAAATTTTACATACAGATGAAAGCCTTTTGTGTGTAGAAAACCCAGACCACACGACCAACCCAAAGGCTAATGGTAGTTTTCTGTGTGGCTGGAGCCTTTTGTGTGTCGAAAGCCCAGACCATCCGGCTCGTCCGAAGACTTAGAGCAACAAGTTGAATGGCCGGGGAGCCTTTTGTGTGTTGAAGACCCAGACCGTCCGGCTCGTCAACAAGGACAAGAGCAACCATTTGGACGGCCGGGGCCTTTTGTGTGTGAAATATGTCAAAGTATACAAAGCCTTTTGTGTGTGAAATATGTCAAAGTATACAAATGAAAAGCTTTAATGTGTGAATAATGTCCAAACGCCTTCATGCGAAAAGATGATTTAAATGCACATAGACGAATGCATAGTGATGAAAAAACATTTGTGTGTGAAATATGTCAGAAAGCATTCAGAATAAAACAGAGTTTAAATAAACATAAAATTTTACATACAGATGACAAGGCTTTTGTATGTGAAATATGTCAGAAAGCATACAAAATTGAACGTAATTTAAATAATCATAAATTTGCACATACAGGTATAAAGCCTTTTGCATATAAAATATGTCACAAAGCATTTAACACAAAAGGTAATCTGGATGAACACAAATTTGTATAGGTGAAAAGCCTTTTAAATGTGATATGTGTTCGAAAGCATTTATACGAAAAAATAATTTAAATGCACATACACATACAGGTAAATATCCATTTGTGTGTGAAGTAAGGCTTTAGATTAAAAAAAATCAACAGTAGCCAGTGACCAGTGACCTCATAAAGCTCAGTGGCCACTTTGATGATGTTAGTGGCCATAATTTTGTACTCGATTTTGATCTCCCCCCCCCCCCCAATTTTCTAACAATTTTTTTTTCCACAAACACATTCAATTTGCTCTAAGCAAATATATATATATATAATAATTATTTATTAATTATATAAATAAATAAAAATGAAAGTAATAAAATAATCTAAAAAAATTAGAAAAATCAAAAACATCTGAAAATAAGATATATTAATATTAATGTTTTCAATTATACTTTTGCTAACATTTTGTAACTTTAACCAGTTTGAAACTATGATTCAAGGGCCCTTATAATGGTGTATAGTGGCATTTTCGTTTATCCATTTCTTCTATGAATCTCTTGTTTAGTAAGAATTTTCATCTTTGCTGCATGTACATATTATATTTTGCTTATACGGGTAATAGTCCTGTCTCCTGCTCTGACTCATTGGATGGATCTGGGAGTGTCGCTGTGAACGTTCGTACTGCCTCCTAGGTTGTATTTCGTCATGTTCATTCAGGTGCTTCTAGATATTTATTATACTGTTGAGGTTGGTCACATATACATGTAGTGAAAGAAGAAGGATTCCTGCCACATGTTAATACAAATTTTCCTAATGTTTCTTATCTTCATTTTTTTATCTTATGGTGCCTGTAGTCCGAGTTTGGACATTTATAGTAATGTACTATTTTCCAATCTGAAACAGGCATTTGTTTGGGTTAAATAGAATTAAATACTCAGACATGAAGATGAATTTAATTCTTTTTAATCTCCGAATTTGAGCCGATGCTGATATTTTCTATTATCGGCATTATGGTAGTGGTTTTGCTTCTATGGTGATGTTAATATTTCAAGATTACTTGAATTAATTATTGTTATTATTACTTCTTTCTAATATATATATATATATATTTACAGGGTCCATTCTAGGATTTCAAAAGGGCAGGTTGCTGACTTTAAAAAAGGAGCACATTGCATACGAAAGGGAACAATTATAAATTTTAGCTAAAGAATGCATTGCATAATATGGCCCACATGTAGTAAAAAAGATACAGATAATTTATCTATTTCAAAACTTAAATTCAAAGCATAAAAAAAAATTAAAACAAAATTGCAAATATACAGAAAATTTTATAATTACATATCTCTTACTTTAAAATATATTCTTGATAAATTTATTTTTTTAACTGCACAAATTGAAGATAATAGAATCCTCATAATTTAGGCTGCTTACTTATGATCAGAAAAGTAGATAGAAATACTTAATTACTTATGCATCATTTTATATACACAAACATAAATTTTTATAATATAAGGGGGGGTGGGGGGCGGAGGATATTTATAAGGGGTTCATAAAAGAACAATGATGGTTATAAATATTCATGTGTAATGCAAGTGCTAATACATTTCTTATTGATAGGAAATAATAAGGAACATTAATTAAAGGGAAGGAATAAAACCCATTGTAAACAATGCCTGGGTTCAAAGCAGCCAGTCACTGGCTGGTAGGTTCATGATGAGGCCAATTGTTGACAACTGAAAAATGTGTGATTTTTTTTTTTCAACTTGTTTGATGTTATGCAAAATTGTGTTTAAATATTTTATAATTAAAAAATTTACAGATATATTACCCATGCTTATTTACAGGTTTATTATATGGTAGACATAGAGTAAAACAACAGATCCTTCTCTCCATACCTTAAGATGGCGAGTACTTCAGTTAGGTGAAAGACACTACTATGTTAACAAGGAAAACTAAGTAATAGATGATCTATTATTTGATGAGGAGGTGGGGTAAAAATTAGGGGAAATTTAAGAGATTGGCAAAATACAAAACTTAATTTTTCTGATAACACAAATTTATAAATATATATTTATTTTTTAATGAGTAATATTGTTAACATGCATTTATTGCTAACTTCTCATTTTGAATATTGAATACATTTTCAAAACTCATTTCAGGTGTTTTTTCTAAATCTAAGTTTTCTGCAAGTCACTGTCAGTTTTCCCATCTTTTCCATTTCTTAAAAGTTTTCAAAATTTTGATCTTTCATTTATCATTTTCTGAATATTTTAAACATTTATTGTCACTCATTTTTTAACCCTGTTTTAGATCTTACCGAAGTTTTTCTTATTATAGGAATTTTTCAGTGTTTTATAATTGTTTCCCAAGTCATCTAAAAAAATTCATTTACCATGAAGCTGATTCAAATACTTTTGGGGTCAATGTTAAATTCCTTTTTTCCCATAACACTTTACTTATTCAACATTTTGTCAGCTTTAATTTTTTGCCAAAATTACAGATTATTTCTGAATATGCCTGTTTCTTAAGTTTTTAAATTCTCTTATTTTGATCTTTTTTTTTCACAGCTGATGAAGCATTTACTATTAATATTTATGCCTTTTTTATTAAGAAATCCGGCCACACATTTTTTTTTTAATTTATGGGATTTTACCAATGAGCTTCTGCGATTTTTAAATAATCTATATTCTTGTTTCTACCTTTTGATCACTTAGTCTGTAACTTTAAAATTATCGCTATCCCGATATTTCGGTCATTTTTCCCGTTATATTATCGGACATTATAAACTTAGCAACCATTTTTATTGTAAAATTTCCCTAATATGTTTATTTTATAGCAACTAAATTCTTTATCCTTTTGAAGAAATTGGATTTTATTTAATATTTTGACGTTTTTGAATTTAAAAATATCTGTTTGTATCGCTAAAAACATAGGCCGTTTTATTGCTTTACTCGAATTTTCTAATCAATGGGGTGGGGCATGAACCAACTTTGGCCGTGGATAAGTTGAAAATCGAGCCGATTTAACTTTGAATTGATAATAATTGTTTTACATCATCATTTTTACATCATCGATGACAGATTAATAATATAAAAGAAGATCGTCTATAACAGGAAATCTGAAATTTCTCGGATCGAGAAACTATTGCGTGCCGAAACTTTAACAATTGCGAATTTTTTGCGATTCTATCTATGCAGCATAGAAGCAACTACGAGCAATTTTTGCTATCGTCGTTCATATTTACTATATGATTGTTAATGAACAGTACATATATATGTTAGTTGAAATAGAACAATACATAACGTCGCAATATCGGCATTTTAGCTCCGAAAAGCATCCCAAAGGTTGACGCCTTTTATTAGCGCCTGGCATTCCCAGCTACAGCGTATACCCAAAACTATTGTACATGGATTGTTTTTTTTTAATTTATCATAATGCAAAATACGTTATGAATATTTAACCAATAAATAAATTTACAAGCCGAAAATAGCGGGGGCATTTTTATTTTAATGTGAGATTTTAATTCCGCTTGCGCATCCGCTTTCGGAAACAGTTTAAAAATTTAAGGCAGATGTAAAAATGATGAAAGCTCTATTAGTACAGTATGTAAAAGTGGGGCTGCTCCGAATTTCGGTAACGTGCTGCTGGGGTCAATTGATAGAATGCGCTGTGCCCGGGCATGCCTCAAAAGTAAACATATCCGAGATCACAGGGAGGAAGGAGATAGGAATGTGGATAGCAGTAGCACTCATTCTCGGCTGCAGGTGCAATAAATTAACAGCCGTAGCAGTATTGTGGTGATTTTTGACAGATTTTTCTCACTCCCCAGAGGGATTGTTTAGGAAAAGAGTCATTTTAGACTATCGCAGTTACGCCGATCATGATTTCGTTAATAGCTCGTTTAAGTTGAATCGCCATGGGCAAGTAAGACTTTTAACGGCTGGGTTGGGGAGAAATAAATAGGATATCTATGGAATATTCTCCCGAGGTGGGGGGGGGGGGCGACAATGAAAAACCCTTTATGATACCGGTCCTGTTTACCGACTGTCTAATTTGGGTTTGGTTCAGAGCATTTAGGCTAATCCGTGCGGGTGTTCCTGAAACTCCACAGAGATTAGACTTTTGACGTTCTGGTATAGAAACATGTAAATTTTGCAGGTCGCAATTTTTGGCGATAGACATTACATTTTACGGTCGCCAAGAGTAATTCCTTAGTCGCCACTGGCGATGTGGCGACCGCTAATCTCGACCTTTAGTGTGAAGTATGTGGGAAAGCATTCAGTTTAATAAGTTTTTAAATAAACATAAACTAGTGCATACAAGTGAAAAGCCTTTTATTTGTTGTTGTTTAGATCCAGACCGTCCGACCTACCAGAGAAGTGTAAGGTAACCATTTGTGTGGCAGGGAAGTACCACCCAATTTAGACTTGAACCCAGTTGGGGGAGGCATCCACAGGGACCGTACCCCCTTTCCCCTACCACCAACTTCTCGGAAGGACTTATGGACCCACATGGTTAACGTGATCGTAATCCGCATGAACACGGCAGCAGTTGTGGCAGCGTGCGAATCCAGCGCGCCACACCACCGGGCTACTGCACCCAAAATGTGCCAACAGCACGCAGTGTTCCCAGGTGGTCAGCCACTCAAGTACTAACCACGCCCGATGCTGCTAGACTTTGGTGATGTAACGGAAAACCAGTGTTTTCAGCAGGGTAGGGCCTTTGGCTGCCTTTTATGTGTTGTTGTTGTTGAAACCCAGACCGTCCGACCTACCAGAAAGGTGTAAGGTAACTGTTTGGACGGTCGGGAAGTGCCACCCAATTTAGACCGGAACCCAGTGGGGGAGGCATCCACAGGGACCGTACCCTCCTTCCCCTACCACCAACCTCTCGGAAGGACTTTCGGACCCACATGTTTAACGTGATCGTACTCCGCATGAACACGGCGGTAGTTTTGGCAGTGGCTGGAATCGAACCCGGGCCTACCGAGTGCAACTCCAGCGCGCTAACCAATGGGCTACCGCGCCCCTGCCTTTTATGTGTGGAATATGTCAGAAATCATTCAAACAAAAAAGTAATTTAATATCGCTCAAGTTTATTCATGTAATTTTGTATGTAAAATATGCCATAGATCATTCAGTAATTTAAATACTCTCAAACTTGTACATACAAGTGAAAAGCCTTTCATTTGTGGAATATGTCTAAAAGCATTCAGAAATAAAAGTTCTTTAAATTCACACCAACTTCTTCATACAGGTGAAAAGCCCTTTGATTGTGAAATATGTCAGAAAGCATTCACAAATAAAAGTGATTTAAGTCATCACAAACTTATTCATGCAGGTGTAAAACCTTTTGTATGTGAAATGTGTCAGAAGGTATTCAGAAAGAAATGCGATGTATTTCGACACAAATGTGGTCATACAGGCGAAAAACCTTTCGTTTGTGAAATACGTCAGAAAGCATTCACACTAAAATATGAGTTAGATAAACTTACATATATACATACAGGTGAAAAATCATTTGTGTGTGAAATATGTCAGAAAGCATTCTAACTGAAAAGGTCTTTAAGTTCACACCAACTTGGTCATACAGTTGAAAATCCTTTTGAGTGTTGTTGTTGAGACCCAGACTATTCGACCTACCAGAAAGATGTAAGATAACTGTTTGAACGGCCAGGAAGTGCCACCCAATTTAGACCGGAACCCAGTTGGGGGAGGCATCCACAGGGACTGTACCCTCCTTCCCCTATCACCAACCTCTCGGAAGGACTTATGGACCCACATGTTTAACGTGATCGTACTCCGCATGAACAAGGCGGCAGTTGTGGCAGCGTGCGAATCCAGCGCGCAAACCACTGGGATACCGCGCCCGAAATGTGCCAACAGGATGCGGTGTGAAATATGTCAGAAAGCATACTAACGAAAAGCTGATTTAACTATACATAAAAGTAAACTTCCAGGTGAAAAACCATTTATGGGTTAAATATGTGAAAGTATTCTCAAAAATAGGTGCCTTAAATAGACACAAACTTGGTCATAGAGGTGAAAGTCATTTAAGTGTGAAGTATGTCGAAAAGCATTGGGATGAAAATGTTTAAATACATATAGCCATATATACAGGTCAAAAGCCAATTGTAAGTTGTTGTTGAGACCCAGACCGTCTGACCTACCAGAAAGATGATGTGAAATATGTCAAAACAGCCATACAAAAAGGGGATTTAAATACACAGAAACTTATTTATACAGGTGTAATAACTTTTGTATGTGAAATATGTCAGAAAGCATTTTCAAGAAAGAAGGATTTAAATATGCATAAATGTGTACATGCTGGTGAAAAACCATTTGTGTGAAATATGTTATAAAAGCATACTGACAAAATGCTGATATAACCACACTTAAAAAATAAATATACAGGTAAAAAAACATTTGTGTGTTAAATATGTCAAAGTATTCAAAAAAAATATGTGACTTAAATAGACACATACTTGATCATAAGTGAAAGGCGAAATGTAGATGAAATAAATTTTGTATGTTAAATATATTAGAAGACATTCATTACAAAGGGTGCTGTAAATAGACACAAAAATGCTCAAGCAGATGAACAGCTATTTGAGTGTGAAATATATCAAAAGCTTTCACATAAAAAGGGAACTTAAATACACATAAATATCTCTATAAGAGTCCCCTATGATGTATTAGAATGGTACAGTGCCCTTTCTGCCCATTTGTTAGGAAAACAGCATACCCTTAACCCTTTTGTGACGATCGGCACGCCCACATGCCAGTTGCAAACTTGCATTCAAGGACGAACGGCACACACTCGGACCGGAGGAAATTTTACCGCAAGCGGATAGTGGCACCTATACATGCCACCATGCGGAACGTTTTAATTTGTCTGCTAGATGGCGTTCCATGTCCGTGGAACTAACTCCAATGTATTTTGCAGAGGCATGACCTTGGCAGAAGAGAATCGAATGAATTATTTCTCCATTTGGAGCGGTGAAAATCATTTTGTAATATAAACAAACAGAGCAATTCTCGTAGCATCAACAATTTTATAATTGAGTTTCAGTTTTTATTTATATTTCAGCGTTATGATTTCGTTGGTGAATCATAGGAATATAAAGAGTATTTTTTTTTTTTTTTGAGTTTTAGAGGCAGTGAAATTATTCGTTTATTTCGGATAAAAGAATGGGAGCAACTAACGAGTATTTTGTATTCAGATTTGTATGAAAATTATACATCAAATAGAACAAAAATATTTCTTCTATTCCTGAAAAAAGTAGATTTCTTTGTTGAATAGGTGATTTTTAGTGAATTTTTAGTTAGACCTAGCGCTTTAAGTTAGGCTTAGCACAAAAAATGCGCTGTCCTTTGGGACCAGTTCAGAATCGAAGCGCGCCGTCTTTTGGGCCGCGACAGCTCCGGAATGCCACCGTCCCGAAAGGGTTAACTTTTTGTTAGATGATCACACCTGTACTTAACATTTGTTAAGAGAGGAATGTCTGGCCTCAAATGAAAATCAACCAGTCTTTGTAACACTCCCAATTGTGAAGGCCTGGCCCCATCCATGCACAAACGATCACTAGCCCGCAGAAAACAATTTTTAACAAGGAAATGCATTATCTATTAAAATGGCCTGCTTTGTGCAGAGTCTGAATCACAGAGTTATGGATTCTAGAGCGAAAATCGAAATAGCCAAATTCTGAAAATTAGTAGACAACACCACCTGAGTGACGCCATGTGAAGGGAGGTAAAAGAGAATCTCAAAGGGGGCCAACAACAGTCTTAAGTAGTCCGAGCCCTAAATGCCAATTGTTCCACCATTCCGCCTGTGGAACTAGTACTAAAGTGAACGAATAGTATCGGGAAGACAGTAAGTGGACGTTGAAAGGTTGCAACTGCTCAGGATAAGTACTTTGTGATGTTTTGTGTTTACAAGCATGACGCCACAGGTCATTACACATCAGATTGCTTCGAACCTTGCAGCATCTATAGGAAAAGCAGTCAGCCAGTAATTTGTTGATAGCAGGGCACCTGGAGCAGAGATACGTATCCCTAATCCAGTAACATATATGTGGGTCACAGTCTTCCACTGAACCTAATCTTTCAATAGAGATCAGTAATGCTGATAAAACAAGTTAGGAGTAATAAACAAAGAATGCTGTAACCAGTGGTCTGAGAAATATATATATATGCACTATATGATCAAAAGTAACCGGACACTTTGGATGCTAGAATGTTTTTTGAATTTTTAAAAAAATATGTAGCGAAGTGTTCTGTAACTCTGGTGATGTGATGAACATGCTTAAACATACACTTTCCAGTAAAGTTTAGGTGACTTGTGCATTTTGGGGACCACCAAGATATTGAAAAAGGGGGAAAATATATTTAACCAATTTTGCTTACAATATCCATTGGTTTCAATCAAATTTCACAAAACTACAGAACATTTGTCAATGTCCAAGAAAAATAATATACTTCTATTGGAAATTAAAACATTGAATATACGATGAGATATAAACATTTGAAGAAACAAAGTTTTTACTGCGCAGGCACAAAACACAGCAGTAGTTTTCTTCCATAATTTTGTAGTGAATACTGTATGGTAACTTCTATAAAGAATCTGGAATATTGTGAAAATTCACGATATCGATGATATAGTGATCACTTTTTCTCTGACTCTCTAAAAGTACCTAGATGATAAAGGGATTTCCACAAATTGACATTTTAAATTGTAAATCATAGGATAGTTAAACTGAAATAAACATAATTAACTAATTTACTAAATACAGGTGTGGCAGGAGACTTTTAATCATTATTTGCATAAAATTGGACTAGTTCATTTTCAAAACAGGGGTGTACAATGAATTTTTAAAATGTCAATTTGTGGAAACACCCTTATCATTCAGGTACTTTTAGAGAGTCAGATTGAAACTGATAACTATATTTTCGATATCTTTGTGAATTTTCATGATATTTCAGGGGATTTTTTATAGAAGTTGCCTTATAGTATTCACTATAAAATCATGAAAGAAAGCAATTGCTGTGTTTCACGCTTGCACAGTAAAACGTTTCTTCAAATGCTTATATCTCATTGATGCTTTATCATTTCTTCAAATTCTTATATCATTCAATGCTTTAATTTTCAATTAAAGTATAGTGTTTTCCTTGGACATTAACAAATGTTCTTTAAGTTTCGTGAAATTTGTTTAAAACCTATGGATATTATAAGCAAAAAACATGCAACAAAATTTGGCTTTTTTTAAAGAAACATTTATATTTTCATGAATATATGTTTTTGTTTTATGAAACTGCTTATACTCATTGAACAAAGCTAGTTAACTAGTTTGTGAAAGTTACAAATCCTTTCCAGCTTTTTATGATACAGGATGATCAAATATATTTTTTTCATTTTTTAATATTTTGGTAATCCTCTAAATGCACAAGTCACCGAATCTTTACTGGAAAGTGTGCATTCAAACATGTTCTTCACATCACCAAAGTTACAGAACACTTCGCCAAGTATTTGTATAGAAATTCGAAAAACATTCTAATATCCAAAGTGTCCAGATATTTTTGATCATATAGTGTATATATATATATATATATATATATATATATATATATTGGAAAGATATGATAATAATAATCAATTCCAAGTAATTATGAAATATTAAAATCACCAAAGCAGTTAAACCATGTCTACAATGCTGATAAAAGAAATGAACAGCGTTGGCTTAATTTTGGAGATTAACCAGACTTAGATTCATCGTCAGGTCTGGGCATCAAATTCTAATTAACCCAAACACATGCTTGTTTCAAATTTAGCAATAGTAAGTTACTATAACTACCAAAATGCAGACTACAAGCATTAAAAGAGGTAATATTATTAGAAATTCAAGAATTACCATGATCCATGAGGCAAGAACCCAGCTGGCACGTATATTGAAAATGAACAGTTGTAACTGAGAGAAAAGTTGATATGCAACCGGGAGAAGGAGGAGGACAAGATAGACTAGGGGGAAGGGGGGGAACAATTTGAAGTGACCTTCACTGAAACCCATTCAGGGAGTTAGAGTAGGACACGAGACAATCAATAACATTAAGGTATACAGGAGGAATCAGAATCATAGATGAAAAATCTTGCTATAAAAGTGATTCACAGAAGAATTGAATAAACGAGTATACCACTAACACCATTATAAGGGGACTCAAATTAAACTGCGTATTTTTAGCGTAAATAATATTCTAAACATTAAATATTTATGTATCTTATTTTCAAATATTTCTATTTTTTACATTTTTTTAGTTTATTTTATTATTTTTCATTTTTATATAATTAATATTTAAATTTTTTTTAGCTGCCATAATTGGGAAAGTTGTCTTGATGTTATCGAGTGGTAGTTAATACACCTAATTGATAATTTCAATTATGAAATTGGGAGGATATGCATTATTAGTTGCAGTATTTAATAATTCTAAAATGTGCTAATTTATAATCATCATCACAAATTTTATTGATTCGAAGAACCTGATTTGATATAATATTTCGAAGCACTGATATATGCAAAAAACAGTCAAAAGTTTTGAATTTTAGAAGTATTAAAATTAAAATCTTGTCTTTTATCATATAAGTTATAATTATAGCCAGATCATCTATATCAATATTGTTGCACATATCTTTAAAATCAAAAGTATAAATACTATGGATATTAGTAAGAGTTTTTAATTGCTTAACTAATTCTAAACTGTTTTTCACAATATGACTATTATTTGAGATGTCATCTGACAAAGAAATTTTATTTAAAAATTTTAGTAATAATTTACCAGCATTAGTAGAATTATAGCTCAGTTGTTATAGTTTGAAAAGTTACAGGGGAGTTATTAATCTTGGGTACTAAAACAAGATGCAGAATGTTATTACAACTATTTTTTAGATGGATTTGCTAATATTTGGCTGTTATTTTATTAGATAAGATTTTAAAGTTAGTATTATGTAAATTATAGATAGAATTATTAAGAAGTAGAATTAGTTTATATCATTTAATTATTTTCTGAATATATATATAGTGATTTAAGTATTGCTCTATTAACCCTTTGCCTATGGTTCATGTGCCCATGTGTTGACTGTGAACTTGCATTCAAGGACGGTATTCACGCATTCACGTCGAAAAAAACTTTACCCAAAATGACGCCAGTCACTGATGCATATTTTCATATGGAACATTTATATTTTAAGTCATTTGTGTACTAGATGGTTGTAAATGTCCATGTGAACAACTCCAATGTATTTTGCAAATATTTGATCTTGGCATAGGGGGATCCAATGAATCATCTCTCCATCTGGAGTGGTGAAACATAGTTTTATATTAACAAATAGAACACTTCTGGTAGCCTCTGCAATTTTATAATTAAGTTTCGGTTCTCGTTTTGACTTTAGCATAATGATTTCAATTGTGAATCATAGGAATATAAGAAAGTACTTTTTGTAAGTTTGGGTTTTAGAGGAGTGTGCGGCACTGAAATTATTAGGTTATTTCAGATAAAAGAATGGCTGGGCCAAGACGTTTCCTTTCTGTGGAAGAATATACTCATATGATAAACGAACCAGACATTAATAAATGTGATGCAGATGGTAAAGATTCGTTTAACTGTAGTATTTCTGAAATTGAATCTGAAAATGCAATTGACTCTTCAGAGTCTGAGCGTCAGGGGCGGTTATTCAGAGGGGCCATGTAGACCCCCTTGATCGAGCACCTCAAATTATTTTAGTTATATCGATTAATTAAAATTTTTAAGGAAATTTTCTGAATTTTATTTCAATCGTATGTCGAATTATTGGAAATAAGTAATGAAATTGTCACTAGATGGCAGTACTAAGGCTTTGACTCTCAAAAATGGCTCCTGTGCTCTTTTCATACCACGTTAAATCTATAAGGGAAAATATTGCATAACAGGGAAATACGAGGGATTTTTAATGAGGACCGCGTCGCTTTATTGCCTCTGGCACATAGAACGAATGGTATGTTAATATAACAGACATTGCAATATTGTAATCTAATGTGTGCCTCGTCATTGTCCTCGTTTTACGCCAAAGAAGAAACGAATACTGTGAACGACTGACTCGAATTGGCTAAGTTTCTCTAATTTGGCTTTGAATTTTTCTTGATAAATGTGTGTTCTCTCTCTTGCTTCTTTTTAAAATAATAAATTTTGATGCGTAAATAAATATTTGAAAACAAATTACTGTATTTATGTATATAATTCTGATTTATTTTATTGATTCTTTTGACCTAGTTCTTTCAGTTTGGGTTCATGTCAAAATAGTTAGCATTAGATTTAGATACAAAAAATAGAAATTCAAAAAAGTTTCGATACATGTTTTATGCTTTTTACTTAATTGAATAAGTGGGGGTTATTTATGGTATTTTGGGGGTATTTTGTCTTCGTCTTTGGTAGAAAATCAATTGGTTGGGGCACTCAGTTTTGTTTTGACCCACGCAGCCGTATTACTTATTGAAACTGTCTTGCTCCGTAAGTGCCCTAGGGGGGGGGGGGGTAATTTCTGATGTAGGGTGTTTCTGTCCTTTCGAAAGGGAATCATTTCTGATTAAGGGTAGTTCTATGCTTTGTTTGTGATGTATTTCAATGCGTTTGAACTCTTAATTGTTTAAAAGTCATGAGCATTGCATTTGTGGCATACCCGTGGATATTTTTAGTGACACTTTCAGAAATGTGTTGTCTGAGAGGGTGGGTCTCTTGACTTACTCAGCTGTCTTACTTTTTCAGCTATTTAACATTAAAGATGGAAAAAATAATAAATATTTGTTAAAGAATGTTAAAAGTCAATTTTCAACCTGATACTTGATTCTTTGATCTGACGTTATTTTCTTTAAAATCTTCCCCTTTACCGGCGACTACTCAATCCCCTTGGTTTTGCTTCTAATTTCATTGAAGACCAATATTGCTCCGATACACCCTGGGCATAAATTTTACTTGAGGTAATCCTAAAATTTCTCATCTCGCTTCCTAATTAAGCGATTTTGAATCTACTGGTGGCTATAGTCTCTGCACTATCTATACATGTATCTCTTGGATATGCATATTTTTTTTTCGAACCCCCCTGAGCTTTACTTTTAATTTAACTAGCGTGCACGGTTTTACATCTCGGTTCCTAAATTTAGCGATTTTGAATGTTCTGATTGCTACAGTCTTTGTACCATCTGAATATACATCTCTTTCATATCAATTCCCTGGGCGCAACTTTTACTTTAAGTAGTCCCCTCTAATTTCACATCTCGGCTCCTAATTGAGCGATTTTGATTCCGCTGGTGGCTATAATCCCGGCACCATTTGTACATGTGAACTGGATATACATATTTATTGTGTCAGCTCCCTGGGATTAACTTTCAGTTCGGTTAGCCCCCCGCAAATTTCTTATTTCGCCTTCTAATTAAGCGATTAAATTTTGTTGGTGGCAATCATTTAGACATAAAACCTTATTATGTCAACCCCTTGGCTGTAACTTTTACTTTAAGTAATCTCAATTTCATATTTCGGTTTTACAAAAAGTGCATCATCCTGGTTCCTGAAATATCCATGTACAACATTTCAAGGCCGTATGATATTTTTATTTTTACTGCAGATCTAAGATGCACACGTGTACACACAAACATCGTTTGCTATTATGTAATATGAAACAACCATGGTGGAAGAGAGGAGATCCCCTATTTATCATATTTACATTTTTGTCTATCTTAGTGACTCTTGCTCAGATTTTGATGCAATTTTCACACTATATTTTTACACTGGACCCACTCAGTCTAACCAGTTGCTATACATAGTGACTGCTAGCAGGCAGAACTCGTTAGTATCATTTTAAAGACAAATAGAGATAAGCATAAAGCATAAGAATTTTCTGTAAATTCCAAATTCATTCTTAAACGTGTATTAAAAATAATTCTTTCATTTCTACATATAAATGGCCATAGATTTAGTTGGTTTTCGCTCTCTAATTATCTATGTTACTGTTTGGGTGACAAGGATGATCAGGTACAAAACTGATAACCAGAGAGCGTATATGAGAAAAATTGTGTGCATTTTGGGTGTAAAAACGTTTGCACTAATGATAAAAATAATATTGCACATGCATACGACTTAGAGAATCTAATTTTTACAAATTTGATACTAATTTATTTAGAAATGTATTCAAATAATTTCCATGGTTGCAATAAGCTCTTATTCATTTTAAGGAAATTTGCACAATGTATATCAGCGCAAGAAAAATAATAATTTGGCATACAGCTGTTTCGAGGTAACGCTGGAACCAATTTATCCGTGCCAGACAAACGATGAACTTGAAGTCTAAAAGACATAGTTGGCACAAACTGAGGATATATATGCATAAATACGTAGATGATCGCCTCCCTCTACATGTCACTCACAAACCACCACTGCTTAGCGTACTATTATTACAACGCCACCAGCTTCAGTAGATGTTTCTGTGAATGATGTTTGGATACGACATTTGAAAGATCTGAATTCTTGAGTTTTTGAGTATACTTAGAATCAATCACAATATTATACCGCCTAATTCATATAAGGAAATTCATTTTTTTGCATATTTTTCGAAAATTTCTTTCGAGAGTAAGGCATAGCGCAAAAAAATTAGCTGTCCTTTGGGAACAGTTCAGAAATGAAGCACTGCATCCTTTAGGCCACTGAAGTTTTGAAATGTCGCCATCCACAAAGGGTTCAAGTTTGAAGGCTTCTACAGGAATTTGATATTTACTAGCCGAATACCCGTTGAAAATCAACGTTATCGCAATAAGCAACCCCTAAATATTGCAATTTTTTAATAATTCGCATTTCACGTTTATTCGGCAAATCGTATATTTTAGTGTGCAGAACCCCCTAAAGAAGAAAATATTGGAAAATTTAATTTGCACACTTTTTCTTATCTACCAGTTCTTATTTTCCATTGTCTACCAGTACACCAAATTAAAGTCTCTATCTCATCCCCAAAGCATACGAATTTGGAGCTCACCCATAAATGAACATTTTTGAAAAACTCTGATTATCATGGGTTCTTTATCAGATGATTTGCCCATATACCAAATATCTAGCTTTTATCATATTTAAAAGGAAGCATGTCTCATTTATTCCGAAAATCGTACATATTAGTGTGCGGCACCCCCATAAAGTAACAAATATTGGAAATCTGAAATTGCACACTTTTTTCTTTCAAACTGTCTACCCGTATACCTAATTTGATTGTCTCCATCCTATCGTAAAGCATGTTTTTCTATCACATCATCTTTCGAGCATTTTTCTGTGTTATTTTTGAAAAACAGTAATAATCTTAGGTTTTTTTTATCAAATGATTAGCCTATATACTAAATTTCAAGCCTCTTTCACATAGTCAAGGAGGTGTTTTTCATTTGTCCTTAAAATCATACATTTGAGTCTGCGGCACCCCCTACAATAGCAAACGTTACAAACTGAAAGTGCACACTTTCTTCCTTTCCAACTATCTATGCATATGCCGAATTTGAAGTCTCTAACTCATCGCTAAGCATGCTTTATCTATCATTTTACCTTTCGAATGTTTTTCTGTGGAGTACCCACCCCCTTAAATATTCATTTTTGAAAAACTCTATTCTTCTTGGATTTTCTATCAAACAATTCACCCATATACCAAATATCAATCCTCTATCATGTTCTAAAAGGGTTGTTTCGACTTCATTCCGAAAATCGAACAGTTTTGTGTGTGACACCCCCTAAAGTGGAAAATATTGGAAAACTGAAATGGTACACTTCCTTCCTACCAAACTATCTACCTGTACACCAAATTTCAAATCTCTTATCTCATCCCAAAGTGTGTTTTTTTTTATCAATTCACCTGTGGAAAGTTTTTCTCTTGAGCACTGCCTTAAACTAACGTTTTCGAAAAACTATTTTCATCTTGAGCATTTTCATCAAATGGTTAGTCCATATACCTAATTTCAAGCCTCTATCCAATTTTAAAGGAGCCGTTTCTTATTTATTAGTTAAATCGACCATTTTGGTGTGCTGCACCCCCTTAAGGCGGAATTAAGCCGATCCGGAAAGTTTCCTTTTTCCGATAGATGGCTCTGAATATCGCAGGTTTGGTGAAATCCGACCTTGCTCCAAATAGCGTTTATGTTCAATTTGCAATAGCCATAGTCTCACTTCCGGATGAATCCTGAAACCGGATGTTATACATTGCATTCAAATTAGAAGTTGGTTTTATCCGAAATTAAATTCAAATTGTGGACTATATATAAAAGTATGTAGAAACATATTAGTAAAATGCATATTCGTAATGTAATGAAAGTCTGTTATGTTATGTAAGTTTTGATGGGAAATTGACATGCTGACTTATTGATTGCTGTTAAAGTGTATTTGAAATTTTAACTCTTTAAATAAGTTTGCTTGTCGTGCCCATCACTTCACTCACTATATTTTAAACTCTTTTTCTATTGCTCATGGGTTGGTAAATCCCAGTACCTGCATTGTTAATATTTTGTATGTATTCATAATATGATATATTTATCCTTTTATGTTTAATTCTTAACTATTAAGGAAAACTAGCAAATAAGTTCATATAAAACGTAATTATCGTTGTTGGAGTATATTTGAAATTTCAACACTTTAAGTATGGATGCTTGTATCTAACTTATATGTTCTTACACATTTGTCAAGCTACTTTATATATTATATGTCTTTTATTCCTTTGATAATATAGGGTACAACAAACAAAATTCTAAAAACTGAATACTTAAACATCATTTTATGAAAAAAATCACTTCTACTTATCTTGACCACTTCCTTCCTGTACCTCTGTGTCAGTGTTAATAGAACATTAATTAAAATAGCTGAGTCATAACAGTAAATGTAATTAGCAATGGCTATTTAAGGTTCATTATATGTATTCCTCCCTTCCTATATGCGCATTCAAATTAAAAGGTTAAGTCCTGCACCCTTTAATTTCAGGGTTGGATTTTTGACGTGACATTGGTTTAATCCGTGTTTTAATCGGATAAAACTGTCAAAAATCCAAAAGCTGCGAACAAATGGGGAATTTGATTTAAAAACAATAAAACCACCATGCCAATTATTATAATTTTGATCACCCATATAAATTTGAACATTATTATAAAAAAAAAAGCAAGTAATTTTAAAACATTATCCTTACAGCAATACAAGTACATAAATACCTTTATTGAAATACTAGCACCAATTAAAAATAATTTTTTATTTATTTGAATTTAAATATCATGATATTCTGATTTTGTTTTAAATTAAAAACAATATTTATAACTTTTCTGAACTTTTATTATTTTAACATTTTAGAGATAGCACAAATTGTTTTTAATATTCGGGTTCTTTACACCCACTTAGCTTTTGATAACACAAAACACGTTTAGAACTTTTCTCCAGTCCTAAATGATTTCGCAGTTTAGAATGGATGCTCACAAAATTTGAAAATATTCTTTCTATAGAAGCCAAACTAGCAGGTTGGGATATCAGCAGTATTGCTAGTTCAGCTAATTTGAAAGCTGCACTGTTTTCATCCTGAAAACTTTTGCACTTCGAAATACATTTCCACCACGTTATCGTATTGGCGAGTTTTGCACTTGTACTGAAGTAAGATGTTGGAAATAGGCTTTCTTGGACTTCAAGTGCAATCAGAAGCAGTAAACAGCCTTCAATTTTTTCTGTAGTATAAAAACGAGCAGTTTCCATTTGGCTATCTATTAAGTCTTTACCCATATATTTCAGATGCATGATGTAAGCGAGGAAATGGATTGGCATTAAAATGCCTGTTTTAGTCTTTTCTGAACAATTTTATTGTATGGTTGCAGGGAATCTTCTTTTATAAGACTTAGCCAAATGTGGCAAGCATCCACCAGTGTTGCTGTATCTCTTTATAGTATATAGGCCTACATTTTAGGTGGCAAAAGGATTTTTTCTTCCAAAAATTTATACCCAAGGGGCTATCCATTTTTTTTTTTTTTTACCAATATAATAAAAATAACAAATTTATTCAAATCAATTAAATACCCAATTTAAAAATAGAGTTGCTCTCTTTTAATTATTATATATTACTTTATTGTATTTGTTTTATTAATTCCCCCCTCCCCCTTAAAATAAAAGGGACCCGAAAGTAAAACCATGCACAGGGTACATGAAAACTAGTTACAGTACTAATTGAGGGTGACATGATTTTGATTGGCAATATATTGTTTGTTTCATTCTCATTTGACAGTTTTTGACATTCAGATTTTTGACGTGATGGTTAAAACCATGGATTAAACCAGATAAAACCATCATGCGTCAAAAACCTGCCAACCCTGTTTAATTTTTACCAGATGTGTCTAAAGCCAGTTAATTAGGAGTACTTCGGGACATTGATTTCTGAATTTGTTGATATACTTGCATAATGAAGTATAAACTTAATTAGTTACTTATTATTCAATTGTTTTTCACTATTGTTTGATACAGTTGACCCAAATGAACTTTGTGACAGATAAAACAATTATGACCAACCCTTTCAAATTATGCCACTGTACTTCAACCTATGTAGATCTGTCAAATAAAATTTTTAAAATGTGCACATTATAATTATGGTATATGTGAAATAAATTCTGTTGATATAGAATATTTTAAAAATGAAAATATTTCACGTTATTTCAAAGTGTAATCTGTTGAAATATATTCCAGTCTCTTATTTCCTAATCATATATCTAGTATATTTTGGAACATTTTAGATTGAGATAAGTCTGGATGGCATTCATTAATTGAGGTAGCATATTTTAATTTTTCAGATTTTTCTCGATTTCTGAGAATGATAGCTTGCATTATCTCAAATTAAATTTATTGCTGCTAGAAGGCTGATTATAATTATTTTTTTTTGTTATGTACATGCATGTTGGTCGGTTATCATACAAAAACAGTATCGATATAGGATATAGAAGAGACAATTAAAGAGATAAATACAAGAAAATAATTATCAATTATATTTAAGGCTTTTAAAAGGTATAATTTAAGACTAAATAATTTTATTTAATTTTTCTGTGTAAAGATCTCATATCAGTAGGTAAATGAACCACTGATTTCTTGTTAGCTAGGCAATACTCTATCTACTGAGCAACTGAAACAATTATATTTTCAATTTCATCCATATTTGAAGTGGACGCTATATTCTATTCTCATGTTATTATTTTAAACCAGCATAGAATCCTGTTCACCATAATATTTTGCAAATGAAAATGTTTCCAGTTGACATATTAATCTATTTCATATATTGAAGTGGTACACTTCATTCTCCTTCAGATTTTAAATCAAAGTATGGCCTCCTTATAATCTGCTTAAAATACAGGATACTGTATTTTAAATCTAAATAACAGAATCCTAAAATGCATATAGAGGTTTCGAAGATAGACAGCATCAGATTCAGTTATGCCCTACAAAATCATATAAAATGACCTTTAACTGAAAAAGGGTTATATAATCATTATTTTTTTATTTGTGTACAAATATAAAAACATTATATTTAGAAAAATAGGTTTTCTACTTTGATTTTATGAATTTTATTGATATCTTCTTCATAGTCATAAAATTGATTAATAGGAAGCAAATTATTCTAAAGTTGTATTCCAATCCTGCTCCCAATGCAGCAACTAGCATTGGTAGATCGATTTTACTTTGTTCGAACTTAACCAAAACAAATCGAATATTTCACAGGCAATAAGGAATCACTATATGCTACAATTTTGCAAATTTCTTTTAAGGGTGGATAATCTCCCAGAGATAACAGGGAAGGGGGGATTTATTTTTGCACTTTTTTATTGATCATTTACCTATATTAAAATTAATCAGAAATTCTTGCTTAATCATAAAATGTAGTAAACTGACCCTATAAAATTAAAGTGTACATTTCATTTCTAGATATTTGTGTTAGATTGCATTAAACTTTGTAAGGTATATAGAATCATTGGAAATAGCATACAACAGGGGGATGCAATCTGTCTAATCACCTTTCTCTGGATTTGACTTCTGAACTTCTGTGGTGACCTACGAAATCAGTTTTACCACACAGCCAACAATGAGTTTGAACTGCACAAGGTTGAAATCAGGGCTGTAGTGATTTAAATTAACTGATTTAAGAAACAGAGAATCACTGATCAATTTTAAGATATCAATATTTGAAATTTTAATGGGAAATAAAATAATTTCTTTGACTTAAACAGCATTGTAAAAAAAAATTGTTCTCTCTGTTGTCAGAATCTGAAAACTGAAACTTCATAAGAACACAGCATCTGCTTTTGTTAGTAGTGGTGCTCTGTATCATTTATTATAACAAAGAAGACACTTTATTGCCTTTGAAACTGATTGAATCTTTATAGGCTGTGTTCTACTTCTAATAAACATTATTAGTTAACAATTTCTCAAATAAATTCCAAATGGGTAATTTTTTAAAGACATTTATAGAATATAAAAAGTACTAGAATCAAATGATATAACTAAATATTTTTCAATTTCTTTTAATTTTGATTTGTTTTATGAGAAGGACATTATAATCAAATTAGACATTTCAGACTCCAAGTAATCTTGCCTTCCCCACTGGGTTCCGGTTTAAATGGGGTGGCACTTCCCGCCATCCAAACCTTACACCTCTCTGGTAGGTCGGACGGTCTGGGTCGAAGAAGCAGAAGACTCCAAGTAATCTTTAAATAAGCAATTAATAGGAAATTATGAAATAGACTTGGTGTCAAAATTTATTTTCTTGATGAAACAAATGAATCGCGTTAAAAAAAATACTGCATTGTAAATTTGTAAATCTGACTTTGATAAGTTACTATTATATGCATATTGAAAAGAGTAATAAAAAACTTTAAAATCAAATAAATTTGATTTAAATTAAAAAAACCAAAGTTGGAACTATTATGAATAAAACATTAATCATGAATTATATTGGATTCAGCCATTTAACCGACCAAATAAAAATTTTCATCTCAATGCAATCCTTTCACTATTAAAAAAAGAAAAGGAGGGGGGGGGGGGGGGGGAGTAATATTTTGTGATCTGAATAAATTTTTATTGTTGTTTTGAAAGTTTCAAGCATTTATACAGATTATTTTTCTTTTGTTATTGTATTTGATACAAATATTTTGATTTTGGAAATTTGATTTTATAAATTTCATGACTGGAAATTTAATTTTATCATCAAATTGGCTAATCGTTCCTTAAATATTTTTTATCAGTTATTTAATTTCACCTTATTTCAGTAAATAAAATAATTATAGATAAATATAAATAATTATAAATTCTATGATTTAAAAAAAAAAAAATTATTCAGAAAATACTCAGGGAATTTCATTTGCAAGTTCTATTATGAACCCAACACTTTTAGCATCCCCAGTAGCGTAACCAGAAAAAAATTCTTGTGTGCGTGTGGGGGGGGGGGGGGGAGTAATTAAATATGAACCGCAGTACTAAAGTAAATATCAGTCCACTCAAATATATTCGTTGATATTTTTAATTGTTGCCAAATTTACAAAAATCTCGCCAAATTGATAAAAATGACGCTAAATCAATGAAAATGACGACTAATTGAAGAAAATTCAATATCTCGGAAAGAATATAAGTATCTACTATATGAATATCATTTTTTTAACTGTAAAAGTAGTAAATTCATTGCATTATATAAGGAAAGTCATGTGTTGCCCACATCAGATTTTTTTAGATAGCGAAAAGTCGTAAAAAGATATATTTTTACTTTCTCATTCACATAAGCAAAATGTAACTGCTTTTTCACACATTTTTTAACATATTTTTACTTTCTCATTCACATAAACAAAATGTATTTGCTTTTTCACACATTTTTAACTCGAAATTTTATCGGAAATTACTTTCTACGACTTTTTGAACATTTTTCAAACACTTTGAGGACATATTTCGAACACTTTAAGAACATATTTCGAACGCGTCCATACACAGTACAATTTGTGTACATACACATAGACGTGACAACTTTTCGAAAGTGTTTGATATGTATTCAAATGATCTTAAAACGTGTTTTCCCATCAAAATATCGAATTGCAAAATTTTCGCGGAACCAAAAGTCAGCAGTTTCAGGTAAAAAAAAAAAGTCTATCGACAGAAAACTGCTTACATGCCTCACAGTGAAAGAAAAAAAAACCCGAGGGTATGAAACGGGATGAAATGAATAGAAAAATGATGTAAAATATTTGTAATCACATCGAAAAAAGTAATTCTAAATATCTAAAACTACGAAATAAGTAGCATCTAACAAAAAAATTAAAGAAGCCGCCCGTTTCAGAAAGAAAATTTTATAGCTACAAACGGAGAAGAAAAACAAAACTTGCTGCACCTATTGCAGCAAAAGTAGATTGACATTTCCAAAATCGAGTATACAGTTTTCAGGCTATCTGGCTGATTTATGTGTAATACACACTTCTAAATGTTTTACATGGTGCATAAACTAATTCCAAACCAATAAATTTCCTATATTGACTGTACGACTACTATTATTGTTCTGGAATTATATCATTGTTCTTCATTAAAAGTAATAGTATAAAATTTTCAAAATTTTACTAATTCGTGTTTAATCTTAAGTGTTAGAATATATTTGGGGAAATGGGAAACAAAATATTTGGTTACCAATTGCTCAACCTTTCAGAAATCATCGTTGCTTGCTATAGAAAATAATGGTGGAAAAAGCTTAAATTTCGAATAATTTGTGTTCTAGTAATGTAAATTATAAAATATTTTATTGAGTTCTAATTTTTTACGTAGTATCGTATTTAAATAAAGTGAGATAGTGTACATACTTCCCACACATACACATAGATGGATATATTTTCAAAAGTGTTTGATATATGTTCAGAGAATTTGGAAAATTTTCGAAAAAATAATACTTGTATATTGTATAAAGTGTAGTTTTCCTGAAAATTTTCGAATTCGAGATTTTGACGGTTAAACAGATTTTAAGACTTCCTGAACCCATTTTAAATATTTTTTGGAAATATGTTCTAGGTGTGGATACGATAACTCAAGAAAAAATGTCCGTACTGCTATAAAAATTTAAGTGTGGATATATACATTGTGTACCTAAATATTTAATGATTTGTTAAATCTGTTTTCCTGCATGACTTTTAGTATCATAATATGACATTTCTTTTTTAAAGCGAAATTTTGTAAATTTGCGTTCTATATTCTGTAAATAAACTTTATTCGGAAATTTTTATTATTAGTATATATTTTGATAAACTCGTGTATTCCCCATTTTTCCTGAACTTCACATGGACTCTGTCTCTTCTTTCAATATCTTTGACGGACTCGTTCTCAGCTCCCAGATCATGTAGAGAACTGAAACTCGGCGCACAGTTTCATCTCGCCGAACATTTTTATTTATTAAACGTTCATTACATATCCCTGATAGTTTTCGAAGTGGTGTATAATCCTTCCATGGTCGAGCGATATTTCACAAACGAGTGAAAATGAGTTAAATGAAATTTGGTACGATTATTAAAAAACAGCGAATAACGCAATGACAGGATATTTAATAATATTAAATAAATAATTATTTTTATGTAATTCATCATTAGAAAACGCATGGCATTTATGTTATAACTCTGGTACAAACCGCTCTCGCGATATTACGCATTTATAAAAATAGTTACATAAAATTGAAATAATAATGAGTATTGTTAAATAGGTTGACTTTCATTATAAAATATTACCCGACGAATTTACTCATCTCATTCTCGTGGATCTAGCTCGTTCCATTCACGAGAGAAAACATTATTTGTAATCTCTCGAGAGACACTATTACAAAAAGTGTATTGTATTGGTATTGCAGAGACACCATTTGTAATAGTTTTGTATTTTGATGTCAAACAATCCACAAATAGTCATTTATTTTGTAGGACATTAGTGCTGTGGGTGGGTACTGTAAGTAGAAACTTCAGTTGCAAAGGAAGCTTCATTTTTTGAAGAAATGTTATACCGACTGCAATGTAAAACTGAATTTGCCTGTCTCCATCGTGGTTTACAAAATAGTGACACATAAAAATTTTTCTGGCTAGTTGCTATTGCAGATATACTGTTATTTCCCGGGGTACAATGGTCCATTTTGTCACTTAAAAGTTCTACAGCAAAACGCAATTGTAATTATTGTTAAATAAGTATAGCACAAACCTGAATATATAGACAATATGTATACTCATTCAAAGCGATCATTTTGCTCATCGTTTAAAAGAAAAACGTCAAAATGTACGAAAGTGGACCATTGTACCCCAACCTCCATTATAGGGGAAGATTTGTGACGGGGCCGAAAATTTGAATTTGAGTTTTCGACGGAAGAGCACGTTTCAAGCATTCCCGAATTCGAATTGAACGTTTTTTATGTCTGTGTGTATGTATGTTAGTGCGTGTCCGTGAGTCTGTGGAAGCGATATCTCACCACCGAATGGAGTGTTTCGAACTTAAATTAGTGTGATTATTACGATCTGTAAATTCTGGAACCCTATATTGATTTTAAACGAGATCAAACGTTCAGCAGTTCCCCTAAGCATCGTCAAACCAGTATTGAGCAGAATCTTCCCTGCTCTCATACGGAATAGAAGACAAAAATCACAGCCATAACCATTTAGGCGTTAACATAGAAGAGAAAGTAGAAGCTCCCTTTTTTCCATGGCCCTCCCACACTGTGGCCTTGAATAATTGCAAAGAATACCATGACGTAATGATCTTTGGGGGGAAAGGGAAGTGAGCTAGTATCTAGTACTTCCAAAGAGCTAGAATCACTAGAAAGAGAGCAGAAAGAGCTTGATTGCTTCTCGAAGAGTACTTCTGTAATGTTTCCAATGTACACTTTGTGTCTAAAAATAGAAGCCAAAGCTGACTTCTCGCTTGTCCTGGTAGATATATCCCATACTTTATGATATCTACGCTTGTCCCATACAGAATTAAGAAATGTGAAAGTAACATGAATGAATTTGCATTTACATGTTCATAAATGTAAGTGTGTTCTTTAAAAAAAACTTTTAACCTTTTATTTGTGTTTAAAATATGATATTTTAGACACAAACATTTATCTCTTCGATGCGAATAACACTTATATTTAGGGTATCTCTGGCTAAAATTGGAGCGTTACGAAAACTGCAAACAATTTTTACTTTTTTCTGTCGGATATACTGGGTTACATTTACGAATATACATAAATAATTTCAATATTTTAATAATTTGAACTGCTTTTTGAAAAAAAAAAAAAAAAAGAAACTTGTCTTGTCCGAGCAACTTTGTGCTTCACTTAGCTAACTTTTACTCAAAATGTCTTCTAAATTATAAAATACAGATATAAAATATAAACGACAAGAATGATCAGTAAGAAATCAAATTTCTAGATCAACGCCTTGCTTTTACAAAGCTTTTATAGTTTTTTTAGCAATTATCTTGTTGATGATTGCTAACATCTCCAAATGAACTACAAAATTTATGAATATTATTTTATGTTTCATTTTTGAATATTTTACGACGAATATGAGAAACATACCGTTTATCATTTATTCTTATGACAATTAATATGTGTTGATTTCATTTGAATTTTCATTGTATTTTTCCACACAGACGCAGCACATTATGAAAAATTTCATAGTTGGGGTACACCTGTCATATTAAAAGGTATATGTATTGTTTTGAGTAATAAAAACTTGACCATATGTAACGATATAATGGTCATGCCAAGACCCACGATGCCAGCCATAGCCATCTTAGTGAAAGGGGCCTTATATCAAATGGGAAATATCGTACAAATTATTTATATATGTATAAATTATCGTATATATTTCGACTAAAAATGTTGCTTCAGAACCCGAAAATTCAAACTGCGCCATTCCCCCCCCCCCCCCCCCCATGTAATAGCCCTGATTGATATTGACTGTATTGATATTCTATTTCCAGAAGATCTATAATTATAGTTCAAACAAGATGAGGAAGAAATGCAGATTAGGCAAACGCTTTTTGACCAAGGCCCAGAGAGCTTAGACGATGACTAATATGGATTCAGCATTAGAGGGGATTGGGGGGGGGGGAGCTACTTAAGTCGCACTTCTTCTACTTCCACCTTTGATTTTTCTTGAAACATCTTTTTCTTAGAATTATCTATACATAGAGTTTAGATGATGATTGATATAGATTCAAGATGAACCTCAAGAGTGGGTTTGAGGATTCTCAAAGGATTTTCACTACCAGTTTTTACGAAAATTCTTATAATTGTATGAAATAAATGTACGAATGAGTATAAAGTTCGTGATAGTTTTGTTTAAAATGAAGTGTATACAAAACTTGCCACCATATGAAAACTCTTTCATAAATTTCTTGTTAAAACTTTATTTTTGTTAATGTACATGAATGCACTCAATGCTGTGTATAAGAGAGTCGAGTGGAGCCTTACGCTCTATATATTTTTCGTTTTAGATATAAAACAGTGCAATATTTTGAGAACAACATTGTCATCCACTTTTAAATATTTGATATGTGATGCCATGGTAATCCTTGAATTAGAGCCAAAAAGTTTATCCCATAACCTCGAATTTAATTTATGAAATTATATTTTCTCAGACCTTAAATTATCTCAAATGCGTTATAGTGTAAGATGTCATCAATTTAATGGATTAGGACTCCGCTAGAAAAGTAGTTGTTAATTTTTGAAAGAATTATCGATATCATATAATATACAATTAAAATTAGTTCTAATTCTAATCAGATATCCTCATGCAAAATTAAAGTAAAAAAAATATTTTTAAATTTTGTATAATGTTTTACTTTCTAAATATTTAGTCTGACTTATTAAATAAATCAAAAGATCAAAAGGAGTTTGATGCTGAATATTATTAACACTTTACAACATAGTTGAAAAGTGTTTATGACTTTGTTCATTCTGTCTATCTGTCCGTTAGCACGATAACTGCCGTAAAAATGACTTTATCAAAATGAAATTTTAGTGTGTTTTTCAGGCGATCTGTGGGACCTATGGGAATATATATATAAATGAATAATATTACCAGATTAGTTTTGAATTGAACCCGGGTTGAAAAAATGAAATACATTGAACCCTATGGGACCTAATTTTTCAAATATTTTTTAAACAAATTTAAAATTTACAAATTGCTTCGAAAATTTTAGGAAATATTCAAATGTTCCCATAAAATATATTAAAAAAAAATTCAATAAAATATGTTAAGTAGCTTTTTAAATAAAAATTGTTTAATATAGGGAGAAAAACAAATTCAATTAAATTCTGACTCTTGCTATATTCTCCAGAAAGAAAAAAGAAATATATTTCATAATAAATATCTTTCCAAGAGTTTAATTTTTTTATATATAGGAGAGGTTTCACATTTTAAAATAAATATGGTTGATAACAATTTTTCAAATTTTTTTTAATTTTATATAATTCTTCATGATTGATGGTCGTCTGTTTGTCTGTCTGTCATTTTATACTTATTTGATGGCATTTTAAATGCACTTTCCTACGTCCTAGAGAGTTGAAATTTGGTACACAGCTTAATTTGTAGAACATTTTATTCTACAACAATTTGGTGGATCCTCAAATATAGATCCTACATTTTTTTTCGAAATGCCCTGCAAATAATCCCCGTTCACTTCTATGAATCATTGTTGTAAGATTGTTAAACATTCTGATGTAGGCAGCACATGATTTTCCCTGCAGACTCATATTCACGTTCTCTTTAATTCTTCAATAATAATTTGAGTTTATCTGCACAAAATAACACCCATAAGTATTTTAAATGACACTGAATTTGAACGTTAAACTTAAATTTGGTTCTCATTTGACAGCTGGACTTATTGTCAAAGGTGGCGTAGCGAAAACGCGAAAAAACTAAAATATCTCAAGAACTGCTAGTCCTAGAGTAATGGGGTTAGTCTTGTTCTTTTTGTTGTCAAAAATCACGCATAAAACAAGCATTTAATTAATATTATTGAGTACACGTAGTCTTTTATTTTTAGGTATAACGATTTTTGCGGGTCATTTCACAAAAACAGCCCGTTCCTTTTTTCCGAATCGTACCAGAATAACCTACAAGTGATTTTTATACCAAATTTTGTTAAATTTGGTCTATAGCTAGAGTGGATAAAGGCAATTTTTGCCGGCCAGTTCGAAAAAAAGACAGATTCTTTTATTACGAATCGTACTAAAATCTAGTGAACATCAGGGTCACAAAAAACTCACCTACCAAATTTTATGAAATTCGGTCCATTAGTTTTTCAGTTAGAGTGGATACAATATCCTCACAGACGTCTCCCTAAAAATAGTTTTTTCGTGTTCTAGAAGTCCGAAAACTTGTAGATCCTTCGAAAATTCGAGTTCCGATCTTCGGCACGCTTCCAATACTTTGAATACATACATACACACACATATATTATCTGTGTGTTATCTGTGTATCTAAATTCCGTGCCTACGCAATTACAATAGTTGTGATTTTAAATGATCCCTAAACTTTTATTATTTCTACAACGAAGCCTAATTTTACCTTATGCAGAATGCAAATATCTCAAGCGATTGTAAGGTGAGTTATATAAGAATTGCTGAATTTTTTTCACGCAGAATTATTTAACTCTGGAGTCTGGAATACAAGTTATATGAATGAAATAAATATTCATTGATTTTGCACAGATAATCAGACGATTTATATTTCGATGAAGTTTTAATTATTTAAATATAATAAATATATAGGATGCAAATTAACCATTTTTTAAATTATGTCCGTGTGTATTGTCTGTCTGTGAGTCTGTAGACGCGATATCTCTCTAGCAAATTGAGAGAATTGAATAAAACTTGGCATGATTATTTCCATTGAAAGACGCCAGTGTCCGAGATTGAGATACGTTAGAGCTCCCCCCCCCCCTCCTCCTCAATACTTCGTTTTTAAATTTGTATACAAAGCACTTAAAAATAAGAAAACTAAAAATTACAACATTTTGAAAAGTTGAAAAAATTTATAAATTTGATTTTAACTAATTTTTAATTAAATGATGTGGATATATTTAAATATACCTTTGACATTAGAAAAGATAGTAGTAGTGTGGCAAAAACGTATAGAATCCTTTAAGTAAACAATAAGACCTACTGTAACGAGTGAGCTGCCAGCGCAGCGACACCTGGGAAAAATAAAATAAAGAAGAAGAAGAGAAAGAGAGAGAGAGAGACGGAGAACTCACATCGGCTGAAGGCTGAAAGCCCAAAAGTTTTGTTGTTGTTGAGACCCAGACCGTCCGACCTACCAGAAAGGTGTAAGGTAACTGTATGGACGGCCGGGAAGTGCCACCCAATTTAGACCGGAACCCAGTGGGGGGAGGCATCCACAGGGACCGTACCCTCCTTCCCCTACCACCAACCTCTCGGAAGGACTTACGGACCCACATGTTTAACGTGATCGTACTCCGCATGAACACGGCGGAATTTGTGGCAGCGTGCAAATCTAGCGCGCAAACCACGGGGATACCGCACCCGAGATGGCCAACAGCACGCGGCGTTCCGAGGTGGTCACCCACCAAGTACTAACCGCGCCCGATGCTGCTTGACTTCGGTGATCTAACGAGAACCGGTGTTTTCAGCACGGTACGGCCGTTGGCCTCCAGTTTTGTTGTGTGAAACTTATTAACTTTGTAATGTTTGTGTTGTATTTGTGAATAGTTTAATACTGTCATTAAGCTTCAAAATGTGTACAAGTGTACCCGTGTTAATCCTGTACAACTAGCGGATATAACTTGGCGCCGGAACGTGAGGCCGGTGTTTGTGTGTTCTCAAAACCACGGACAAAAAGGGTTTATTCCCACTTCATCTCTTCCCATTTCGTCCCTTGCGCTACTCTTTTTTAAAATAGTAGCATTTCATCCCTTATCCAATGTACACCTGTTTCTCAGCCTTTCTCCCAACTGAGAGGGGTGCAAATGACTCCCTAGGGGATGAGTTCCGAGGAGAACAAATTAAAAATATTGCTTGTAAATATGTTGTTTGGCGTTATTTAAATATATTTAAATAATTTAGATAGAGTAAATCCTGTCTTGTCAGATATCCCTATGAAATGGATACTTATAATTGTTTTGTAGTACCATGAATATATATGTTTATGTAGTGGTTGTGCAAACCCTTAATTGATGAACAGAATCTAAAACTTTTAACCTATCACTTTCTCTAGTATTGTAAAGTACTCTCTAGTATCAAAAGTATTATAACTTAGTCAAACATTATAATTCCCATTTTTGACCGCTTTACAAGTTTGAATTTCAATATAACGTTTTTAGGGTCATATATTTGTATATATCAGTAAGTGTGTACAGTAGCATAGGCAAAGGGGGGGGGGGGGGTAAGAGTCATACCTCTTCTTGCTTGAAAAATTACATAAACGAAACTTAGTATTTTCAACATCCCAAGATCCTGGCTATGTGTATGTGTGTGTAAAGGCCTTACAAAAGGCCTTTACACACACAAAGACATAGCCAGGACACCTTTACACACACATAGACATACGTAAAGGCCGTGTGTCAAAGGTCTGCAAGAGTCAAAAATTCAGTTTCACTTTCACCCCACCCGACAGAGTCAATGAAAGCTCGAAGAACTTTACAGGTGTAGAACCCGAGCCCGGCCTAGCTATGTTCAAAGACCATTGAATCTCGGCCCGGTCCGGCCCGAAATAATTTATATTCAAATGTGCGAAACATCTGAATTTGAAAGGTTTCAAAAACGCAGAATTTTTTTAAAAACACAACCCACCCGAATTTTATTGGGCTTTGTTGGGTTTTAGTGGGTATTTTCCAGAAACTCTTAAACTTTGATTTCCTCTTAAATGTTGTACCTAAATTGATCATTTACTAGTGAAAGCTGGGGAACATTTGTGGAAAATGTTGAGTGAAAATTTGTAAAAGTAATTTATAATGTAACTAGTTTTCAAAATTTTCTTCAAACTCAGACCAAGTTCGGGAACTGGAACTTGCGAGCCAAACCAGTAAAAATCTGAAATTTTAGCCCATGCGAGTCATTAAAAAAATATTACATCCGATTCTTTTAGCCATTTTTATACGAAATTCCATATTGAAACTTTTAAATTCAGAAAAGTAAAAAAATAAATAATTTAGTAGTTATGAAATAATTAAATAATTTAGTAGTTATGAAAAAGAAAACATAATGATGAAATTTTAACATGAAAATGATGAGTTCATATTACTTGATAAAATAATTTAAAAAAATGACCGAAATATTGCGATCAAGATAATTTAGAAATTGCTTATAAATAATTAAACAATAAAACAGAAATTTAAATGAATAAAAAATCATCTGAAGTTATCGCTTAAATTAAAGAAAAATTAGTAGCCTGCAGTCTTAATAATAATAAAAGCAAAATTTTATATCAAATGGTCATTCAACTTAGAAATACAAAAAAATGAAATGCCAATATCAAAAAATTTGAAACAAAGAAAATGACACGCAAAATCGGAAATAATTGGTGATTTCAATAAAAAATAAAACCTGAAAAATTCTAGAATGATCAAGTAGGGAAGGGAATTTAAAATTGCATCAAAAGTATTTAAGTGCTTTAAGGTAAGTGACATTTTTAGGATGTCCTGAAAAGCTGAATAAAACAAATTATAAATCTAGAAACTAGATTTCCTATTGAACATTTTGTCGCTTACTATTTACATTTATCTCTTATATTTACAAATATATTTCGAGTGAAAATAAGCAAAGTGAAGCAAATCATTGCTCGGACAAAAACTTTGATCTTTTCGAAAAAATATTTAAAATATTTAAATATTGAAATCATTTTATATAATCATAATATGCACTATATTTTCCTTTTCAACGAAATAAGTAAAAAAAATTGTTTACATATTTAACTATTAGGGTTGGAGATATAAACGTCCAAAGGATTTATATTTATCGTACCGCTTCGATTAAGATATCTAGTATTTTAAAAATAAAAACTATAATATTGTTCTGGAGTAATATAATCTCGTAAAATAAATCTGCACAATTTAATGTCCAAAGAAAATAATGTTGAGCTTTTTTATCACTTATCAATTATTAATGTTACGACAATTAGCTAATTCTTTAAAATAATATGTCACTCACACACATGGCATTTTTGAAAGAACTCTTAACGTTTCTTTGAGAAGGAGGCACATTTGTTTGTAATGAAAAAATGACCTAAATGTCAAAGATATTGTCGAATCGAAGGCAGATTGGGAAATTGCAAGTAAATTATTCTAAATAGAAATGGAAAATGTTTGTTCGGACAATCAGAAAAATATGTCAATGATTGTTAATCATCTTTGTGAGAAAAATTTTCAGGTTGTTCATTTTTCGAGATTTTCATTCTATGTTGTCTTCATTAACAATATTAACAATAAAAAACAAAAATTATGGGACCTACCCATCATTCATTTTAAATAGGGTGCTGTATACGCGACCTTCATTTTACTACACTAAATATTGAGTTTTGTATAGCGAGAATAGAGAACTTCCTTTTTGGAGCTTTAATTTAATTATTGTAATAGAATGTTTTGAATAACAATGTCATTTAGAATACTATAGGAATGTGCACCTGATGGTAAATTTTAAGTTTCTTTATAATGTATTTTCAATACGAAAACGGGAATACTGCTAGTTATGTATAAAACAGATATAGACGGACATAAATCTTCCCAAAGGGAAATTATCTTTACTGTATACTTTTTTAACAAAGTAAAGTCATTCCAAATGGAACGGCCGCAAGGAGAACAAATCTCAATTCCTCCAACAGGCGAGGAAGGTTGTGAAGAGAAGAGACTATTGGGGAGCGCACACAGTTTTCCCCTCTACCAACAGGTGAGGACCTCAAGGTAATTAGGAAGGGTGCAGACGTCACCTTCGAGATCTTAGATCTCGAAGGTGACGGGTGCAGACAGGACGAGCGGATAAATAGCACCGGACCCACTCCGATTCGACCAACAAGGAACCACTACTGACGATGATGCGTTTGACGTAGCCGATGACGTAGGGGACACGTTGATTCTGGTTAGCGGAGTTTTTATTTAGCATTCACGGCAAATTTTCGTGAATTTTTTCTTTTTGAGAAATGTGAATATTGATCAAAGCTTAAGGATGGACCAAACACTTCACAAGCCAAAAACTCAGCTAGGAAAAGGCGTCAAACACGTTTAGGTTCCATGGTTGGAAAAACCCTATGTGTCCACTTAAAGTGCCTTTAATTAGACAAGTGATATATGACTTTCCGAAAGAGGGAGGGTTACTGCTCTACTTTTCCCTTTCTTTGCCAATAGTGAGGCCCGAGGGAAAGGGCGATTCTTCAGTAGGGTAAAACAATTACATAAAAAAAACAGTAGTAAATATCATTCAATATGTCACTGTCCATATGCAATATTATGCGAAAAATCTGTTAACATCATTCTTGTGAATCTGACACTAAAATAATTTATTTTTAAAGTTAACTTGCTTATATTTTAATGTGAATAACATCTACACTTAGCGCATATTAGCTGTGAATAACATCTGTGCTTAGATCTGTGGCGGAAATCGAAGCGTTACGAAAAATGTAAACGCTTTGGACGCATATACTGCCGAACCCAATAAATAGAAATGTAAATATTTTTTTTTGTTCCAGATTAAAAATAAATAAAAATAATTTCATTAATTTAATATTTTCAACTTGTTTTTTGAAAAAACTTTAAAAAGTTATCTGTCTGAGCAGAGGTCTTTTTATATTTTTCTTACTTTCACTTGAAATGTCTTTGAAACTATAACAGATAGATATAAATGAAGGACAAAAATATGCATCAGGAAATTGCATAAGAATATGCATAAGAAAAATAAATAAATAATATCTATTATTATATATATATATATATATATAATAGTTTGAAAGTTCAATGATAGAATAGAGAGACAGAGAAGTTGCAACTCAAAAAACTCTAACTTTAAAATATGCCTACATAATAAAAAGAAGTATTAAATAGAGAATCATCGATTAAATGGGGAAAAAAAATGCAAATTTCTAGTCATCAAGCTGAAGATTATCAACAAATATCAATGGAATGGAATATATATATATGTGTGTGTGTGTATACACTATTATGAAATAATAATAATTGTAATAATAATTCAAAGATTTCTAACGCAATATGCTTGAATTATTAGATTTATTAGAGAAATAATGTAACTTATATTTCTTTAGAATATATCTATAGACATAAATCAAATTTGTAAATTTTATTTGAAATTCGGATATGTTTTAGATGACGTATCATTGGATATAGCAGAGACAGAGAAAAATAATTCGTGTCAAAAGTAATAATCTTAGTTACTTTGCTCCAAAGCTTCAAAAAACATTAAAATGTATCACATCTGGCCATTTCATAAAAAGCAGTTCCATTTGAGGAGATATATTTGAACGTCTGTTTGTGCTACGATTACTGCTTCATGGGTAGGATAATTTCATTTCGACCGCCCTCATCAACGATGTCCGTTTTAGAACAATAAAACACATATGCAAATTTTTTCAAAATTGGATTTTTAAAAAAATCAATTGTTATAATAATCTATAGTATAGCAGTATGGGGAGTAGAACACATGCAATTTTTACCCAACCGAACTAAGCAGCGAACTCGACCTCTAAAACAATTACACAGCTAAAAGCAATTTAAGTCTAATACAAATATAAGAAACTTAGTCACATCACAAGCTCCTTTTATTTATTTAATTCAATATTAAATATCATTTAATTTAATATTAAATATCATTTACATCAGTGGTGCGTCACATTTTCGTTGGTGCGATCCCATTGGAGCATTATTTTATTTAGGAGACTCCAAGTCACCCTTTGTAAATAAAAATCTGATGTGAGCAGCACATGACTTTCCCTGCAGATTCAAATTCATTTTATAATTTTGTATTCCATTATGCATTAAGTTAAGTTTAATTGCAGAAAATAATTAATTAATTGCCGAGAATAATATGGATAATTTCCTGATATTATATCCAATTCGTTTTTTTTTTTTTCATTGCATCTTCGTTTCGTTTGCCAACTTAATTCACTCTAAATTCTTCAGGTCTTTAAAATTCCAAAAACTACAATATCTCGAGAACGGTTTACCCTACAGTCATGCGGTCAGATTTATTCGCTTAGTTGTCAAATTTTATATGTAAAACAAGTATATAATTAATATATTTCATCAATTTTAGTCATTTATTTCAGAGTTTCACTATCTTGCACATGTAGTATTTTATTTTAGATGGAAAATATTAGATTTGCGAGTCATTTCGCAAAAAAAAAAAAAAAAAAAGGCAAATTCTTTTTTTCCGAATCGTATCAAAATCTAACCCGCATGACAGTATCCTACGAGCGACTTATCTACCAAATTTTGTGTAGTTTGATCAATTAGTTTGCCAGCTAGAGTGGATACAATTTTTGCGGGCCATTTCGCAATAAAGGCAGGTTCATTTATTTCGAATCGTACCAGAATCTAATCAGCACCAGGGACGCCCACAAGTGACTTATCTATCAAATTTTATGAAATGTAGTCGATTAGTTGAGTTAGCGTGGATATATACAATTTTTACGGGCTTTTTGTAAAAAAAATGCAGGATCTTCTTTTTCGAATAGTATTAAAACCACCAGCACCAAGGTGACCCACAAGTGACTTATCTACCAAATTTTGTAAAATTTGATCAATTAGTTTTTCAGTTACAGTGGATGCAGGCAATTTTTGCGGGCCGTTTCGCAAAAAGAGGCAGGTTGTTTTATCCCGAATCGTGCCAAAAACTAATCAGCACCAGGGTCACACACAAGTGACTAACCTACGAAATTTTATGAAATTCGGTCCATTAATTTTTGAGTTAGAGTGGATACATACATTGCACAGACAGACAGACACACACACAGACATCACGCTAAAAAAAGTGTTTTCGTGTTCTAGAGGTCCTGAAACGTGTAGATCCGTCGAAAACTTGAGTTGCAATTTTCGACATGATTCAATACTTTCCCTATACCTTACTATGTATTGCAGGGAAAGTAAAAATCTGATGTAGGCAGCACACGACTTTCCCTGCTGACTACAATTAATATTTTCTTTATTTCCTTAATAATTCATTAGATTGAGTTTAATTGCACAAAATAACACTAAATTTGCATTTTTTATTCATGTTTTGTTTTTATTTGGCAATTGGACATTTTCCCGAAAAATGCAAGAAATCTGAAATATCTTGAGAACGGTTAATCTTAAAGTATAATAGAGTGTGTTATATTCTTTCCTCGTCAAAACTTGCCTTATAAAGCAAGAATTTAATTGATACATTTAAACATACGTAATCTTTTTTTCTTTTAGATTTTGGCAATTTTTGCGGGCCATTTTGTAAAAACAGGCAGGTTGTTCTTTTCCGAATGGTGCCAAAATCTAATCAGCACCAGAGTTTCCTACAAGTAACTTATCTACCAAATTTTCTGAAATTTGGTCAATTAGTATTTTAGCTACAGTGGATGCATGAAATTTTTGCGGGCTATTTTGCAAAAAAAAGGCGGGTTCTAATTTTACGAATCGTACCAAAAACTAATCAGCACCAGGGCCATACCCAAGTGACTTACTTACCAATTATTATGAAATTTAGTCCATTAGTTTTTGAGTTAAAGTGTATACATTTATTGCACAGACACATACACAGACGTCACACTAAAAAGTTTTTTCGTATTCTAGAGGTTTCGAAACGTGTAGATCCGTCGAAAACTCGAGTTGTGATTTTCGGCATAATTCCAATACTTTCCCTATTCATTACCATGTATTGCAGGGAAAGTAAAAGGGATTAAAAATTATAATTAAATATAGATTTTTAAAAGTATTTATTTTGCATTCGCCAATATTAGTTAATTTTAGCAATTTAAAGTAAATGCTTCGTCTAGCTAGAAATAGTAGAATTTATTGAAACAAGAAAATGCTGTTAATAAAAATATGCACTTGTGTGACAGTCCTAATTGGAAAGTTGATCTTAAATCTATATATTTATACATTGAAACAAAAAATGAATATTATAAAAAATTACATACAATATTTGACAGTCCAAATGAGAAATTTGAGTTTGAAAGCTCTCCCTTTTCTGATTTATATTTGAGATCGCTACTCTAAGATCATCTTCAACTTCTAGTTTATCTAAAAATGTTCGGTTTTTATAATGATGAAAGCAGAAAAAGCAGTTTCACATAAGTATGTTGACGCAAACGGATGTAAATATTACCGTGCTTTTTTGACTAATACATAAATAGGTGTTTACTAGCCGAAAGCCCGTTATATAGCAACGGTCTCACAATAAGCAACCCCGATAAACGTACGTTTTTTAATAATTCACGTATCACATTTATTCGGAAAATCGAAAATTTTGGTGTGAGGACTGAGGAACCCTCTGACGAAGGAAATATTGGAAGCCTGAAATTGCCCACTTTCTTCCTTTCGAACTATCTACCCGTACATCATATTTTAAGTTTATATCTCATACTGAAGCATGCAAATGTTATCATTTCACCTTTCGAACATTTTATGTGAATCACCCGTTTAAATGAACATTTATGAAAAATTCTATTCGCCTTGGGTTTGTATTAAATTATTAGCCCATAAATCAAATTTTAATGTAGGCGTTTATCATTTATTAGGCAAATCGAACATTTTACTGTGTGACAGCCCCTAAAGTAGCAAATACTGGAAATCTGAAATTGCACACTTTCTTCCTTTCGAACGGTTTACCCATACACTAAATTTGAAGTCTCTATCTCATTGTAAAGTATGCATGCCTTCCAATCATTCCACTTTCAAAATTTTTGAAAAATTCGATTTTCTTTAAGTGATTTTATCGAACAGTCGACCCGTGTGCCAAATTGCAAGTCTCTATGTATTCGGAAAGTGCCTAAAAAAAGCATGACGGACAAACAGACGAACAGTTGGCAATTGGTATATATAGACAGATAGATTATGAACGGACAACGAAAATACAAGTAGCTTCACCAAGTACCTTCTAGTCAATGCACAGTTCACGAGAGCATTTATTTATTTATCTGTGTATTATTGCTTTCTTCATTCTGCTGAGGCGCAAAGGATGAAATGCATAGTGGGTAGGGATGCCTGAGCCTTATAAACAGTTTATATATATTTTAAAAAAAGGTCAATAACGTGTTAAATAGGGGCACATTTGCTGCATAGGAACCCCAAATTATGTCAAAATTATGTCTGAATATGAGCAAAAACACAAACAGAGACTTTGGATTATAGAGGCTGCATCGTACTTTTATCGTATTCTATCTGTCTTTCATAAAGATTATAATAATAATTGTAAATAGTAAATCCATTCATAAAGATTATAATAATAATTGAAATAGTAAATCCATTCATAAAGATTATAATAATAATTGTAAATAGTAAATCCATTCATAAAGATTATAATAATAATTGTAAATAGTAAATCCATTCATAAAGATTATAATAATAATTGTAAATAGTAAATCCATTAATATAGATTATAACAATAATTGTAAATAGTAAATCCATTCATAAAGATTATAATAATAATTGTAAATAGTAAATCCATTCATAAAGATTATAATAATAATTGTAAATAGTAAATCCATTCATAAAGATTTTGGTGTGGTTGGAGAGAGAGACTGGCAGACCAGGTCTAGAAATAGACAGTCCTGGAGGAATCTTCAGCGGAAGGCCATGGCTCATCCTGGGCTGTCGTGCCAAATATGATGATGATGATGATGACTAGTTACTGTTATATGTTTCAATACATATAAATTATTAACAAATAATTGCATATTTATATTTGTAATTATATTTATATTTGTGTAAAAGTTGATTATCAATATCCATAAACGACTGGACGTAAACTACTGTTTCACAAAGAAACCGCTGGCAATTTTTATTCAGAAATCGTAATATGTAAACAAAACTTAAAAGTAATCTGACACTCGATCAAAACGAGAACTCCCCATGTCAGTTTTTACTTTCCCTGCAATACATAGTAATGTGTAGGGAAAGTATTGGAATCATGTCGAAAATCGCAACTCGAGTTTTCGACGGATCTACACGTTTCGAGACCTCTAGAATACGAAAAAACTATTTTTAGCGTGACGTCTGTGTGTGTGTGTGTCTGTCTGTCTTTGCAATGTATGTATCCACTCTAACTCAAAAACTAATGGACCAAATTTCATAAAATTTGGTAGGTAAGTCACTTGTATGTAACCCTGGTGCTGATTAGTTTTTGGTACTATTCGAAATAAACCAAGCCGCCTTTTTTTGTGAAAAGGCCCTCAAAAATTGCCTGTATCCACTGTAACTGAAAAACTAATTGATCAAATTTTACAAAATTTGGTACATAAGTCACTTGTAGGTTACCCTGGTGCTGATTAGATTTTGATACGATTCAAGAAAGAAGAACCTGCATTTCTTTATGAAATGGCCCGCAAAAATTGTATTTTTCAACTCTAACTCAACTAATCGACAAAATTTCGTAAAATTTAGTAAATAAGTCACTTGCGGTCGACACTGGTGCTGATTCGATTTTTGTACGATTCGGCAAATAACAACCTGCCTCTTTTAAGGAAATGGCCCGCAAAAATTTTATGTTTCCGCACTAGCTAAAATACTAATTAACCAAATTTCACAGAATTTGGTAAATAAGTTACCTGTGGGACATTGGTGCTGATTAGATTTTGGTACGATTCGAAAAAGAACAACCTGCCTTTTTTTATGAAATGGCCCTTAAAAATCGCAAATATTTAAAAAAAGACTACTCATGTTAAAATGTATCAATTAAATGCTTGTTTTATACGTAATTTTTGACGAGGAAAAGAATAAGAACAACTCTATTACTCTAGGACTAACCGTTCTCGAGATATTTGAGATTTTTCGTATTTTTTTATGCCGCCTTTGGAAAAATGTCCAATTACCAAATAAAAGCAGAAATTGAATTGAAAATGCAAATTTAGTGTCATTTTGTACAATTAAACTCAATTTATTGAGTTCTTAAAGAAATAAAGAAAAAATGAATTTGAGTCTGCAGGGAAAGTCATGTGCTGCCCACATCAGATTTTTATTTTCCCTGAAATACATGGTAATGTATAGGGAAAGTATTGGGATCATGCCGAAAATCACAACTCGAGTTTTCGACGGATCTACACGTTTCGAGACTTCTATAATACGAAAAAACTATTTTTAGCGTGACGTCTGTGTGTCTGTCTGTCTGTCTGTGCAATGTATGTATCCACTCTAACTAAAAACTAATGGACCAAATTTCATAAAATTTGGTAGGTAGGTCACTTGGGTGAGACCCTGGTGCTGATTAGTTTTTGGTAGGATTCGTAAAAATAGAAACCGCCTTTTTTTGCGAAATGGCCAGAAAAAATTCATGTGTCCACTCTAGCTGAAATACTAATTCACCAAATTTCACAAAATTTGGTAAAAAATTACTTGTAGGATACTCTGGCGCTGATTAGATTTTGGTACGATTCGAAAAAGAACAACCTGCCTTTTTTTACGAAATGGTCCGCAAAAATCTAAAAAACACAAAAGACTACTTATACTCAAATGTACCAATTAAATTCTTGTTTCATACGCAATTTTTGACGAGGAAAAGAATATAACACACTCCATTATACTTTTGGACTAACCGGTCTCAAGATATTTGTGATTTCTTGCGTTTTTGTTATCCGATTTCTGAAAAATATCCAATTACCAAATAAAAACAAAAATTGTATTAAAAATGCAAATTGAGTGTTATTTGTGGCAATTAAACTCAATCTAATGAGTTATTAAGGAAATAAAGAAAATATGAGTTTCAGTCTGCAGGGAAAGTCATGTGCTGCCCACATCAGATTTTTCTTTTTCAAGGACTATCGAAGTTGTTTTAACCATTTGAAAGTTAGTACTTAGTACAATTTAAAAGCTTAATTTCAGTTCTCAATAATATCTAGTACATAAATATTTGTTGCATGAAAACTGTCATTTCAAGGCCTCTCCTTGTCAGAGAACAGCGTTTGAGGCAGCAGGATTTTCAGTATCAGACATGCTTTTAACATTCTGCAATCTAGCCTTATTCAGCTTGTGTATTAGCCTGCAATGTTTATACCCAGTCAAGTAGACTTTTAATAAATTTGTCAGAAAATTTTAAATACATTGAAGGCTTTCTGCACCTAAAACACTTCATGAAATTCCTGCAAGCATAAACAGAATTTAATTATTAATGTATTATTTCTTTAAGTATGAATATGAACAGTATCGCCGACAGAATTTTTGGACCCCTCTGCAGCAAATGTGTGGCCCCTTATTATTCCCTATGTTACAAGTTATTGGCCTTTTTTCATGAACTGTTTATGCGGTCCGGACCTACAAGTCTTCAGGGCCCCTGTGAAATGATTCTTTTTGTCTCCCCAGTTGGCGGCCTTGGGCATTATATATCAGTAAGGCATGGCCTACAATTATGACTGTCATACATCATACGATAACTACGATGACTTAAAGAAATCTGAGTCTTGTAATCTATTTTGTAATCTATCTTGTAATCTATTTTGATAGACCTGTTTCCATCAGATGAGCATAACATATACAATAGATACTTTGGGGCCCTAAAACTTAGGAACCTTTGAAAAATGTCCCTGTCCAGAGTTCTATCTCTATATGGGAGCCTCACATCGAATGGCAAATATCGTATAGTGGGCTCCTAAAATCGAATGTAAAATATAGCGTAGGAGGGGGGGGGGGGATGTAAAACATAAGGCCGACTAAACATGTTGCTTCTAGGCCCTAAAATTGTAACTACGCCACTTTTCAACCAAAATAATAGTCATAATTTTGCTAATTGATCTATTACTAAAAGGCCGATAGTTATAGTTTGGGCAAGACGAAGAAGGAACACAGATTAGACAAAAGGTTTTAGACCGAGGCCTAGTAGGCTCTATGGGGCCCCTGCAACCACAAAATATACAAAAACGAATAGACTAATAAAATATGTTACTGATTCTACCTTACCAACTTCAAACCCTATTCAGATTACAACTACTGAAATCTAAATGAAGGTAAATTTCAAAATAACACGAAATAATAAAGGAAAACGTAAGAGGGGCCAATTAATGATCATATGCGACTTTGCAATAATTAGCTTCAGAAAAAGTTATAAAATTCTTTAAAAAATATAAAAAAAGAAAGAAAAAGGATTAAAAAAGAAATTTTCTTTCCAGTTTTGAAGCCCCAAGCAGTCGCATGGATTGCTTGACGCCTCTGTGTGACTAGTAGATCTACTCTGTTGTAACAACAAAGAAGAGGGTTTTAGCATGGATTCGCTTTCAAAGCAAACTGAACTCAACCGTTTTCTTGTTTTTTGCAAAAATAGAGCCACAAATTTTCCGTCCCTAATTGGTGCCACTTGCCTCAACGATCCACATATGTCTGCCTCGAAGCGTCAATTCCGATAGTGGTGTCGCTATGGGGGTGCTGCTTCAAGACTTGAACAAAGAGCTAGAATCAGAGCTTGATTACACCTCGAAGGACTTGAAAGGAAAAGACCTTGTGCTAAAGTGCTCCAGTCCCCGAAGTATTTTCATTTTGTTGCCCAAGCTTCACAGGTGCATATAATGGTTTATAACAGAGCACTTAAATAGAGTATATTTTAAAAATAATTTTTATTGTAATAATAATTTAAAGTGTCACCGGTTCATTGTGTATGTGAGAATATGATATCATTTGAATTACGCTATGAATTTAAAGTATTAAAATACCATTTATTAATACTTATCAGCTGAATGCACACAATTCTTCGACGTTATTGGTAAGATTCGTTTTAATGATTGGTCTGCTTCTAACTTTATCTAATGCTAAATAATAACTTCTGCTCCTAACTTATGTAATAATTTCACATTAATATAAACATGATTTTTAAAGAAATTTTAGGAAACATTTTAGAATAACGTGTAAAAGGAAACTGTAGAAGTTTTAGAATTGTTATCAAGTTATACTATATCAGTTTCGTAAAATCCAGCGCAAATAAAGAAATTTTGATATGGGCAGCACATGACTTTCCATATGTAGTACAATGAATGCACTTTTTTCACATGATGTATAAGATCTACGTTACGGCACAATGTTTGTAATATTAAATTGCACAATGGACGCTTTTCTCGATGACAACATGTAAAATTATTTCGAAGTACCCAATTAATTTATGTTAAGCACAACTCTAAATGGACAATTATCAATATTGATAGCATACGCAATAAGCAATAGTCCACATATATTTCAATTAACTCTCCATTGTGGCGTCATTTTTGTTAACTTAGCTTCATTTTTTTGTTCGATTTTAACAATGTTTACGTTAATCTAGGGCAAAATATCAAAGCTGGTGTTCTTTTGCTAAATAAGACACCACTATATAAGTCAAAAGCTAAATAAGTTACTACGTACTTCACATATCTCGCCTAGCGTTACATACAGACAGAGGGAAGGGCATTTCTTATATATAAATGACTGTTGACGAATTGTTAGGCGTCAAAATTATTATGCAATGCATCTTTTGTCGTGAATGGAACGTACTAGACCCACGAGAATGATGTTAAAAAATTTAGCTCAGAATACTATATGTAGAAGTAAATAGATTTCACAGTAGTTTATAAGGTTTAATTTTATGTAATTTTTTGACACATTTTTTTGAAAAAGTGCAATATATCGAGAACATATATTTCAAGAAAAATCGAAAACGCCTCTAAAGTTCTAGACCACGGGAAAAAAACAGAACCTGACAAGCAGGTCCCAAAAAAACCCAATCTTAACAACAGAAAGAAAAATTTAAGGGGATTTAGACAGGTCTCAAATACTGTCGTAAAGGATAGCTATTCTATCAATTACTCTAGTAGATTCTCTTAATTTAGGGAGGGGGGCTCGCTGAAGGAAATCTCTCTGATATCCGTTTCTTTCGAAACGGACTATCAGGTCAATGACCTCCAGCCAGTCATCTCTGGTAGGATCATTCCCTTCAAGAGGGGGCTTGTTAGCATTAAAATTGACGACTTGGTTTTTGGGGACAGTTTTAGTGGGAAGCTTAGGAAAGTCCTGATCATTGTGCTGAAAGCGCCCCCGTGGAAGCGCCCCAGATATACTACGCCCCAGGCAGGTGTTTCCTAACCTTTGCTTGCCGGACGGCGGAGAAGGCGACCATTACACCCTGGAAATGCCTCGGCAAACCTGGAGTGAAATGGAGAATCCTGATTCGTCCTCCCCGGCGAGCTCTCAATCCTTTGTTATACCTTGCTTTGCCCGCGTATTTGATGCGTGGGGCTGTAGGAGAGCCAATTCACGCCGTACACAGATACACAGACTGCTGAACACGACAAACACTAACATTATTGTACCGTCGACACCAACCTGCTTCTCAGGCGCCAACGGCTCATTTATAGACTTTGTCCTAACGCGAAACACAGATTACGCTCATACTATTAGTACCCTGGATGAATTCGACTCGGATCATCTGCCGGTACTGGTGACATTCGACCTGAACACACCTCTTCCAGCCTCTGTGGGACAAGAGAGGGTCAACTGGGAAGTGTTCAAAAGAGCACTCTTCGAGCCGCACTTAGCAGTACCTAACATAATGAGCACGGCGGATATTGACTCTGCCACGCACACACTCACAACAGAAATCAAGAGAGCAATTGCCTCTGCCACAACACATCGTGAGTCTCCAAAAATGCCCACTCTTTCCCACCATGTCAAACAATTAGTCAGGCAAAGAAATAGAATACGTAAGACATGGCAGGCTAACAGAGACCCCGCCCTTAAAAGGGAGCTTAACAGACTCACGTGCAAAGTCAGGGAAAAAATTGTCGCAGAAAAACAGCAACAGTATAAAGAAATAATCGAATCCCTTAGCCCAGAAGACGTATCGCTCTGGCAATTCGCAAAATGACTCAGGAAACCTCAAATTAAGCTCCCGCCACTAATAGATGGTACTAAAATCGCGTACTCAGACGAGGAAAAAGCCGAGGCACTCGCAAGCCATTATGAAAAACAATTCCAACCAAACCACGATCTAATGTGTCAGGAAACCCTAAGAATGGTTAGTCAAACTTTAAATAACTTCAGGAATTGCCCGGTAACGGCTGAGATTGACCCAGCCACCCCGCAGGAGATAGCAGAAATTATTAAAAATCTCAAAAACCGTAAAAGCCCAGGGCACGACAAAATCAGAAATATTGCGGTCAAAAACCTACCCTTAAACGTAATATGTTACTTGACTATCTTAATAAATAAAATATTAAAACTAAACTATTTCCCCAAAGAATGGAAGGAAGCGATAATTATAACAATCCATAAGCCTGGTGAGGATGCCACAATTCCAGCCAACTACAGACCAATTAGCTTGCTACCGACACTTAGTAAAATTACTGAGAAAATTATTCTTAAGAGACTGAACACGCACCTTAGTGAGAATGACATTATCATTCCGGAGCAGTTTGGATTTCGGCCAAAGCACTCCACCACTCATCAATTGCTGAGAGTGGTAGAGTACATATCTTCTGGTCTCAATAACAAGACACCCACAGCTGCGATTTTTCTGGACATACAAAAAGCCTTTGATAAAGTATAGCACTGTGGATTAGCGTACAAGTTGATCACTTTAAAAGTCCCTGACGCTCTTGTCAAGCTTTTAATCTCATACTTAAATAAGAGACACTTTCAAGTCAGAGTAGGAGGTAACTTATCTACACCCAAGCTCATTAAAAGTAGTGCACCGCAAGGTTCTATCCTGGGCCCGACACTCTTTAACATATACCTGAACGACATCCCTAGGACTTCAAACACAGAGCTGGCACTCTATGCAGACGACAGTGCGATACTTGCAAAACACCCTTATGTCTCAGTAATGCACAGACAGCTACAACAACACTTAGACATATTCCAAACTTGGCTGGAAAAATGGCGAATAAAATTAAATCCCAATAAATGTCATTGGATTTATTTCTCTAGAAAACGTAAACCTCCGCCGCCTCTGTACATAAACAACCATGCCCTAAAAGCGGAAAAATCTACTAAATACCTAGGTGTAACGATAGATTCCCACCTAACCTGGAAACAGCACGTAACGAACTTAATCAAAAAAGCGTATATGGCCACAGGAGCCTTATACCCAATGATAGGAAACGGAAATCTAAGTTATCAAAATAAACTCCTGATTTATAAATCGGTCATCCGCCCGGGAATGCTGTATGCAGCACCCGTATGGGGATATGCCTGTAAAACTACAATAGACCTCCTAGAGACAAAACAAAACAAAATCCTACGGATTATCAGGAAAGCTCCCAGGTACTTAATAAACTCGATAATTAGGAATGACTTCAAAATAAAAACTGTTAGAGCCCAAATTAAAAAGCTAGCGCTTAAATTTTACAGAAATTTGCCATCCGTTCCAAACGAACTGTTATTCAATCTGCATGACTATGATCATCGCAAGGCCAAATCTCGTAAGAGACCCCGCGCTGTTCTAAACATCGATAATCGGAATTAAAAGATCCCACCTCAAACATCTGATTTTTAAATAAAACTCGCGACTATTATTTTATAAAAAAAAATATTCTAAACTCTATACTGCCAAAATGCTAGGTAACCCTTAGATCTGCATCAACCCCCCAAACTGCTTAAACTCTAAATGTGCAACAAACTGCCACACTAGGAGCTAGGACAAATAATAAAAAGCTCGAACCTCCAATTAGGGTCACTGAATTAATGTCACAGTTTGACGATAAGAACCACATATTGAAACTGGAGATTAAAGGCGCTTCGCGCCTGGTGCTCTGTCTTGTACGACACTACGACCTTTCTCCCGCGTATTTGATGCCAGCCCGGTCTTCTTGTATGTCAGCAAACGCTGACTCTGGATAGCACTGTTGCTTCTGTAAATAACTTGAACTGTATTTTTATTTAAACTGTTTAATTTATTTGTATTGTGTGCCTGATAAGGGCCTTCTTTTTTCGCAGCACGAGTGACTGTCTTGTAAAATTTGTAAATTGCAATCGTAATTCTTTAAAGTGTATTTCTCTGAGTTCTAAACTGGTAAACTTTTTCTGTAAACTTAATTTACACTTTTATTGTCTAAACTTAAGTTTAATCCTAAATGTATTTGTAAACTTAAATTTATTATTGTAAACTGTAATTTCTTTATGTAAAACTGTAAATTTCGCTCTGCACTTCTGCAGGATTTCCTATTGGCCCGTCAGTCCTTGGCCCCGCCCACCCCTTCTCTTTCAGCCACCACAGCTCAGTACTCTGCCATACAGCCACTCCAAGACGAAGGCGGCACACCATCAGCCGCCACTGACTTCTACTCAGCACCATTCCATAAAGATGTGTGCATATTGCTATCAAAACTCCATGAGACAACTACATACAGAGACATTTGTATATTCTGATGTAGGCGTAAGGGACCTTCGGTCCCATGGTAGCCCGAAAGTAAGCGTCTTGGCTGGCTTGTGCTGAAAAGCAGAAGCATATGTTTTTGTACTATCGGCAATTTTGCTAGTAAAGATACGGGGTTGAGCAGTCCTAGGTTTAGGAAATTTTGGCAGCCGCGATAACTTGCGGGTTGCACTCCACCACAATTTGCACAAGTGCATTTAACCTCAGGCCTTTTGGGGCATTCAAAAGAACGATGATCGCCCGCACACTTTACGCATTTGGGCGGAAGATGACATGAGTTGGCCGCATGGTGCCATTTTTGACAAAAAAAGCACTGAGTACTGGCGCCCTCTGTATCTCTCGATTTTAATTTCAACTCCTAGCAGCTTGATAACTTAATAAATTTTCATGTTAGTCGGGTTTTTGTCTAACTGGATGTAAAAGAGCGCCATCATTATTATGTTAGTTTTAGGTCCCTTGTAGAGCTGAGTGACACTTTTAATTTGGAATCCTCCAACTTCTAGCTTTTCCTTGATTAAATCAACATTAGTGGGTACAGGAAGCCCCCTGATAACTACTTTTAATGGTTTATCCTCATTGAGGAGGAAAGTCCTGAAGGAGATTTTGTCATTAAGTAGTCTTCTTTGCACTTCAATGAATTCATTTCTCGTATCAACATCAATTTTAAAAAGATTACCCCTCAGACTGCTTACGATTGAAGACGCAACTGATTTAGGTAATCATACCAGTTTGGGCTGGAACAATAAAAAGGGGGGGGGGCGGCGTTCCTTTTTAGGAATTTCCTCAACATTTGCTGCGTCAGGCGCAGGAACCTCAGTGTCAAGAACAGACTTGATCGTGGAAAGGGAGGGATGGGGCACAATTTTAGTAACTTTAGCAGAGTTCATCAGGATCGAGGAGGAAGTGCTTGCTAGCACTAGCGCTAGGTTTTTCAGCTGGGTTGGCAGAGTTGGTAAAATTTTCAAAGACTTTCATAACATCAAGTACCTCTCTGGATAACTCGATTTTGGAATTCGTGCCTGAGCACGTGGTCTGAGTCGGCAAGGAGGGATCAAGAGACATCGCTGGTGAGGAGGAGACAACAGAAATCCCATGAGAAAAACGCATGGGGGGAGGCTCACCTGAGAGATCCATACTAGCTGCGTTATCCAACGCTACTTCCATCTCTTTCTCCATAGCAGCTGCAAAAGCCATTCTTGCCTTGTGATGTCACTAGGCGAGTTATCAACTATGACGCAAAGTTCATCAAAGTCAAAAACAGAGTTCTGGAGCTTCTCTAGATCAGGTTTTCCCCTATTGGGAAAATCTTCAGGAAAAGCATGACATTGTTCCTTGAACTTTCTCCAATCAGCCATGCACAAATCAGATCCGAAGACCTTCTTCAAAGCAGTGACTGAAACAAGCACATGTGAAAGATCCATTTCGAGAACAAAATCCCCATCATCTTGACCTCAACATAAATGTAACCCCAAAATAATGCCTTGGAAAACGACAAACGTGACGATATCCTCCGCATATAAATGTAACCCCAGAATAATGCCAAGCGTTGACTATTGGCGATGAACTGACGTCACGGTCGGTCTTAGGGGAGCTCTAGACAGCAACGGCGCATTTGCGGAAGCTCAACCGGAGATTTTAATAATTGAATTTGAATCAGAAATATTTTTAACGCGATCATTTTGTATTGAATATTATTGTAAGCTACTTATACTGTGAGAAAGTGAAAGAGTTTTTCTTTGTAAAAAGTACAAACTGCTTTTAAATAAAAGTACGCATTTTATTTGTTTACATGACCTTTTTTGATAATCAAATTTCGAAGATTTTAGTTGCAACCAGAAAAAGAAGATTGAGGCTGTAGACCGGAAGACATTTCTTACACAAAGTAGCTGTAACCCACATCAGATGGAGCACACCATTAAATTATTTGAATGTGAAATATGTCAAAAAGCATGCTCAAATAAAGGTATTTTAATTACACACAAACTTGTACATACAGGTGAAAAGCCTTTTGCATGTGAAATATGCCACCAAGCATTTCAACGAAAGGCTTCTTTAAACAAACACAAACTTGTACATACAGGTGAAAAGCCTTTTGCATGTGAAATATGCCACAGAGCATTTAAACAAAAAGGTCATCTAATTACACACAAACTTGTACATACATGTGAAAAGCCTTTTGCATGTGAAATATGCCACCAAGCATTTCAACGAAAGGCTTATTTAAACAAACACAAACTTGTACATACAGGTGAAAAGCCTTTTGCATGTGAAATATGTTGCAAAGCATTCGCACAAAAGAATACTTTAAATATACACAAACTTATACATACAGGTGAAAAGCCTTTTGCATGCGAAATATGCCACAAAGCATTTCAACATAAAGGTCAGCTAAATACACATGAACTTGTACATACAGGTGAAGAGCCTTTTGTATGTGAAATATGTCTCAAAGCATTCACACAAAAGGCTAATTTAAATAAACACAAACTTGTACATACAGGAGAAAAGCCTTTTGCATGTGAAATATGCCACAAAGCATTTCAACTAAAAGATCATCTAAATAAACACAAACTTATACATACAGGTGAAAAGCCTTTTGTATGTGAAATATGTCTCAAAGCATTCACACAACAGGCTACTTTAAATAAACATGAACTTGTACATACAGGTGAAAAGCCTTTTGAATGTGAAATATGCCACAAAGCATTTCAACAAAAAGGTCAGCTAAATGCACACAAACTTGTACATACAGGTGAAAAGCCTTTTGTATGTGATATATGTCACAAAGCATTCACACGTAAGGCTACTTTATATAAACACAAGTTTATACATACAGGTGAAAAGCCTTTTGCATGTAAAATATGCCACAAAGCATTTCAACGAAAAGATAAGCTAAATACACACAAACTTGTACATACAGGTGAAAAGCCTTTTGTATGTGATATATGTCGCAAAGCATTCACACGTAAGGCTACTTTAAATACACACAAACTTGTACATACAGGTGAAAATTCTTTTGCATGTGAAATATGTCTCAAAGCATTCACACAAAAGGCTACTTTAAATAAACACAAACTTGTACATACAGATGAAAAGCCTTTTAAATGTCAAAAACCCAGACCACCCGACTCGCCCTAGGAAATAAAGTATTTACACAAAAGGCTACTTTAAATAAACACAAACTTGTACATACAGGTGAAAAGCCTTTTGCATGTGAAATATGCCACAAAGCATTTCAACAGAGAGGTCAACTAAATACACACAAATTTGTACATATAGGTGAAAAGCCTTTTATATGTTGTTGTTGAGACCCAGACCGTCCGACCTACCAGAAAGGTGTAAGGTGACTGTTTGGACGGCCGGGATGTGCCATCCAATTTGGACCGGAACCCAGTGGGGGAGGCATCCACAGGCACCGTACCCTCCTTTCCCTACCACCAGCCTCTCAAAAGGACTTACGGACCCACATGTTTAATGTGATCGTACTCCGCGTGAACACTGTGGCAGTTTTGGCAGTGGCTGGAATCGAACCCGGGCCTACCGAGTGCAACTCCAGCATGCTAACCAATGAGCTACCGCACCCCAGCCTTTTATATGTGAAATATGTCCAAAAGCATTTACAAGAAATGGTGAATTAAATGCACATAGATTTGAACATACAGGTATAAACCTTTTTTCTGTGAAATATGTTGGAAAGCCTTCACAAAAAGAACTTCTTTAAAAACACACAAACTTGTTCATACAGGAGAAAAACCTTTTGTGTGTAAAATATGTCAGAAAACATTCAGATTAATACAAAAGTTAAATATACATAAACTTGTTCATACAAATGAGAAGCTTTCAGTGTGTAAATTATGTCCAAAAGCCTTCATATGAAAAGGTGATTTAAATGCACATAGATGAAGGCATACTGATGAAAAACCATTTGTGTGTGAAATATGTCGGAAAGCATTCAGAATAAAACAGAGTTTAAATAAACATAAAATTTTACATACAGATGAAAAGCCTTTTGCATATGAAATATGTCACAAAGCATTTAAAACAAAAGATAATCTAGATGAACACAAATTTGTATAGGTGAAAAGCCGTTTAAATGTGATATGTGTCCGAAAGCATTTATACGAAAAAATTATTTAAATGCACATACAAGTAAATATTCATTTGTTTGTGAAGTATGTGGGAAAACATTCAGTTTAATAAGTTCTTTAAATAAACATAAACTAGTGTATACAGGTGAAAAGCCTTTTATGTGTTGTTGTTTAGACCCAGACCGCCCGACCTATCACAAAGGTGTAAGGTAACCATTTGGACGGCCGGGAAGTACCACCCAATTTAGACCGGAACCCAGTGGGGGGTGGCATCCACAGGGACCATACCCCCTATCACCAACCTCTCGGAAGTGACTTATGGACCCACATGGTTAATGTGATTGTACTCCGCATGAACATGGCGGCAGTTGTGGCAGCGTGTGAATCCAGCGTGCCACACCACCAGGCTACTGCACCCAAAATGTGCCTACAGCATGCAGTGTTCCCAGGTGGTCACCCACTCAAGTACTAAACGCGCCCGATGTTGCTAGACTTTAATGATGTAACGAGAACCAGAGTTTTCAGCACGGTAGGGCCTTTGGCAGCCTTTTATGTGTGGAATATGTCAGAAATCATTGAAACAAAAAGGTAATTTAATATCACTCAAGTTTATTCATCCAGGTAAAAAACCTTTTGTATGTGAAATATGCCATAGATCATTCAGTAATTTAAATACTCTCAAACTTGTACATACAAGTGAAAAGCCTTTCGTTTGTGGAATATGTCAGAAAGCATTCAGACAAAAAAGTTCTTTAAATTCACACCAACTTGTTTCCCGACCGTCCAAACAGTTATCTTACACCTTTCTGGTAGGTTGGATGGTCTGGGTTTCAACAACAACAACAACAACTTGTTTATACAGGTGAAAAACCTTTTGAGTGTGAAGTATATCTAAAAGCATTCAAAAATAAAAGTTCTTTAAATTCACACCAACTTCTTCATACAGGTGAAAAGCCCTTTGATTGTGAAATATGTCAGAAAGCATTCACAAATAAAAGTGATTTAAATCATCACAAACTTATTCATACAGGTGTAAAACCTTTTGTATGTAAAATGTGTCAGAAAGCATTGAGAAAGAAATGCGATGCAATTCGACACAAACATGGTCATACAGGCGAAAAACCTTTCGTTTGTGAAATACGTCAGAAAGCATTCACCTGAAAATATGAGTTAGATAAATATACATATATACATACAGGTGAAAAACCATTTGTGTGTGAAATATGTCAGAAAGCATTCAAACTAAAAAGGTCTATAAATTCACACCAACTGGCTCATACAGATGAAAAGCCTTTTGAATGTGAAATATGTCAGAAAGCATACTAACGAAAAGCTAATTTAACTATACATAAAAGTAAACATCCAGGTTAAAAACCATTTAAGGCTTAAATATGTGAAAGTATTCTCAAAAATAGGTGCCTTAAATAGACACAAACTTGGTCATACAGGTGAAAGTCATTTAAGTGTGAAGTATGTCTAAAAGCATTGAGATGAAAATGTTTAAATACATATAACCATATATACAGGTCAAAAGCAATTGTATGTGAAATATGTCAAAACAGCCATACAAAAAGGGGATTTCAATACACAGAAACTTGTTTATACAGGTGTAATAGCTTTTGTATGTGAAATATGTCAGAAAGCATTTTCAAGAAAGAGGGATTTAAATATGCATAAATGTGTACATGCTGGTGAAAAACCATTTGTGTGAAATATGTTATAAAAGCATACTGACAAAAAGCTGATATAACCACACATAAAAATAAATATACAGGTAAAAAAACATTTGTGTGTTAAATATGTCAAAGTATTCTAAAAAATATGTGATTTAAATAGACACAAACTTGATCATATAGGTGAAAAGCGAAATGTAGATGAAATAAATTTTGTATGTTAAATATATTAGAAGGCATAAAAATGCTCAAGCAGATGAAAAGCTATTTGAGTGTGAAATATATCAAAAGCTTTCGCATGAAAAGAGAACTTAAATACACATAAGCATCTATATATCAGAGTCCCCTATGATGTATTAGAATAGCACAGTGCCCTGCCTCCCCTTTTGTTAGGAAAACATAATACCCTTAACTTTTTGTTAGATGATGACACCTGTACTTAACATTTGTTAAGAGAGGAGTGTTTGGCCTCAAATGAAAATCAACCAGTCTTTGAAACACTCCCAATTGTGAAGGCCTGACCCCACCCATGCACAAACGATCACTAGCCCACAGAAAACAATTTTTAACTAGGAAACACATTATCTATTAAAATAGCCTGTTTTGTGCAGAGTCTGTATCACCGAGTTATGGATTCTAGAAGGAAAATCAAAATAGCCAAATTTTGACAATTAAGTAGACAACACCACCTGAGTGACACCATGTGAAGGGAGGTAAAAGAGCATCTCAAAGGGGGCCAACAACAGTCTTAAGTATTCCGAGCCCTAAATGCCAATTGTTCCACAATTCCGCCTGTGGAACTAGTACTAAAGTGAATGAATAGTATTGGGAAGACAGTAAGTGGACGTTCAATGGTTGCAACTACTCAGGATAAGTGCTTTGTGATGTTTTGTGTTTACAAGCACGATGCCACAGGTCATTACACATCAGATTGCTTCGAACCTTGCAACGTCTATAGGAAAAGCAGTCAGCCAGTAATTTGTTGATAGCAGGGCACCTGGAGCAGAGATCCGTATCCCTAATCCAGTAACATATATGTGGGTCACAGTCTTCCACTGAACCTAATCTTTCAATAGAGATCAGTAATGCTTATAAAACAAGTTAGGAGTAATAAACAAAGAATGCTGTAACCAGTGGTCTGAGAAATATATATATATGTACTATATGATCAAAAGTAACCGGACACTTTGGATACTAGAATGTTTTTTGAATTTCTAAACAAATATGTAGCGAAGTGTTGTGTAACTCTGGTGATGGATGAACATGCTTGAACGTACACTTTCCAGTAAAGTTTAGGTGACTTGTGCATTTTGGGGACCATCAAGATATTGAAAAAGGGGGAAAATATATTTAATCAATTTTGCTTACAATATCGATAGGTTTCAATCAAATTTCACAAAACTTACAGAACATTTGTCAATATCCAAGAAAAACAATATACTTCTATTTGAAATTAAAACATTAAATATACGATGAGATATAAACATTTGAAGAAACACAGTTTTTACTGCGCAGGCACAAAACACAACAATAGTTTTCTTCCATAATTTTGTAGTGAATACTGTATGGTAACTTCTATAAAAAATCTGGAATATTGTGAAAATTCATGATATCGATAATATAGTGATCAGTTTTTCTCTGACTCTCTGAAAGTACCTAGATGATAAAGGGGTTTCCACAAATTGGCATTTTAAATCGTAAATCATAGGATAGTTAATGGATAGTAAATCATAGGATAGTTAATTATATTTTAGAAATAAATATAATTAACTAATATACTAAATACAGGTGTGGCAGCAGACTTTTGATCATTATTTGCATAATATTAGACTAGTTCAATTTCAAAACAGGGGTGTACGATAAATTTTTAAAATGTCAATTTGTGGAAACACCCTTATCATTCAGGTACTTTTAGAGAGTCAGATTAAAACTGATCACTATATCGTCGATATCTTTGTGAATTTTCATGATATTTCAGTGGATTTTTTATAGAAGTTGCCTTATAGTATTCACTATAAAATCATGAAAGAAAGCAATTACTGTGTTTCATGCTTGCACAGTAAAATCTTAGTTTCTTCAAATGCTTATATCTCATCGATGCTTTATCATTTCTTCAAATGCTTATATCATTCAATGCTTTAATTTTCAATTATAGTGTTTTCCTTGGGCGTTAACAAATGTTCTGTAAGTTTCGTGAAATTCGATAGAAACCTATGGATATTGTAAGCAAAAAACATGCAACAAAATTTGGCTTTTTTTAAACAAACATTTATATCTTCATGAATATACGTTTTTGTTTTATGAAACTGCTTATACTCATTGAACAAAGCTAGTTAACTAGTTTGTGAAAGTTACAAATCATTTCCAGCTTTTTATGATACAGTTTGATCAAATATATTTTTATTGTTTTTTAATATCTTGGTAGTCCTCTAAATGCACAAGTCACCTAATCTTTACTGGAAAGTGTGCTTTCAAGCATGTTCTTCACATCACCAAAGTTACAGAACACTTCGCCAAGTATTTGTATAGAAATTCGAAAAACATTGTAACATCCAAACTGTCCAGATATTTTTGATCATATAGTGTATATATATATATATATATATATATAGGAAAGATATGATAATAATAATCAATTCCAAGTAATTATGAAATATTAAAATCACCAAAGCAGTTAAACCATGTCTACAATGCTGATAAAAGAAATGAACAGCGTTGGCTCAATTTTGGAGATTAACCAGACTTAGATTCATCGTCAGGATTGAGCATCATATTCTAATTAACCCAAACGCATGCTTGTTTCGAATTTAGCAATAGTAAGTTACTATAAATACCAAAATGCAGACTACAAGCATTAAAAGAGGAAATATTATTAGGAATTCAAGAATTACCATGATCCATGAGGCAAGAACCCAGCTGGCACATGTATTGAAAATTAGGGTTGCACCGAATATTCGGTTGGTATTCGGTATACTGCCTATTCGGCAGTCAAACCGAATATCCGGTTCGGTATGTTCGGTATCCGGTTCCTAACCGAATAGTAAAAAAAAATTGAAATATTGACAATTGGTAAAGCACATTTTTTATACAATGAATGAAAGTTATAGTATCATAGTACAAAATTAATTCAAATTTTATTTACCAATATTATCATATTTAAAATAATTTTAATGTAAAAGAAAACACTCTGATATTAATTTTTTTTTCAATTTTTCTTAAATCTTATCACACCTTAACCTTACTAACTCGTTTAAATATGAAACAGTAATCAGAAAACAAAACTCATAATATTACGTGTTCAAAAATATAACGGTTAAATTTTTATAAAATATGCAGCTAAAAAAAAATCAATAATTATTTCACCAATATTAAAAAACGGTGAAGGTGATTAATATATAAAAAGAAAACACTTGAATAAATATTCAATTTTGCAGTATTTTAATTTCGATAGAGATAGATAAGATACTGAGGGTGCCATAGATGTTCTTCTGTATCCATTAAAATGTGTCAAATAAGATAACCAAAGAATTTCTCTGTGTGTGGCCCCATTGTAGTCAACCCTTCTAATTTCTTTCATGATTTTTGAAGAAAAGATTACTTTGTTGATCCTTTTGTCACATAGCGGGTTCACCTATCTGTAACTGTTTAGTTATCTATCAATATCTACTCTGTTGTAGTTTGCAAGACCAGGTGTGACAACAACATAAAAAAGAATGGCTAGACATTCTGGCAAAGTATCCTTTGCGCTTTAAAAAGAAAAATGATTTGGCAATGTTTGAATTTGACTGCTCAGTTTCAATTTTGATAAAATTATTTACCAGTTACATTACAGAAGAGACTAAGATAGCAAAAATTCACTTGAATAAATTGTAATTCTAATGTGTATGATATTTTACGCAATTTGGGTTCGTATGTAAGGTTAATGCAAGATTCTCTATAATATGAAGCCATGATTATCACATATCAGAAATTAACTATCAATTATCAATATATGTAGATAAACATAAACCAAATTAGGTAGCCATTTACTATATTAATTTGCTTTTGGAATGATTTATTTTATTTTTTATTTATTTTAAATTAATAATTATACTTTATGTAATTGCAAATAAATTTAGGATTTTAAATGTAAATGCATTTAAAAAAGGCACGAAACATTTTCTATTTTAAATTGGCATAAAATAGAAATGTTACCTTTAAAAAATTTAACCGAATATTCGTTATTCAGTATTCGTTATTCGGCAAAAAATGGTATTCGGTGCAACCCTGTTGAAAATGAACAGTTGAGAAAAAAGTTGATATGCAACCAGGAGAAGGAGGAGGACAAGATAGACTAGGGGAAAGGGGGGAACAATTTGAAGTGATCTTCCCTGAAACCCATTCAGGGAGTTAGAGTAGGACACAGGACAATCAATAACATTAAGGTATACAGGATGAATCAGAATCATAGATGAAAAATCTTGCTATAAAATGATTCACAGAAGAATTGAATAAACGAGTATGCCATTAACACCATTATAAGGGGACTCAAATCGTAGTATCAAACTGCTAAAGTTACATATTTTTAGCGAAAATAATATTCTAAACATTAAATATTTATGTATCTTATTTTCAAATTTTTCTTTTTTTTACATTTTTTTAGTTTATTTTATTATTTTTCACTTTTATATAATTAATAATTAAATTTTGTTTTTATGCCATAGTTGGGAAAGTTGTCTTGATGTTATCGAGTGGTAGTTAATACACTAAATTGATAATTTCAATTATGAAATTGGGAGGATATGCATTATTAGTTGCAGTATTTAATAATTCTATAAAATGTGCTAATTTATAATTGTCATCACAAATTTTATTGATTCGAAGGACCTGATTTGATATAATATTTCTAAGCACTGATATATGCAAACAGTCAAAGTTTTGAATTTAAGAAGTATTAAAATTAAAATCTTGTCTTTTATAAGTTATAATTATAGCCAGATCATCTATATCAATATTGTTGCACAAATCTTTAAAATCAAAAGTATAAATACTATGGATATTAGTAATAGTTCTTAATTGCTTAACTAATTCTAAACTGTTTTTCACAATATGACTATTATTTGAGATGTCATCTGACAAAGAAATTTTATTTAAAATTTTTAGTAATAATTTACCAGCATTATTAGTAATATAAGAATTATGCTCAGTTGTTATAGTTTGAAAAGTTACAGGGGATTTATTAATCTTGGGTACTAAAACAAGATGTGGAATGTTATTACAACTATTTTTTTTTTTAGATGGATTTGCTTATATTTGGCTGATATTCTATTAGATAAGATTTTAAATTTAGTATTATGTAAATTATAGATAGAATTGTTAAGAATGTATAACTTAGGGGTACTTATAGAGTAATATTCACAAATGATAGAGTAGTTACTATTAGCGCTATCGACATAAGTAATAACAAAATCATTTTGAATTTATTTAATATCCATTTTAATTGAACTTAGTTTATATCATTTATTAATTTTCTGAATATATATAGTGATTTAAGTATTGCTCTATTAACCCTTTGCCTATGGTTCATGCGCCCATGTGTTGACTGCGAACTTGCATTCAAGGACGGTAGTCACGCATTCACGTCAAAAAAAACTTTACCCGAAAGGACGCCAGTCACTGATACATATTTTCATATGGAACATTTATATTTTAATTCATTTGTGTACTAGATGGTGTTAAATGTCCATGCGAACAACTCCAATGTATTTTGCAAATACTTGACCTTGGCATAGGGGGATCCAATGAATCATCTCTCCATCTGGAGTGGTGAAGCATAGTTTTATAATATTAACAAATAGAACACTTCTCGTAGCCTCTGCAATTTTATAATTAAGTTTCGGTTCTCGTTTTGACTTTAGCATAATGATTTCAATTGTGAATCATAGAAATATAAGAGAGTACATTTTGTAAGTTTGGGTTTTAGAGGAGTGTGCGGCACTGAAATTATTAGGTTATTTCAGATAAAAGAATGGCTGGGCCAAGACATTTCCTTTCAGTGGAAGAATATACTCATATGATAAACGAATCCGGCATTAATAAATGTGATACAGAAAGTAAAGATTCATTTAACTGTAGTATTTCTTAAAATGAATCTGAAAATGCAAGTAACTCTTCAGAGCCTGAGCGTCAGGGGCAATTATTCAGAGGGGCCACGTGAACCCCCTTGATCAAGCACCTCAAATTATTTTTATAGATTAATTACAATTTTTAAGGAAATTTTTCTGAATTTTATTTCAATCGAACGTCGATTTATTAGAAATAATTAATGAAATTGTCACTAGATGGCAGCACTAAAGCCTTGACTCTCAAAAAAGTCTCCTGTGCTCATTTCATACCACGTTAAATCTATAAGGGAAAATATTGAATAACAGGGAAATATAAGGGATTTTTAATGAGGACCGCATCCCTTTATCGCCTCTGGCACATAGAACGAATGAATGGTATGTTAATATAACGGCAATAGAAATTCAAGTTAAAAAAACAGACATTGCAATATTGCAATCTAGTGTGTGCCTCGTCGTAGTCCTCATTTTACACCAAAGAAGAAACGAATACTGTAAACGACTTCTCTAATTTGGTCTCGAATTTTTCTTGATAAATGTATGTTCATGAGAATTGTATTTGTGGCATATCCGTGTGTTGTGACTCATCACAACACGTTTTAATTTTACTATTCCAAATTACCTTTTTTTTATAATTCATTAAATATTTTATTTTACTTTAAATTTATTATTCAAAATTATCTTATTCAAAATTGCTTTTATTTTATATTTTCATTAATAGGCCAATTGTCTCTTTTACTAAATTAAATTATAGCGTGCTGCTATCCATTCATATTTTTATTCGTACGGTGTACGCCCTCTCCATATACTACGGCAAAGCAGCATCCCTTTTGACATTGGCAGGGTTTTCTAATTATGGAGGAGATGGAATTTTTAACCTCCCTAGTTGCACAGAAGTTAAATTTATTTTTACTGATGGCAACATCCGGTTAGACGGGAATTTTCCCTCTGTGTAAAGAATGCTGACTCGCTCTTCTCTTAAATTTTCCTGGTGAGTGAAGGTGTGTTAGTTGAGAACCCCCTTTGGGGGGTTATCTATTTTCGTGCCCTGAGTGTTTTTTATTGATATGCATAAACATTCATGTATTTTTAAGGAACTGTAAAAGTAAAGAAAAAAATTTGATATAATAATGTTTAGTCAATTTAAATTAGTTAAAAAAAAGAAATTTAATTCAATTGGAAATATATATACATTTTTTTTTATATATATGTAGGAAATTATGCAATTAATGAAATTAAAATTTAAATGATATAGCTAATTTTTAATTTAGTGACTGCTAAAAATATATATAAAATGTTTTACATGATGATAGTAATATTCACAATTCAAATTAAAATAAAATAATAATGAAAAGATATTTTTTTTAATGGATGTGTGTTAATTATTGTAAATTCATTGTGTATTGTATAAAATTTGAAATTAATTTTAACCTTAACAAATCAAAATTTTTTTTAATGTCATCATTGATTTTTCTTTTGTGAATAAAATCAAACTGTTTTGTTACTGAAAGGAAATTAAGATTGGTGACTGGAAAAAATTGTTTTTGATAACTTTATATCTTCATGGTATCTGACCTTAGACAGTATATTTTTTATTTATCTTTTGAAGCTGGTCTTCATTAGTGTAAATTGTTTCTAATTTACTTTGCTCAATTTTGAAGAAAATTGTGGAGAATTCTTTGCAGCTGTCCTCCACATTCAGGTCTATTTTATGAATCTTTTGAGCAAACTAAACTTAAATCATTAATTTTGCTAGAAAAATTTTTCAGCAATAACAATAGAAATTTTTTTTTTAAATACTGTTTAACTATTAAATATAATTTTAAAATATAGGTATAAAATAAACATAAAGTGTTTAAATTATTTTATTTATCTGTGTTAAGTTTTAATTGTAGTAAATATTAAATTTACAGATATGTAATTTTTTTGTTTGTGTATGGTGATTTTTTAATTTCAAATATAATGAGCGGCTTTTGTTTTGGGAAATTTTTGTAATTCATCGAAATTTTCACTGGAAACATAGGCTAGTGTTTTTTTTTTGCTCTTTTTGCAATTCACTTCCAATCAGGGAATGATTAAACAATAAGCAAATAATTATTTGATAGTTAATTCATAATCATATGTATTGTCAGTTTTTAAATCATAACTGATATATTTATTGTTATTATTCTAGAAATGAATTTTTTGTGTTTATTTGTGTATATTTTTTGTGTGTACTCTATATTTAATTGTATTATGTGTTCTTTATTTGAATTGAAAAAGGTAATCTAAAATTAATTTTAATTGGTTAAATTTAAAGTGTGGCAAGCAATGTTAAAGTTCAAAACAAACAGTATTGAAATACAATTTCAAAAGTTATCTAAAATAGTTAATCTGAGTTAATTTAAAATATTAATCTAAGTGTTGTTTACAAATTTTGGCAAGATGTTTATGAAGTGTTTCGGTATTTTATTTGTGTTTTATAAAATAAGTAAATAATGTAATTTTAATTCATATTAATATTCACTTTGGCAAAAACTTTGTTGATTTATTTGCAAAATTTAAAATTTTGAGTGACATTTTGGATGGGTACAGTTGGAGTTGTCGCAGTTATTTTTTTTATTTATTTTAAAATGTTAGTAAATTAGTTTGTAAAAGAATTTATTGGCAAGGAAGAGTTCTGTCAAATTGAGTGTTTATATATATATTATTGAAGTTTATTTAAATAATGTGAGGCCTGCATATCAAAAAAAGTGACATTTAAAAGAAATTATAATTAAAAATATATATGTGTATGAATTATTGGCCTAATATTTCCCATTGAGCATAGACTCCAAATTATATATGTTATAATTATGTATTTAGTGTAGAAGTTCATAAAACTTCAAAATATTTATTTAATGGGAAAAAATTCTTGAAATGATTATATTGTATTGTGTTTTGAATATAATTGACAGAACTACAATTTAATGTTAAGTATTATTAATATGAGAAAAGGTTTTGAGTATGTTTATTTTTATATTTTTCCTTGCATTAATTTAGAAAAAATTTACCACCGAAGCAAATTATTTTGATAAATTAAACTTTTAGTATTTCTTAAAATAATTATTTTCTTTTATATTATGAAGAATTGAGTTAAATTTTGTGTAAAATAGAAAATAAGTACATTTTTTTATATGATGAAGAACTTTAGAATTTTATTGATAATTCAGAATAATTTATTTTATGAACTTTATTTTACAGGTTATTCAAACTTCTCTTTGAAAATTTTATTTTATAAGCATTTTTCAGAAAATTTAGCATTGAACTTTGAAATTCTTGTATTGTTTTGGTATTGCAAATTGAAAGAAAATTTTTAAAATTTCAAATTGGTAAATTTTTTCAATTGTTATGTCTGGTTTTCATTGAGCATATGTAGGTATCTTCCGACTCTATCTTTTTTTATTGCATTTGATGATTCATCCATATCATCAAATGTTTGCTAGGGCTCATTTATAGCTCCAACCCGTTCTCAATATTTCAGTATTGATATTTTCTGATTGAAAATCTTGATAGCATCTCCGTTGAGTTTTTTTTTTTAGAAATATAGAATACATCTCGGCTATTTATTTCATTCTCTCTTATCAGTCTTTAATTGCAAATTTTGAATTATTGTCTTTATTCCTCATAAGACATAATCTTTTTGTAATTAATCACATAATCTTTATTCTCTATCTACAGTTTATTTGAATATGTTGAATTTGTGTTACTTTTAATTTCAAATTTTTAAATTCATTTTTGTTTAAGATTCATTTTGCATTGTTGAATATTTTCATTTTTATGATTCAAATTTGTTAATGGTTTATTTATTTTTCTAATGGTTTATTTTCAGGTTTCTGAGGTTAAAATTTAATTTGTACTAATTTTGTTTTTAAATTTATTATAGTTTCAGCAACATCTTATATGAAATTCAAAGTTTGGAATCTTTTGCCACAGAATGTGTTGTTGGTCTTATCTTCTTGATGGATTTCATTGAGAATTGGGATAATCTGCTTTCTACTCTAGAGGGGAGCAGTTTTCTTTGGTCTTTTCTGCCCTGATCAAGCAGTACAGCCTTAGAAGTGTCTCGGTTTTTCATTGATTTCTGTTGGGGAAATCTGACATTTGGTAACATTTTCTTAAAATTTCATTTTATTGATAAATTCCATTATTATTTACATAATTCATTTATTAGTTCATTTTATTTATAATTAATTCATTGATGAATAGGATTCTTTGCATTGATATTTTTCATTTTTTTGATTTCAATTAAAAATTTTATTATTTTGTTTTGGTAAAACAGATCAGTTTTGAAAATATTTTTATGAATAGAGTAATTGAAATTTCAAATTAATTGGCAAGAATTGTTGAATTTTCTCTAATTCAGTTATTTTTTACGTCATTGGAAGATTTTAGTTAATTTGTTAGACATTGTGTTAAAATTTTGAATTACATTTTTATATTATTGAGGATATTATTTTTGAATTTTGCGTTCATTAGTTGGTTGATTTATGGTCTGAATATTTAACGGTTCAAATTTGATTATTTCTCAGAGACTTAGAATGTAAAGAATTATTTCATATTCATTGGATTTATTAAGCACATTTATGAACCTTGTTTTACGAATTGTCCAAATTTTGGATTGTAGTTCATTGAAGTTAAATTTATTGTAGTTCATTGCAGTAAAAAATTTAAATAGAGTTCATTTTTCATCCTTATTCGAATTTTTTATTCTTTTTGATTAAAATTTAGAATTTTTTTAAATGGTAGTTAATAATATTATTTATAGTGATGGCATTTTTTTTACTTTAGTGGTGGTAATTAATTCTTTTATGCGACAAATTCAATGGGAAATTTTTTGTTTTATATATGCTAGCAACTGTACTCAACTCAATTTTTTTTTTATATGCACTCACATTGAAAAGAAAAAATTGTTTACATACTTATTCATACTTATCTATATACATTCTGGATTGTATTCATTTAATTACATTTCTTAATATCATACTTATCTCAGGATCATATTTATTATATTGTATATTCATTTACATGCACTTGGTAGTACTAGATTCTTCTTAGAAATTATGTTTTATCTACTCATTCACCACAGATTGTTTACATAAGTATTCACACTCATTTTAATGCTTTTTATTGTTACTTTAATCATTCAGTTGTATGCAGGATTGTATTTGATATTGAAAAAGAATTTTTTTAATGCAATGTTGTATCAGGCATTTGTCAGATTTTGACATTTTTTATGAAATTATCAGGATTTGTTTTACTGTAAGGTTAAATTCTTTTTTTTCCCTCTTTTTTTTAGTGAGGGATTGTATGTTGTGACTCATCACAACACGTTTTAATTTTACTATTCCAAATTAACTTTTTTTTATAATTCATTAAATATTTTATTTTACTTTAAATTTATTATTCAAAATTGCTTTTATTTTATATTTTCATTAATAGGCCAATTGTCTCTTTTACTAAATTAAATTATAGCGTGCTGCTATCCATTCATATTTTTATTCGTACAGTGTACGCCCTCTCCATATACTACGGCAAAGCAGCATCCCTTTTGACATTGACAAGGTTTTCTAATTATGGAGAAGATGGAATTTTTAACCTCCCTGGTTGTGCAGAAGTTAAATTTATTTTTACTGATGGCAACATCCGGTTAGGCGGGAATTTTCCCTCTGTGTAAAAAATGCTGACTCACTCTTCTCTTAAATTTTCCTGGTGAGTGAAGGTGTGTTAGTTGAGAGCCCCCTTTGGGGGGTTATCTCTTCGCCATTTTATTTTTAATATGCATGTGGCTGATTGTTGGAATGTTTTTTTTTTATTATTATTGTGTGCCTTGTCTTATGGTGTCGCATACTCATTGATTGAAACAGGCAATTAAAGTTGATGAAACTAATTTTTTTGTTTAAAGAAAAAAGCAAACTGTGAATGTAGATTCATGTTTTCTTGTGCAAGATGTCATATCATTGTGCTGAGCTTGTGTCAGTGTTTAATACAAGACAATTACTGTAATAGTGATAAAATTCATAGATTGAATTCATGATTTGAAAATTCATAGATGGAACAGGTGAGAATGATATATGAATATATATGCTCAAAAGAAAACCCTAATCTGTTCTTCTACAAAATAGTGATACATAAAATGTGTGCTTAAGAGAAATTGTAATCTGTTCTTCTGCAATTAATAGTGATATATGGAATGTATGCTCAAAAGGAAACTCTAATCTGTTCTACAATTACATGTTACTCTTCACACCATGTGCTACTTATTAAAAAAAGTGGATGTATCATTGTGCTATATTTCTGGATATAATGAAATACATAAAATTCTTTATTAAAATTTTATATAAAGAGAATTAATACACTTATACTTACATCATTACTTTTTTTACAAAAGAAGAACATATGAAGTTTTACTTTTTTCTTATATGTTGATTTAAATAAAGAACATGTTTTATATGAATTGAGTGAGTTTTGATGAACATTCTGAGTAAAATTTATCTTGCATTCATAGTGCAGTTTACATATAAGAACAATATTTCATGTCAAACATGTTAGAGATGGAGTATCATAAACTATTCCTTCTTTATATAATAAAAGAAAACATTACGAGCTACATAACAGAATTATTACAATGTGTTTATATATATATATATATATATATATAAATATAATTTTTATTTTATTGCGGATGAAAATTGCAGGTATGTTAATTAAAGCTGAAAATTTGATTTGTGTAATTATATATCATTGATATTTTTTTGGCACTCACATACAAATGGGTTTTATATTTTAATTACACAATGCATTGTTCTATTTATTCTAAACTCTATTTCCCACTATACGGTCCCCTTCCATTAAATAACCAACCTTTAATTAATTAATTTCTCTTCCTTTAATTGTATGTGAGTGACCGACCCAATCAGGTTTTGAGATATGATCAATCAATTGATTTTATTATTCTGTAATTAAGTCCCTTGAATGGTTGTATCACAACACCGTGGATATTTTTAGTGACACTTTCAGAAATGTGTTGTCTGAGGGGTGGGTCTCTTGACTTACTCAGCTGTCTTACTTTTTCAGCTATTTAACATTAAAGATGGAAAAAATTATAAATATTTGTTAAAGAATGTTAAAAGTCAGTTTTCAACCTAATACTTGATTCTTTGATCTGACGTTCTTTTCTTTAAAATATTCCCCTTCACCGGCAACTACTCAAGCTCCTTGGTTTTGCTTCTAATTTCATTGAAGACCAATATTGCTCCGATACACCCTGGGAGTATATTTTACTTAAGGTAATCCTAAAATTTCTCATCTCGCTTCCTAATTAAGCGATTTTGAATCTACTGGTGGCTATAGTCTCTGCACTATCTATAGATGTATCGCCTGGATATGCTTAACTTTTAGTTTAACTAGCCTGCACGGTTTTACATCTCGGTTCCTAAATTGAGTGATTTTGAATCTTCTGATAGCTAAAGTCTTTGTACCATCTGAATATACATCTCTTTCATATCAATCCCCTAGGCGCAACTTTTACTTTAAGTAGTCCCCTCTAATTTCACATCTCGGCTCCTAATTGAGCGATTTTGATTCCGCTGGTGGCTATAGTCCTGGCACCATCTGTACATGTGAACTGGATATACATATTTATTGTGTCAGCTCCCTGGGATTAACTTTCAGTTCAGTTAGCCCACCGCAAATTTCATATTTCGCCTTCTAATTAAGCGATTTAGATTTTGTTGGTGACAATCACATAGATATAAAACCTTATTGTGTCAACCCCCTGGGTGTAACTTTTACTTTAAGTAGTCTCAATTTCATATTTCGGTTTTACAAAAAATGCATCATCCTGGTTCCTGAAATATCCATGTACAACATTTCAAGGCCGTCTGATGTTTTCATTTTCGCTGCAGACCTTACACGCACACGTCTACACACAAACATCATCTGTTATTATGCAATATGAAGCAACCATGGGGGAAGAGGGGAGATCCCCTCTTTTTCATATTTACATTTTTATCTATCTTAGTGACTCTTGCTCCGATTTTGATGCAATTTTCACACTATATTTTCACACTGGACCCACTCAGTCTTGTCACTCTAAACTTTGATCCAGTTTTGTTGCACCCACGCAACGAGCTAACTTCTTATTGCTATAAAAACCAGTTGCTATATATAGTGACTGCTAGCAGGCAGAACTCGCTAGTATCATTTTAAAGATGAATAGAGATAAGCATAAAGCATAAGAATTTTCTGTAAATTCCAAATTCATTCTTAAACTTGTATTAAAAATAATTCTTTGATTTCTACATATACATGGCCATAGATTAAGTTGGTTTTCGCTCTCCAATTATGTTACTGTTTGGGTTACAAGGATGATCAGGTACAAAACTCTTAGCCATAGAGTGTAGATCTGAATCAGGATCTTCTTTTATCAGGGAATCTTCTTTTATAAGACTTAGCCAAATGTGGCAAGCATCGACCAGTGTTGCTGTATCTCTTTATAGTATATAGGCCTACATTTTAGGTGGCAAAAGGATTTTTTCTTCCAAAAATTTATACCCAAGGGGCTATCCATTTTTTTTTTTTTTTTACCAGTATAATAAAAATATCAAATTTATTCAAATCAATTAAATAGCCAATTTAAAAATAGAGTTGCTCTCTTTTAATTATTATATATTACTTTATTGTATTTGTTTTATTAATTCCCCCCTCCCCCTTTAAAATAAAAGGGACCTGAAAGTAAAACCATGCACAGGGTACTTGAAAACTAGTTTCAGTACTAATTGAGGGTGACAGGATTTTGATTGGCAATATTGTTTGTTTCATTCTCATTTGACAGTTTTTGACATTCAGATTTTTGACGTGATGGTTAAAACCATGGATTAAACCAGATAAAACCATCATGCGTCAAAAACCTGCCAACCCTGTTTAATTTTTTTCCAGATGTGTCTAAACCAGTTAATAAGGAGTACTTCAGGGTATTGATTTCTGAATTTGTTGATATACTTGCATAATGAAGTATAAACATAATTAGTTACTTGTTATTCAATTGTTTTTCACTATTGTTTTATACAGTTTATCCAAATGAACTTTGTGACAGATAAAACAATTATGACCAACCCATTCAAATTATGCTGCTGTACTTCAACCTATGTAGATCTATCAAATAAAATTTTTAAAATGTGCACATTATAATTATGGTATATGTGAAATAAATTCTGTTGGTATAGAATATTTTAAAAATGAAAATATTTCACGTTATTTCAAAGTGTAGTCTGTTGAAATATATTCCAGTCTCTTATTTCCTAATCATATATCTAGTATATTTTGGAATATTTTAGATTGAGATGAGCCTGGATGGCATTCATTAATTGAGGTAGCATATTTTAATTTTTCGGATTTTTCTTGATTTCTGAGAAGGATAGCTTGCATTATCTCAAATTAAATTTATTGCTGCTAGAAGACTGATTATAATTAAATTTTTATGTTATGGACATGCATGTTGGTCGGTTGTCATACAAAAACAGTAGAGATATAGGATAGAGAAGAGACAATTGAAGAGATAAATACAAGAAAATAATTATCAATTATATTTAAGGCTTTTAAAGGTATAATTTAAGACTAAATAATTTTATTTAATTTTTCTGTGTAAAGATCTCATCTTAGTAGGTAAAAGAACCACTGATTTCTTGTTAGCTAGACAATACTCTATCTACTGAGCAACTGAAACAATTATATTTTCAATTTCATCCATATTTGAAGTGGACGCTATATTCTATTCTCATGTTATTATTTTAAACCAGCATAGCATCCTGTTCATCACAATATTTTATAAATGAAAATGTTTTCAGTTGACATATTAATCTATTTCATATATTGAAGTGGTACATTTCATTCTCCTTCAGATTTTAAATCAAAGTATGGCCTCCTTATTACTCTACTTAAAATACAGGATACTGTATTTTAAATCTAAATAAAAGAATCCTAAAATGCAAATAGGGGTTTGGAAGATGGACAGTATCAGATTCAGTTATGCACTACAAAATCATATAAAATGTATGTATATTTTTTATCATTTGTTATGGCATGCTGAAAATTTAAAAGAATAGGTTAAGAAGTCATTTGTGTTTTGGTTTTGCAAACTTTTTTTTATGTAGCGAGTTATTATGTTATTAAAAATTGTTAAAATAACTTGGAAAAAAACAAAGTAACTAACTTACAATTTCAAGTTACCATTGTATATTTCATTATATTATATTTAATGTTATTTTAATAATACAAAGCTAATTTAATCTTTCTTGCATTTTCACTTCAATGGAATTGTAAATGTAATATTAATACCAAAAAGTTCTATTATACAGCTTTATCAATTTTTCAAAGCCCCTGAGGTATTTCAAACTCTATAATTAAGCAAAATTGTTTACAATTTGTTAATGTGTGGTAGTAAAAAAAGGAATATGAGATGTGTTATGTTAGAAAACCTGAACTTCTACAAATTATAGTGCATAGGTTAATGAATGACATTCAACTAGTATTTTATCTTAATTCTAAATAATTTTACAATTTATAACAACAACAAAAAAGGAATAAAATAAAATGAAATAAAAATAAATAAACACGTAAGCCTATTAAAAGTTAAATTCTGAGTTTCTTTTTAATGATTGTCTTTTGATATTTAAAGATAGTATTCAGCAATCATTTTAGTTTCTGCATACTTTATCTGAGTTGACGCAATGGTTAATCAAGTGGAGGATCAAGGTCAACGTGAGCAAGTGTGCCGCCGTCACCTTCCCTCCCCCCGGTATACCCCTTCCACTAACTTAATACTTAACAACGAGCCAATTCCCTGGCAATCTAGATACAAGTACCTTGGAGTTGTTGTTGTTGAAACCTAGACCGTCCGACCTACCAGAAAGGTGTAAGGTAACCGTTTGGACGGTCGGGAAGTGCCACCCAATTTAGACCGGAACCCAGTGGGGGAGGCATCCACAGGGACCGTACCCTCCTTCCCCTACCACCAACCTCACGGAAGGACTTTCGGACCCACATGTTTAACGTGATCGTACTCCGCATGAACACGGCGGCAGTTTTGGCAGCGACTGGAATCGAACCCGGACCTACCGAGTGCAACTCCAGCGCGCTAACCAATGGGCTACCGCGCCCAAGTACCTTGGAGTGTACTTGGATTCCAAATTATCCTGGAAACCTCACATTGCTGATATCTGCAGAAAAGTGAAGATTTCCCTAGCCCTTCTTCGTCCTCTTTTGGCTAGGAATAGCCGCCTGTCTGCTAAAAATAAGTTACTGCTGTACAAGTCCTATATACGTCCAATTATGACGTACGGAGCCCCTATCTGGGGCACCGCTGCGGAGGTTGACCTCAGGAAGCTTCAAGTACTTCAAAATAATATGCTTCGTTCTATTGCGAATCTTCCGACCTACGTCAAGTTAGAAGTTCTGCATAAAGACCTCCAAATTAGGCCCTTTCTGGTTCATGTCAAGAAATTATCTATCAAATTCCACAGAGGTCTGAGAAGCGTAAATAACCCTACGCTCGACAGTATCCCACGTTACCACGCTCGCAATACGAAGGCGCGCAAGCGCCCGAGGTCATTGCCGGGGCGTCCCGTACGTGATATTTACCTCCGCCCTAAAAAGCGGAGCCGTCTACCATAGTTTTATCTGCTCTCTTTTCCGGTCAGACTTTTAACCATTTCTGTAACCCTCGCTAGCTTTTGGGAACTTGTGTAGTGTTGGCATGTTCTTCCACCTTTTCTCTACTTGGCTTCGTTCATGTTCAAGGTCCCTCTTTCCTCTTCTCCTTCTTTCTCTCTGCTGGAAACCCACTTGGGCCCAGCTCACTCCTTTTCTGAAGACTTGAGGGAAGGGCGGGACTTCTGTCCCCCCCCCCCTCGAGCACACTTTTAGTCTATTTTTCTGCACTGTCACTCTTATGCTATCTTTCCTTTTAGTCTGAAGTTTAAAGGGAGGAAATTTCCTCTCCGGGGTACTTCACTGATCTCTCCGACCTTGAACCTTGAACATACTTTATCTGTAAGTACGCATACTTTAGCTGAATGTACTGAAGAATTATTCACATAAAATGTCTGATTAATAACAATAAGTACACAGGGTTCAATAAGTACACAGGGTTCTTTTTCAAACTTTTATTAAAACACTAACTGAATGGAATCCTTTCATCTTAGCTCCCACAGTGAATTTGAGTCATTATAAATATTTTATTTAAGGAAATGTACAGCAATATTAATATTTTAAATCACCCATTTTAATTAACATTATCGAAAATACTTCCAAATTTCATGAATATTATTTGCTTTACTGATAAATTATGATTCCTTTACATCGAACAGAGAATTAAAAGGGAAGCAAATAGCAAAAGCTCCGATCGCAATCTGGAAGACCTACTCGCAATGTGCCTAAAAGCCTAGACGTCAAAACTTAGTGCTCCGGCCTCTGCTATCGGAGGTGACGGACGGAGCCCCATATATTGAAATGGAGTATCCATATTACTACTTTCTACGGCTCCGCCTCCGACACGTATGCTGGGGGTGGGCCATTGTGACGTAGAATCCAGACGTCACTTCGCTTCTCGTACATCCTGTTTTCTTTCTTGTCTCAATATATGCATGCATTCACGCCATTACAGCTAGATATAATTTTTTATACAATTTAAAGTTATTTGATGTATTTCAGAAAGAGGATTTTCATAAATTCCCATTTATGTGTTCTAAAACACAGATTTAATTTTTTTTTTTTTTTTTTGGTCATCATCGTATTACGGATGAATATATTTTTCTATTTACGTATGTATAATTATCGAAACTCATTCAAACTACGATTCGTATTAATTTGAGCACGTAATGTAATTTTTGAAATATTTCAGCGAGCTAGGTATTTTTTTTTTTTGGATTAGGTGGATTTTAAAACATCTGATTCATTGTAAATTTATCTTTCTCGCATTTTTAAAATCGTTTTAATCATCAGTATTATTTTGTGTTGAATTCGAGTTCCTATTACTTTCAAGTTTTCTACAACATATTGCATCAGCTTGCAAACATGAATGTCAAATATTTTTATTCTGTTTTTAATGATTTCTTGCTGCAATTACAAATGACAATTAGTAAATACTACTGCATGATTCATGTATGTAGTTACAATATTTCACAACTGCCTAATATTTCATCAGAGTTGGACAGTATCGAAAATACATGTATTTGAAATTAATTTTCAAAATGCATTTGTATTTTGTATTTTAAACTGAAAAACTTCAAAGTATTTTGGTAATGTATCGAAAAAAAAAGAGAAAACGGCTAATGTGTATTCTGCATATTGTCTAGTCATTGAATGCATTTCTAGGAGTCAATCTAAACTGCCTTTTGCTATCTGTTGCCGAATTAATGAAATGTTTAGTATCTGTGGTGGACTCTGAAAAGTATAGTTTCTTCATTAAACTTTACGTTCATATAGGAATCATATAATGATGTTGTTTGGTAGATGTCTCTTTCCTGTCTATATAAAGAAAAGGGGCATTCTTTGTGAAAACAGAAACACAGGCAATCCCAGCTCTGTTATGCATTGTATATATTTTTTAAGTAAATTAAAAAGATGCAATGCAGTTAGTTATTGCAAAAATGTGAGAAAAGATGGAAAATACTACCGCACGTGATGCAAATGTATTTTGGGAAGTATTAGATGAAAAATCTTTCAAAGTTATATCATGATAAAGAAATAGCAAGGCGGAATGCCAATTATGCAAACCAAAATGTGCGGTTATAAATGGGACTTTCTCAGCCACAACAAATTTTAAACTATAGGTAAGATTTTAGTTTTGTGTAGGAGTCCGGCGATTTAACGAGCATTTGTTTAAATAAGATAGTGCTATATTATGTAATAAGTTTTATTGCTGGCAAACATTTGCTATACTATATTTCTTCAGAAAAATGCTTCCTTGAAACATCTCTTTCTTGGGATCTGCTATAGGAAGCTCAGATGATGACTGATTTGAAGTTAGAATCATATTTCAAAGGGGTTGGAGGTTCACTATGGATTTCTTTTCCCCTCCCCTTCCAGTTCTTTTTTCATTTCCGATTCAAAAATTATCCTTTTGCTTGAAATGTCTATATCTCAAAATTGGATATAGATAGACCTTAGATGATAACTGATGATATGGATTTTGCATCAAATTCTAGAGGTTGTTGGGTGGTTCACTAAGAATTTGCACTTCCGGTTTCATTCCCACATCTGGTTCTAAAATTTTCCATAAAACATCTAGTTTTCAGAATTGGTTTTAGATAGGGATTACAACTGATATGGATTCAGCATCAAATTCCGGAGCAGAACGGGGTTTACTAAGGATATCCACCTCCAGTTCTTTTTCGACTTCCGACTAAAAAAGTGTTTTTGGCACTTTATTTCTTAAGATTGGTTATAGATAGAACTGAGATGGTCATTGATATGAATTCAGCATTAAATTCGGGAGATGTTTGGGGATATACTGAAGATTTCCATTTCTGTTTTTGTTTTCATTTCTTTTTAGTTTTATTTTTTTTCACTTTCGATTCAAAAAAAATTCCTAGAAACGTCTATATCTAAGGACTAGCTATAGATAGGGCTTAGATGATGACTGATATAGATTCAGCGTCGGGGAGGGAATCCACTAAGAGTTTTGATTTCCAATTTTGGAGATGTTGCTACCAGTTTTCCTGAAAATTCGTATGACTGTAAGAAATATGTATGAAAAAGAGAATTAAAATGCTTAATAATTACGTCAAAAATGAAATATACAAACCATTTGTCACCATATGACGGTTTCTTCATAAATTTCTTGTTTATTATTACATCTTTGTCTGTTATATAAAATGTGTTCTCCCATAGATTCATTTATTACTTTCCTTATATAGTATATAGTACAATGTATGAGAAAAGTATTGTGACGGGGTCAAAAATTCGAATTTGAGTTGTCGACGGGAAAGCAAGTTTCAAGCATCCTTGAAAACGAATCAGACATTTTTGAGGTGTATATCTCTCTCTTCCCCTCTCTCTCTCTCTCTGTGTGTGTGTGTGTGGAGACGATATCTCACGAACCAATGGAGCGATTCGAAAAAAATTTGGTACAAACATTACAATCCGTGAATACTGGAAGCATATTGTTTTTAAGCGCAATCAAATGTTCAGAACCCTCCTAAACTTTCGAATGAAATTTTGAATAAATCAAACCCTTTCATAAAGTTACGTAAAAAGTCATGTCTTATGTACTTTTTCTTTAGAAAACAATTGATACAAACTTTAGAATGCTAGTATGAACCGTTCTCGAGATATCGCACATTTTTGAAATAAATTTATCAAAAAATCATGTAAAATAAAAGAAAAGATTAACTATTGTAAAATATGTTCACGTTTCATGTAATATCATTCGATAAATTTGTTGGCATTCTCATGAATCTAGCTCGTTCCATTCATAAGAAAAGATTCCTTGCGGAATACTTTTGCAGTTAGACTTTTGCAATAGTCTTTTATCTGCTATAAGAATAAATTATTTCTCCGTCCATAATGCTTGGCAGGATTTTGGAAGTGAATCTACGGAATGTCACCAACTTGACGACTTTTTAAATCAATGAAAATGATGACTAATTGACAAATATTCAATATCTTGGAAAGAATATAAGAAATTACGAGTACTATAAGAGTAAACTATATTTTTGTCCGTAACGTTTGGATAAGATTTTGGTGACGAATTTTTCGAAATATCTCGAACTTGGTGACTTTTAAATGTTGCCAAATTGATGGAAATGTCACCCAATTGATATAAACTATTCGTCAATTTGATGAAACTGATGCTGAATCAATGAAATAACAACTAATTGATAAAAGTTCAATATCTTGGAAAAAACATAAAAATACACTATAAGAATAACCCATTTCTCCATCTGTCCGTCTGTAACGCTTGACGAGAAATTTAGTGGGACATCGCCAACTTGGCAACTATAGTGCTAAATTAACGAAAATATCGCCAATTGATAAAAATGACGCCAAATGATAATAATGTTTAGCAAATTCTGATTTCCGTCATATGATGGGCATACATTCTAATATATAAGAAATGTTCTTCTCTCGGTTTGTCTGTAACAATTGGTGATGTATATGGCAAACTTAGTGGATAATGTATTAAAGTATGGTCTACTTGGCGATATTTCGCCCCAGGTTGACGAAAATTTCGTCAAAATTGCAAAAATGACGCTAAATTAGTGAAACTGACGCCTAATTAATGAATTAATTTTTAAAATATTTTAATACATGGACTATATCGTTTATTGACGATGCTATCAATATTGATAATTGTTAATTTAGAGTTGTGTGAAGTATAAGTTAATTAGGTACTTTGAAATAGTATTGCATGTTGTCATCCGGAAAATCGCCAAATGTACAATTCAACGTTAAAAGATACAGTACCATAGATCTTATAGTTCTTCCGAAAAATACCGTCTCTGTGGATACTGCCCCCACGGGGTTCTGGTCTAAATTGGATGGTCTAATTTGAATATTAATAGAATTTTTGTTGGAAAAAAGGGTAGTTATCGGTTATAGGGACCATGGATTACCGACTACTTTTTCGTGTTATCGCCAACACGAACGTTGGCTATATAATCCGATATGAGAAATTCCCTATAAACACAATGATTACAATTTTAATATATAATGGGGTTTGATCAACTTTACTTAACAAAAAAATATTGTCTTACATTGAAATTTGTGGCGGTCTAAACTCAGCTAACATGAAGTCAAACAGGGCAACAGGTAGCCATCACGCCAAATTCTGGCTTATACCGGTTGATCATATTATAAATAGGTGGCGCTGTTTTCATATTTCGTGGCTTACACCGGCTTTCAATATTTGAAAGTAAACCATGGGTATAACTTCATTGATCTTGAAACCTGGACTCATACACAGACCATAGAGACTCTGGAGATCCGCGAAATGGCGTAACAAAAAGCATAGAGGCACTGCGAGACAGCACTTGGACTCATATCTCACAGAATTTGTGTGACAAAGCGTTGCCGGTAGTGATAAATTTAATGGCATTTTATCAGCAATAGCTGAGTTTTGGTCGGCACAAATTTCAATGTAACACAATATTGTTTTCTTAAGTAAAATTGATCAAACCCCATTATATATTAAATTGTAATCATTGTGTTTGTAGTGAATTTCTCGTATCGGATTATATCGACAACATTCGTGTTGGCGACAACTCGGAAAAGTAGTCAGTAACCTATGGTCTCTATAACCGATAAGTACCGAAAAAAGTTATTAAGTTTCACATTAAGTATTTCACATTGTTTCTTAATTTTCTTATAAAGTCTTAATAAAAATATTCGAAATATGTAAAATATTTTTGACTTACTTTTGTATATATAAACTTATATTTCATAACCATATTCACCATAACATGGCACTCTAAAAATACAATTTTATATGACGTAGAATGAATCAGTCTGATTTATATGTTCTGCAGTGGCGGCCATTGGGGGGGCCGCGAGAACGCGCGCCACCATTGGGTAAACACCCCAAATTATTTTTTTAGTTATACAGATTTATTACAATTTCTATTGAAAAAATCTGAATTTTTGGTTCAATTAAATCGAGAATTATTAAAAATAAGTTATGGAAAAAGTCACTAGATGGCAGCACTACACCTTTCTTCGGAGAAAGTCGACTCACGAAAGCTGTATTGCACAGAATTTTCAACACATAGGGGAAAATACAGGGATATTTTTAAAGCCGCGTCCCTGCCGTCGGCATCTCCTGAGTGAAAGAATGGTATAGGAGCAATATTAGAAATTTGGCGTGAAAAAAACAGACATTGCAGATTTACTAGTAGATTGCGTCGCGGGACTGAGCGCGCCCCCAGCCAAAAAGAAACAGAAGAGTAGAAAAACACGAAAAGAGACTTCTCAAATTGGCCCAGTTTCGCTAATTTGGCTTCAATTTTCTACATTTAAGAATGTGTTTGTTCTTATTCTCGTCTTTGTTATAAATTTGGAAGTTTAAATAAACATTTGAACAAATGAGAGAATTAAGTGCACGTGTGTGGTGATGGGAAGGGGGGGGGGTATTTTATTTTAGGGGTTTCTGGCTATCGTGAATAAAGTGTCTTGTTTAGGACACTCAGTTTGAGGGATCGCTTGACCCACTCAGCTGTCTTAATATTTGAAATTGTTTCGCATTTCGTCATTTCTGATGTAGTTTATCTGTTGTTCTGTTCTTCCGGAAGGGATTTATTCCTATGCTCTGGTTGATCTGCTGGTGACGAATATGTTTGACTTCAAAATAATTCTTTAAACGTCACGAGTTTCAAATTTTTGGCACACTGTAACATATAGGCTATTTTTAGTGACACTTTCATAAATGTGTTGTTTCGGATATTTAGTTTGAGTTGACTTACCCAGCTGTCTTACTTTTTCTGCTATTTAACATTTAAAAATGCCTAAAAATTAAAGAAATTCTAAGTATTTGTTAAAAAACTTAAAAATTAAATTTTAAACATGATCCTTTTATCTGACGTCGTTTTTCTGGAAAATTTGGCCCGACCGCTGGCGACTATATTGGTAGGCCCCAGTTTGGCTCTACACCTATAATATTAGCCCTAGGCTTATATTTAAATTGAGGTTGCCCCCAAATTTCTTATCTCGGCATCTAATTCAGCGAGTTTGATTCTAATCATGGTTATAGTCTCTGCACCATCTGTACGTAGAAAACCCAGACCACACGACCAACCCATAGGCTAATGGTAGCTTTCTGTGTGGCCGGCACCATCTGTACGTGTCACCTGAATATATATTTTGTGCCAACCCCCTGTACGTAACTTTTAGCTTAGCTCCCTCAATTTTGCATCTCGTTTCCTAACTGAAAGATTTTGGTTCTGCTAGTGGCTATAGCTTCTGCACCATTTGTACATGTCACCTGGATATGCATCGTTGTGAGAAATCCCTGAGATTAACTTTTACTTCAGTTACGCCCTCCCCCTCCAATTTCCCGTCTCACCTCTTAATTGAGCGATTTTGATTTTGCTGATGGCTATAGTCTCTGCACCATCTGTATCACCTTGATATACATATTTGATGGACATAATATACATACGTTTCTTGTGTCAACCCCTGGGCGTAACTTTTATCCACCACAGTTTTGCATCGCTGTTCCTAATTGAGCGATTTTGGTTCTGCTAGTAGCTATAGTCTCAGCAGCATTAGCACATGTCACCAGGATCTACATCTTTATAGTGATAAATCTCTGAGCGTAACTTTTACTTCAAATAGCACCCCCCCACACACACACACACACACTTATCCATCTCGACTCCTAATAAAGCGATTTTGATTCAGATGGTGGCTATAGTCTCTGACCCAATACTTGATGGATATAATATACATACGTTTTTTGCGTCAACCTCTGGGCTTAACTTTTAGTTTAACTAGTCCCCATAATTTTACATTTCAATTCCTAATTGAGCGATTTTGATTCTGCTGGTGACTATATAGTCTGAGCAACATTTGTACATTTCACTTGGATACCCATATTTTTGTGTCAACCCCTGGGTATAACTTTTAGTTTAACTAGTCCCCAGAATTTTACATATCTGCTCCTAATTGAGCGATTTTGGTTAGGCTTGTGTGATATAGTGAGTCCTTCTACCATTTGGGCTATAGTGAGTCCTTCTACCATTTGTACATGTCACCTGGATATGCAACTTTAATATAGCAAATCCCCGAGCGTAACTCTTACTTTGGTCTCCCCCAATTTTCTATCTCACCTCCTAATCCACCGATTTTGATTTTACGGGTGGCTATAATGTCTAAACCATCAGTACGTATCGCCAGAATATGCATATTTTTAGTCAACTCCCTGGGCATAACTTTTAGTTTAACTGGCCCCTACAATTTTACTTTAATGTAAATTAGGACTATGTAATGTTTTTCACTAGGAAAGATACGTTCCATGTGTCCAGGATTTTTATGAACGAGCGAGCAGGTGGGAGGTACGTTATTTTACTTAATACATCCGTCGTTTATATTTTTAATACTCCCGTTGCTATGCCCAAAATACGTAAATGTATATACATATGCTTTATATATACATATATATATAATATATATGTATATATATATATATATATATATATTACTAACATATATATAGGCATAAATACATAGATGGGCGCCCCCCTCTACATGTCGCTCACGAGCCGCCACTGATGTTCTGAGTTCCACTTAATTCGGTTTTTGTATAACGCAGTACGAATTGTTCTGAGTTTCTTATAACGCGGTATGCGGTTGCCATATAACATGGTACGAATTAATCTGATGTGCACTAATCTGAGTTTCATAATATAAAGGAGTGTCAATTAACACTAGAACGACAGAAGTGGTCATTTTGACCGCATAACAACTTCGAAAAACGATTCCTCCAAAACGACTAATCCCAGCCCATTGAAATTTTATGTCTTTTCTTATTTTCTTTGCAAAAAATGTGTCAAAGAAACATCCTAAATGCTGTAACTATGATGTTTTGGTTTTGAATTAAAGGTATGTTGTACTTTTTCTATGGCGGTCAAATTGACCGCTACCCGTCGTTCTAGGTAGTTCAAAATATCAGTCATTCTAGCGTTAATCGCATTATAGGAGGGTTGACTGTACTGTTGAACCTATTTGTAGATAAATACCAATCTTCTACTTTTTTGCAAATTCATTAATGACATTTTCGTGGAAATTAAGCGTTCTTTTTTCTCAAATTTGAAGAAAACATTTTAAGATACAACAAAAAAGTGTATCTCTGCTATTAATAATTAAAATTAATTTGAGCTTGGTCACCAATGATCTATCATCAATCACCGTTTCACAAATTCTGCTGAAATGTTATAGTAAAAATTTTTATTTTTTTTAAACTGATGTTAGGTAAGCAATGCTTGCATTGGTTCTATGGACTACATAGCACTGGACAATATCTAACTAAAACTGATAATATTTGGGAAACAGTTGAAGAGTTTCTACAATTAAGACAGGTGACCACCAGTCATGACCAAAGAGTTCGAAAACTTTTTCATAACTACTGCCATTTAAAAACTTGTTTCGATCACATTGCAGTTATAACCAACATGACCAAGGATTTTCTCAATCAATGTTATGTGGTCACATGAACACAAAACACGTGTTTTGCTTGAAATGCTGTCTAGAATCGTGTAGTATAACCATGCTGTTTTTTCTCTGGTGAGTGACCTTATAACTTATAAACAATTGTTGAAGGAGATGACCATTCATTTAACTTTTCAAACACACCCTTGACATGTGCAAAAGTTATACAATAAAAGCAATGCACAACTCATTGATTGTTTCAAAGCTGGACCAAGTCTTGTTTAACATAAATGATAATAGAAATAATATCGCAACAAAATTACTTACTTCTACAAAAGAAAGCTTGTTGAATGAATGTTTGTCCAAAAGTACATTCAAAATAATTTAAAATATAATTCTACACATGTGTATGCCTGCATTGTGTAACTATTTATTACCAGGCATTGGGTGGTTTGTGAAAAAATATGCTAGTATGAATTGTTATAAAGATTAGCATATAATTGATCAGTTACACATGCAATATAATTTTTATATATATATATCTTTATAAATTCTTGGCTAGAAAAGCACTGGAAAGCCTGCTGATATTTTATAAACAGCAAAAACTTCATTGTGCTCATCTAGCCCTTCCGACATTTAACAAAATATGCAGTCTTTTAGCCTCGAAAGTCCAGACCGTCCGGCTCATCCGAGGACATAAGAGCAGCAAGATGGGCGGCCGGGGCAGTCTTTTATTGTGTACTTTTATACACGATTGATAAGAGTTTGACATTTTTGTAAATAATACTTGAATTTGATATAAAACAATCTTGAAATGATGTTAGATTATTGTTAAAAGGAAATCTGCGTTGTTATACATATTAAAATATAACACTTACTTGATACTTCGTTAAAATATTATATCCAACATAATAACCATAGCATTATAGCCTAAAGAAAGAAAATAGGATTTACGGATCCTGAAAGCGAAGTGACGTTTGGGGTACGTCCCAATACCCCGCCCCCAGTATGAGTGAGACGGAGGCGGAGGTGTTGAAAGTAGTAATTTGGGCACTCCGTTTCAATATATGCCCTTCAGAAGTGCCCAATATGGGCGGGACGGAGTCGTAGTAAGTAGTAACTTGGACACTCCGTTTCAATATACGCAGCAGTGCTGCCGTAAAAAGTCGGTTTCAATCGAAACCTAGAAGAAGAAGAAGAAATTAATTGATGCTTTTTATGTGTTTACAGGTTTTTTTTTTTTTATATTCAAATTCTGAAGATTTTAATTGCAACCAGAAAAAAGAATAAGACTGTAGTCAAAAAGAAAATTCATGCACATTCTCTATTACAGAATACAATGAACCAGTTTTATAACTTCACTTAAAATTTACTTAAGTTGCTTTTGCAAGGATGAATCATGTAAGTACTGTGAAGAACAGCACTGGGGGGTCTCCTCAATGTATCAAAGAGTACTTTTTGAAAGAAGGTTTGAGTCAACAAATACTTTTAAAAAAAGTTACTGGTATAATAAAATGATTTTGGATAATAAATATGGAATAGTCAGAATATATTTACTACAAGAAATTTTTTAATCTATGTTTTGCTTATATACTGATGATAAAGCCTTTAGTTGAAAACCCAGACCGTCCGGCTCAACCTTAGACATAGAGCAACAAAGTGGGCAGTTGGGAAAAGATAAAGCCTTTAGTGTAATATCTCAAAGTGTTTGTACAAATTAAGTCTCATAATTGTTAACGCTGTAAAAATTTATTATTTTTCTGCAAAATATGTTCATAAACATCTAATATAAATAAACATAAACTAATTCACCCTATTCAGACAACAATATACATGTAAAATGTCTCAGAAGACATTTCTACTAGAAAGTAGCTGTAAACCACATCAGCTGCAGTACACCATTAAACTATTTGAATGTGAAATATGTCAAAAAGCATACTCAAATAAAGGTAATTTAATTAAACACAAACTTGTACATACAGGTGAAAAGCCTTTTGCATGTGAAATATGCCACAAAGCATTTCGACACAAAGGTCATTTAAATACCCACAAATTTGTACATACAGGTGAAAAGCCTTTTATATGTGAAATATGTTCGAAAGCATTTACACGAAAAGGTGAATTAAATGTACATAGATTTGAACATACAGGTGAAAAACCTTTTGTCTGTGAAATATGTTGGAAAGCATTCACAAAAAGAACTTCTTTAAAAACACACAAACTTGTTCATACAATTGAAAAACCATTTGTGTGTGAAATATGTCAGAAAGCATTCAAACATAGAAATTATTTAAATTCACACAAACTTATTCATACAGGTGAAAAATCTTTTGTGTGTGAAATATGTCAAAAATCATTCACAAATAATCATACTTTAAATCAACACAAACTTATTCATACTGGTGAAAAACCTTTTGTATGTGAAATATGTCAGAAAGCATTCAGAAAAAAATGTGATGTAATTCGACACAAACGTGGTCATACAGATGAAAAATCTTTTGTTTGTGAAATATGTCAGAAAGCATTCACACAAAAATGTAACTTAGATAAACATACATTTGTACATACAGATGAAAAACCATTTGTGTGTGAAATATGTCAGAAAGCATTCACACAAAAATATGAGTTATATAAACATACATATGAACATACAGGTGAAAAACCATTTGTGTGTGAAATATGTCAGAAAGGATACATACGAAAACAAAGTTTAAATGTACACAAACTTTACCATACAGGTGAAAAACCTTTTGTGTGTGAAATATGTCCGAAAGCATTCACAAGAAAATATGACTTAAATATGCATAAGCTTGAACATACTGGTGAAAAACCATTTGTGTGTGAAATATGTCAGAAAGCATACAGACGAAATGCTGATTTAAGGATACATAGAAATAAACATCCAGGTAAAAAACAATCTGTGTGAAATATGTGAAAGTATACTCAAAAATAGGTGATTTAAATAGACAGAAACGGAGTCATACAATTTAAAAGTGACTTGCATATGCACAATGATTTACCTTCGTTCCACGATTCTCCAAAGTATGTCAGAAAGCATTCAGAGGAAAATGTTTAAATACACATAACCATATAATATACCAGTCAAAAACATTTTGTATGTTGTTGTTGAGACTCAGACCGTCCGACCTACCAGAAAGGTACAATTTTTTGTATGTTGGAAGTTGGAAGTTGGAAACCCAGACCACACGACAGACCCGAAGGTTTACTGTGGCTAAGTGTGTGGCCGGGAACTTTATTTTTGATTCAAGTAATTACAACACATATAAAAAATGAATCACAACACAATAAGTTACAAGACAAGCAAAGATACAAAAAACACAAAAGCATAAAAGAACACATAAGAAAATCAACAGGTTTAAGCAAAAAGTAACTGTGAAAATTTTAAAGTACAATGCAATAGGTAATTTTAAAGTACAATGCAATTTTTTGTATGTGAAATGTATCAAAACAGCCATACGAAAAGGGGATTTAAATACACAGAAACCATTTGTGTGAAATATGTCGTAAAAGCATATTGAGAAGATGATGATTTAACTACACATAAAAATAAATATACTGGTAAAAAACCATTCTTCATACAGGTAAAATAACTTTTGTATGTGAAATATGTCAGAAAGCATTCTCAAGAAAGAATGATTTAAATATGCATAAATGTGTACATACTGGTAAAAAATCATTGGAAATATGTCATAATTGCATACTGACAAAAAGCTGATTTAACTACACATAAAAATAAATATACATGTGAAAAACCATTTGTGTGTTAAATATGTCAAATTATTCTCAAAACTAGGTGACATAAATAGACACAAACTTGATAATACAGGTGAAAAGCGACTTAAGTGTGAAATATGTCAGAAAGCATTCAAAGAAAAATGTTTAAATGCACATAACCATATATACAGGTCAAAAACCATTTGTTATGTCAAAACAGCCATATGAAAAGTGTATTTAAATACACAGAAACTTGTTCATACAGATGAAATAACTTTGTATGTGAAATATTTTAGACAGCATTCATAACAATGGGTGCTTTAAATAGACACAAACTTGCTCAAGCAGATGAAAAGCTATTTGAATGTGAAATATACCAAAAGCATTGGCATGAAAGAGAATTTAAACACACATAAATATCTACATATCAGTCCCTGGGCTGTTTTAGAATGGCACAGTGCCCTTCCTATGCTTTTGTTAGTAAAACAGCACCCCTCCCCCCTTTACTTTTTGATTGAAGATCACACCTCTACTTAACATTTTGTTAAGAGAGCAGTGCCTCAAATGAAAATCAATCTTTGTATGACCTGATAATTCCTCTTTATCTTCATTAGTGTAAATTTTTGATCATGTGTTATCTCCCTCCCTCTTTTAAGGAAAAAAAAAATTAAGTTGTGTAATGATCTAGTACTAAAGTCCCCCCCCCCCTCCCCCATATTACTTCTTTTCTCTATTAACCCTTTGTGAATAGCAACTTTCCAGAACTGCTGTGGCCCAAAGGATAGAGCATTTCACTTTTGAACTGTTCCCAATGGACGGCACATTTTTTGCAGTAAGTCTAAAGGTGCCTTCCCAATCACCGCATCCTAACGGTAGACGGTTCATGACAATGCTCGAGGTATACGTAAGTCTTTGCGGCGCGATCAACCCTTCACACTGTCGGTCGACTGTGAAGAAATGTAGCCAATCAGATGAAAGCGCAGAAATTTCTCCTAGTTCAGCGGCCTTGTTTAATAACCATCTCTTCCAAAACAATTTAACACATGAAATATTATATATTAAAAATTAAAACATTATCTATATATACATAAAGAAGAAAAGTATGTATGTATGTATGATCCAACATCACGGGAGAATGGCTGAACCAAATTTGATGAAATTTGGTAGTTTTAAAATAACCCCACTTAAAATTTAGTCCGTGTTTTGAGTTTCTAACACCAGCGGTTGTCGTGATATTAATGAAAAATGAAACCTTGTTTGTCTCATCATCACTGGAGAACAGCTTCACTGAATTTAATGAAATTTTGTGAGTAGCTTTGAAATCTCCCCCCCCCCCCCCCCCTCCTCCATAAATTTAGTCCAAGTATCGAGTTTCTAAAGGTCGAGATTAGCGGTCGCCACATCGCCAGTGGCGACTAAGGAATTACTCTTGGCGACCGTAAAATGTAATGTCTATCGCCAAAAATGGCGACCTGCAAAATTTACATGTTTCTATACCAGAACGTCAAAAGTCTAATCTCTGTGGAGTTTCAGGAACACCCGCACGGATTAGCCTAAATGCTCTGAACCAAACCCAAATTAGACAGTCGGTAAACAGGACCGGTATCATAAAGGGTTTTTCATTGTCGCCCCCCCCCCCCCCCACCTCGGGAGAATATTCCATAGATATCCTATTTATTTCTCCCCAACCCAGCCGTTAAAAGTCTTACTTGCCCATGGCGATTCAACTTAAACGAGCTATTAACGAAATCATGATCGGCGTAACTGCGATAGTCTAAAATGACTGTTTTCCTAAACAATCCCTCTGGGGAGTGAGAAAAATCTGTCAAAAATCACCACAATACTGCTACGGCTGTTAATTTATTGCACCTGCAGCCGAGAATGAGTGCTACTGCTATCCACATTCCTATCTCCTTCCTCCCTGTGATCTCGGATATGTTTACTTTTGAGGCATGCCGGGCACAGCGCATTCTATCAATTGACCCCAGCAGCACGTTACCGAAATTCGGAGCAGCCCCACTTTTACATACTGTACTAATAGAGCTTTCATCATTTTTACATCTGCCTTAAATTTTTAAACTGTTTCCGAAAGCGGATGCGCAAGCAGAATTAAAATCTCACATTAAAATAAAAATGCCCCCGCTATTTTCGGCTTGAAAATTTATTTATTGGTTAAATATTCATAACGTATTTTGCATTATGATAAATTAAAAAAAAACAATCCATGTACAATAGTTTTGGGTATACGCTGTAGTTGGGAATGCCAGGCGCTAATAAAAGGCGTCAACCTTTGGGATGCTTTTCGGAGCTAAAATGCCGATATTGCGACGTTATGTATTGTTCTATTTCAACTAACATATATATGTACTGTTCATTAACGATCATATAGTAAATATGAACGACGATGGCAAAAATTGCGCGTAGTTGCTTCTATGCTGCATAGATAGAATCGCAAAAAATTCGCAATTGTTAAAGTTTCGGCACGCAATAGTTTCTCGATCCGAGAAATTTCAGATTTCCTGTTATAGATGATATCTTCTTTTATATTATTAATCTGTCATCGATGATGTAAAAATGATGATGTAAAACAATTATTACATCGATGATGTAAAACAATTATTATCAATTCAAAGTTAAATCGGCTCAATTTTCAATTTATCCGCGGCCAAAGTTGGTTCATGCCCCACCCCATTGATTAGAAAATTCGAGTAAAGCAATAAAACGGCCTATGTTTTTAGCGATACAAACAGATATTTTTAAATTCAAAAACGTCAAAATATTAAATAAAATCCAATTTCTTCAAAAGGATAAAGAATTTAGTTGTTATAAAATAAACATATTGGGGAAATTTTACAATAAAAATGGTTGCTAAGTTTATAATGTCCGATAATATAACGGGAAAAATGACCGAAATATCGGGATAGCGATAATTTTAAAGTTACAGACTAAGTGATCAAAAGGTAGAAACAAGAATATAGATTATTTAAAAATCGCAGAAGCTCATTGGTAAAATCCCATAAATTAAAAAAAAAATGTGTGGCCGGATTTCTTAATAAAAAAGGCATAAATATTAATAGTAAATGCTTCATCAGCTGTGAAAAAAAAAGATCAAAATAAGAGAATTTAAAAACTTAAGAAACAGGCATATTCAGAAATAATCTGTAATTTTGGCAAAAAATTAAAGCTGACAAAATGTTGAATAAGTAAAGTGTTATGGGAAAAAAGGAATTTAACATTGACCCCAAAAGTATTTGAATCAGCTTCATGGTAAATGATTTTTTTTAGATGACTTGGGAAACAATTATAAAACACTGAAAAATTCCTATAATAAGAAAAACTTCGGTAAGATCTAAAACAGGGTTAAAAAATGAGTGACAATAAATGTTTAAAATATTCAGAAAATGATAAATGAAAGATCAAAATTTTGAAAACTTTTAAGAAATGGAAAAGATGGGAAAACTGACAGTGACTTGCAGAAAACTTAGATTTAGAAAAAACACCTGAAATGAGTTTTGAAAATGTATTCAATATTCAAAATGAGAAGTTAGCAATAAATGCATGTTAACAATATTACTCATTAAAAAATAAATATATATTTATAAATTTGTGTTATCAGAAAAATTAAGTTTTGTATTTTGCCAATCTCTTAAATTTCCCCTAATTTTTACCCCACCTCCTCATCAAATAATAGATCTTACAAAAGTAGATCTATTACTTAGTTTTCCTTGTTAACATAGTAGTGTCTTTCACCTAACTGAAGTACTCGCCATCTTAAGGTATGGAGAGAAGGATCTGTTGTTTTACTTATGTCTACCATATAATAAACCTGTAAATAAGCATGAGTAATATATCTGTAAATTTTTTAATTATAAAATATTTAAACACAATTTTGCATAACATCAAACAAGTTGAAAAAAAAAATCGCACATTTTTCAGTTGTCAACAATTGGCCTCATCATGAACCTACCAGCCAGTGACTGGCTGCTTTGAACCCAGGCATTGTTTACAATGGGTTTTATTCCTTCCCTTTAATTAATGTTCCTTATTATTTCCTATCAATAAGAAATGTATTAGCACTTGCATTACACATGAATATTTATAACCATCATTGTTCTTTTATGAACCCCTTATAAATATCCTCCGCCCCCACCCCCCTTATATTATAAGAATTTATGTTTGTGTATATAAAATGATGCATAAGTAATTAAGTATTTCTATCTACTTTTCTGATCATAAGTAAGCAGCCTAAATTATGAGGATTCTAACTATTATCTTCAATTTGTGCAGTTAAAAAAATAAATTTATCAAGAATATATTTTAAAGTAAAAGATATGTAATTATAAAATTTTCTGTATATTTGCAATTTTGTTTTAATTTTTTTTATGCTTTGAATTTAAGTTTTGAAATAGATAAATTATCTGTATCTTTTTTACTACATGTGGGCCATATTATGCAATGCATTCTTTAGCTAAAATTTATAATTGTTCCCTTTCGTATGCAATGTGCTCCTTTTTTAAAGTCAGCAACCTGCCCTTTTGAAATCCTAGAATGGACCCTGTAAATATATATATATATATATTAGAAAGAAGTAATAATAACAATAATTAATTCAAGTAATCTTGAAATATTAACATCACCATAGAAGCAAAACCACTACCATAATGCCGATAATAGAAAATATCAGCATCGGCTCAAATTCGGAGATTAAAAAGAATTAAATTCATCTTCATGTCTGAGTATTTAATTCTATTTAACCCAAAAAAATGCCTGTTTCAGATTGGAAAATAGTACATTACTATAAATGTCCAAACTCGGACTACAGGCACCATAAGATAAAAAAATGAAGATAAGAAACATTAGGAAAATTTGTATTAACATGTGGCAGGAATCCTTCTTCTTTCACCACATGTATATGTGACCAACCTCAACAGTATAATAAATATCTAGAAGCACCTGAATGAACATGACGAAATACAACCTAGGAGGCAGTACGAACGTTCACAGCGACACTCCCAGATCCATCCAATGAGTCAGAGCAGGAGACAGGACTATTACCCGTATAAGCAAAATATAATATGTACATGCAGCAAAGATGAAAATTCTTACTAAACAAGAGATTCATAGAAGAAATGGATAAACGAAAATGCCACTATACACCATTATAAGGGCCCTTGAATCATAGTTTCAAACTGGTTAAAGTTACAAAATGTTAGCAAAAGTATAATTGAAAACATTAATATTAATATATCTTATTTTCAGATGTTTTTGATTTTTCTAATTTTTTTAGCTTATTTTATTACTTTCATTTTTATTTATTTATATAATTAATAAATAATTATTATATATATATATATATTTGCTTAGAGCAAATTGAATGTGTTTGTGGGAAAAAAAATTGTTAGAAAATTGGGGGGGGGGGGGGAGATCAAAATCGAGTACAAAATTATGGCCACTAACATCATCAAAGTGGCCACTGAGCTTTATGAGGTCACTGGTCACTGGCTACTGTTGATTTTTTTTAATCTAAAGCCTTACGAGTTTCTAAGACTAGGGGTTGTCAAGAGATTAATGGAAACCAAAACTTTTTCCTAGGAATTCTACTCTCTAACTCCATGATTCCCAATGAAAAAGCTTGGAAATCATTGGTTTAAAATGTGAAAGTGAATTAAATCTCTGAATTTTGTGGGAGTTTATTGAACATATTAGTCACTTTTGAAAATCGCAGGTTTGAAATATGAATTTAAATGGAAACTTTTTCACCATGGTTTAATTTTCACAGGCTTACTCAACAAATTTTATTAATTTGAATAATAAATAAATGAATATAAAAATATTTATCTATCTATATATATAAACCCAGTAGCAGAATGTTTCTAGCTGATCTGCGACAAAGATTGAAGGTTTGAAAATTTATCTGTGGCTTGCATGTTGTTTTAGCTTTTGTGTTCTTCGTTAGCTATTATTTCCAAAATGGGTCAATTTTTTGTGTTTTTTTTTATATATTTCAAGTTTTATGTACTTTTGTTTATTATTTTAATGACTATTTAAATTATATTCATTAAAGTGAAAAGTAAATTAATATTTAATTAATATTATAATATTATGGACATGTAAGTACAGATGCTCATATGTCAAATTTTAGTTCATGCTCCAGCAATGACTACATTTATAAATGCGTCTCATTGTTTAATTATGTTAATAATGTTTGAGAAATAAATTGAAATATCAGGAGAGATTCAAAAGATTTCACAATAAAATATAAAACATATTTTATCTGAAAATAATGCAAGCAAAAATTCACAGAAATATTTATATTTTTTAGCAATATTAATTATTAGCATGCATTTATAATGCCTATCTTCTCATTTTTCGTATTTATTAAATTTTAAAAACTTATTTCTGGTCTTGTTCTTAACTTTTCTAATTTAAAATTTATCTTTAAGCTATTGACAGTTTTATCCATTTCTTAAAGGTTAAACATTTTAAACACTTATAACCACTAAATTATTTTACTACCTTGTTTAAAACTGTACCCATATTTTGCATTATAAGACATTCAGGTGATTTGCACACAATTAATCATTCAAGATTTTTCAGATTTTATTTTTTAGCAATATTACCGATTATTTCCGATATTACTAGCCCCTCCCCCCTTTTTTCATATTGATCTTTTTATTCTTTACTTTCTCAACTGAAGTAACATTTGAAATAATTTGCTTCTCATTTTATAGTTAAATAGACCAGACACACATTTCTGTTTAAAGTAATATTTATTGTAAATAATTCCCGATTTATATTAATTTATATTTCTGTTTTTATCTTTTATTAACTTAGTCCATAATTTTTTTATTCATCGCGATATTCCGATCATATTTCTCGTCATTTTCTTGGACATTATGAATATAGTTTCGTAAGTTATTGTCTTTTAAGCTACAGTTTTATTTATTATAATTCTAGCTAATGTTATTCTATTTTCTATAAGATCATTTCTAGACTATACATATGTTGATCAAAGAGGAATAATGAACGATACATATAATGTAATGATATTGGCCCTTCAGCTCGGAAAAGTTCGGTTTTCATATCTCCTATCCCGTCTTCACAGCGATCACGGTACGTGGAACTTCTCAAATACGTTGCAGGTTCACTTGCATCCTATCCACAACATATTTGAGAAATTATTTCTTACATATGAATTATTATTGTTTTTTAATTTATTACAAAGCAAAATATGTTATTATGAATATCTAAATAATTAAAAACTCATTTGGAAAACTAAACATTTTCGTGCGTGAAATGCATGTGCAATCGAAAACCCTGATATGTAACTAAACAAAATCCATGTAATGAGTTTTTATTCCTTTAGACGGAGGTGGGGGTGGGAAAAGAAAGGAGTATAAGTGGACGAAATGTCGGAAGAGGGATCAAAGAAAACGGTTACTCACAAGTGTGGTTTTGCTTTCTGTGAATTTAAACAAGAGCATACGTGAGTTTGCTTTGGCGATATATACACATTTCATCAGTTTCCTAAAATAAGTTAACTAAAGTGATTCCATCACAAAATGCAAAGGATCCTAATTTAAATTGTTTTAGAATATTCACTACACTATGGCAATTTCATCAGTTTAAAGAATAAAATTATGTTCTCTTTCTCGAATCATTAAAAAAAACATCCCACAGAATTTAGAAAATGAGTTTTGATGTATGTTGTCCATAAATACTTTTTTGTCCTTCTACTGCAATACTGAAACAACTTGAAAATATATTCTCTTAACTCTTTAAAATAATACTCTGAAATAGCACTAAATGCTTTGCATGATATAATTTGTTAGTATATTTCAAATGTGAAGCTTTGGCTTAAGTGGTAGAGAATCAGCTCCGGAATGAGTGGGCTTTAATTCGAATCCAAGCGAATCGTAAATTTTACAAGTGCTGCCATATGTTGCTAAAATATTCAAATACAATTTTTTCTTTTATAATCTGCAAAATTTTTTGTTTTAAATTATTTTAAGTTCTATATACAAAATAACCTTATATCAGTAAATTATTTTTAAGTTTGAATACTTATAAAAATTTATTTTGAATTTACTTTGAAAAATATCTAGAAGTATACTTTATACCAGCTATAGATGGAATATACATTTTAAGCTATTCTTAATTAAAAAAGTGTAGAGAATGTAGAGAAAAGTGTTGTAGAATACTCCGGCTTTGATTAAAGCCGGATACAGGCATAGAGTTTTAAAAAATATTAGGGGGCTTGGGACTGCCCATTTTTCTTTAATGTGAGGCGTATAAAGCATTTCTAAAGTACACTTCTAAAAATCGGACATTTTCATTTAACGGACATGCCTCAATAGCAGATACCTCCATTTAACAGACACTGTTCCATGACACCTCCAATTAATTTATTCTTTCAATTAAAGGGCATTTTTAAATTGTCCCACATAATATAAAAATTTCTTTAACTGTAGAATAGCTTACTCTCCGGAAAACAACAAATAATGATCTATATCAAACACACTTAAAAATCATGCATTCAAAGAAAAAAGGCTGCTATAATTTCCCGTTGCACTCAAATTTTTAGAACATGAGAACAATGCAGCAGAAAATCATCAGCAATTCAATAATTATTTTTCAATGTTTACTTTTCTGAATACTAATATGGAGTTTTAAGCAATAATATACTAATACTATCAGATAGTAGTACTTTGCAGTGAAGTATTAAAAAAAATCAAAGCTCTGAAATTTACAGAAGAACTTAACATAGGTTTATACAAGTAATTTGCAAATCAAACTTTTGGAAGCGTTCACATATATTGAATATAATTTCGTTACTTTTACCTTTCAGTGGACATTTTAAAAATTCATTATTTAAATCTGCAAACATGCTCATCTTTTCTGAAAAATTACTTAAAAATAAAACGAAAAGTAGGGAGGCAATATCTTTATGAAATAAATCAAAGTTTGAGAGAAATGAATTTCAGAGAACATTTGCAGAATATATAGCATCTTTCTTAATAAACTCAATACTAAATATATTTTTATAATTTCTCTTACAGTATGGAAACACTGTTTTAAAAATTCAAATTATTTTTGTAGCTATTCATGCTTTAAAACCTCCTCTGTTTTAATACTCATCAAAACATTTTGTTGACGTTTATAGCTGCATGTGCATGCATGTAATTCGCTTGTACCGCAATAAAACTGTCTATAAAAAATTTATAGGTTTTTATATAAAAATCAAAACTACAATTAATTAGCATTTCCAGTTAGCTACATGAAATAAATAAATAATACTATATTTAAATAAACCACATGTAATTAAATATCTAAATAAGGTATATGTACTTAAATATTTGAATTTTTAAGGACATTTAGCTTCAAATTAATAGTAATGTATACCTTTAAAAAGCCTGTGTACTTAAAATAATTTATTATGCTAACTAGAATATAAAGTGGTTGACATAGCATAAAATAAATTCGCAATAATTATTAGTTGTTAGGTAACATACCACAGAAATGGGGCAACTAAATAGTGTATAAATATTACATTTAGGAGAACGTATTTAATGTGAGATGTTTCATACTGCAAATATGAGGTTTGGGAATATTGGTGCAGTTTTTGAGACTTTATATATTTTTAAAGTATATAATGCAATACTGAAATTATTTTTCTGAATAAGAACTCATAAAATAATACAACAATATTAATATAGATTAATAATGCAATAAACTATTTAATATTAAAAAAAGTGAATTTAAACGCTGAGGAGTTCTTTGGATGAAAATGTTCATCAAGCTGCATATATCCAATTTATCCTCTTTCTCCTGATAATAGTTCGAAACAGCAACATGATTTAACCTATGTTAGTCAACGTTCTATTTTTCCCAATCGTACTAAAATCTAATCAGGAACTTAGAAGGGACTTGTCTATCAAATTTTGTGAAATTTCATCAAATAGTGTTTGAGCTAGATTGGGCACACACAGAGAGAGATGCCACTTTAAAAATAGATTTTTTGTGTTATTTTTCGTTTGATATGTGTAGATCCATCGAAAACTCGAATTCTGATTTTCGATACAATTTAAATAGTATACCTCCCCTACACATTGCAAAGTAGGTATTGTAGAGAAAGTAAAAATTATTTATTATTTTCTCCACTGTTTTGATAAATTTTGCAAGATTCTTCATCCGCTATTTAATATCTTAGATTAATTTCATCAGTTCTTTTGTTTCCTTCTTATAGGGGCAGCTTTAGTGGTCACAGGGCCGTGACCAGGGCCCTTGCTAAGACCTTTCATTGGGGGGGGAGAGCCCATAAAATTGCCAAGTGAATTAATGATTTTTACCAACTTAAGTAAAGTCTAGGCGATAACACATTTTATATCAATATTTCACTCATCGATATATCGGTATAGTTAATGTATCCGTAATGTCTCTCATTACTCAAATATCTTACATTTTTGTTTTGTAATACTATATCATAAAAATGCCAAGAGAGAAAAAATTTTGACCCTACCTGCCGATATTTTTTAATCTGTCCTTAGGAACAGGCAATACCAGTAGGAAGAAAGCTGCTGGTTCAGTTTGTGGGAGGTTAAATTTGTGGACTGATCGATCTTGGTAACAAGCCAAATTGCTTTAGGAAAGGATTACTGGTACGCAGTATGAATCACAGTGTAATTCTGCTTGGTCTTTCAATTTGGGTTGTTAATTGCCGGAATTTTTAATAGATAAATGTTCAGATGCAAATGAAATGTCCAAAAATACACAAAACAAGAAATTATTAACAAAAAGCTATCTATCATTAAATTAGTAAACTGTATCCTGCCAATAAGAAAAAACTGTGAACAAATTTTGGAAGATAGCGAAATATTTTTAAGAAACAAAGATGTTGGAAATATTATTGTTGAAGAGAGATCAGGTTCCAGTGATCCTTTAGTCAGCCATGATCCTGGTCTTGGACAATCAGATCTGACAGATAATCAGAAAATTATTTGATCAAATTAGGGCCTCATCAACCAATTTTGGCATTCTTTCCAAGTGATGGAAAAGACAGATTCAATCCCCATTGGTAAGAAGAATTTCAGTACTTAGAATATAGTACAGTTAAAGATTGTGCATACTGCTTTGTGTGCTTTCTATTTCCTCTTGGAGTAGGTCAAGAGAAGAGTGAAGATGCATGGTTGAAGACTGAAGTAAGAAATTGGGGGAAATGTGGAGTGCCTGGAAGCAAAATCTGGGGAAGTTGCAAACTCACTTTTCATTTATGTGCTTCTTGATCAAACTAAGAGATTAGCTCTTATAGAAAATAAAAGAGCACAGTTTCAGAACAGAGAAGTAGCGAGAATCTTGCTTGACACATGCAGAACCCTAGGACGTCAAAGGATAGCATTTCAAGGCTGAGGACCAAATGATGGTAATTTTGTACAAATAGTATAGCTAATCTCAAGATATAACCACATCTTGAAAACGTGGTTTAATGAAAGAGAATTACGGCCGTACCATGTCGAAGGCCCTGACCATCCGGCTCATCCTAGGACATAGAGCAGCAAAGAGGGCGGCCGGAATGGCCGTACCATGTAACTTACATGAGTCCTGAGTCACAAAATCAGCTTATATATCTTGTTGCTGAAGAAATAGAAAATTTGTTGAGATTAAGAGCTGTGATTTTTTCTCAGTGATGGCTGATACCACACCTGACAGTTCACAAAAAGATATGCTTTCGATTGTTGACCGTACTGTCGGAAGAAAACTGCAAACCCAGAAAACTCTTACTAGATGTTTCTAAATGTGCTGAAAAAACAGGTATTGGAATAGCAAAGCAAATTTATAAGACTTTAAGAAAGAAAGGAATTGACACATCCTCATTGGCTTTTCATTCATATGATTTTGTAAGTTTAATGTCAGGCCAGTTTAATGAAGCACAAAAGAAACGCTCAGAAATCATAGAACATCATATACGATACATTCCATGCCAAGATCACAGGACGAACACAGCCGTAGAACACAGCTGCAGTATCAGCATTATTATTCGAGACTTATTCGACGCACTTGAAGCATTGTATGTTTTCTTCAATTCAAGTACTAAACGTTTCAGACAGTTAAGGAATAAAATAAAGGAAGTGGAGAATGCCCTTCTTTTGAGAAATCTGTCTAGGACTGGGTGGGCAGCCAGAGCAGAGACTATAAAAGCTGTAAACACATCATTTGAACTTGAACCTATCTGTATTAGAAGAAATTTCCACACAACAGGAATTAGACTGTGCTACAAAAACAAAAGTGTATGGGTTATGCAAAAAGACGAAATCATTTGATTTCATTGTTAGCTTGGTTTCATGAAAAACATTAGGTATAAGATGACGATTTTGACAGAAATTTTGAAAAGCTCTGATCTGAATTTGATTGATTGTATTATAATTGTCGAAAACAGAGTAATAATTTTGGAGGAAATTGATACTAACGCCACAGAAATGGAGAAGTTGATCACAAGTGTTAAAACATTTGCTGGAAACATTAAAGTTGATCCTGAACATGACTTTCAACTGCACCATAGAAGACGAATGAAGTCGAGAAGGATTGAAGAGTATGCTGAAAATGAAGTAAGCATAGACCTAAAACAATTCTATAGAAAAGAGTTTAGGATTGTCCTTGATACGCTATGTAGAGGCCTTAAAGACAACATGGTTGCTATGAAGACAACCATTTCTCCACTGCATCTAATTTTCAAGTTTCCCTTGAACAAGGATAATTTGACAATTGAAGTGGCTGTCATGATGTTTCCTCCAGCTACTAGGTCTGATGTGCATGCTCTACAAAGTGAGTTAAAAGTTTTCTTTAACATATGCAAGGAGAGACATATACTCTCGATGGAAGCATTGAAGAACGTCATGGTTCAATTCAAAAATTGCATTAAAGCTGACTTTCAAAATGTGCCAATTGACTATAACAGCCGGGTATGGAGTCAGCACGAATTAAAGAGTCTTCAGTCAACTAAAGATTGTAAAAGGTTCCTTGAGAACAGCAGTGGCAGACATGAGGCTTAACAGCTTGATGCTTTTGAAGTGTGAAGCAGACTTGGGAAATGAAATCAACTTGGAAGATGCTGTGAAAAGGTGGTCTTCCTGAAGCAAAGACGAATACATGTCTGTAAAATAAGTTAAATACAGTAAAACCTCATTTATCCACATTCCATTTATATGGATCTCTGGAGTGCATATCATATCATAATATCATGGTTTAAAGGATAATGTGTTGTGAGGAGGAAGAGAAAGGATCACAGTAATACCTTGAAGCCAGGGATGATACTAATTTTTAAATTTGCTCTAAAATGTACCAAGTTCACCAACTTGGATTTTGATTTTGCCAAATGTACGGGATTTCTCGAGATTGGGGGTGGGAAGACTGCCCCCCCCCCTCTTAGCGAGGGCACTGGCCGTGACGAGGGGTTAAGAAGCGAGCCGACCGCCTTAGCTACCATCACACGGGAGCCGAAATTGAAGTTTTTATTATCTCAATAATAACAAAATTAACTGACGTCGCCGCCTCCTGTGTTTGACACATTTCTTGTTTCTCTTTGCACCGCAAAAACTGTAGCATATAAAAACTTACAATTGGGTGCACTTGTAGAAAAATGTCTGGAGATTAAGCTGAAATAAATAGTTTTTCGAGTTAAATTTAGTTTAAGAAATATTTAATGTCAAAATATTTCATCTGTGAGTTCGCGTCTTGGACAGACTAACAATAGCAAGACCATACATTTTTGTAGACATGTACCTACATAGCTGCATTTTCATTTGACGGAGCCTTATTTTAATTCAGATGTAGTTTACGAGTTGTTCAACTTTTTATGAATTTCTGAAGTGAAAAATTTTCTTCTGTATCGATGAGTTCATCGAGTTTCTCTGTCTCATACTGCAAAAACTGTAACATAAAAATATGAAAAATTTGGTAGATTTGTATGGAAATAGGATGGAAACAAGATGAAATTAACCTTTTTCAGATTTAAACTGTAGTTTGGCTTGAAATAGCTCACGAAATGAGCAGCAGTTTGCGAGCATGGAGGCGAAGCCTCCATACTCGCAAAGTTAGTTACGGGGATTCGGGAAGCTTAGCTAACACGGGGTGAAGCCCCCTAGTAATTAAAAAAACAAAAGATTGTTTTAAAACAAAGCACTATACTTTTCTCAAACATTAATTTTAGAACCTGAGCGTTAAAAGAAAATACACAGCTTTAGTAATCAGAAAATATAAACACAATTTTAATAGTGTATCATCTTACAACTGGAAATTAACTCGAATTAAGCAATAAAATAATCTTTAAAAAAGCGTTCAGGAAATTAGAATTTGTTAAACTGCTTCCTTTCTCGATTCAAGACGACACCAAAATTGAGGCAACGCGAATTGATAGAAACTTTAAGGAAATACAGGGTGTCCCATCAAGATCGCCCAAACTCTGCACAGCCAGATTCCTCTCTTGGAATGCATAAAAATTGGCCAAAGAACTGTACCTCTACGACCCATAGTTTTCGAGAAAAATGAGAGAGAAAAGTATGGCGGCATATCCGGTGTACGAGAAAACAACTTTATTGGACACATGAACATCGGTATTTGCATATGTTTACATAGGAAGATGTTCAAAATGTCCTCCGCGCATATCGAGGCATGCATGCGCACACCGTGGAATGGCCGACTACACACTTTGCAGCAGCGTGGTGTCCATAAAAGTACACCCAGCATGAAGATGAGCAACTAAGTCACTTTCTGTAGTAACTACATCTCGATAGACCAATTCCTTCAGATGGCCCCAAGCCAAGCCAAGACGCTTACTTGCAGCCTTTCTGGGTTACCGAAGGTCCCTCACGGCCACATCGAATGTATAAAAGTCCACTGTAGATGGTTTTTCAGTAAAAGCAATATGGAATAGCATTCATCTTCGAGAGGTTGCTGTGTAGGAGCTATCGTCTTGGGGTGGCTGCTGATGGCTTAGTGCTGAGCTGTGGCTGCAAGAGAGGGGAGGACGGGGCCAGGGATACGAGAAAATCACCAAGGTATTGGTGATTGAGAAGTCCAAAGTTTACAGATTTTATGATACAACTAGAAGTACAAATTTGAGATTACTTAAGAATTTAAAATTATTAAAATACAAGGTAAGGATTAAGAAGTTAAGATGGCCCCATAAGAAGAAATCCAAAGGTGTCAGATCTGGCGATCGAGGCGGGCATAAAACCGGACCCCCACGTCCAATCCAGCAGCCTGGTTATTCTATATCCAGCCAATTACGTACAGAAGAGCTGAAATGCGCCGGAGCTCCATCATGCTGGAACCATAGGCCATGTATTGCCGCTAAGAGTATGTCATCTAGGAAATCGGTTAATTCATCACGGAGAAATACTAAGTATGAATGTTCCGTAAGCCGTTCAGGCAGCAGATATGGTCCAATCATGCGATTGCCTAATATGCCGGCCCACACATTTACAGACCAGAGGACCTGATGTCTCTTCGAGCGGATTGCATGAAGATTGGACTTCTAATCACATGTGACTGTTGAAGACCCCAGCACTTGTGAAGCATGCTTCATCCGTCCATGAGATATGTGCAATGAAAGTATTATCGGCTTCATGTTGTTGCAATAGCCATTCACAAAAGTCAATGCGTCGCTGAAAGTCAACTGGATGTAGACCTTGCACGGGTCTGTAACGAAATAGGTATAGCCCCTCTACCAGTAATAGCCTGCGCACAGTACTGCTACTCGCATTCAGCTCCCTGGCTAGTGCGCGTGTGCTCAACTCGGGAGTTTCTTCTACCCGTCGAAGTATTGCATCTTCCTGTGCTGGCGTAATCCCGCCGTGCTTTCTTCCACCAACATCGTGGAGATTGTATGTCGGGTCGATGCTTCCCGTATTTCTCACTCTGTCGTGCAACCTGCGGATGACTTTGGCATCGGGAGGATGGCGTGATAGATAGCGACGGGCATACTCCCTAGCAGTTCGTAAGGCATTACCACTACATTGACCAAAGATAAAGTGCATGTCGCAATATTCATGTACGGAATACATTATCACCATGCGAAGATTAGCAGTAGCTACTAAACGACGGCTTGATATCAATCTACGGCGCGAGTATGCATGCCTCGATATGGTCGGTGGACATTTTGAACATCTTCCTATGTAAATATATGCAAATACCGATATTCCTGTTTTCCATAAAGTTGTTTTTTCGTACACCGGATATGACGTCACGCTTTTCTCTCGCATTTTTTTCGAAAACTATGGGTCGTAGAGGTACAGTTTTTTGGCCAATTTTTATTCCAAGCGAGGAAACTGGCTGTGCAAAGTTTGGACGGTCTTGATGGGATGCCCTGTATATTAACTTAAATAATATCATATCCCTTTCACAAAGCAAAATCTCTTTAAACATTATAAAATACTTAATTTTGATGTATTGCAGAATCCACTTTGCCAATAAGAGCTTACCATTCCTTCCCAGCTCAACAGTATAGAGTGTCGGCTGGCCAGACTCCCGGTTGGGACGTCAAAGTTCTTTACAAAATTGAGATTTAATATACGGCAGGAAAGAAACTTGTAAAATAATACTTTCTTTGGGAATTTATCATTTTTATTACTTTCATCACAATTTTATATTAGAGAAGATTACTTAAGATTAATATGTCCATTTTGAGGGGAGGAGATGAAAGAGATTTCAAGAATAATTTAATCCTGCTGCATAAGGCAAGGTGAATTGAGTCCTTACAGTATGTAAAATTATGTAAAAGCACACAGAATTAACGAACATAGTATATTTTTTGCAGAAATTGCAGTTATCGAATATTAACTGTTAACGACCACATAAATGTGAAGACGGTCCATGGACATGGATAATGTTGTTTGCAATAGACATACGATGATCATTTTAAGAGAGTTTCTCTGTAGGCCGTAATATTAAAAAAAATCTGATGTGTGCAACACATGACTTTCCTTATATAATGCAATGAATTTATTACTTTTACATTTAAAAAAAATTATTCTTATAGTAGATACTTATATTCTTTCCAAGATATTGAATTTTCTTCAATTAGTCGTCATTTTCATTGATTTAGCGTCATTTTTATCCATTTGGCGAGATTTTTCTTAATTTGGCACACAGACATCACATCAAAAATGTTTGATTCGTGATTAGGGATGCTTGAAACGTGCTCTCTCGTTGAAAACTCGAATTCGAATTTTCGACCCCGTCACAATACTTTCCTTATACATTATGTATATAAGGAAAGTAAAAAGATGTTTGAAAAATAAGAGTTAAACATGTTTAACAAACAAGCATCTCGCATGCAACTTCATCAGAATACGAATGGGACTTATTTTAGAACACTAGAACTAATTAATCCTCCTTAAGATATTGCATAATTTTCAATAAATTTATATAAAATATGAAATTTTAAATATGTTTAAATGAGTTAACATCGCCAACATTTTCATCCAGTTAGCACATTCATTCGTAAGAAAACAAACACAAACAAACATTTTCTCACTGCAAACATTAACTTTTTAAAACGATTATCTTTTTCTAGAAAATTGGCAATTAAGGAATATTTGTTGGAATTATGCAATTTTAAACAGTATGAATTCGTAATAAAAATAATTTATGAATGTTTGTTTTTTTATAATTTATGAAGTTTACTCTGCCGCACATTAACATTGCCATTTTACATCTAATATACAGAATATGCAATAGAAAGTAATTTAACCCCGTAGCTTGATGGCTTCCTTCTAATAAATCAACAGTTTTTAAAAGATTCTATTTAAGTATATAGAGAATGTATAAAATATTCTCTAAACCCGATAAAGGATAACCAAAGCTAAATCAAAATTGATTTGTAAAAAAAATTAAATATTTTCTTTGCATGCTTTACGACAAGAAAGAGGAACATGAAGCAAAATGTTGTATCAACATTTTATTAATCAAAATACATTTATCATGTAATTTAAACTTCAAATAGCGTTTGCTTAAAATATAAAGAGAAAACGACTATTAAAAAATTAGCTATAAACTTGAAAGGGATTATAAAAAAAACCGATATTTCGGCCAAACAAGATCCATCCAATTCTTATTTTGTAACTAATTTGTTTTTCTGTAACAATTCTGTTTTTCCCTTTTTGAGGGGATCGTGTTACGTGGTGCACGCAAAGTGGGGTCGCCGTCACTCCGTTACCTCAGAGGCGGCTATTCAGGCACCTGTAGCGCAAGCTAATGAACAATTAAGTTGTTGACAGTTTTCTGAGGGGGAACGGGAATGCTCAGTTGGAAAAAAACATTTACGATGCCTCTCCGCGATCAGTTTAGCTACAGATCTGATTCTTGAAAGGGGACAAAACTGAGTCAGTGAGACAGAGCTTTCTCGGTCGGTCAAATGGTTAATTTAAAACTCTATACAGAGAATAACTTAGCTGGACAGTATGCAGTTTACAAATATGTAAAGGAGTACACTTCAAGTACAACTATAATGTTGATGAAAAGATAATTGTTGATAAAACCTTACAACTTAATATTTACAAATTAACCTATCATTTACAAATTAGCCTAACATTTACAAATCTAACCTAATATTTAATGTAAATATTAACATAATATTTACAAATTTAAGCATAATTTAAAAAACTAACAATATGTCATTAAATTTCAAACATTGAACATGTTAAAAAGTAGCAAAATTATCTTCTATGCCAAAGAATTCAATTATGATCTCTGAGAAAAGAAGAAACTCAACTAGCAAGTATATGTAAATTATTTTACAGTATGAACAAATTTTAAAAACTAATCATTTCAGTAAAAAACTAATGTGCAAAAATAAAATGATAAATATATTAAATTAGCAATGCATCTATCCTACGTATAACTATTAAGAAACTTTGAATAATTAGTAACATTTTATGTAATGTTATTTGATCTTCATAAATACTGAAAAAGTTATCCCATATATTCCTTCATTTACAGCACACACGACATATAAACGTACTACAAAAAGCACCATAGAGAGGTTTCACCTACGTCACGTTCCCGTAGCAACCATTTGAGCAGACGACTGCTTTGTACAAGCAACAGCTAGAACGCCATGAATCAAAATTACAAATCTTATTTTTCGCAGTTAGATCCTGGATATCTTATCTAAATTAAGCTTATATTAAGCTAAAATCAACTAAAAAAGCTTGAAAATCAACTTATAAAAACTTATAAATGACGCTTAAAAATCAACTAATAAAGCTTATATTAAGCTAAAATCAACGAAATTTGAGGTGAAGATTCTTATGATGGATGCAGATTACTCACAGAAAAGTTATATTTTAATCTTTTTGAAAATCAACATTGTAATAATTGGAGATTTTATTATATGGAAAAAAATGTTTCCACAAATCAATCTCTTGCCAATTCAGAAAGTTTTGATGTAACTTCATGGTCACTGAAATCTCATGTCGGTTTTATGTCATGTATTTCATGATGGGTTTTTAATTTTATATTAAACTAGCAGCATACCCGTTCTTCGTACGGAGTATATAATATAAAGAAATTTATAATTCGCAATCATGTGTAAATTCTGTTAAAATATTAAATTTATTGCTCATAAAGAGAAGTTTAAGAATATCTGTTCTCACTATGCAAAATTATCTTCACGGGCAGATCTGAAGAATAAAACATCCTGGCCCCTTTTGTAAGCAAATTTACAAAAAAAAGGAATTGAATCAATATATGCAACCCCGTACTACTTATATTGTCGCAGATTAGAAAATATGCCAGTGTGTTAGTAGAAGTTTACCCGTATTGCAATATGTGTCTCAAAAATATTTGCCAAAATAAAAGAGATGACATAAAAAATTGAAAGTATCAAAAATCCCCGTAATCCTAATACCAGAAGGTCGTAATTGATTCGAATATATGCCAATATATATCAAAATATATGCCAATATACCTGTACTACTTATATTCTCTTAGATTGGAAGATATAGCCATGCATTTGTAGAAGATTACTCGTACAACGTACTATATATGAGTTTCAACAATTTTCGTCATAATAAAACAATTCCATAATAATTTGAAAATATCAGTAATCCCTGAATCAACAGTCCCCGAAAATATCAATAATAATGATGTTTAAACCTGGAGACCGTAATTGATATTATCCAGTCAAAAATTCAATGTCAATGAAATTTATTTTATATACATATTTTTACTATTCAAATCGGAAAAGATTTAGTAAAAATCATATGCCGCATAACATATTGGATCCGTTGCTAAGCGACATGATATCAATTGCTTTAAATAAATTGATGGAAATCTTATCATCTGAACAATGCAATCTCCATGAAAGGTTTGGCGACATTTTCGTCAATTTAGCTATAACTTAAAAAATCGCCAAATTTAACGCCAAGTGGGACTGTAGAACTGATAATCCCATTATGCGACAAATTGACGAAACATCATCACAATACTATCCCCTAACAAAACACAATTAATTTCATTTATTAAGCGCGATTTTATCAATTTCATGACATTTTTATGGATTTAGAAATATTTGGTAACAAATTGGTAACAATTTGGTGATATTAAAAAAATTCCTTAAATGTGTTACTAAGTAGGATGGATGGACTGACCGACAAATGCTACAGAAACATCATTTCAGTACTTTATTCTAAAAAAACAAATTTAATTTCATTGATTTGGGTCATTTTTATCAATTTGGAGACATTTCCATTAATTTGGTAAAGTTTAAGAAAAGTTACCAAGTTATTTAGAGATATTCCTCTAAATTCGTAGCTTTGAATTTGCAGATCTGAAGAATAAAATATCCTGATCCCGTTTGTATATTCTAAATAAAAACAGTAAAATTGTATTAGAAGATACATACACCCGTTCTACTCTTTTTCTGCTTCAACAATCGGCTAAATGAATTTATTGGGTAAACACAATATATGAGTTTATTAGCTAAACACAATATATGAGCTTGAAACCTCTTTGCTAAAATAAATGAAAGTGACGTACGCAGTCCGCAATAAATATAATTAAAAGAACAATCGAACCGTTCATTTACAAAATATATTTTTACATCCATTTATTTATTATACAAATAAAAAAAATAATAATTGATATTAACAACACATTTAATTTCATTCCGTTGCCGAGCAACCTGATATAAGATAGAATCTTCCTCATAAAATGCGAAATTAAATAGCCATTTAGATTTCTTTATACTTTTGAGTAAAAGCTTGTGAGAGATGAACCATGGAGGTAGATTTTTCCATTTAAATTCATGTTTCAAACAATTTATGTTCTCCTCTAGTGACTAATTAATGCAAAAATCCTGCACCAAACTCGGAAATAAAGTTTTATTTCATTTTGGCGTTTAAAATAAACGATTTTCATCCTTTCCGTTTGGATAAACCAGTTGGAGAGTAGATCTCCTAAGAAAAAGTTCCATTTTTCATTAATATCTCGACAACCCCTGGTCTTAGAAACTCGAAACTTGGACAGAATTTATGGGGGGCTATTTCAAGGCTATCCACAAAATTTCATTAAATTCGGTTCAGCCGTTTTCCCGTGATGATGAGACAAACGAAAATTTTGTTTTTTACTAATATCTCGAGAACCACTGGTCGTAGAAACTCAAAACACGGACTAAATTTTAAGTAGGACTATTTCTAGGCTACCCACAAAATTTCATCAAATTCGGTTCAGCCGTTCGCCCGTGATGATGGGACAAACAGACAGACAGACAGACAGACAGATTTTCAATTTTATTTATATAGACTAGCAGCATACCCGTTCTTCGTACGGAGTATATAATATAAAGAAACTTGAAATTCATAATCATGCCCAAATTCTTATAGTATACTAAATGACATGTTTAATCAAAATATTCTGTTAAAATATTTAATATAATGCTCCTAAAAAGAAGTTTAAGAATCTCTGTTCTCGCTATATAAAATTATCTTCATGAACATATCTGAAGAATAAAACCTCTTGGACCCCTTATGTAAGCAAATATAAAAAAAAAATATGGAATTGATCAATATATGCAAAATAAAAGCGTTAAAATTGTATGGGACCCGTACTAATTATATACGCGAATATTAGAAAATATAACCTGTATTAGTAGATTACATGTATAAATTGAAAATACCAATAAACCCGTAATCTTTAAATCTGAAGACAGTCATTTATTCCAATATATGTCAAAATTAAAGTGCTAAAATTATATGGGAAGATATACACGTACTACTTATAATGTCCGATTATTAGTAGAATATTACCCGTTTTGCAATATGAGTCTCAAATGTTTTTTGGTAAAATACAACAGACGACGTAATAAATTGAATATATAATTAATCCCCGTAATCTTCATACCAGAAGACTGTACTTGATTCCAATATATATGCCAATATATGTCAAAATATATGCCAATATACCTGTACTTCTTATATTCTCGTAGGTTAGAAGATATACCCGTGCATTCCTAGAAGATTACTCGTACAACGTACAATATGCGTGTGTCAGCAATTTTTGCCGCAATAAAACAATGGCGTAATAACTTAAAAATATCAATAATCACTGAATCAATAATTCCGGAAAATATCAATAATAATAATGTTTAAACCTGAAGAGTATAATTGATATTATCCAGTCCAAAATGAAATGGCAATGAAATTTATTTTATATACATATCTTCATTATTCAAATCGGAAAGGATTTAATAAAAATCGTCTGCCGCATAAACACATTGGATTTAAATCCGTTGCTAAGCGACATGATATCATTTGCTTCAAATAAATTGGTAGAAAAAATATCGTCTAAATAGTTATATTTCTATGGAACATTTGGCGACAGTTTCGTCAAATTAGCGACATTTTAAAAAATCGCCAAATTTATCGCCAAGTGGGACTGTAGAACTGACAGTTCCACTTTGCGACAAATTGACGAAATATCATCACAATACTATCCCCTAACAAAAAACAATTCATATCATTTATGTAGCACAATTTTATCAATTTCAAGATATTTTTATAGATTTGAAAACATTTTTATCAATTTGGTGACATTTTAAAAATTCGCTAAATGTATTACTAAGTAGGATGGTTGGTCTGACAGATAAATGCTAACCAAACATCATTTCAGTACTCTCTTCTAACAAAACAAAAAAAAATTTCATTGATATATAGAAGACCCAAGCCACACGACCAACCCGAAGGTTTATGGCAGCTGTTTGTGTGTCGTTTATATCAATTTGGCGACATTTCCGTCAATTTGGCAAAGTTTAAGAAAAGTTGTCAAATTAGCGATATCCCTCCAAATTCGTAGCTTTGAATTTGCAGATCTGAATGAAACATTCTTATCCCGTTTCAATATACTAAATGAAAACACTACAATTGTATTAGAAGATATACCCGCTCTACTCTTTTTCTGTTTCAACAATCGGCTATATGAATTTATTGGCTAAACACAATATATGAGTTTAGTAGCTAAATACGATATAAGCTTGAAAACTCTTTGCCAAAATAAATGAAATTGATGTACGCAGTCAGCAATTAATATAATTAAAAGAAAAATCAAACCGTCCATTCATAAGATATACTTTTATATCCATTTATTTATTATTTAAATCGAAAAAAAATAATAAAAATATTAACAAACACATTTAATTTAATCCGTTATTCGTACGGAGTGTATAATTTAAAGAAACTTATAGTTCGCAATCATGTGCAAATTCTGTTAAAATATTAAATTTATTGCTCCTGAAGAGAAGTTTAAGAATATATGTTCTCACTATGCAAAATTATCTTCACGATCAGATCTGAAGAATAAAACATCCTGCCCCCTTTTGTAAGCAAATTTACAGAAGAAAAAATAGGAATTGAATGAATATATGCAACCCCGTACTAATTATATTGTCGCAGATCAGAAAATATGTCAATGTGTTAGTAGAAGATTACCCGTATTACAATATGCGTCTCAAAAATATTTGCCAAAATAAAAGAGATGATGTAATAGATTGAAAACATTATTAATATCCGTACTCTTTATACCAGAAGGTCGTAATTGATACCAATATATGCCAATATATATCAAAACATATGGTAATATACCTGTACTACTTATATTCTCGTAGATTAAAAGATATACTCGTGTATTTGTAGAAGATTCGTACAACATACAATATATGAGTTTAAACAATTTTTGTCATAATAAAATAATTGCATAATAACTTGAAAATATCAGTAATCCTTGAATCAATAATCCCCGAAAATATAAATAATAATAATTTTTAAACCTAAAGACCGTAATTGATATTATCCAGTCAAAAATGCTATAAGAAAAATCAAATCGTTCTTTTCTAAAATATATTTTTATATTCATTTATTTATTATTCAAATCGAAAAAATAATTATTAAAATTAACAGTCAGATTTAATTTAATTGCGTTTCTGAGTAACATGATATAAGATAGAATCTTATAACATGTTAAATATGTCATGTCTTATAACATAAACTGCGAAATTAAATAACGATTTTGATTTCTCTATACTTCTCATTGTTCCGTAAAAGCTTGTTTTAAATAAACCATGAACCATGGAGATAGATTTCCCCTTTAAATCATGTTTCAAACAATACATATTTTCAAAAAGTGACTAATTAACGCAAACAATCTCCCATCAAACTCAGAGATTAAATTTTAATTCACTTTCAAACGATTTTCAAGCTTTTCGTTTGGATAAACCACGGAGATAGGGAGTAGAACTCCTAGGAAAAAGTTCCGTTTTTCATTAATATCTCGACAACCCCAGGTCTTAGAAACTCGAAACTTGGACAAAATTTATGGGGGGATATTTCAAGGCCATCCACCAAATTTCATTAAATTCGGTTCAGCCGTTTTTCCGTGATGATGAGACAAACGAAAATTTCGTTTTTTACTAATATCTCGAGAACCACTGGTCGTAAAAACTCAAAACACGGATATAATTTTAAGTGGGGCTATTTCTGGGCTACCCACAAAATTTCATCAAATTCGGTTCAGCCGTTCTCCCGTGATGATGGGACAAACAGACAGACAGACAGACAGACAGACAGACAGATTTTCATTTTTATTTATATAGATAAGTAGACAAATTGAGATTTTGAAACTTCCCTAAGAAATAGCTGTGATATAGATATACATATTGTGAATAAAATTTATTTACCTAGAAATATTATCTTCTATGTCAAATGTACTACATTACACATCTGAGAGAGAGAGACGTTATGTCTGTCACAAACGAAATTAACCTACAGGTATCTACTACTGAATTTAGTGATTTTTAATTTGATGTTGATTTTTTTAAATTTTAGATTTATAAAACAAAATAAAAATTACAGAGTTGATTGCTAATAAATCAATGATTGTATAATCAATTATAAAACTAGAAAAGTTTACGCTTTTTTTAAAGCTTTATTAAACTTAAATTGAAAAGCATATTGTGCAATATAATGTACTCACCATGAATAAAATGCTCGCCAGTGGCTTATCTTGACTCTAAAAAGTGAGGGGGGGCCCAACTGCTTAACATTTGCTTATGCCAGGGAAATTTTAAATGAAAAATACGCATAACATTAAAAAGTCTTGAAAAGTGTGTATGGGGGGGGGGGGGGTCACTGCAAACTTTCCTGTGCTTTAAATTTTCAGTATCCCAATCTTCTCTAGAGGGAATGAAAAATATGATACAATTAATTACGGCACAAATCGTCATTATCAAATTCAATTACTTTATCTTAAAGAAATTATGATTTTATACGATATCGGCTGGATATAGTTTTAATAAAACTACTTTTTTTTTAAAATATCACACCAAAACGTATCTTTTACATATAAATCTAATGCAAGTTCAACGTTTTCTTGTACAAAGAGAACTTAGGATTTTCTCCGCTAAATGGACGTGACGTCACGTGAAACCTCCCTATTTAGTTTAGTTTGTTTCACAGAAGAAAAAAGGTGGTAAATTCGGCTGGTAAGGGTCATATCTGAAAGAACAAGGGTAACCGCATTGTTTTACAACTGCACAGCAAATGCAAGGGCATCAGTGAGCATTGGCGCATTATTGGGATTTTCGCCAGGGACTGATGCCACCGTCACCTGGCGGCCATCCTGGGTTCTGAGCGCACCACTGATCCTGAAAACGCATCCGCAACGGCACATGCAGATACTCTCGCACAAGGGGAATCTAAGAAAATGACGGTCTTCGCTTCTTCGAGATTACGATTGTTTATTTACGTTGCTGTTGCTTCTTTTGACTTCTTAATTTTTGCGTTGTTTCTCCAGCGTTTTGATTACTATATTGAGTTTTTTATTTTTTTAAAACGTAATTTTTGTTTTATTTACCTAAAATGGAAATAGAAGCGATAATTACAAACATAAATGCTCAGAAACGGAATTTCTCGAGGATTTCTGCCTTGTTAATTAAGCAAAAAATAAAAATTAAGCAAATATTCAAATTTTTCATCTATAAAAGTTTTATTGCTGTTATTTTATGTACAAAAAATTAATAGAATATTATACATTTAAGAAATAGATGCTACTATAGTTTTTAAAAGCAGCTTTCACAACAATATAAACAAAATGACGCATGAAAAAATGTTGAATTCACTGCTCTTATAAAAGCACATGTAGACATTTTATTTTGAGAGCCATGTGTCAAGTTTAATAACTTACTTACGGGTGTACTTTTTAAATTTTATCAATTTGTTAATTTTGTTTAAGAAAAACAAAATTAATAATATTAACACAATTTGAAAATTCAAGTGATAGATTGCTGTTTACATGGAATAACCCTATAAATTATTCATATAACCTTGACCTAACAGCACAAATAAAATAGAAATTTGACAATATTTATTTAAAATGTTTATCACATTTTATAATTGTATATGTTTTAATTTCATTGCTACTCTACATTAAATAAAATTTGTTTCTAATATTGTGTTTATTCTCTTTGTGAATTTTTTTTATAATTTTAGTAAAAATATGTCTAATGCCTAAAGCCTTTAAAGATGTTCCCTTTTGGAAAATCGCCTAATTCGCTGTTGTCTGTAAAATATCTTATTTGGATGTTGAATTAGAACTAAATGTTCTGTTTGTACATTATGCTCTTTCTCAAAAAATTATTATCTTTATGTCAACGTTCCTTCTAATCAGGTATTGGAACAGACTCATTCACAGTTATATTGGAGTAAAAATTTCTCTTAAGATAATTTTAAGCGGTATTTGCTACTTATTTATTACTTACCAATCAGCATTTCACTGACATCCCTACAAATTTCTTTAAATATTCAGCAAATGGAAACTAATCAAATTGGTGTTTTAAACTTTTTAACATTAAAAATATTGCAGATAATTCAAAAAATCTTTTATAATTATATGTTGTTAATCTACAGAAAGAAAAAAGCATTCTATATTTTGGAATATTTCTCAAATATTTGAAAATCAACAGATTTAATTTATACATGGAATGTGATCTTAATATTTCATTAATTATTGCCTGTATGAAATTTATTTTCTATTTTGACGTTGTAGATAATACCAGTAATAGACCTTATCCTTCATAATGTATTTTTGAAATCTCATCACCAAATTTTGCTATAGTTTAATAGGACTGCTAAAGTCCTAAGATCAGTAAAGCATCCTTGTGAGCTGAGCGACATTTCGTTTTGTATGGAGCTTTATCAGGCTTGTGGAACTTGATGTCTTCTGAACCAAATTTATTTATAACCTCTACTTCCATTTTTAGCTATAAAAATCTTCCATTTTTCTTACATATCAGCTTATTTCTTCGCAATGCAAAACAAAATACATTTTAGTTTTACAAAATGTAAACAAAACCTATTTGTAAAACATTTACAACAATGATAAAGAAAACAGAACTTGCTCTAAAAAATTATGTTTGACAATTAGATGAGAGAGTATAAAAATGCCATAGGTAGTTGGGTGAAGTCATTGTAGGCAATACCACTCATGTCCTTAAGTACTTAGCTTCGGCTGTTGGAACAATTGAATTTGTCATAGAAAATAGAAACTTTTTAAAGATGATGGTAGATAGTATGCACATTTTTTATCATTCCGTAAAAAAATGCATAGCTTAAATGCTAGGTACTGTTCCGTTAGCTGGGTACCAGATAGAAAACGCCGAATTACACCGATAACTTATTCAAACTAACAACTTTTAAAGAGTTTATCTTTTAACATGTATAGCAACCCTAAAACAAACCGAAAAAATAAGTTTCTTTTTAGAAAAACTATTTACTTTTAAAATGCTAAGATGGACTACACAATTTGGCAATTGCCTAAAGACGAAGAGGCAAGCATTCAATTTTTCCAAAAAAATGGAATTCTTCATAAAGAAAAACTATGTTCAAAAGATCATCCGATGAGGTTATGCACAAGTGATTCATCACCAAAATGGCTATACAGTTTACGATCATGCCGAGAAAAGAAAGGAATGCGTATACAAACCTGTTTTGATGAATCATGAAATTTACAATTTCATGCCTGCTATATAAATTGATCATTTTTTATTGCATATAAAAATAACAGTCTACCAGATTGAACATTTAGGCTTGTTGATGACTATGTCAACTTTAAAGCTCGGTGGATTTGGTCTGGTACCCAGCTAACGGAAGAGTACCAAATGTTATTGCATAAATTGGTGTTTCAATGTATAACATAACACTGTATATTTGCAAATACTGTGTTAGAGCCCCTTTTACCAATGCTACCAATTAACCTAAAGACAAATTAAACTTTTATAGCTGAGTGACAGTTAAATAAAATGACCACTGTAAGGAAAAGACTACTGAAATGTTAACGAATACAAATGGAAAATAGTCTCAATATCAATAGAAGATTCAGGGGGGGATGTGACCAGATTGGAAGGTTATGCATTTTACTGTTATCGAAAGCACATTTCCATCAAAATATCCAAACCGTAGTGATTTATTTATTTGTAGCAAATCACCCATGACAAATTACTTTACAATTTATTCTCCATTTCACATAAATGTCCTCTAATATATAAAAAGAAAAATATAAGTATATCTTGAACTATGAGATGGATTTTGATAATTTGACCCTGCAGCAAAATACAGAATAAGGAGGACGGAAAACCTCTTCCGATCTCATACCAGGGATGTGGAATCTGAGTCAGTAACAGTTTGGGTGAAGTTATTAACAAAATACTAACTTGGGCTCAAAAAAAATTTAAAAATTCTAATTGTTTAATAGTTTTTAGGCAATAAATTATAAAACATCAAAAGTTTTAAGAATATTTTTCTCGTCTCGCAGATTTGAAAAATGTGTGATTTTATGTACAGTGTGGCATGTAAGTAGCTTCATGTAATAATTTTAGTAATTTTAGTATCTTGATGTTTTGCATGTGCATGATTTAGATTATGATGTAGTTGAAGTGAAATAGCATATTTTTAAGAGTATGTCAAGTAAGTAATTGTATGTAAAAAATTTGTATCTTGTATGTATATTTTGATTATTTGTCATGGCATAATAAAGCAAAAAAGAATGGGTTATGTTCAGGCTTTGTAAATCTGTTTTTATAATATTGTGAATGAACTGTTATTATATTATTAATTATAGTATATTATATATTTATATGTCATAATATCTTAAAAACAGTTCATACATAACTACTAAACAATGATGTTAATTTGTTTCTGATTAAAAGTACTTTCATTCATGTGTGATATCGTGCATAATTTCTAAAACATTTTTTTGCATTTATACATAAAAAAAAGTGTTCATTGAATGCAAAGTTACTCCGCTAACATTACTTTTCATACTTTTTTAATTTGTAAGACATTTGATGTTTTATAATTTATTGCCTAAAAACTATTAAACAATTAGAGTTTTTAAAATTTTTTTTGAGCCCATGTCAGTATTTTGTTAATAACTTCACTCAAACTGTTACCGACTCAGATTCCACAACCCTGGTATGAGATTGGAAGAGGTTTTCAGTCCTCCTTATTCTGTATTTTGCTGCAGGGTCAAATTATCAAAATCCATCTCATGGTTCAAGATATACTTATATTTTTCCTTTTATATATTAGAGGACATTTATGTGAAATGGAGAATAAATTGTTAAGTAATTTATCATGGGTGATTTGCTACAAAGAAATAAATCACTACGGTTTGGATATTTTGATGGAAATGTGCTTTCGATAACATTAAAATGCATAACCTTCCAATCTGGTCATCCCCTCCCCCTGAATCTTCTATTGATATTGAGACTATTTTTCACTAGCATTCGTTAACATTTCAGTATTCTTTTCCTTACAGTGATCATTTTATTTAACTGTCACTTAGCCATAAAAGTTTAATTTGTCTTTAAGTTAGTTGGTAGCATTGGTGAAAGGGGATCTAGCACAGTGTTTGCAAATATACAGTGTATATGTTATACATTGAAACACCAATTGATGCAATAACATTTGGTACTCTTCCGTTAGCTGGGTACCAGACCAAAACCACCGAGCTTTAAAGTTGACATAGTCATCAACAAGCCTAAATGTTCAATCTGGTGGACTTTTATTTTTATATGCAATAAATAAAAAAGATCAATTTATATAGCAGGCATGAAATTGTAAATTTCATGATCCATCAAACCAGGTTTGTGTACGCACTCCTTTCTTTTCTCGGCATGATCGTAAACTGCATAGCCATTTTGGTGATGAATCACTTGTGAATAATCTCATCCGATGATCCTTTGAACATACTTGTTCTTTATGTAGAATTCCATTTCTTTGGAAAATTGAATGCTTGCCTCTTCGTCTTTAGGCAATTACCAAATTGTGTAGTCCATCTTAGCATTTTAAAAGTGACTAGTTTTTCTGAAAAGAAACTAATTTTTTAAAAAACGGTTTGTTTTAGGGTTGCTGTACATGTTAAAAGATAAACTCTTTAAAAGTTGTTAGTTTGAATGAGTTATCGGTGTAATTCGGCGTTTTTTATCTGGTACCCAGCTAACGGAAGAGTACCTAACATTTAAGCTATGCATTTCTTTACGGAATGATAAAAAATGTGCATACTATCTGCTATCATCTTTAAAAAGTTTCTATTTTCTATGACCACTGCAATTGTTCCAACAGCCGAAGCTAAGTACTTATGGACATAAGTGGTATTGCCTACAATGACTTCACCCAACTAGCTATGGCATTTTTGTACTCTCTCATCTAATTGTCAAACATAATTTTTTAGAGTAAGTTCTGTTTTCTTTATCATTGTTGTAAATGTTTTACAAATAGGTTTTGTTTACATTTTGTAAAACTAAAATGTATTTTGTTTTGCCTTGTGAAGAAATAAGCTGATATGAAAAAAAAATAGAAGAGTTTTATAGCTAAAAATGGAAGTAGAAGTTATAAATAAATTTGATTCTGAAGACGTCAAATTCCACAAGCCTCATAAAGCTCCAGATAAAACAAAAAGTCGCTCAGCTCACAAGGATGCTTAACCGATCTTAGGACTTTAGCAGTCCTATTAAACTATAGTAAAATTTGGTGATGAGATTTCAAAAATACTTTATGAAGGATAAGGTCTATTACTGGTATTATCTACAACGTCAAAATAGAAAATAAATTTCATTCAGGCAATAATTAATGAAATTAATGATCACATGTATAAATTAAATCTGTCGATTTTCAAATATTTGAGAAATATTCCAAAATAGAATGCTTTTTTCTTTCTGTAGATTAACTACATATAATTATAAAATATTTTTTGAATTATCTGCAATATTTTTAATGTTAAAAAGTTTAAAACACCAATTTGATTAGTTTCAATTTGCTGAATATTTAAAGAAATTTGTAGGCATGTCAGTGATATGCTGATTGGTAAGTGGTAAATAAGTAGCGTATACCACTTAAAATTATCTTAAGAGAAATTTTTACCCCAATATAACTGTGGATGAGACTGTTCCATTACCTGATTAGAAGAAACGTTGACATAAAGATAATAATTTTTTGAGTAAGAGCATAATGTACAAACAGAACAGGTAGTTCTAATTCAACATCCAAATAAGATATTTTACAGACAACAGCGAATTAGGCAATTTTCCAAAAGGGAACATCTTTAAAGGCTTTAGGCATTAGACATATTTTTACTAAAATTATAAAAAAAATTCACAAAGAGAATAAACAAAATATTAGAAACTTATTTTATTTAATGTAGAGTAGCAATAAAATAAAAGCATATAAAATTATAAAATGTGTAAACATTTCAAATAAATATTGTCAAATTTCAATTTTATTTGTGCTGTTAGATCAAGGTTATTTGAATAATTTATAGGGTTATTCCATGTAAACAGCAATCTATCACTTGAATTTTCAAATTGTGTTAATATTATCAAATTTGTTTTTCTTAAACAAAAATAACAAATTGATAAAACTTAATGAGTACACCCGTAAATAAGTTATTAAACTTGACACATGGCTCTCAAAATAAAATATCTACATGTGCTTGTATAAGAGCAGTGATTTCAACATTTTTTCATACGTCATTTTGTTTATATTGTTATAAAAGCTGCTTTCAAAAACTATAGTAGCATCTATTTCTTAAATGTATAATATTCTATTAACTTTTTGTACATAAAATAACAGCAGTAAAACTTTTATAGATGAAAAATTTGAATATTTGCTTAATTTTAATTTTTTGTTTAATTAACAAAGCAGAAATCCTCGAGAAATTCCGTTTCTGAGCATTTATGATTGTAATCAGCGCTTCTATTTCCATTTTAGGTAAATAAAACAAAAATTACGTTTTAAAAAAAATAAAACCTCAATATAGTAATCAAAACACTGGAGAAACAACGCAAAAATTAAGAAGTCAAAAGAAGAAACATAAATAAACAATCGTAATCTCGATGAATCGACGACCGTTATTTTCTTACGGTTTGCATACACCTAAAGTTTTAATACCAGACAGCGGGGGTCGGTCGAGAGCGAAACGGCAGGAGGTCCCCCGAAAACCATTTGTCTTCCTGGATCGGAGAGAGTGTCAAGTGTGAAATTGGGTTTACCAAAATTGGCTTGTTATTGCCTGTAATGAAAGATGTCCAATTTTCTATTTCGTTAGCTATGTTAGTATTCGATTGTGTTTGGCAGCTTAGCGCCAACGAGTTAGAATATATGGAGAGAGCTTAAGGGTTGCAATCGTCATCAAAGATAAAGGCAGGTGTCTTAGGGACGAATTCCCCGAGAACGCATTTTCTTCCGACTCTGACCCTATACATTTCAATGGCAATTTCTAACAGAGAGCGTACTCGAGAAATAGAAATGCTAAAATAATGGTTATGTACTGTTGGAATTACGGCTGCAAGTAAAAGCATGTACAAGGAGGGCTTTACTCTTTTCATGGATAACATTTGTTTCCATTATATATCTTACAAATAGAGTTAAAAAGGAATTGTGCTAGATTTTAGCGTGGTGCATTTCATTTGGCTATTCATTTCATTGCTTTTAATGCTGTATAATTAGAAGTTTTGCTTTATTTTTGGTGTTTGTGATATTGCAAAAGACTTATAATGTCATTCTAACGCTTTAAAAAAACATTTGGAGTACTTTGCTGATAGTTATAGAGTTATTTTCAGTATCCTCTTATGTTTTCTTTTCGAGGTAGAACTTGGCGACGGTTGGCGACTCGCAAGATTGGGTGGCTAGAGAAGAAAAAGACGTGTCGTAAAGAGTAAAGGCGTGTCGTATGATAAAATTTTACGTTCATAATAAAATATAATAATAGTTTACATTCATTGAAAATGTCAGCTAGACTTTACATCATAACTTTTCGGTGCATTTTATATAATGATATATGAGCATGATCTCATTTCTAGTTCAGAGTAAATCGTACTTAATAAGTATTACTAGTTAGCATGGACGCCCATAGGGTATGACAAGGGGACACTCCAAAATCACAAAGGCGGACATCAAACGAGTCAATGTTGTTAATCTTATCCTTGAATCCCTCCGGATAAACTTTATAGGTGCCGATGCTGGTTAGAATTAATTTCATATAAACATCTCGATTAAAAAGATATATTTCCCCCCGTTCACAAATTAAAAATCAAAGGATGTATCACCAAACTCCCAGTGTTTTCAAGAAGTATTTTGGTATTACACTCTTGTTTAGTTTGGCGCGGTAGCCCAGTGGTTAGCACGCGGGAATTGCTCTCGGTAGGCCTGGGTTCGATTCCCTCTGCTGCTAAAACTGTCGCCGTGTTCACGCGGAGTACGATCACGTTAAATATGTGGGTCAGTAGGTCCTTCCGAGAGGTTGGTGGTAGGGGAAGGAGGGTACGGTCCCTGTGGATGCTCCCCACTGGGTTCTGGTCTAAATTGAGTGGCTCTTTCCGGCCGTCCAAACAGTTACACCTTTCTGGTAGGTCGGACGGTCTGGGTCTCAACAACAACAACTCTTGTTTAGTTCTCGAGAAAGAAATATGCCTTGCCCAAAGAAGTATTTGAATCACCGACTTCTTGATCATGCGTTAGCAATCTATTAAATGAGCAATCTTAACTCTAAAAGAACCTCACATTCTTCTCATCATAATTTAAGTAAAAGGCTTCTTGATCTAGAAACAGCTCTACCAATATAAATATTTTTACTTACATCATACATTTTTACTTACATACTTTACATTACAAATGCAGAAGCATTTAATAAAAAATTAACTCTATTTAAAAGTAATTAAAACTTAATTCTGCACATAGCTTTAATTATAATTTTGGTCCTAATGCTTCAGTTGTTTTTAAAACTATAAATTGCCCTTTAATTTTACATAATAACAGAAAAACGGGATTTTTAGATTTATTAACATGTATCAATAGCACAAAATTATTATATAGCATTTTAATTGATTCTCAGCTTCTAATTTTTTTACCCACGTACAAACTTTCCCAAGATCACATTGAAATGTTTTTTAGTGCAGTACGAAGCAAAGGCGGACACAACAATAACCCTACAGCCATACAATTTAAATCAGCATACGTTAGATTACTCTCTCATCACCAGATTACATCCTCCCTTAATTCAAACTGCTTGCCTTTAGATGAAACTAATATCCTGAATGTCTCATCATCTATAAACAAATACACTAATACTTTAAATAAAGATATTACTTTTTATGATGAAACGGTAGAACAAAATATTAGAGACATAGAAAATAATATAATGGACTTAAGCAATTTGAGCCTTTTTATTACTGATGTTGTAGGCTACATTTCAGGATTCATCATAAAAAAATTAACCAAATCACTCAAGTGCTCACAATGTATTTTGGCATTAACAGTGAACTCTTCTTTTTCCAATTTAATTAAAATTAAAAACAGAGATGGATTAATATCGCCTGGTGATGATGTACATAAACTTTGCAAAGTTGCAGAAAAATCTTTTCGTATAATTGAAGCTGCTGGAAAATTACACAAACGCAACATTATGCACACACTTATAACTTATTCAATGATGCAGATGGATCCATATCTTTTCTCAAATTTAAATGATCACATTTTAAACCACGACCCAATACAAAACCACAAAGTTCTGTTAATAAAATCCGTACTCTTTGAATTTTTTAAACACTGCGAAACTTCATACTGAGAAACTTCAACAAAACAAATGCAGAAATATTAATACAAAATTAACTCTATTTAAAGGTCATTAAAATTTAAAATTCTGCACATAGCTTTAATGATAATTTTGGTCCTAATGCTTTAGTTGTTTTTAAAATTTTTAGAAATAATTTTGGATAGATTGATCTTCAATTTCTGCTATAAGTTTTTAATATTTAATGTAATTGTACAACATTTATTTTTATGCCACATTGAGTTAGCGCACTGCAATTGTGCTTACGGTCTTTTTAATTCTGGATGTAAATTTCACAATATTTATTTAAAGCATTTTTCAAACGAATTATTAGCAGTAAAATCTCTGAAACTATTATAATTAAATGCAATTTTTCTATTTTGTTCCGTAATATATTATAATCGTATTTATTTCCTATACTTTATAGGAAAACACTTTTAAACAATTTCCAGATTCTATGTGGATTAAACAAGCAAAAACACTTCCGAACACGTTTTGACAATTTAAGAATCGTGTCTATTTCAATATCTGAGCCCCTATTTATGAATTTAGACATGATTTTGTATTTTATTCTGAAATGTCATTTTATATTTAAAAAAATGCAAATAAAGTTAAATATTTTATTATTGCAAATATTACATTGTTTTATATTTGACGGTACGCATACAATACATTAAAATAAATTAGATGTAAAAATGACTCAATCGTATTACGCCTCAAAGCAGATATGGATACTGCTAACATAACTTTCAAAGATAAAGTTTATCTGGATAAAAGTGGAGAATTCCACATTTTAAGCGAGCATGCACATAATTTTTTCATATACTTTATAATTGTTTTTAAATATATTATACATATTCTTCAATTTGTATACTTGTAATCTATTTCCTATTATATTTTCTTTGCAATTGTTTAGCAGTTCAATTTGTTTTATGAAATTGACTTCATTAACAAAATTTGTCTTTAGTAATAAAATTTTTTGGTAATAAAAATATTCTAATCTTATTTCGTATTTTTCTTCATACATATTTTTTAAAATCATGTATATATAATACGTGTAACAACTTCCCATTCATCCTCAACTTTAATAGAAGTTAAAAAAGAAAACAGAAGGTACACGACACAGTTTAGGCGATAAATCGCCAAAGCATGAGTGGCCTTCTCCTCCTCAACCTAAAGCACCTGCTCTATGTTTGGCCACGTTTATAACATGGAACAGATTGGACAGCACTCTCTCCATATATTCTAACTCGTTGCTTAGCGCCAACATTTCAAATACCTATATTCTTATTCTTTATTTAATAGTCTACTAAATTGCATTAAATATGTACAATATATATATATGTATATATATATATATATATATAATATATATATATATATATATATATATATATATGGCCCTTGATAACGTACATGGTTTCAGAAATGCTTTTCATATTCATTTTATTCCTTTTATATTCAATAGATTCCATTTATTCAATATCCATACTTCTTGCATAGCTCATCGTTTTACCTAAACCTTCAGTATACAAGCAATTTTCTTTGGTATTTCTCGGGTATATATATTACAAGTAATCATCAAAATCTTCAATTATATATATATATATATATATATATATATATATATATATATATATATATATATATATATATATATATATATATATATATATATATATATATATATATATATATATATATATATATATATATATGATATTCACAAATTTATAGCAAAATATTACATATGAAAGTGAACGTATTTCGTAATAGTTAAAACTTTTTTAATTTTATGCGATATTTTGATACATTTATTTGAAACAAGAAAGATAAATCATGCATAAAGCATTGATTATGAAACACTTTCCAACTTCAATGCAATTTTATTTAAACATCTCTAAAATGCGATACATTCCTCGGTAATATTTTTAAAATTATCACAATACTACATTAATTTATTATATTTGAAAACTTTGAACTTCATCGAAAAAAATGAACTTCATTCAAATGACGGCATTGAAATATAAATTGCCTGGTTTAAACATCTGTAAAATGCGATACATTCCTCGGTAATATTTTTAAAATTATCATAATACTACAATAATTTATTATATTTGAAAAACTTCATCGAAAACAAATGATAGTTATTCAAATGCCGTCATCGAATTATAACACGCTTGGGCTCTCTCTATAAAAGCAACATTTCATTTATAAATATTTTTCCGTTCATTTCATTCATCACAATACTCTATAATAATTTATTTTATTTAAAAACTTAAGACCATGGAGGTACAAGTAATTAAACTCTATGTTTAAAACTTCATAGAAAAAATCGTCCTTCTCTCTGTAAAATGAAAATCAATGAATATTTCATTCATATCAGCTACAATGCAGACTCCATGAGCTAAATAATTTTGCGTTAAAAAATGCAGAAATTCTTATACAACTCATTCTACATATTTTGCTGTTTACATTTCCCATAAGTGAAAAGTAGGCGTCGTTGTAGAAATAATCAAAGTTGGATGATCATTTAAATTCAAACATATTGCAATTGCGTTGTTTCAGTATGCAGATGCACAGAATTTAAGCAAAAATGAAGAGGTTTTAGGACGGATACAACACAAAATATGAATTAAAATGAACTTTAAAAATCACGATTTTGACACAAGATGAATGCTATATTTTATTTTGAAGTGGGCCACGTGATTTCTTCATATAATGGTCACGTGATCGCTTCATATAAAAGGTGTAATTATTATTTTAATTTTTATTTAAAAAACTACTGAATATATTTTGCTGAAATTTTTTTATAATATTTTATGGGATAATTTGAATACTTCATAAAACTTTCGAAGCAATTTGTGTAATTTAAATCTGCTTAAAAAATGTTTGATAAATTGGGTGCCATAGGGTTCAATGTATTTCATTTTTTCAACCCGGGTTCAATCCAAAACTAATTGGGTGATATTATTCATTTATATTCCCATAGGTCCCACAGACCGTCTGAACAACATTCTAAAATTTCATTTTGATAAAGTCATTTTTACGGCAATTGTCGTGCTAACGGACAGACAGAAGCCAAGCCAAGACGCTTACTTTCGGGCTACCATGGGACCGAAGATCCCTTACACCCACATCAGAATATACAAATGTCTCTGTATGTAGTTGTCTCATGGAGTTTTGATAGCAATATGCACACATCTTTATGGAAGGGTGCTGAGTAGAAGTCAGTGGCGGCTGATGGTGTGCCGCTTTCGTCTTGGAGTGGCTGTATGGCAGAGTACTGAGCTGTGGTGGCTGAAAGAGAAGGGGAGGGCGGGGCCAAGGACTGACGGGCCAATAGGAAATCCTGCAGAAGTGCAGAGCGAAATTTACTGTTTTACATAAAGAAATTAAAGTTTACAGTAATAAATTTAAGTTTACAAATACATTTAGGTTTAAAACTTAAGTTTAGACAATAAAAGTGTAAATTAAGTTTACAGAAAAAGTTTACCAGTTTAGAAATCAGAGAAATACACTTTAAGGAATTACGATTGCAATTTACAAATTTTACAAGAGTGCCACTCGTGCTGCGAAAAAAGAAGGCTCTTCTCAGGCACACAATACAATTAAATTAAACAGTTTAAATAAAAATACAGTTCAAGTTATTTACAGAAGCGACAGTGCTATCCAGAGTCAGCGTTTGCTGACAAACAGAGGACCGGGCTGACATCAAATACGCGGGCAAAGCAAAGTATAACAAAGGATTGAGAGCTCGCCGGGGAGGACGAATCAGGTTCTCCATTTCACTCCAGGTTTGCCGAGGCATTCCCAGGGTATAATGGTCGCCTTCGCCGCCGTCCGGCAAGCAAGGTTAGGAAACACCTGCCTGGGGCGTAGTATAACTGGGGCGCTTCCACGGGGGCGCCGTAGGCCCGGAAAGAAGGTGTCTAGGCCTTCTTTTTCCAAGGTAGGAGGATGTGGAAGTGTCGTAGCAACTATCTGCGTTTCTCAGGCAGGGCTTGCTAGAGTTCTTCCTGAAAAAATTTTGAGACGTTTTCCGAATATGCCCAGCAACGTGTGGGACTTTAAGATCATGATGAATCACCTCGTTCTGGACAAACCAGGGCGCATTTACAGTACAGCGCAAAACTTTATTCTGAAACACTTGCAATTTCTCAATGTGCATTTTTGCAGCCGAACCCCAAACAGGGCAGGCATACAAAAACGCAGATGCGATAATTTGTTTGTGGATGATCAGTTTATTATAGAGGGACAGGTGAGACTTTCAACCAAGAAGTGGGAGAAGGGCTACAAAGGTTTTATTGGCTGTTACAACCTTATTCATGATGTGCTCTGCGAAAGTTAATTTGGCGTCCAATGTGACACCCAAATACTTTGCGGACAGTGAAAAGGGGATCGGATCATTGAAAATTTTAAGGGAGAAGTTAAGACTAATTTCTCGGTAGTTAGGACGAAATATGACGACTGCACTCTTGGTCGGATTAATTTTGATTCTCCAGGTCACGAGCCAGTGCTCAAGACTATTCTTTATGTAGCTTTGGAATGTATTGATAGAGTTGTGTGGTGAAGAGCTTCTCGAAATCAGTGCCGTGTCATCAGCAAAGATGGCCAGCTGTACCTGTGGGATCCTGGGTATATCATTGATATACAGATTGAAAAGTAGCGGGCTGAGGTTACCGCCCTGTGGAACCCCGGCTCTGATTGGCCGATGAGAAGAGTAAGAATGTTCAACTCGCACGTGGAAAGATACCTTCAGCACCTATCAGATCGGTGCAAGAGCAGGCCCCAAAACCATCGACCTCCAGAGAGTTGACCCTGGAGGAAGTAAGAGCAGCTACAGCTGCCATTAAAAAGAGATCGGAAGCAGAAAAAGCCAGGGAGGCAAAGGATAGACTGGATAGGAAAGTTCAGGAATGGAAAGAAACTAAATGAGTCAGGGAGGAAGAAGAGCTCGCGCAAACCCAGCTGTTTTAGTTAAAACGGGTGGAAAAAAACAAAAGACTATCGAGTTCCAAAAGGACACTCACAAAAAAGTGCAACCCGCGGTTGAGGCTGAGAAAATGGAAGCTGAGACTGAACCGACTGATAAATCTGATGCTGAAAAGATGGAGGATATCCTCAACCTCATCAGAAGATTTATCAGCATGTTCAATCTAGACGACATAAAACATCTGTTGATGCAGTTCGCAGAGTTAGTCCAAAAAAGAGCGATCCAATGGTAATAGTCTTTGAGGCCCTTAAAATAATCGCGGACTTTAAAAGTAACAGTGAGAATCAAACCCGTCATGGCTAGGTCCCAAAAAGAATCCTTTAAAATAATATTTTGGAATGCGAACGGCATATCTCCAAGAATAAATGAACTTAGGAATTATGTAAACGAAAATGGCGTAGACCCTTATTAATTCAGGAAACTAGAGTTAGAGAAAGTAAAAAACTAAACATAGCCAACTACTCTGGTTATCATAATCTTAGCTCAAATACTAATGCTAGAACGCCCCATGGAGGAACAGCAATATACATTAAAAGAAATATTCCCCACGAGGAAATAAAAAGCATAAATCTTCAAAGTATAGAAAATACTAGTATAAAAATTAAAATTAATAATACTAGCCCGTTTATCCAAACCTCAACATATGTCAAAAATATGAGTAGAGTAGACGTAGCTGCGCAACTGGAACTGCTTTTCTCGCGATATCCAAACCCGATACTCGCAGGCGACTTCAACGCACACCACCGAGCGTGGGGCTATAAGAGAGCCAATGCACGCGGTACACAGATACATAGACTGCTGAACACCACAAACACTAACATTATTGCACCGTCGACACCAACCTGCTTCTCAGGCGCCAGCGGCACATTCATAGACTTTTTCCTAACGCGAAACATAGACTACGCTCACACTATTAGTACCCTGGATGAATTCGACTCGGATCATTTACCGGTACTGGTGACATTCGACCTGAACACACCTCTTCCAGCCTCTTTGGGACAAGAGAGGGTCAACTGGGAAGTATTCAAAAGAGCACTCTTCGAGCCGCACTTAGCAGTACCTAACATAATGAGCACGGCGGATATTGACTCTGCCACGCACACACTCACAACAGAAATCAAGAGAGCAATTGCCTCTGTCACAACACATCGTGAGTCTCCAAAAATGCCCACACTTTCCCACCATGTCAAACAATTAGTCAGGCAAAGGTATAGAATACGTAAGACATGGCAGGCTAACAGAGACCCCGCCCTTATAAGGGAGCTTAACAGACTCACGTGCAAAGTCAGGGAAAAAATTGTCGCAGAAAGCAGCAACAGTATAAAGAACTAATCGAATCCCTTAGCCCAGAAGACGTATCGCTCTGGCAATTCTCAAAAAGACTCAGGAAACCTCACATTAAGCTCCCGCCTCTAATGGATGGCGCTAAAATCGCGTACTCAAACGAGGAAAAAGCCGAGGCGCTCGCAAGCCATTATGAAAAACAATTCCAACCAAACCACGATTTAATGTGTCAGGACACCCTAAGAATGGTTAGACAAACCTTAAATAACTTCAGGAATTCCCCGGTAACGGCTGAGATTAACCCAGCTACCTCGCAGGAGATAGTTGAAATTATCAAAAACCGTAAAAGCCCAGGGCACGACAAAATCAGAAATATTGCGGTTAAAAACCTACCCCTAAAGGTAATATGTTACTTGACTATCTTAATAAATAAAATATTAAAACTAAACTACTTTCCCAAAGAATGGAAGGAAGCGATAATCATAACAATCCCTAAGCCAGGTGAGGATGCCACAATTCCAGCCAACTACAGACCAATTAGCTTGCTTCCGACACTTAGTAAAATTACTGAGAAAATAATTCTTGAGAGACTGAACACGCACCTTAGTGAGAATGACATTATCATTCCGGAGCAGTTTGGATTTCGGCCAAAGCACTCCACCACTCATCAATTTCTGAGAGTGGTAGCGTACATATTTTCTGGACTTAACCCTTTCGGGACGGCGGCATTCCGAAACTACCGTGGCCCAAAGGACGAAGCGCTTCGTTTCCGAAATGTGCCCAAAAGACGGCTATTTTTTTGCGCTAAGCCTAACTCTCGAAAAAAATTCACTAAAAATCACCCGTTCAACACAGCATTCTACTTTTTTCAGGAAGAAAGGAAATACTTATTTTCTATTTGATATATATTTTTTATACAAATTTTCTTTTATCCAAATATTAAAAATTTTAGTGTATATATGTTTTAGGTACAGATGGATAATTCTTTGGCATGTCCTTCCGATTTTTTAAAACTGTACCACATACATACGTATTCTTAGACAACAAATACTTTGCAAGTACAGGAGAGGTAAAAAATATATCCAAATACAAAGTATATCCTTTTCCTAAAAGTTCACTTAGAAATGTTTTCACAACGCGTTCTCCATACCCACCATCAGAGCTTGATAATCCCGTGTCCTTTCCAGTATACACAAGGAAATTCCATTTATAGCCTCATTCCGATTCTGACGATTTATATATTTTTATTCCATATCTGGACCTTTTCGATGGGATATATTAACGAAATCCGAGCCTTCCTTTCCATGAGAACATAAATAACCTAATCATTTCATTGCCGCACATTCCTTTACCCCCCCCTCCCCCACCCACTAAAAAAAAATACTCTCTTATATTCCTCTAATTCAACAACGAAATCAATAAAAGACAAAATCAGAACGAGACCCGGAACTCAATTACAAAATTGTTTATGCTGAGAGAAGTGCTTACGCTACAGAACCATGTTTCATCCCTCCAAATGGAGAAATAATTCATTGGATTCTCCTTGTGCCAAGGTCAAACATCTACAAAATACATATAAGTTGCTTCCACGGGCATTTAATGCCATATAGTAGACAAATACATTCAAATTAAAACGTTCCACACAGAAACACCAATACGTGCCAGTCGTCCTTTTGGGTAAAATTTCCTCTGGCCCGAGGGCGTGCCGTTCGTCCTTGAATGCAAGTTCGCAGCTGGCACGTGGGCGTGCCAATCTTCGCAAACGGGTTAATAGTAAGACACCCACAGCTGCGATTTTTCTGGACATACAAAAAGCCTTTCATAAAGTATGGCACTGTGGATTAGCGTACAAACTGATCATCTTAAAATCCCTGACGCTCTTGTGAAACTTTTAATCTCATACTTAAATAACAGACACTTTCAAGTCAGAGTAGGAGGTAACTTATCAACACCCAAGCTCATTAAAAGTAGTGAACCGCAGGGTTCTATCCTGGGACCGACACTCTTTAACATATACCTGAACGACATCCGCAGGACTCCAAACACAGAGCTGGCACTCTATGCAGACGACAGTGCGATACTTGCAAAACACCCTTATGTCTCAGTAATGCACAGACAGCTACAACAACACTTAGACATACTCCAAACATGGCTGGAAAAATGGCGAATAAAATTAAACCCCAATAAATGTCATTGGATCTATTTCTCGAGGAAAAACAAACCGCCGCCGCCACTGTATATAAACAATCATGCCTTACGCGCGGAAAAATCTACTAAATACCTAGGTGTAACGATAAACTCCCATCTAACCTGGAAACAGCACGTAACGAACTTAATCAAAAAAGCGTATATAACTACAGGAGCCTTATACCCAATGATAGGAAACGGAAATCTCAGTCATCAAAACAAACTGCTAATTTATGAATGTGTCATCCGCCCGGGAATGCTGTATGCAGCACCCGTATGGGGATATGCCTGTAAAACTACAATAGACCTCTTAGAGACAAAACAAAACAAAATCCTACGGATTATCAGGAAAGCTCCCAGGTATTTAAGGAACTCGGTAATTAGGAATGACTTCAAAATAAAAACTGTTAGAGCCCAAATTAAAAAGCAAGCGCTTAAATATTACAAAAATTTGCCATCCGTTCCAAATGAACTGTTATTCAATCTACATGACTATGATCATCGCAAGGCCAAATCGCGTAAAAGACCCCGCGCTGTTCTAAACATCGATAATCGGAATCAAAAATCCCACCTCAAACATCTGATATTAAATAAAACTCGCGACTAATGTTCAAAACTCTAAGCTGCTAAAATGCTAGGTATAGTCCGGCTCCCGTGAGTTGGCAGATGACCTTGGATGAGTCCACTTCGCTTAAGGGATGAAGGCTGGCAAACAGACGATTTGTACCACAGACTACTATATAGTATTCTGTGATTTGTACATTACAGGGAAAGGGTTGCTGAACGCAGAAACCTGTTTGGCAACCGCGTATTTCGCCAAGAATTTGGAATTTAGAATTGTTGGAATGCATTTAGAATCGTTGCGTTGGACTAGCATTGCTCTTGCGACTAAAAGTCTGTCTAACCTCTGTTCCTACTTCTAACATCAGTTTATTTATAGTTAATCAGAATCTGATATTTGTGAACCTTGCTTCTGTCGACAAAATGTCGGTAAAAGGAAAAGTAATTCATTCCAAGGAAAGAAATGTGGTCCACAAAGTCCTCAATTTTTTTGAGGCCGAAGCAACTTCAGGAAAGTTATGTATCCCCATCCAACAGGCCCAGAAGAGAACGGCCACAGCAAATGGAGTGTCAATGAGAACAATTGCACGCATCAAGAATGAATCAAGTAAATCACCGATCCTAGTGTCGCCACGTAAAAGAAAGAGACCCGAGAAATATCGAAATGCAGTTTCAAGTGTGGATGATTTCGATTTATGTGTAATTCGGCAAACTGTGAACGAATTTTATGCTAGTAATAAAATACCTTCACTCAATACTTTGTTACCTGCTATAAAGGAGAAAATTAATTTCCCTTGGAAAAAAGAAACATTGCGGAGAATAATGCATAAAATCGGATTTCGGTGGAAACGCTGCAAAGACAAAAGGACAGTTATGGAAAGACAAGACATTGTGCAGTGGAGATATAGATTTTTACGAGAGATAAAAAAGTACAGAGACAGCAAACGAGTAATAATTTATTTGGATGAAACCTGGATAGACAGCAATCTGTGCTTCGGGAAATGTTGGCAGGTTGATAAAATCGGAGCTCTCACAAAAAGTAGTGCAGGAAATAGACTGATAGTTGTACATGCAGGCAACCAGGATGGATTCATACCAGGTGCAAGTTTAGTATTTCAATCTGGCACCGCCTCAGGAGACTATCACGGTCAAATGAATTTTGATAATTTTTCAAAGTGGTTACAAGAAAAACTATTGCCAAATATACCGGCTAATAGTGTAATCTGTATGGACAATGCCTCTTACCATACTAAGATTTTAAACCGTATGCCATCTAAATATGCTACCAAAAAGAAACTATCTGAATGGTTAGAAGAAAGACAAATTCCTCACAGCCTTGATATGAGAAAAACTGAACTTTATGATTTAGTATCAGCGAATGCACCCCCAACTAAAAAGTACTGTGTTGATGAACTTTTGATGGATAGAGGCCATGTGGTGCTACGAATACCTCCTTATCATTGCGATTTAAATGCAATTGAAATGGCTTGGGCTTCCATTAAGAGGTATGTGCGAGAAAGGAATGTCAGTGCTGAACTTAACTTAACAACAATGAAAAATCTAACTTCTCAAGCCATTGCCAGTATTACAAAGGAGCAGTGGAATAAATATTGTGAGCACGTAGTAAAAGTGGAAAATAAATATTGGGAAATTTAGTGGAAGAAACCATAGAGGAAATAAGTTTTGTGGTAGGCGCCGACTCCTCTTCAGAACATGACTCAGAGACAACTGAAAGTGCAGAATCAGATTTCGAGAATGGCGACAGCGATACAATTTATTAAATATTTTATATATAAAATAAATAAATAAATATATATAAAATATAAATATTTTATGTATTTTTATAATTTCCCAAATTTTCTCTCTCGGGGGGGGGGGGGGGGGTTATAGATTCCTTAGATGACATGGCCATGCAGAGCTAAGCTCTAATGCAGAACTGTCCAAATAGTTTCACACAAACATGGATAATGTTTCGCTAACATATTTAAAATTAATTAAATTACAAAAATTTATTTCTAAGTGAACAAATATTAATACTTTATGAAATATGTAACTGTATAAAATGTTATGCATAGATATTACTGAAATGATTTTAAACGGCAGCAAAGGTATTTGGATTGAAACATTTTCTTTGTGTTTGATAGAAATTAAATGCGTTATATAAAGAGTAAAATATGTAATGATAAAAATATCGAGTTTCAGATTTCGAGAATGGCGACAGTGACACAATTTATTAAATATTTTATATATAAAATAATATAAAATAAATATATATAAAATATAAATATTTTATATATTTTTTAAATATTTTTATAATTTCCCAAATTTTCTATCTCGGGGGGGGGGGGGAGGGTTATAGATTCCTTAGATGACATGGCCATGCAGAGCTAAGCTCTAATGCAGAACTGTCCAAATAGTTTCACACAAACATGGATAATGTTTCGATAACATATTTAAAATTAATTAAATTACAAAAATTTATTTCAAAATGAACAAATATTAATACTTTATGAAATATGTAACTGTATAAAATGTGATGCATAGTTATTACTGAAATGATTTTCAACGGCAGCAAAAGTATTTGGATTGAAACATTTTCTTTGTGTTTGATAGAAGTTAAACGCGTTATATAAAGAGTAAAATATGTAATGATAAAAATATAGAGATGTGCGTATGTCACATTGTGCATTCCTCACTAAATAAAAGATTTTAAGTTACAAGAAAAGTATTACAACACGAACTCATCAATTTTAATAAAACATTTATAACCATTATTGTAATAAATAATTTTAATCATTGTGAAGAAAACAATTCCACCATATCCCAACTCTTAACTGAATGTACTTATACTATAAAGCTCTTTATCGTACTGCACAAATTATAAATTATTTCGCACTAAAGGCGCCAATTCTGGTAACCCCTTCTTCTTAAGACGTTTCTACCTGCCATTGAATTTAACTAATGGACTCGTCCAAAATCACGTGACCCAAATGCCTTCTCGCTGGAGTCGTACTATAATCCTTAGAACTGCATCAACCCCCCAAACTGCTTAAACTCTAAATGTGCACAAACTGCCACACTAGGAGCTAGGACAAATAATAAAAAGTAGTAAATAAAAACCTTGAACCTCCAATTAGGGTCACTGAATTAATATCACAGTATGACGATAAGAACCACATATTGAAACTGGAGATTAAAGGCGCTTCGCGCCTGGTGCTCTGTCCTGAACGACACTCATAGACGAGTTGATGAGAGCCAAAAGTTGTGTCGAAATACCAAGTCGGACCAGCTTCTTTAGCAGACCCGGGATAAATGCTTTATCAAAAGCCTTACTGATATCGAAAAACACTATGCTGGTATACTGCTTGTTGGTAGAGTTTTTGTGAATCGTTTCCACTACACGCATGAGTTGGGAATGCGTGGAAAAATTAGATCGAAAGCCTTGCTGTTCAGAAATTAGAATGTCTTTCGATCTGCAGAAACTAGTCAAACGTCTGAGCAACACTAACTCAAAAATTTTGGAGAGGCTAAAAAGAAGACTAATGGGTCTGTAGCTTTCTGCTAATTTAGGATTTTGATTAATTTTGATCAGAGGGATAACATCAACAGTTTTCCAACTCTGGGGAAAGTAACGAAAATTCAACATATGATTAAGGAGCACGGTGAGCCAGCACTTATAAGCAAGGGGAAGGTTCTTCTGCATTCTGTTGCTGATCTTATCAGAGACGGGCGATTTCTTCACTTTGAAGCTGTGTATGATGTTATGAACTTCAGCCAAGTGTATGGACTCGAGGTCGTTTGGTGCGTGTACGTTAAGTGCATTCTGATTGGTCTGTTGGAAATCGTGTAGAGTGCTTGTGTAGAGATGGCTGAAGTTCGGGTCTTCGTGTGGTGAGAATTGGAGTTCCAAGCTATCTGCAATTGCATTAACTTTTTCCTCCGCAGTCTGGGCGAGAGAGTTTGGGCCATTAATGGGCGGAATTGTTGTTCTCGTGGTTCTCATGTTTTTAGCTGTTCGCCAGAGACTGTGATTCGTGGGTGTAAGTCTCTCAAGGTGAGTACGCCAGCGTTGCTGGGTGTGTGTTCGAATCATAGACTTGACCTCGCTATGAAGATTACGGAGTTGCGCTTGAAAAGGAGGATACCTATTGCGCTATCAATTTCTCCGTAACCGGTTACGCTGCTTAATTTTGGATTTGATATCACTCGGGAGCGAGTGATAGTTCACACGTGAACGATTTGGTTTCGAGGCTGCAGCATAAGCCTCTAGCAGTAAGTGATTAAAATCTTAAGCTATTATCAATATCGTCCGTGCTGGTAATTTTGAGAGGGGGGCAGTACTAGAAGTATTAAGAGAGTGACGAAAATCGTCTCAATTTGTATATAGCTCCGCCGGGTAGTCCAATGAGATACTATTAAAATTAAGGGTAAGTATTACAGGAAGCTGATCAGACGTCAACTTATTATCGACTCTGATCGTATGATGAAAAGGAATGTTTCTAAAAAGAGCCAGATCAATTACTGTTGGGGACCTTCCTGTAAAGAAAAAAGTGGGAGTGGGCGGAGCTATGATCCTGAAGTTGGCGCACTGGGCCAATCGTTTTAGTTCTCTGCCTTATCCGTTCGAAGCTGTGTCCCAGGAAAAGTGGCGAGAGTTTAGGTCACCAGCGATAATAATATTACTGCTCAGTCCTAAAAGTGCTTCAATCTCCGATGAAGGTAATCTAGTATTGTTAGCAGGTGGGATATACACTGAAGCAAGTGCAATCGGGACCAAATTTGGAATAGTGACTTTGATAGCTGTGGCCTCAAGCTTCGTGAAGGCCGGGACATTTAACCTATGATGAGGAATGTTGTTTTAACATAGCGTGCAGTTCCGCCATTGACACCCCTCGCCACCGCCTCACCCCTCGTTCTATACGAGAAGTATCCTGCATAATTACAGATTGCTGGGGAGGTGGGGGGTGTAAGGTGGGTCTCATTCACCATAAAAATGTCGAAGTTTTCATCTACAGCATAATCACGCATCTCGTCGAGCCTTGAACGCACTCCATTGGCGTTCCAAAAGCCGACTTTGAGAGACTGCAAGGTACGAGACGCCGAAAGAGAGAACATGGCGAAAGCCAGGAAGAACAGTAGGGGGGGACTTATCTAGCCAGAGCATCATAGCTCCGGTAGAGAGTCCAGACCATATCAATTTGCGTGGTCGCCTCACGCAGCTCAGGAAGTGCTCGCTCGAAGGTGGCAAGGAGTAATTCCTTGTCATGAGTATTTCTCATGGCTAAGAGAGTTAATAGGAAGTCGGTGTAGTTGATAGGGGTGCTATCAACTGGAGTTTTGGAATTTTGGGCGGCTACAACTGGGACCGACTGAGCCTCAGCAATTTGTCCGGTAGTTTTAGTAGGGGGGGCAGATTGTTCCTGTAGAATGCCAGAAACGACGGTTGCAAAGTTAAGATTAGGCTTGATGCCAGCTGGTCGGTAAGAACGACCTGGGTTCCTAGGGTTTAATCCTGGGGGGCGAGAGTTATTTTTAGATTTAGTCTGGGGAGCCCTGCTACTCTTGGTCAGGGACGAGTTGCCCTGATTTTTCGGGTAACCGCGCCAGTTTGCAGCATGTTGACCACTACAATTGCAGCAGAGCAGGAAGTCTGCTTTGCAATCACTGGCGGCGTGGGGACCGGCACACTTGACGCACTCCGGCCGTCCAAATAGATGCTCAAGTCCTCAGGAAGAGCCGGACGGTCTGGGTCTTCAACACTTGACGCACCGCTTCGGCAAGTTACAGGCTAGACTGCTATGGAAAAATCCATTGCACGAATAGCACTGGCTAGCGAAGCCTCTGCAACCGATGTACAGCTCCAGCTTCACTTCCGTGCCCAAGAGCATATTTATTTCATAAAGGTCTTCCGGGTTAGTCCCGGGTGCTATCTGCAGGTAATAGAGAGGGAGGGGCTGTTTGCTCCCTCTCCTAGTCAGCCTAAAGTTGTTAAGCATTGTAAAGCCCATTGCTTCCATTGCTTTAGTAATAAGTTTAACACCCGTCATCACGGGAAGCCCTCTGATGACAACCTGGACTGGTAAGCCCTTTTTCAGGGAGTAAGTTTTGAACTGCACGCTTGTTTTCTTCAGGTAATTTGTGCAGTTCCTGAATTCGTCGTCACTTTTAACGTGCACTTTGAAAAATTGTCGGTCTAGGACCGGAACAATTTTCGGTGCAAACCTTTTCAGGTTAAATAAGATCGAGAGCCAGTCAGGCTGAGAAGCGCTGATCAACAGCGGAGGCGTGGTGGGAGGCGAGGGAGTTGGCAAGTTTGCCGAGGGGCGGTCCTTACCGTGTCCGCGTCATAGGTGCTTTCCTATTGGCCGGCTCAGAATCTGTAGAGTTTGCAGTAGTTCTTGATGACTTAGATATTTTATGTACAAATCCTTCCTCATCGGTAAAAGTTCTCGGGGTATAGTTGCCATTAGTGGCTCTACGTTTTGCAACATTGCTTAATTCATTATAATTATCATTATTTTTAGATGAATTTCCAGCATTTAAGTTACTAATTTGTTTAGTTTCCTCGTGGGCTGCCTGGTCAAGTTTAGTTTTGTCATTAGAGTTTAAGTTTTCAGAAATCTGGGTTTTAGAACCATCAGGGTTACTAGTAGAAGCATAATTATGATCAGTACTATAATTAGCAGTAGATAAATCAGTGGCTTTAGAAGCCGTATCCTCAACAACAGTGGGGGGAGGGGGTATAGTTAAACTATACTTACCACCGCAGCCCAGTTCTTCAGCCATCTCTATCAGCTCGGCTTATAGTCTTTTTAGTCTGATCTTGAATCTTGCAAGGTCCACTTTGTCAGTCGTAGTCTTTTTCGCCTGTTGCCGGCAGATCAAGTCCAGTTCAAGGTCCGTAACCACCTGTTTCAATTTCAGTAATTCCTCCGCAGTATGCTTTTTAGAAAGGTTAGATTCGGTACTGTTACACTGTGTAACATCCATAACATCATCATTCTCAACAACAACATATTTCCCACAACTCTCCATAACCACGGGCCCAGGCGCTACTGGGCTTCACTATTCGTCGCGGGAGCACTCATCAAGAACGTCCTACACTCTCGGAGTCCAAGCTCCGAATCTCGACAGACAAAAATGAACAAAGTCATAAACACTTTTCAACTTTGTTGTAAAGTGTTAAAAAAGCACAGTAACTCACGACAGGTTTGTGCTAGCTTTTTAAAGTTTGTGTCAATCGTTTTCTAATTAAAAATGAAATAAGAAATTATTATTCATGTAATAAATACTATTGAAGGTTCTGATTCTTTTCATTAAAAAATTGGGGGAGGGGGCGTCTTCCGAACATTTGATTACGTTTAAAATCAAAAGACTTATAGTAATCACTGATTGTAGTTTTTGTATCAAATTTTGTTCAAATCGCACCATTCGTTTGTGAGATATCGTCTCCACAGACTCACGGACACACACACACACATAGACTCCTTTGGATAACTAACGTAATTTTTTCATAATAAGAGTGAAACACCTAATAACCCCTCCCTTCCTTTTCCGTGTAAAAATGCGATTTTTAAGGAGCGCCCTGAAAAAGTGTATTTTCAAAATTCGATTGTTAATGTATGATTTTTCGAAAAAATTGAGTAAGAAATAATGCCCAAAATAACTGTATAGAAATTAAATCAGGTCGGATTGAAATGATATGCATTCCTTTTCAATTTACTTTTCATCTTAATCAATAGCTCATAAAATTATAAGTAATTTTTTTTTTAAATTTCCTTCGAAAATTGGGGGAGGGGTCAGCAGAATACAGAAGCACAAATAATTTAGCTAAATGAGTATTTTCTAACCCCGACGAAAAAAGACGCCAAAGGATTCTGAAAGAAGAAAAGAGGCCAAAGGAAAATAAATCTGTGCCAAACGGTCATTAAACATACAACCCTTAAACCGCAAGGCTCCCCGCAGACCGTCCAAATATCAAGCAAAACGACGGAAAATGTTTCCCGGATTTCACCACCACACACAGGGTAACACAGCTAATCTTTTGATAAATCCCGCTGTCTGGTAACAATACTCTAGGTGTATGGGCCCCTTTAGATTCCCCTTGTGCGAGAGTATGGGACTTAGCAGTGCGAACGCTATATGGGGATGCAAGTGCTAACGGATATAACCCCAGCCATCAATCCATCCATGGAGTTAGAAGCAAACAAAGAGTTAGAAGTTCTTCGAACTCCATGAATGGATCCCTAGCCAAAGAAACACCCCATACACAACCAAGAAAATATCAGATAACATCAGAACGGCCTCTGATTGGTCATTCGGAGACTGGTTGAGCTGGTGTTCGGACGTGTTCGTGCTAGCTCCTGAGACTATCGCACGTGGTGACTTTTAGTGCTAGCCTGGGTATAATTGTACCAAGTTTTGGTAAAATATATCGGGCTAAGCTAATCAAGATGTTTTCACCGGAGGAAAAAGAGAAATTACTGCTTATTAAAGATTTATTTGTTAAGAGCTTTGGAAAAACAGAGGAGGAGGTACAGGAGAAGCTAGAGGAATATAATTGGATTTCAAAGGAAAGTGTACAAACTGAGGAACGACAGGAGATAGCCGAGATGCCTAGGCCTAAAGGCAAGAAACCCAACGACAGTAAGGAGATACCCCAAGACAAAGAGGAGGACGTGAAAGGCAGACAGACCAAGAGTAAGGAAAAAAATATTTTCGAAAGGCACAGGAAGGACAAGGAAAAAGAGACTCTCCGCTGGGCAGATGCCATGGAGATCGACGAGGAGGAAAAGAAAAAAAGAAAAGACTTGGACGGAACAGCACGTGCTGAGAAGCTCGTGCGACAGGCGCACAAGACTTGAGCACTTCACATCCTTCGCTGCCAGATGCGAAGCAAGCGTGGGATATACCCCTGAGACACCCAAAAATGAAGCCTTCGATATCCACAGACACTGTGAAAACAATGACTGGGCCAAGAGACACCTGGATGCCGAAATCGCCATCGAGGAAGCCGAGGACATCGACAAGGCGGCACTCATCAAAGAGATATTGGTAAGCATAACTTCTGATGCTCTCGTGCTAGCGGATACCCCTACCCCTGAGAACCTCTTGGTTAGGAAATCCTATCAGGCTACTGCTTATGTCATCAAAACATGGAATATCTTATCTGAGAAATTTTTGTATAGTCAATACAAAACCAAAATCGCGAAATCTTTCAAACTGAATTTTGAGCTCCCGCGCAGGAAGCCTAATGACGAGATTACGGCTGCTGAGTTAGCTGAGGCCATGCCACGTGAGGCTGCATCTAGTAAGGACTTCCCTCTTCTTAAAAATAAATTCATGCCGCTTGATAATCAGGAAGAAGAGAATGGAAATAGTGACCCAAAACCTAATCCCAAAATTTCTTCCTTCTATGTTGACTCCTCGAGTAATTGGGGAGCCCTCATAGAAGAATTAAACAAAACTTTAGGCACTAAAATTGAAGGCCTTCTGATGGGGAGGGTGATTAGGTTCACTCCTGGATCCGTTGAAGATTACAGGAGCGTACAGACTCACCTGACTCAGAATAAAATCCCTTTTAGCTCCATATGCTTAAAAAACGAAAGACCAAAAAAAGTAGTGATAAAAGGGCTGCCAATCAACACTAGCATAGACTCTATTAAAGAAGCTATATCCCGTGAAGGATTCAGGATTTTTAGGATTTCACAGCTTAGAAATCGTCGTGATAGGTCACCTCTCCCCATCTTCTTGGTCTGCCTAGAGCCGGCTGAGGGGTGGGAGAAAATTTACAACCTCACCTCCATTCTCTACATGAGAATCGTAGTGCAAGCCTTCAAATCAAAAGGAGTAAAAATTTGTTACAATTGTCAAAATTATAACCATTCTTCGGATAATTGCTCGCTTCCCGCCAGGTGTTTAAAATGCGGAGAAAACCATCAAACTCGCGAATGCCTTAAGCCTAGGGACCTTCCGGCAAAGTGTGCTAATTGTGGTGGGGCCCACCCCGCCAACTTTAGGCTCTGCCCCAAAAACCCTGGAACCGTAACAAGTTCCAGGAACCTAAAACCAAACCCCAAAACCTTCGTATCAATAGATCAGAAAATTCAAACTTGAGCATGGAAAACTTTCCACAGCTCCCTAAATCACAAAACCTCGAAATTATTACAGACAACGTGGCAATGGCGCGTGCCGAGACAAGAACACCAAGTTCTGAAGAGCACGTGGCCCATACGCACTCAGATGCCCCAAAATCTTCAAATCAAACCCCTAAACTTTTTCTGGAATTCATTAAATTCTTTAAAGAAATACAAGATTATTTCAATATCAATGATGTCAGGAACTTCTTAAATCAAATCACCAAAATAATTAAAGCAGACGTAGACCCGATGCAAAAGACCTTTGATATAATCACACTAATTGCAGATCAAAAAACCTCAAACTTTCCCCATAACTTAAACTAACTCTGCCTTGCAAGATAGTTTTTCAAAGTTGTGCCCCAGTTCTCTTTACCAACAGGAAAAACAGATCCCGTTGCTCTGCCCGCTGTGGGTGGTCCCTATGGACTCTATCTGCACACCTGCAATCCAGCCAACTGATGTCAAAGCTTCAAGCTTCAAGATACTCAACGCACACATCGAAGATACGGCATAACCTGCCAGGAGCTTCATAAATGACGAAACAACGCTAGGGCCTCTGATTGGAGGGCAAGGCCACGCTCTCTACTCGGTGATATAGTCAGCCACTCCCTACTCCTGGCTCCTGTGGTATTTTCATCGCCTGCTTCTAAAATTCCTGGAGAAATTATTATTAGGAGATTTTAGTGATTGAATTTTAATCAAAAATATTTCTGACGCGATCATTTTCTATTGAATATTATTGTAAGCCATTTATACTATGAGAAAGTGAAAGAGTTTTTCTTTGCAAACAGTATAAATTATTTTTAAATGAAAGTATGCTTTTTATTTGCTTACAGAACCTTTTTCAAAACCTTTTTTATAATCAAATTTCGAAGATTTTAGTTGCAACTAGAAAAAACAGAATAAAGCTGTAATCCTGAAGGCATTTTTTCCAAAAAGTAGCCGTAATCCACATCAGATGGAGCACACCATTAAACTATTTGAATGTGAAATATGTCAAAAAGCATACTCTAATAAAGGAAATTTAATTACTCACAAACTTGTACATACAGGTGAAAAGCCTTTTGCATGTGAAATATGCCACAAAGCATTTCAACGAAAAGATCATCTAAATACACACAAACTTGTACATGTAAGTGAAAAGCCTTTTGTATGTGAAATATGTCCCAAAGCATTCTCACAAAAGGCTAATTTAAATAAACACAAACTTGTACATACAGGTGTAAAGCCTTTTGCTTGTGAAATATGTCACAAAGCATTTAAAACAAAAGGTAATCTGAATGAACACAAATTTGTACATACAGGGGAAAAGCCTTTTAAATGTGATATGTGCCCAAAAGCATTTATACGAAAAAATGAATTAAATGCACATACACATACAGGTAAATATCCATTTGTGTGTGAAGTATGTGGGAAAACATTCAGTTTAATAAGTTCTTTAAATAAACATAAACTAGTACATACAGATAAAAAGCCTTTTATGTGTGGAATATGTCAGAAATCGTTCAAACAAAAATGTATTTTAGTATCGCACAAGCTTATTCATGCAGGTAAAAAACCTTTTGTATGTGAAATATGCCATAAATCATTCAGAATTAAAGGTAATTTAAATACTCACAAACTTGTACATACAAGTGAAAAGCCTTTTATTTGTGGAATATGTCAGAAAGCATTCAGACAAAAAAGTTCTTTGAATTCACACCAACTTGTTCATACAGGTGAAAAGCCTTTTGAGTGTGAAGTATGTCAAAAAGCATTCAAACAAAAAAGTTCTTTAAATTCACACCAACTTATTCATACAGGTGAAAAACCTTTTGCGTGTGAAGTATGTCTTAAAGCATTCGGAAATAAAAGTTCTTTAAATTCACACCAACTTATTCATACAAGTGAAAAGCCTTTTGAGTGTGAAGTATGTCAAAAAGCATTCAAACAAAAAAGTTCTTTAAATTCACACCAACTTATTCATACAGGTGAAAAGCCTTTTGAGTGTGAAATATGCCACAAAGCATTTCAACAAAAAGGTCATCTAAATACACACAAACTTGTACATGTAAGTGAAAAACCTTTTGTATGTGAAATATGTTGCAAAGCATTCTCACAAAAGACAACTTTAAATAAACACAAACTTGTACATACAGGTGAAAAGCCTTTTGAATGTGAAATATGCTACAAAGCATTTCAACAAAAAGGTAATCTAAATACACACAAATTTGTACATACAGGTGAAAAGCCTTTTATATGTGAAATATGTCCGAAAGCATTTACACGAAAAGATGAATTAAATGCACATAAATTTGAACATACAGGTGAAAAACCTTTTGTCTGTGAAATATGTTGGAAAGCATTCACAAAAAGAACTTCTTTAAAAACACACAAACTTGTTCATACAGATGAAAGACCATTTGTGTGTGAAATATGTCAGAAAGCATTCAAAGATAGAAAATCTTTATATTTACATGAACTTATACATACAGGTGAAAAACCTTTTGTGTGTAAAATATGTCAGAAAACATTCAGATTATTACAAATGTTAAATATACATAAACTTGTACATACAAAAAATGAGAAGCTTTTAGTGTGTGAATTATGTCCAAAAGCCTTCATACGAAAAGGTGATTTAAATACACATAGACGAATACATACAGATGAAAAACCATTTGTGTGTGAAATATGTCAGAAAGCATTCAGAATAAAACAGAGTTTAAATAAACATAAAATTTTACATACAGATGAAAAGCCTTTTGTGTGTGAAATATGTCAGAAAGCATATAGAATTGAACGTAATTTAAATAATCATAAATTTGCTCATACAGGTATAAAGCCTTTTGCATGTGAAATATGTCACAAAGCATTTAAGACCAAAGGTAATCTGGATGCACACAAATTTGTACATACAGGTGAAAAGCCTTTTAAATGTGATATGTGTCCGAAAGCATTTATACGAAAAAATGAATTAAATGCACATACATATACACATACAGGTAAATATCCATTTGTGTGTGAAGTATGTGGAAAAACATTCAGTTTAATAAGTTCTTTAAACAAACATAAACTAGTACATACAGGTGAAAAGCCTTTTATGTGTGGAATTTGTCAGAAATCGTTCAGACAAAAAATAAATTTAATATCACACAAGCTTATTCATGCAGGTAAAAAACCTTTCGTATGTGAAATATGCCATAAATCATTCAGAAGTAAAAGTAATTTAAATACTCACAAACTTGTACATACAAGTAAAAAGCCATTTATTTGTGGAATATGTCAGAAAGTATTCAGATACAAAAGTTCTTTAAATTCACACCAACTTGTTCATACAGGTGAAAAGCCTTTTGAGTGCGAAGTATGTCTGAAAACATTCATATATAAAAGTTCTTTAAATTCACACCAACTTATTCATACAGGTGAAAAGCCTTTTGAGTGTGAAGTATGTTTAAAATCATTCGGAAATAAAAGTTCTTTAAATTCACACCAACTTATTCATACAAATGAAAAACCTTTTGAGTGTGAAGTATGTCAGAAAGCATTCAGACAAAAAAGTTCTTTAAATTCGCACCAACTTGTTCATACAGGTGAAAAGCCTTTTGAGTGCGAAGTATGTCTGAAAACATTCATATATAAAAGTTCTTTAAATTCACACCAACTTATTCATACAGGTGAAAAGCCTTTTGAGTGTGAAGTATGTTTAAAATCATTCGGAAATAAAAGTTCTTTAAATTCACACCAACTTATTCATACAAATGAAAAACCTTTTGAGTGTGAAGTATGTCAGAAAGCATTCAGACAAAAAAGTTCTTTAAATTTACACCAACTTGTTCATACAGGTGAAAAGCCTTTTAGGTGTGGAATATGTCAGAAATCATTCAAACAAAAAGGTAATTTAATATCACACAAGCTTATTCATGCAGGTAAAAAACCTTTTGTATGTGAAATATGCCATAAATCATTCAGAATTAAAAGTTATTTAAATACTCACAAACTTTTACATACAAGTGAAAAGCCTTTTATTTGTGGAATATGTCAGAAAGCATTCAGACAAAAAAGTGTTTTAAATTCACACCAACTTGTTCATACAGGTGAAAAGCCTTTTATGTGTGGAATATGTCAGAAATCGTTCAAACAAAGAGGTCATTTAATATCACACAAGCTTATTCATGCAGGTAAAAAACCTTTTGTATGTGAAATATGCCATAAATCATTCAGAATTAAAAGTAATTTAAATACCCACAAACTTGTACATACAAGTGAAAAGCCTTTTATTTGTGGAATGTGTCAGAAAGCATTCAGAAAAAAGAGTTCTTTAAATTCACACCAACTTGTTCATACAGGCGAAAAGCCTTTTGATTGTGAAATATGTCAGAAAGCATTCCCAAATAAAAGTGATTTAAGTCAACACAAACTTATTCATACAGATGTAAAACCTTCTGTATGTGAAATATGTCAGAAAGCATTCACAAATAAAAGTGGTTTAAATCAACACAAACTTATTCATACAGATGTAAAACCTTTTGTATGTGAAATATGTCAGAAAGCATTCAGAAAGAAATGTGATGTAATTCGACACAAACGTAGTCATACAGGCGAAAAACCTTTCGTTTGTGAAATATGTCAGAAAGCATTCACACGAAAATATGAGTTAGATAAACATACATACGTACATACAGGTGAAAAACCATTTGCGTGTGAGATATGTCAGACAGTATTTGCAAGAAAGTATGAGTTAGATAAACATACATATATACATACAGGTGAAAAACCATTTGTGTGTGAAATATGTCAGAAAACATTCAGACAAAAAAGGTCTTTAAATTCACACCAACTTGTTCATACAGGTGAAAAGCCTTTTGAGTGTGAAATATGTCTGAAAGCATTCAGAAATAAAAGGACTTTAAATTCACACCAACTTGTTCATTCTGGTGAAAAACCATTTGTGTGTGAAATATGTCAGAAAGCATACAAACGAAAAGCTGATTTAACTATACATAAAAGTAAACATCTAAGTGAAAAACCATTTATATGTTAAATATGTGAAAGTATTCTCAAAAATAGGTGACTTAAATAGATACAAACCTAGTCATACAGGTGAAAAACAACTTAAATGTGAAGTATGTCAGAAAGCATTGAGAGGAAAATGTTTAAATACATATAACTGTATATACAGATCAAAAGCTGTTTGTATGTGAAATATGTCAAAACAGCCATATAAAAAAGGGATTTAAATGCACAGAAACTTGTTTATACAGGTGAAATAACTTTTGTATGTGAAATATGCCAGAAAGCATTCTCAAGAAAGAGTGATTTAAATATGCATAAATGTGTACATGCTGGTGAAAAACCATATGTATGAAATGTGTCATAAAAGCATACTGACAAGAAGCTGATATAACCACACATAAAAATAAATATACAGGTAAAAAGACATTTTTGTGTTAAATATGTCAATGTATTCTCAAAAATATGTGACTTAAGTAGACACAAACTTGATCATATAGGTGAAAAGTGAAATGTGGATGAAATAAATTTTGTATGTTAAATATGTTAGAAAGCATTCATTACAAAGGGTGCTTTAAATAGACACAAAAATGCTCAAACAGATTAAAAGCTATTTGAGTGTGAAATATATCAAAAGCATTCACATGAAAAGAGAACTTAACCCTTTGACGGTTAGGGAAATGAGCAGTTTTCGTTTACTTAATTCACGCAGTATTACGAGTAAACAGTAGTCGAAAGTGGCAGCTGTTTTCCCCCGCCGTTCTTCCGAAACTGTCACCCTTCTCTGGCGATGCCGTAGATAGCTCGCCTCACGCGTTTTAAAAATTTCTTAAAGTACTTGTAGTACATAAATAACAGTTTTTACGTACTTTAAAATAATTAATAAATGATAATTATTAAATAGTAAATTATAAATGATTGTAATCAATATATAAATAATAATAGTTAATTATAAATATAAGACAAATATTAAATTGAAAGGACTAAATAAATACAACTAATGTAAAACTTTATGAAGCATTTAAATACAGTAATTACCTAAAAATCTTTTTGTGTGTGATATACTTTAAAACATGGAATTGCACATAATGGGGCATTACAGTCTTTGCAATAAGTACGTGTTTCGCGACGAATTCTTTTTCCATTGGCATCATTTTTGCTGCAACATATCACACATCGTCTAGTAGGTTCTTTCTTTTTTTCTGTAGGTGGAATATAATCAGGAAAGTGGCGTGCTGACAATCTTAAAGTATTCGAAACTGTTTCAGCAGGTTTTGATTTCAAATGTCTGTGAGTGTGATATTTTTCAACAATTCTTTCAGCTAGTTCAAGTCTGAATTCCAAATCTGAATTCCCTTTTTTTTCCACAGCTGAAAAGCATTAAAAATTGTTATGTCCAATAAATAACGAAATATTTTCTTGTAATATTTCCTTTGACGAGATCGAGTTACATCATAATATCCAATTTGCTGATCCATGCGATCTACACCGCCCATCGTTTTATTATAATCTAAAGCAATCTTAGGCTTCTCTATTTCCACATTTTACAATTTATTTGCGACTTTTACGATTTCAGGATTATGAATTGAGCTTATAAAATGAACATATTTTTTATCTCTCCATTGCATGATTATCATCTTACCTCTTTGATAGGCAAGTACGTCTCCCTTTTTAAGCTTTTCTGTTTTCAGTTCCTTCGGTAGATCTTTTCTGTTAGGTCTTAATGTTCCAAAAAAATCAGTTTTAGATTTCAATAACATTTCCCCTAACTCGGGAGAGTTGTAGTAATTATCCATAGTGAGGCAGTACCCTTTGTTTAATAGCGGCTTAGACAATGTTAAAACTACCTGAGTAGAAAACGAACATTCTTTATTTTCTTCAGATATATCTGTGCCTTTACCGACATAAATTATAATAGACCACACGTATCCACTATAAGATTCACATATCATAAACATTTTGATACCGAATCTGGCCCTTTTAAGTGGTAAGTATTGGGTCCAAGAAAGTCTCCCTTTATACAGCAATAGACTTTCATCAATACATATGTCTTGTTCGGGTGTATAAACTTCCGAAATTTTTTTCTGTAAGTAATTTAAAACGGTCCATATTTTTTTTAGTTTTGGCTGAGGATGAGAAGAATCAGTGTTTTCATTCCTATCAAAATGAATAAATTTCATAATAAGGTCAAACCTTCTCGAACTCATGAGGTTAGAAAAACTAGGAGTTTCAATTAACTTTCTTTTTGACCAATACATTCTTACAGTTGGTTTCGTAAGTATTCCTTGCAAAATTAATGTTGCAAAAAATACTCTCAATTCATTCGCATTAGTTTCACTCCAATGATGAGTTCGGGAATGTTCTTTGCTCTTAAATTTATTTAAATTTTCAGCAGCAAAAATGTTGGTTTCAGTAACAATATGATTTACAATCTCATCAGTAAAAAACAGTTCGAAGTACTCTAGTGGATCAGAAATATTTGTCACGCAAGCTTTCATGCCCACATCACCAGTAAAACTAAATCGGCTAGGAGCGTGAGAACTTGAATCAATTTTACACCACTGTCGAACACACGAAAAATCTTCCTCATCGCTTGAATCGTCTTCTGAGCTTGATATACTGTGAACAAAGTCTTCATCAGACTCAAAACTTGATAAGCTTTCTGTATCACAATCATAATCATCATCATAATTATCTAACTTTCGCTTTTGAGCCATTTTACTTTACAAACACCCTAAAAACGCGCCAAAATAAGCATAAAAAAAAACAAGGTAAAAAAAAAAAAAATTCCCCCTTCATTATGAAAAGAAATTCATGGAACCCGTACTGCCATCTGTATGTAGACAGCAAAACTAACTAAATTTCGCGAGTAGGATTCGTTTGTAACATAATCAATGCAGAATAATAATGGCGAACAAGCTCAGCTCGTCAGCGCGCATTGGGGAAAAATTTCACTACGCGAGTAGTGCTCGTTTCTAACCATTTCGGTCGAAATCTTGCTTCCGAGCGGAACTCGTTTGCGCGCATTATGAAGCACGATTCGATTGCGAGCTGAACTCGTTCATAACCATCAAAGGGTTAAATACACATAAACAGCTACATATCAGAGTCCCCTAAGATATATTAGAATGGCACAGTGTCCTGCCTACCCTTTTGTTAGGAAAACAGCACACCTTTAACTTTTTGTTTGATGATCACACCTCTACTTAACGTTTATTAAGAGAGCAGTGTCTGGCCTCAAATGAAAATCAACCAGTCTTTGTATGACCTGATAATTCCTCTTTCTTTATCTTCATTACTGTAACTTTTTGATCTTATGTTATTCCCCCCCCCCCCCCCCTCTCTCCTTTAAGGAAAGAAAAAGATTATTCAGTGAACTTGTGCCAAAGAAAAGAGTATTGACCCCTCCCCCCCCTTCCATTTTACTTTTTGATCTATTAACTCTTTGCGTACAACGGCTTTCCGGAACTGCTATGACCCGAAGGACAGAGTATTTCGCTTCCAAACTGTTCCCAAAGAATGGCCCAGTTTTTGCTCTAAACCAAACTCTTGTAATAGGGGTGCTTCAACACCCCTATTACAAATTGTGCAAACACCCCTTTTTACTTAACAACTGTCCCTTATTCCAACAATTTTCAGTTTCTCTCTCATTTTAAGTCGTTATTTTATTCATTTTTTTATGGATTTATAAATCTGAGATCAAATATTTCTAGAGTATTTGATCTATATTTGTATTGTAGAATATCTGAGTGATACTGCTAGACCCAGTTCCACATAAAATGTTTTTTTGGGCTACACACCTGATATATTATCTATGCATAGCACTCCCAATTGTGAAGGCCTGGTGCCACCTATGCACACATGATCACTAGCCCACAGGAAACATTTTTTAAAAAGGAAATGCATTATCTATAAAAATGGCCTGTTGTGTGCAGAGTCTGTATCACCGAGTTATGGATTCTAGAAGGAAAATCGAAATAGCCAAATTTTGAAAATTAAATAGACAGCACCACCAGAATGACGCCATGTGAAGGAAGGTCATAGAGCATCTCAAAATGGATCAACAACAGTCGGAAGAAGCGAGCCTCTTAAAGCCAATTGTGCCACCATTTTCCACCTGTGGAACTAGTACCAAAGTGAACGAACAGTATCGGGAAGACAGTAAGTGGATGTTCAAAGGTTACAAACGCTCAGGATAAGTGCTTTGTGATGTTTTGTGTTTTCAAGCATGATGCCACAGGATCACTACACAGATTGCTTCAAACCTTGCAGCATCTGTAGAAAGAGCAGTCAGCCAGTAATATGGCGATAGCAGGCCGTCTGGAGCAGAGCTCCGTATCCCTAATCCAGTAACATATATGTAGATCACAGTCTCTACACTGAACATAATCTTTCAATAGAGATTAGTAATGCTGATAAAACAAGTTAGGAGTAATAAGTAAAGAATGCTGTAACCAATGGTCTGAGAAATATATATATATACACTATATGATCAAAAGTATCCAGACACTTTGGATGCTAGAATGTTTTTCGAATTTCTAAACAAATACTTGGCAAAATGTTTTGTAACTTTGGCGATGTGATGGACATGCTGGTACTCGCATTTTCCAGTAAAGTTTAGGTGACTTGTGCATTTAGGGGACCACCAAGATATTGAAAAAGGGGGGAAATATATTTGATCACCCTGTATCATAAAAAGCTGGAAATGATTTGTAACTTTCACAAAATAGTTAACTAGCTTTGCTCAATGTGTATAAGCATTTTTGTAAAAAAAAAAAAAAAAATGTATATTCATGAAGATATAAACATTTCTTTAAAAAAGAACCAAATTTTGTTACATGTTTTTTGGTTACAATATCCATAGGTTTCAATCAAATTTCACAAAACTTACAGAACATTTGCCAATGTCCAAGAAAAACATTATACTTCTATTGAAAATTAAAACATTGAATATACGATGAGATATAAACATTTGAAGAAACTAAGTTTTTTCTGCATATTCACAAAATACAGCAATAGTTTTCTTTCATAATTTTGTAGTGAATACTGTAGGGCAACTTTACAAAATCTGGAATATCGTGAAAATTCAGAAAAAAATAAAGATATCGACGATATAGTGATCAGTTTTTCTCTGACTCTCTGAAAGTACCTAGATGATAAAGGGGTTTCCACAAATTGACATTTTAAATCATAAACCATAGGATAGTTAAACTGGAGTAAATACAATTAACTAATATACTAAATACAAGGGTGACCGGAGACTTTTGATCATTATGTGCATAAAATCGGACTAGTTCATTTTCAGAACAGGGGTGTCCGATGAATTTGCAAAATGTCAATTTGTGGAAACCCTCTTATCGTTCGGGTACTTTCAGAGAGTCAGATATAAACTGATCACTATATCATTGATATTTTTGTGAATTTTCATGTTATTCCAGTGGATTTTTTATAGAAATTTTCTTATAGTATTCACTATAAAATCATGAAGGAAAGCAATTGCTATGTTTCGTGCTTGCACAGTAAAAACTTAATTTCTTCAAATGTTTATATCTCATTGATGCTTTATCATTTCTACAAATACTTATATCATTCAATGCTTTAATTTTTAATTATAGTATAGTGTTTTCCTTGGGCGTTAACAAATGTTCTGTAAGTTTCGTGAAATTTAATTGTAACCTATGGATATTGTAAACAAAAAACATGTAACAAAATTTGGCTTTCTAAGAAACATTTATATCTTCTTGAATATACATTTTTGCTTTATGAAACTGCTTACTCATTGAACAAAGCTAGTTAACTATTTTGTGAAAGTTACAAATAATTTCCAGCTTTTTATGATACAGTGTGATCAAATATATTTTATCCCTTTTTTAATATCTTGGTGGTCCCCTAAATGCACAAGTCGCCGAATCTTTACTGGAAAGTGTGCTTTCAAACATGTTCTTCACATTACCAAAGTTACAGAACACTTCACCAAGTATTTATTTAGAAATTCGAAAGATATTTCAACATCCAAAGTGTCCTGATACTTTTGATCGTATAGTGTATATATATATTATATATATATATATATATATATGCAATCAAATTTTTTACAAATTTCAATACAGATTTTTAATAACAAATCCTAAAACCATCTATTTCATTTTTAAAAAAAACTTTTTTATTCTAAACTTTAACCATAATACACGAAGTTACAATGAAGTAATCATATATATATCTGCCTCATATATATACCTTCCTTCCATTGGACGGTCTACGTTCTGGTATGTAACCATGAGGTCTGATCCGTAGACATGGGGCGTGGTATGTAAGACATGGGACCACCTGTATGTTATCGCTACTGTGCTTAGCATGGGAATAATCATTCCCCCCCACATTCCTCGCTCCCCCATTTCTTAATCCTTCCAAATCTTCAATATTTTACATTTCTGGCATTACATTCTCCCCTCGCGAAAAGAAAAAAAAACCCCGAAAGTTACTTTCCCACAGTTTCACCTCAGTGGTAAAAAATTGAGTTCACCATGGTTCATCGAAAACACATAAGTTCATCCAACTTGATAAAGGCTGAGTTCCAACTTTTTAGCCTCGTAAAATTCATAGCTTTGCTAGTTCTTTATAGCTTTCTGATAGTTCCCTGTCAAGTTAATCCATTGTTCATACTTGACATACTGTACCATAAATTACATGAGGATTACCAACATATTCTAATTATTATTAAATTGTAAATTTTGATATATTATTTGCAATGCATAATTTTCATTTCTCCTTTTACAGAATTATTTTACATACAGCATATCATTACATAACAGCATTCATTACTTTATTATTATTATACATTTTCCTGTTATCATTTCATTTTATAACATATTGTAGTAGTGCAACTATCAACTTCCGATTCCTGGTTATGGTTAAGTTCCATATCACCATATTATTTATAAATTACTTTGTTAGTTCACTTAATTTTTTTTTTTTTTATCTTGACATATATGTAATATCCGAAATACATAACATACTTTTTGAAATATACTTATATCTACAATTTAACACATATACATATACACTCAATTATTAATTTCTATTTATGACATTAATTACAAACTTTTTAACATATTTTTCATATTCTTTGTCTTATGAAATTACTATTTACAACAATTCGAGGGTGAAAATTATACCCTCTGGTATTATAACAAGCCTCATCATCATTTCTATTATTTTCAGTCTAATTGCTTTTCTTTAGTGACCTTCCCTTCCTTATTTTTACTTTGATAATTATTTCTAATCACTTTCTCATTTTGATTTTTTTCTTTGTCCTGGTTTGATTCGCTTTTGTCACTATTTTTCAAATATTGTTTTCGCTCCGCTGCCATGTATAGTTTATTTATGTGCACTTTATAAGTTTTATTTTCATCCCTTTTAAAACATATTATAACATTATTATTTCGGACTAATTTCGTAATTCTAAATGGCCCATCATATCGATCCTCTAATAGCCTTGGTTTTAAGAACTGTTTTAGGTAGACTGTCGCTCCTATAAATATATCGTTTTTTCTCACTATTTTATATTTCTTTATTTGTTTGTCATTTATCAGCTTTTGCTGTTCGGATGCGTCTTTCACGACTTTGTCTATATTTTTTTAATGCTGTGCAACGTATTTTTTATAATTATTTATATCACTATACATTACATCTATTTCTTCCTTACTTGGTATGTTTGTTTGTTTAATATTTTCAATGGCAATGATAGAACAGGAATGAAGGCTCATATCCTGTATTACTGTTAATAGTGTTATTCACATAAAACTTAAACCATTGTAAAGATTCATCGCATTCAAACGTAGTCTTTGACAAACACATTATACATTGTTTCATGTCTCTGTGTATTCTTTCACAATGACCTAAAGAACTTGGGAAATAAACTGAACTGTATCGTCTTTCAATATTTAATGCATTTGTAAAATCGATGTATTCTTTACTTTTAAAAATTTGAGCATTATCGCTTTGAATAATAATTGGAACTCCATAAGTTGTCACGAAGTTTGTTAGCTTATTCACTATTGTTTTAGCAGTAATGTCTCTGACTGCATAGGCCTCAATGTATCGTGAAAACATGTCTACAATTGTAATTACAAAATTATTTCCTTTATTACTGCACGGTAGTTTTCCTATGCAATCCAGTTGTAAATATATTCCTGGTTTTAAAATTTCTGAAATAGCCTGAAGTCTGGCTGGTGGTATGTTTTTGTGTTTTACTAACAAGCATTGATTACAAGACTTACAAAAATTTTCCACATCTTAGAAAGCCCCTATCCAAAAATATTTTTTTCAAAGTAATTGGTATGTCTTTTTCACTCCGAAATGGGGGAAATGTGCTATCTCTATTATCTTTCCCTTTAGTGAGTGCGGTATTACAATCTTATTTATTTTTCTATATTTATTTTTCTATAAGTTGACCTTGGCATAGGGGGGATCCAATGAATTAATTCTCCATCTGGAGTGGTGAAATATAATTTTGTAATATAAACAAATAACACACTTTCGCAGCATCTGCTGTTTTATAATTGAGTTTTGGTTCTCATTTTGTTTTTTGCTTTATGATTTCGTTAGTGAATCATAGGAATATAAGAGAGTATTTTTTCAAGTTTGGGTTTTATAGGAATGCGTGGCAGTTAAATTATTAGGTTATTTCAGATCAAGGAATGGCTGGGCCAGAACGTTTTCTTTTTGTGGAAGAATATATTCGTATAATAAACGAACCAGGCAGCAGTGAAGTGATGCAGATAGAAAAGATTTGTGGAACTGTGTTATTTCTGAAGATGAATATGAAAATGCAAGTGATTCTTCAGAATCTGAACGTACTATTATTACAATGCCGCCAGCTTCAGTAGCTGTTTCTGCAAATGATGTTTGGACGGGAGATTTGACAGATCTGAATTCTTTTGAGTTTTTCAGCATACTTGGAATCAATCACAATATTATGCTGCCTAATTTAGATAAGGAAATTAATTTTTTTAGCACATTTTTCGATGAGGAATAGTAGAATTCATAGTACAAGCAACTGATGAGTATTTTGTATTAAGATTCAAAGAAAAAATATACATCAAATAGAAAATAAATATTTCTTTCATTCCTGAAAAACGTAGATTTCTGTGTTGAATAGGTGATTTTTAGTGAATTTATTTTGAGAGTTAAGCTTAGCGCAAAAAATTAGCCATCCTTTGGAAACAATTCGGAAGGGAAGCACTCCGTCTTTTAGGCCACGATTGTACCAAAATGCCGCTGTCCAGAAAGAGTTATGTATAATTTTTCTGAAATTTCGTTAAAGTACAATTCTTTTTCTAAGTATCATTTTTTAAAATTTCCTTAAAGTACAAACTTTTTTCTAAGTATCGTTTTTTAAAATTTCTTTAAAGGACAAACTTTTTTCTAAGTATCGTTTCTTAAAATTTTGTCAAAGTGTAATCTTTTTGCTATGTATCGTTCTTTTGAAATTTTGTTAAAGTACAATGGTTTTTCTAAGTATCGATTTTTCTGAATACTTTAACATTATTTTATACTTATTTATGTATTAGTTTTTTTTGCATTTTTAATTATATATGTTTATATTTGTTATGCATAAAGCCCAAGATTGCATCCTTTAGGACTTTAACACCATACGCGTTGACGCCATTCTTGGCAGCAAAAAAAAAATGGTTGATTTCACCAAATTCTTTATAACAAATCTGTTCCGAAATTTTAATAAAACACTCTACTTAAAAGAAATTTAAAAAAAAGTTGATACATGGGTGAAATGTTAAAAAGCACAATACTAAATTAAACAAATTTTTATCAAAATGCTGTTTAATTCATATATTTTTTCTTAGATTTAATTATATTTATCTTTAACTTTTATTTTATATATCTTCCTAGTGTTATTATATGTATATATTACTTTTAGAATTAGATATTACTTCAAAGACTGATGAAGTGCATATTATTCAGCATCGTGTTTTCTTAGAACATATTCTGTGCATGCATAACTTGAAATTCAGGATTAAAATAATTTTTACCCATGTCATATTAAATGAAGCAACTTTCATTTAGTGTAATTATTGTCTAAAAATAAATATATAAAGACATGTAAAAGATTAATTTATGATTTTATAGGATTTGAAATAAGCATGCATGCATAACAACAAATGCAATCTGACCACGTTTACATTTATTCTCCGCTTAAACAGTGTTAAATGTCAAAATTATTTTATTCATTTAAAGTATAACTTTTTATAATTAATTTGTTATTTGCAGAGTATAGTTTCTGCTTGTATGATGCTGAACAACCTGTACTTCATCATTATATTAACATATATTAACTCATTTTAGTTTATACTATTTCTTGTTATTTAAGATTTTTTTTATTTTAAAACAAAAATTTTAAGTTTGTACTTTTTCATTATAAATTACTTTTTGCTATGAAAATTTTGTACAGATTTAAAAACAGGTGAAAATTTAAAGTATTGTGTAGTTTTTAAAAATTCTCACGGAAATAGGCATTTTTTTTTTCCCATGATTTGTATGATCTCAAATTTAATTATGGATTTTTTCACAAATTCTGCTATGGCATATGATAAAATGCATCTTTAACTTCTAAAAAATCATTTCCTGCCAATTTTTTTGCAAATTTAATATTTAACTTGCAAAAAAAAATAGTCTAATGTACATAAAATCAAAAAGGGAAAGACTTCATTATAAACAAAAGCACATTTTAAAATTAACACTTTGAAAAAAATGTGAAAACTTATATGAATAATAGTCAAATTTTCATTAAAAAAATGGTACAGAAAAGTCTTATTTATAAGCATTTTAAAAATGATATTTCGGTATATTTTTTAAAATACCCGATACTTTGAAGAAATAAATAAAAAATACTAGGAAGATATTTTAAAATAACACGCTACTTAAAAAATGTTTAAAAAAGGTTGATACAGGGGTGAAATGCTAAAAAACACAATGCTAAATTAAAACAAATTTGATACTTTAAGAAAATAAGAAAAACGTTGATACTTTAAAGAAATTAAAAAAATTGATACTTGGAAGAAATTTTTAAAAACATGATACTTGGAAGAAATACAAAAAGCCTTAGAAGAAAATAAATATGATATTAAAAGAAATAAAAACACACATAATTCTTAGAATTTTTCTAAAAACACTAAACATAAAAGAAATATAATTAGTCTAAAGAAGGCTAATTCATTTGATAGCAGTTTGTGTTCAGTGCATCTAGAAACATATTCTACATGTGCTTTGTGCCCTTATTTACTGTGGTCATGCTTAAAAATCATCATAGCCATATGATACCACTGTTGATCAGAGATATGTGTATTTTTAGCACGCACAAATAAAGCTGGAATAACAAAGCAAGAGGGTTTCCATAGCTATACCAAATGGCACTCCACTTATTGTCATTTGGCATAGCCAAAAAGGTTTTAAGTATCATGTGTTTTCTAAGTTTTTTATTCTTAAAAGTTATTTACAATTTGAAATAGCCTATCAACTTTTTTTAAAACCGCAATATTTTTAATATTGTTTTTTTTATATATTTTTAGTATTGTGTTTTTCGATATATTTTATGTATCCAAGTAATTTATTCTGTTAAAACAACTTGTCTTTTAGATTAAAGAATTTTAAATTAAATTAACTTTTTAAAAATTACAAAATGTTTTCAAGTATTGTGTTAAATTCTCTATTTGAATGTTATTTTCAATTTATAAGTTTTTCAGTTTGGGTTAAAATATGTCAAGTTTACTTTTAAAAAATTAACTATTTAAAAATTGCAAAAATGTTTTAAGTACTGTGTGTTTTAATATTTTTATATGTACTAAAATTTTATTCTGTATTTTTAAGTTATTTTCAATTTAAAACAGCTTATCTTTTAGATTCAAAATTATATTTCATAACGTAACGTAATAGATTATAATTTTTTCAATTTTTAGAAATAATTAGAATTTATAATATGTCTAAATATAAACTGAAAATAAAGGGAAAAAATATATTATTTTTGCATTGAATAATCTATAGAAATTTTAAAATAATACTCCTGAAATTATATGATCTTTTATAATTATTGTATTGACAGTATAATATAAATAAAAATTATACAATGTATTACATATGAACAGAGCGATTCTATTGTATTGTGAATTTTACATATATGACATGTTTGATGTATCGTATCTTTGAAAAAATTGATTTAGGTGAATGTTTTTTAAATTTTAAAGATAATGTTTCAGACTGTGTTAATTTCAATATTAATATGTATTTAAATTTATAAAAAAATATTTTTTATAAATTCAAGTACATTATTAAAATCAACACAATCTGAAATCTATTGTAAAAAATATATTCTATTTCAATATTTTTGTTTACAAAGATGCATATAACTTTGTAAATGTCATGTCTGCAACATGCACTATACTGTAGAGTTGTCCAAAGTGTGATAAATATTTATATAAACATGTAATAAATACATGTGAAAGCAACAGGCCGTCCGGCTCGTCCAGAGTAATAAATACGTGTGTAGAAACACAATATAAACACGTAATAAATATGTTGTTGTTGAGACCCAAACCGTCCGACCTACCAGAAAGGTGTAAGGTAACTCTTTGGACGGTCAGGAAGTGCCACCCAATTTAGACCGAAACCCAGTGGGGGAGGCATCCACAGGGACCGTACCCTCCTTCCCCTACCACCAACCACTCGGAAGGACTTTCGGACCCACATGTTTAACGTGATCGTACTCCGCGTGAACACGGCGGCAGTTTTGGCAGTGGCTGGAATCGAACCCAAGCCTACCGAGTGCAACTCCAGCGCGCTAACCAATGGGCTACCACGCCCACGTAATAAATATGTGTCGAAACACAATATAAATACATATAGAAACACAATATGAATATGTATGGGAATGCATTATAAATACGCATAGGAATACGTTATAGATACATATGGGTACACATAAGCACGTATGTAGATATACATAATATACACGTATGTGGATGTACGTAATATACACGTATGTGATATGTAATAAACTCGTATATGGATACGTAATAATAACGTAAGTGGATGCACGTAATAATAACATATGTGGATATACGTGATAATAACGTATGTGGATACATAATAAACACATATATGGATATGTAATAATAAGGTATGTGAATATATATAATAATAACGTATAAGGATACGTAATAGTAACCCTTTTATAACAGTTGGTATACTATATTCTAACGTACCATTTTTTTTCGTAATAGTTATGTATGGCCTGACACGTAAAGATTACATATTACTTGATACATAAGAATTTCGTATTTGTGCTACTTGGGTAAACAAAATAGAATATGAACATGAAGCAAAGATAAAAATTCTTACTAAACGAAAGATTCATAGAAGAAATGGATAAACGAGAATGCCATTATACACCATTATAAGGGCACTCAAATCGTAGTTTCAAACTGGCTAAAGTTACAGTTTTTTAGTGAAAGTAAAATTGAAAACATTAATATTAATGTATCTTATTTTCAGATGTTTTTGATTTTCTAATTTTTTTAGCTTATTTTAGTATTTTTCGTTTTTATTTATTTATATATATTTTTTTTTGTTAGCCACATCAATTGGACAGGTTGTCTTGGATGTTATCGAGTGGAAGTTGATACACTGAGTTAATAATTTTAATAACGAATTTGGGACGATATGCATTATATATATTATATTTAAATTTCATTTTATTATTAATATTTTTTATTACTTTTTTCTATTATATTATTTATTTTCTAATTTTTTTTTCTATTTATACTCTTTTAAAGGCTATCAAACTACTAGTATTAGGCGTTACTCCTGCTTTTATTGTAAAAGTTACAAATGATCTTATTATGTTGTTGTCTCCCCTTTGGGCGCCCATGACAAAGCGCAAATAGAAATAATTTTTCTAGGGGTGCGAACTATATGATGACACCAACATCATCGATTAACTTGAAATCTACATTTTTCATCTTGAATGTCCCAGGGAAGAGCAAGTGCACCCCTTCCCCTTTCCTATGGGTGCACATAGAAATTTTTTCATATTGTATAAACTGAAGTTTGAGGCATTCAATATCGATTAGATAACATGTTTAATCTTGAACGTCTATGGGAGGGCTTGTGTTCTTTTTGACCTCCACTATGGGCGCCTATGTAGTATTTTCCAGGAGGGCAAACTCAAGGATGATACTTACAATATTGACTACCTGTACACCTACATTTGAGACCTTGAATATCCAGGAGAGCGTATAAGTTCCTCCTTAGCCTCCTCTATGGGTGCCCATTGCAAGGACTCTGCTGCACTTCGGGACAGAACTTAAAGGTGCCGAAGTTTCAATTTTCCCCTGGGGTGATAAATAAGTATTTCAAGACCCTCCAAAAGTCTCCGTGACATAAAAGGCCGAAACATTACACACATGCCACCACAAATAAATATCTTGTTTACTTTATTACGGGCCACGGCCCATTCCTCGATTACTTATACTTTTTAAACACAAAACAACCTCATGCTGTACTTGCGGATCCTATGGTGACGCAGACCACTATGTTTTCACTTGTCCCCTTACAAAATCTTTCCACCTTTCTAAACCTTCTGCTGGAAACTCCGCGGCCTGGTTCTCGAGTGTCTGCTCCAACAAAACTTCTATTAACAAGATCAAAAACTGTGGTCTCATAGCGAGAGAAATTTCTAATAAAATTACATAATCAGCCTGGGAGCCTCTTCTGCTTTTAACAATTTTTCTGCTCTCTGGACCCCCCTGAGGTGTCGCTTTTTTGGTGGAGGTTTTTGCTTTGTTTTTGTAGTTGGTTTTGTTTATGTGGTTTGTTTTGTTGTGCTGTTTATATAGTTACTTGATGGTTATACTACATTAGTGCTTGGGTTTTTTTCCCTTCGGGGTTTTCCCCTCTTTCCTTTTTTTTCTTTCTTATGTCTCTCTTGTATTGTATTGTATAGTTTTTATGTTTTGTTTTGTCGTTGCCATTCTTTTATTTGTCTTGTTGTAACTGTGTTGTGATTCAATTTTAACCTGTTTTGTAATGTTTTGAATCTAAAGTAAAGTTCCCGGCCACACACTTAGCTACAGTAAACCTTCGGGTCTGTCGTGTGGTCTGGGTTTTCAACACTTCAACACATGCCACGGGTAGCGCGCTGGAGTTGCACTCGGTAGGCCCGGGTTCGATTCCAGCCACTGCCAAAACTGCCGCCGTGTTCACGCGGAGTACGATCACGTTAAACATGTGGGTCCGAAAGTCCTTCCGAGAGGTTGGTGGTAGGGGAAGGAGGGTACGGTCCCTGTGGATGCCTCCCCCACTGGGTTCCGGTCTAAATTGGGTGGCACTTCCCGGTCGTTCAAACAGTTACCTTACACCTTTCTGGTAAGTCGGACGGTCTGGGTCTCAACAACACATGCCACGGGTAGGGCGCGGTAGCCCATTGGTTAGCGCGCTGGAGTTGCACTCGGTAGGCCCGGGTTCGATTCCAGCCACTGCCAAAACTGCCGCCGTGTTCATGCGGAGTACGATCACGTTAAACATGTGGGTCCGAAAGTCCTTCCGAGAGGTTGGTGGTAGGGGAAGGAGGGTACGGTCCCTGTGGATGCCTCCCCCACTGGGTTCCGGTCTAAATTAGGTGGCACTTCCCGACCGTCCAAACAGTTACCTTACACCTTTCTGGTAGGTCGGACGGTCTGGGTTTCAACAACAACACATGCCACGGGTCCTGGGAACACCGCGTGCTGTTGGCATATTTTCGGGCGCGGTAGCCCGGTGGTTTGCGCGCTGGATTTGCACGCTGCCACAACTGCCGCCGTGTTCATGCGGAGTACGATCACGTTAAACATGTGGGCCCGTAAGTCCTTCCGAGAGGTTGGTGGTAGGGGAAGGAGGGTACGGTCCCTGTGGATGCCTCCCCCACTGGGTTCCGGTCTAAATTGGGTGGCACTTCCCGGTCGTTCAAACAGTTACCTTACACCTTTCTGGTAAGTCGGACGGTCTGGGTCTCAACAACACATGCCACGGGTAGGGCGCGGTAGCCCATTGGTTAGCGCGCTGGAGTTGCACTCGGTAGGCCCGGGTTCGATTCCAGCCACTGCCAAAACTGCCGCCGTGTTCATGCGGAGTACGATCACGTTAAACATGTGGGTCCGAAAGTCCTTCCGAGAGGTTGGTGGTAGGGGAAGGAGGGTACGGTCCCTGTGGATGCCTCCCCCACTGGGTTCCGGTCTAAATTAGGTGGCACTTCCCGACCGTCCAAACAGTTACCTTACACCTTTCTGGTAGGTCGGACGGTCTGGGTTTCAACAACAACACATGCCACGGGTCCTGGGAACACCGCGTGCTGTTGGCATATTTTCGGGCGCGGTAGCCCGGTGGTTTGCGCGCTGGATTTGCACGCTGCCACAACTGCCGCCGTGTTCATGCGGAGTACGATCACGTTAAACATGTGGGCCCGTAAGTCCTTCCGAGAGGTTGGTGGTAGGGGAAGGAGGGTGCGGTCCCTGTGGATGCCTCCCTCACTGGGTTCCGGTCTAAATTGGGTGACACTTCCCAGCCGTCCAAACGGTTACCTTACACTTTTCTATTAGGTCGGACGGTCTGGGTCTCAACAACAACAACACATGCCATGGGCCCGGCCATCCACTAAGTTACTCTATGATGTTACTCTATGTACTCTAAGTTACTCTTACTCCTACGATGAGTCGGGTGGACTGGGCTTTCGACACCCATACGGGACAATAACATTTATCAATATTAACACAATATTATTAATAATACTCAAATATAGGTATCAATATAATCAATACTGTACGTCACATCCTTGTGTTTATCCGCACTGGTAAAAGTTCTATTGGCGCCCTTACCATGGATGCCCATAGGGCCGCGCAAGAGATCACTTGCCCTACTGTGAACATTCAAGGTCACAAATGTAGGTATCAAGCCAGTATATATTGTACGACTTATCCTTGAGTATACCCTCCTTGGAAAAATTTCTATTGACGCCCTTGCCATGGGTACCCATCCGGGATGTTGAAAAAAGGTGTTGCCAATAGGGTGTCAAGCTAATCGATATTGTCGCCCTTTAATGTGCCCCCGCTGGAGTAAGATTTATAAGCGCTCTTGCCATGGGCACCCATATGGAAACTTGACGATCAAGTTCATTCGACGATCAAGTTCACAAATGTAGGTATCAAGCTAGTCGATGTTATATGTCTCACCCTTCAGTTTACCGCCTGTAAAAGCTCTATGGGTGCTCTTACTATAGGCGCCCATAGGAGAACGCGAGGACGCACTTGCCCTCCTGTGGACGTTCAAGGTCCAAATGTAGGTATCACGCAATAAGTATTGTACGTCTCATCTTTGAGTATGTCCTCCTTGAAAAAAGTTCTATAGACGTCTTTGCCATGGGCGCCCATAGGGGATATGGAATATGGAAATCCACAAATGTAGCTATCAAGCTAGTCGGTACTGTTCCTCTCGTTCTCGAGTTTGCGTCCGCAGGACTATATTGTATGGGCGTCTTTGCCATGGGCGCCCATTAGGTAGCGCGAAAAGGCACTTGCCTTCAATGTGAACGTTCAAAATTACAAACTTAGGTATCAAGATAGTCGATATTGTACATCTCATCTCTGAGTTTGCACCCTTCTGGAATAAGTTCTATTGGCGCTCTTGGCATGGGCGCCCATATAGGAACGCGATGCGGCATTTGCCAACCTTTGGACATTCCATGTCACAAGTGTAGGTATCAAGCTAGTAGATATTGTACGTCACATTCTTGAGTATGCCCTCCTTGAAAAAACTTCTATGGACGCCCTTGCATGAGCGCCCATAGGGGATGTAGAAAGTCACAAATCAAGCTAGTCGATACTTTACTTTTTGTCCTTGAGTTTGCCCCCTCTGGAATAAGTTCTATAGGCGCTCTTGTTATGGGCGACCATAGGGAAGCGCAAGGGGCACTTATCCTCTCGTGGACGTTCAAGGTCTCAAATGTAGGCATCAAGCTAGTAGATATATTTACGTCTCATCCTTGAATTTTGACATTCCAGGTAAAGTTTTATGGACGCACTTGAATCCTACTTTTTTTAAACAAGGTCGACCCGCTCCTGCAACTACAACACTATATTTTGACATTCTCTCTCTCATCCGAGTTACAATCACGTTAATTACAAAAAGTACTACCTAATCCATTTTTTTTTTTACAGAATGCATTTACATATAGAATTTCATGGATATACTTACAATCTCTCTTAAAATATCTAATTTCGAATTATTCGTGTTTCAATTAACTGTTTCTAATTTTCTACAGAATGATAGAATATTCTGAAATTAATGTGATTAAAACACGGATTATTCAGAATTAGAGATGTTACAATAGAGAGAGAGAGTATGTATAGCCATGAAATCCTATATGTAGATGCAGTGGCGGCTCGTGAGCGATATGTCCAGGGGGGCGCTCATCTATGTATTTATGCCTATATATGTGTTAGTGATTATATATATATATATATACATAAAGTATGTGTATATGCATATACGTAATTGGGCATAGAGACGGGTGTATTAAGAATGTATTAAATAAACGTCGGATGTATTAAGTAAAATAATCTGGACACATGTGGGCGCATCCCTCCTGGTAAAAACATTACATAGTCCTAATTTGCATTAAAGTAAAAGTGTGAGGGCTAGTTAAACTAAAAGTTACGCCCAGGGGGGTTGACTAAACAATAGGCATATTCTAGTGATAAGTACAAATAGTTGAGACTATAGCCACCAGTAAAATCAAAATCGGTGGATTAGAAGGCGAGATGGAAAATTGGGGGAGGGGGGCTAACTGAAGTAAAAGTTACGCTCAGGGATTTGTCACGTTAAAAATGCATATTCAGGTAACATGTGCAAATGCTACTGAGACTATAGCCGCCATCAGAGCAAAAATCGTTCAATTAGGAACAGGTATGTAAAATCGTGGATGATAGTTAAACTAAAATTTACACTCGGGGCTTAACACAAAAATATGTATATCTAGGTGACATCATGTACAAATGTTACTGAGACTATAGTCACCAGCAGAATCAAAATCGCTCAATTAGGAACTGATATGTAAAATTGTGGGAGCTAGTTAAACTAAAAATTAAGCCAAGGGAGTTGACACTAAAAACGCATGTATATTATATCCATCAAATATGTATATCAAGGTGAGACGTACATATGGTGCAGACTACAAACATCAGCAGAATCAAATTCGCCCAATTGGGAGGTAAGATGGGAAATTTGGGGGGGGGGGGGGGGACTAACTGAAGTAAAAGTTACACTCAGACCGTTGTCACAACAAAGATGCATATCTAAGTGATGTGTACAAATGCATACAGTGTGATGTGTACAGATGCATATCTAAGTGATGTGTAAAAATGATGCAGAGACTATAGCCACTAGCAGAACTGCAATCGCTCAATTAGGAAACGAAATGAAAAATTGTGGAGCTAGTTAAACTAAAAATTACGCCCAGGGGACTAGCACAAAATGTGTATATTCAGGTGACACGTACAGAGGGTTCAGAGATTATAACCATCATCAGAATCAAAATCGCTTAATTAGAAGCCGAGATAAGATATTTGGGGGTTACAAGAGTAGGAAAGTAGCAATATACAGATACAAATTTGTCTGCTATTGCTAGCGAACTTATTGACTATATTTTATGTTCTCATGATATATAATTTTTATTCAGTCATGATGGCCTTACCTTGATCTCGTATAATTTCATATTTGTTTTGCGATTGTGATACTGTTTTAATTCCTTATCTTCATTTACAGAAATCAAATATATACAAATATCCTTTAAAAATAAATATTAATTTAAAAGTAAATTAAACAATATAAATTCATTATCTAAAGTAATATATTTATGGTTTATATACTTTTTCTTCGATCCAAACCATCCAACCTACCCAAACGGGAAGTGCCATCCAATTTAGATCGGAACCCAGTGGGGGCGGCATCCACAGGGACTGTATCCTCTTTTCCCTACCACCAACCTCTCGAAAGGTCTTAAGGACCCACATATTTAATGTGCCCGTACTCTGCGTGAACACGGGAACAGTTATGTAGAACTCGGGTCGTCTGAGTACAATCCCCGTCAGCTAACCACTGGGCTATTCCACCCATAAGGTTTATATACTTGTACTTTTGTCCCCAAAACAGAGGCTACGTGGTCCAGACTATAAAAAGGACACATGGGCGTATTTAGGGGTTCAGAAATCCCCCCCCCCCCCCTGGAGAATTGTGACTTTGATTAGAAGTCACATAATATAGTAGCAATACAGGGGGACTTTTATAGAACTATTGTGGTTATAACACAATTTCGATGAAATCAATAAATTTTCGCAATGTTCAAATAATATAAATCCCAAAAAATTTAATACAAATATTATGTAATTCAGAGAAAAACTAAGAAAAATGCTGTTTGTGGAATTAGAATTCGGCGACAGCTGTGTGGTTCCTCCCCCATGCTTTTATGTTTCTTCTGTGCGAGTGAATTTATATAAACAATTTAAACTTATACCTGGAAACATAGAAAGAGTATTGCATTTGGTATGCTCATGAATGTTTAATTTGGTAGTTTTGTTGATATGTCTCTGAAAAGACAGTATGTTCTCAAAAGTAGAATATTTTTAAAAAGTGGTGCACTCTAATCTTTAAAAGATGGTGCACAGTAATTTTTAAAAAGTGGTATACATTAATTTTAAAAGGTGATTCTCAGTAATTTTTAAGAATAGGTACAGTCTAATTTTTAAATGTGCTACACACTACTTTCTAAAAAATGGTGCACATAACATTTATTCATATTTACTTTCTAACAATACATATAATCACTCCAAAAAAACTTGATCTTCAGCTGAGATGGTATTAATGGGCTACACATATTAGTTTTCGTAGATTTTCTAGCATGTAATTTACAAACATCTCAGTAACGCCTTTTATTAACTTCAGTTTTCCTTTTAATACTGTTCTATTTTTATTTTTTTATTTATTTAGTCATATGTTTCACTGCTAAATTTGTAATCAATTTAGTAATCAAATCACTATAACTTATACTATTTTCATTATTTTCAAAATCTCCAGATGAAATATTGCGTAATTTCACCAATTTGCACAAGGAGGTTCGTTTGGCCTCCGAGACGGAAAGAGATAAATCAGTTGATATCTTTATACTTTTTGTCTGAAGCTGATTACTAACGAAGAGTTTTGTCCACTTGTAGTTTTTAACCGCACTTGAATTGTTATAAACAAAATGTTAACTGTTCGTTGAATAATGTCCTGGAAAATACAAGGTCGTCATTCCATTTACAACCAGGCATATGCTAAAGCTCTTCAACTTTTTAAGGTGCCCATTTCTTTTTCCTCATCAATATAGAGTAACTTTTGAAAAGTATTCCCCCCCCCCCTCCAACAGCACTTTTTTCACCTGAAAAAGGAGTTTTATGTCCTTTGTGTACAAAAGCATTAAACACTTACAGTGTTGAATAAGTTTAAAAATTGAGGGCTCAAAAAATAACAGTATTGTAGTAATGATTCCATTAATGCACCCCCCATTCCTTTTATCCAGTAAAAATCCGGTAATTTACAAAGAATTTTTTTTTTGGGGGGGGGGGGGAAATCCAGTAAGGCATTTTATAAGAAGGTTATAATAAGTTAAGCATAATTAATTTATTAATTATATAATTAACGATACAACCAGGTTCCAATTAATTTCTTAATAAAAAAAAATTCTTACCTTATTTAGTGAAAATTCTTATCTAAAAAGTATGACCACTTGGAAGTTCTTCTTGTCAAGGTACCTTGACAAGAGGAACTTCCAAGGTGGAAATAGGTATACACAGATTTTTTTTATGAAAAGACCTTAACTTTTCAAGGAGGGACGGGACCGGATTAAAACTCTTTGGAGCCCTAAGAACAGAACATTTTGGTGCCTATGGTATAGAAGGGGATATAATAATTCTTTCTTTCGCTTGGGAAAAGACCATTAGTTATTCATGGGGCTCACATTGAAAAGCAAATGTATGTACTGTAACCCTCATTCGATTGTCGAATGTTCTTTTAAAGATCTAGCCGACGCCTATGCCCCATGGTATGGCGTTGGACGACCCCATATCTTAAAAAAATAGTCATATGTCAGGGGCTCGAGAATTGTCTCATGATATTTAAATCATAATTACATTATACTTTGAAGAATTCGACGAAAAATTATTTGGACCTATATTCCCCAAATCATACAGCTGTAAAGCCCCCCCCCCCCCTTCCTTAAGTGATCACAGATGAAAAAATCGACGATGGCTTCAGTCCAATGGATCCGACATAGGTTTGCGCAAATAGCATTTTGTAAAAAAAAAACTCAACTTTTGTATTATCAAAAAATAAATAAATAAAAAGGAAAGAAATGGATCCCAAATATGATTATATACACTTATAAGGTTATCAAAGATCTACAAATTCTTGCTTACTGTTTATAGCTATCACTTTTAGTTTTAAGCATTACAACCTAAAATTTTCATATATCTTCAAATTAAGACGATAAGTTGAAAACTATCTAAGCATTTTTTTTTTTTTTAAATAAATATAGATTTAGAAACTAAATTTCCTCATACATATTTTTTCAGCTTACTATTTTTTATAATTTCGAAGATATTTCGAGAGGAAGTATGGAAAAACAAAACATAAAAAACCTCGTTTGAACAGATGTACCTGTTTAAGTTTTTATCGAAAAAAAAAAAGTAGAACTCTCTCCCAAATCCAATCTTATACACCTGTAGAGCTTTCAAATATCTACAAATTCTTGCTTATTGTTCAAAGTTAGCTCTTTTAATTTTTGGGATATAAGCATTAAAAACTTAAAAAACGAAAAATGTTTAATCTTCTTCAACTTGGTAAGACTCGAACTTCTTAACTTCCAACTCGAAAACTGTAAAAACTTTTTACTTTCCATATATACATAATGTATAAGGAAAGTATTGTGACAGGGTTGAAAATTCAAACTCGAGTTTTCGACGGAAGAGCACATTTCAAGCAACCCTGATCACGAATCGAACATTTTTGAGGTGATGTCTGTGTGTGTGTGTGTGTCAGTGAGTCTGTGGAGACGATATTTCACGAACGAATGGAGCGATTCGAATAACATTTGGAACAAAAATCACAGTCCGTGAATACTGAAAGCCTATTGTTTTAAAAACACAATCGAAAGTTCAGAACCCCCCTAAATTTGTGAGTAAAATTTTGACAAAATCAAAAAATCAAACCTTTAATAAAGTTACGCAAATAGACATTTCTTATGTAATATTTCCTTAGAAAACGATTGACGTAAACTTTAGAACGCTAGCATGAGCCGTTCTCGAGATATTGCACATTTTTAAAATAAATTTATCAAAAAAAAATCCCATAAATAAAAAAAATATTAACTATTGAGAAACATGTTTACTTTTCATATGTAATATCTTGCGATAAATTTGGTGACATCATTTTTATGAATCTAACTCATTCCATTCACGAGAAAAGATACTTTGAGTAATACTTTTGTATTTGAACGCCAATAGGCATTTATCTGCTGTAAGAATCTCTTACTTCTCCGTCCATAACGCTTAGTGAGATTTTGGCGACAAATTTGGCGGAATGTCACCAACTTAGCCACTTTTCAAATGTTGCCAAATTAATGAAAATTTCGCCAAATGGATCAAAATGGCGCTAAATCAATGAAAATGACGACTAATTGACGAAAATTGAATATCTTGGAAAAAATATAAGTATCTACTATAAGAATAACCTTTTTTTTTTTTTAATGTAAAAGTAGAAAATTTATTGTATTAAGGAAAGTCATGAGCAGCCCACATCAGATTTTTTTAATAATAAATATAGATTTTAATACTAAATTTTCTAATACACATTTTTGTAGTTTACTGTTTATATATACCTTTTATAGTTTACTATATATTTTGAGTGAAAGTTAGGAAAATGAGAAAACAAAATACTCCGTTTATTACTTTACACTACTTTTTGAAGTTTTTCGAAAAAAACCAAAGTTCAAAATATTAAGACATTGAAATTATTTTTATGTGTTTATAATTTTAACCATATTTTCGACAATACAAGAAAAATGGTTGCTTTTGACAAGCTTTAAAATCTTTCGATATCATTTCTTAAAATATTCATGTATGATCCGCGAGAAACTGATATAGATTTGAACACGTTTTCAAATTTATAGTTCTTGAAGTGTTTGAGATGTGCACTGGAAGTGGTTTAAAATCTTATTTCACAGTATCAACATGAAAACAATTTCGAACATTTTGTTTGCAATACTTCCAGTTTCTCGAATTATTTCACCATTTTTAAACTTTCAGAAATTGATATAAGTTTTAAAACACGATCGTTTCCCAGTGGAATATAAGTATTGTCCACCAGTATGTGGATGCAGAAAAAAAAATACGTAGAATATCTGAACAGTTGGAAAAAAATCACACAACAACATTGAAGGACTTAGGTATTGGTATGACCGAATGGAAGTGGGTTTACAGTGCAGAATTTTGCTTTGAAATATGGATTCAATAAAGGACTGGCAATTAATGCGGGTCTACGCCCCCCTCCCCTCCCCTCGCTCCCATCCATAGAACTGACATCGAAAGGAGAAACAAGAACGATCAATCATGCATAAGCATTGATTATGAAACACTTTCCAACTGAAATGCAATTTCATTTAAAAATCTCTAAAATGTGATACATTCAGTGGTGGTATATTTTACATTATCACAGTATTACAGTAATTTATTATACTTAAATATTTAAAACTTCATCGAAATATAAATTGTCTGATTCTCTATGTAAAATCAATGAATATTTCATTCATATAACTTGTATTCCAGACTCCGGACCTACATAATTTTGCATGAAAAAAATTCAGCAATTCTTATATAACTCACCTTGCAATCGCTTGAGATATTTGCATTCTGCATAAGTTAAAATTAGGCTTCGTTGTAGAAATAATAAAATTTAGAGATCATTTGAAATCCCAATTATTGTAATTCCGTAGGCACGGAATTTAGATACACAGATAATACACAGATATACAGATAATATATGTGTGTGCGTGTGTATGTAATCAAAGTATTGGAATAGTGCCGAAGATCGGAACTCGAATTTTCGAAGGATCTACACGTTTTGGGACTTCTAGAACACGAAAACACGATTTTTAGGGAGACGTCTGTGTGTGTAAGGGCTGTGTGTGTTTCTGTGTGTCTGTGACGATATTGAATCCACTCTAACTGAAAAACTAATGGACCGAATTTCATAAAATTTGGTAGGTAAGTTTTTTGTGGGAAACCCTGATGTTCACTAGATTTTAGTACGATTCTTAATAAAAGAATCTACCTTCTTTGCGAAATGGCCGGCAAAAATTGCCTTTATCCACTCTAGCTAAAAACTAATGGACTGAATTTAACAAAATTTGGTATATGAATCACTTGTAGGTTTTTCTGGTACGATTCGGGAAAAAATAACGGACTGGTTTTGTGAAATGACCCGCAGAAATCGTTAAAACTAAAAATAAAAGACTACATGTACTCAATAATATCAATTAAATGCTTATTTTATACGTGATTTTTGACAACAAAAAGAATAAGACTAACCCCCATTACTCTAGGATTAGCAGTTCTTGAGATATTTTAGTTTTTTTGCGTTTTCACTACGCCACCTTTGACAATAAGTCCAGCTATCAAATGAGAACCAAATTTAAGTTTAACGTGCAAATTCAGTGTCATTTAAAATACTTATGGGTGTTATTTTGTGCAGATAAACTCAAATTATTATTGAAGAAAAAATCTGATGTGGGCACTTTCCTTATATAATGCAATGAATTTACTACTTTTACAGTAAAAAGAATAGGTTTTTCTTTTAGTAGATACTTATATTCTTTCCAAGATATTGAATTTTCTTCAATTAGTCGTCATTTTCATTGATTTAGCGTCATTTTAATCCATTTGGCGAAATTTTCGTTAATTTGACAACATTTCAAAAAGGCGCCAAGTTGGCGACATTCCGCCAAATTTGTCGCCAAAATCTCGCCAAGCTTTCCTGACGGAGAAATAAGTTATTCTTATATCAGATAAATGACTATTGGCGTTCAAATACAAAAATATCACCCGAAGTATCTTTTCTCATGAATGGAACGAGCTAGATCCACGAGAATGATGTCACCAAATTTATCGCAAGGCATTACATATGAAAAGTGAACATGTTTCCCAATAGGAAATATATATATTTTTTATTTTATATGACTTTTTAATAATTTTTTTGAAAAATGTGCAATATCTCGAGAACGGTTCATGTTAGCGTTCTAAAATTCATGTTAATCGTTTTCTAATGAAAAATTACATAAGAAATATCTATTTGCATAACTTTATTAAATGTTTTGATTTTTTCACGATTTTTTCAAAATTTCACTCGAAAATTTAGGGGGATTCTGAACATTCGATTACGTTTAAAAACAATAAGCTTCCAGTGTTTACGGATTGTGATTTTTGTATCAAATTTCGTCCGAATCGGACCATTCGTTCGTCAGTCATCGTCTCCACAGACACACTGACACACACACACACACACACATACTTTCACACACACACATATACTTTCACACACACACACATACTTTCTCACACACACACACACAGAGACATGACTTCAAAAATGTTTGATTCGGAATCAGGAATGTTTGAAACGTGCTCTCCCGTATGTATATAAGGAAAGTAATAAAGCGAACGTGAATATGAGTCTGCAACGAAAGTCATGTGCTGCCTACATCAGAATTTTTAACAATCTTAGAATGATTCATAGAAGTGATCAGGGATTATTTGCAGGTAATTTCGAAAAAATGTAGGATCTATATTTGAGGATCCACCAAATTTTTGTAGAATAAAATGTTCTACAAATTTAAGCTGTGTACCAAATTTCAACTCTCTAGGACGTAGGAAAGTGCATTAAAAATGCCATCAAATAAGTATATCGTGAAGAGTTATATAAAATTAAAAAAAAATTTGAAAAGTTATTACTTTATTACTTATTTTTAATATTTTATTTACCATATTTATTACTTTCCTTATATACATAATGTATAAGGAAAGTATTGTGACGGGGTCGAAAATTCGAATTCAAATTTTCGATGGGAGAGTACGTTTCAAGCATCCCTGATCATGAATCAAACATTTTTGAGGTGATGTATGTGTGTGTGTGTGTGTGTGTGTTTGTGTGTGTGTGTGTGTGTGTGTGTGTCTGTGTGTGTGTGTGTGTGTGTGTGTGTCAATGAGTCTGTGGAGACGATATCTCACGAACGAATGGAGCGATTCGAATGAAATTTGGTACAAAAATCACAACCATGAATACTGGAAGCCTATTGGTTTTAAACGCAATCGAATGTTCAGAATCCCCCTAAATTTTCGAGTGAAATTTTGAAAAAATCACCAAAAAATCAAAACATTTAATAAAGTTACGCAAATAGACATTTCTTATGTAATTTGTCCTTAGAAAACGATTGACATAGACTTTAGAACACTAGCATAAATCGTTCTCGAGAAATTGCACATTTTTCAAATAAATTTATCAAAATATCCCATAAATTAATAAAAAAATATTAACTGTTGAGAAACATGTTTACTTTTCATATGTAATAGCATGCGATAAATTGGGTGACATCATTCTCGTGGATTTAGCTCGTTCCATTCATGAGAAAAGATACTTTGAGTAATACTTTTGTATTTGAACGCCAATAGTCATTTATCTGCTATAAGAATAACTTATTTTACCATCCATAACGTTTGGCAAGATTTTGGCGACGAATTTGGAGGAATATCGCCAACTTGGCGACTTTTTGAAATGTTGGCAAATTAACGAAAATTTCGCGAAATGGATAAAAATGACTCTAAATCAATGAAAATGACGACTAATTGTCGAAAATTCAATATCTTGGAATGATTATAAGTATCTACTGTAAGAAAATCCTATTTTTTTTTTTCGGTAAGAGTAGTAAATTCATTGCATTATATAAGAAAAGTCATGTGTCGCCCACATCAGATTTTTTAAAAATATGAAACTTCTTTTATATATAAAGTAATTAAACTTTTGGAAAGATATTTATTATATAATATATCTCTTTTTCCTTTTTGGAGAATATAGCAAAAGTCAGAATTTAATTGAATTTGTTTTTCTCTCTATCATAAATAATTTGTATTTAAAAAACTACCCAACATATTTTACTGAAATTTTTTTTATATATTTTATGGGATAATTTGAATATTTCCTAAAACTTTCGAAGCAATTTGTGAATTTTAAATTTTTACGTCAGTTATCGTGCTAACGGACAGATAGACAGACAGATAGAATAAACAAAGTCATAAACACTTTTCAACTATGTTGTAAATTGTTAAAGAGGTTGATACGTTTCAAGAATGCTTAAAACGTTCATTCAGATCCACCAAAATTTAAATATCGGATTTTTAGCTCATCATACTTTCTCTTTACATATACTATTCATTGTAGGGAATTTAAAATGACCGACCATTCGCTTCTGCAACATAGCGGGATTTTTCACTGTGAGACCTGCTTTCAAAACAAAAACTCGAAATCCAAGAAATTGCGCCCACAATAACATCACCCCCTGTTGTCCGTTACCTTCGTGGGAAAGGGATAAGACAAACTAGCCCCCCATCAACCTCCACGCTCCTCATCAAGCCGGAGCTAAACTCCTGGGACAACCTATTACCAATCTACCAATGTCAAACTTTGAGATAGTGCTATCATGCAGAGATTGGAAATTATTTTTTTGCCTCTATTCAATGCTTGACCAATTATAAAATTTGGGTTCAACATAGCTCAGATTTTCTTTTTGCATAAAAAAGTAAAATCTTCATTCTCTCTGCGGGGTTTTTAAAATTATTTTTAACTTGATTCAAACATTTTCTATCGATGAGCAAAAAACAAATTTTTGCACTTATTTTTGCACTTCGCGTGGATTTTAAAAATACTTCAAATGAATTTAAAAATAATTTTAAAACCGCCCCAATTGCTTATAGTCCAATTCTACGTTTTGCAAAAATTCCAGGAAAAAATCTCAAAATCCAATGCTATATTTCACTATTTTCATTCCCCCATTGATTAACATGGGATTCTCAGGTTAGCTTCAGGCGACGCTTCAGTTAGCTTTCATGCCCATGTTAACCTATGGGGGAAGTTCTTCGCTAATTACACATTAGCAAATGAATAATTTAAAATTCTGTTTTTTGCACATGATTGTAGACAGTTTAATGCATTGAACTCTGTCATCATTTTTTTAAATTTTATTTTAAATATATCTTGAAATGGAGTTAATTTGTCAAAATTTCTTAAATAAAACATCACCTTCTTAATTGCACTATAAAAAATTAACTATCAAACGTTTCACATTTTGAAAAACAGCGTTCAATAGATTGTACTTCTGGCTTCTTTTTAAGATTTTTTTTAGATTTTTGAATTAATTTGGGATTAATATATTGGAATAGTAAATCGTGTTTCAACTGCTGAAACTTCCAATTTTCAACGTTAGCCACACCTCCTATCCTCCCAGGGAAAAAATGGGGGTGAAAATTCTTGGTGTGGAGATTTGAGGGGTGGGTGAATGATTGACTGGTATTGGGGAAATGAACGAAGGGGTACATTTGTTGGTGTTTAGCAGGTGTCTTTTGACTTTGGTCCAGTAAAGAAAGAGAAGTCCTTTGCGTTACATTTTGTTGTATCAGTACAGATAATTCGGCTCGCGCTGGTTTACTGTTTTTCTTCTTGCATATATTTGTTCCATACTTATTTAATGTAAATATTATATTAATTGTAGTCTTTTAGGTCACCGGGTTGCCCGTGAAGATAATTTTGTATAGCGAGAACAGAAATTCTCTAACTTCTTTTTAGGGGCATTAAATTAAATATTTTAACAGAATATTTTGATTAACAATGTCATTTAGTATACTATAGTAATTTGCGCATGATTACAAATTTTAAGTTTCTTTATATTATACTAGCAGCGAATACCCGGTGTTGCTCGGGATTTACCATGCAAAACTGTGAAAAAAATTACACCTAAACATATAGGGCCGTGAATCTTATACATTGTTTTGTCACTGTGAAAGATGTAAATTCATTGCATTATGTAAGAAAAAAATCTGATGTAAGCAACACATGACTTTCCTTATATAATGTAATGAATTTAATACTTTTACAGTAAAAGAAAAATGGTATTTCATATAGTAGATACTAATATTCTTTCCAAGATATTAAATTTTCGACAATTGGTCGTCATTTTCATTGATTTAGCGTCATTTTTATCCATTTGGCGAGATTTTCGTTAATTTGGCAACATTTCAAAAAGTCGCCAAGTTAGCGACATTCCGCCAAATTCGTCGCCAAAATATAGCCAAGCGTTATGCACTAAGAAATAAGTTATTTTTACAGCAGATAAATGACTATTGGCATTCAAATATAAAAGTAATACTCAAAGTATCTTTTTTCTTGAATGGAACGAGCTAGATCCACGAGAATGATGTCACCCAAGTTATCGCATGGTATTACATATGGAAAGTGAACTTTTTTCTTAATAGGAAATATTTTTTTTTATTTTATATGACTTTTTGATATTTTTTTTGAAAAATGTGCAATATCTCAAGAACGGTTCATGTCAGCGTTCTGAAATTTATGTTCAAATCAATCGTTTTCTAATGAAAAATTCCATTAGTAAAGTCTATTTGCGTAACTTTATTAGTGGTTTTGATTTTTTGACGATTTTTTCAAATTTTCACTCGAAAATTTAGGGGGGTTCTGAGCATTCGATTGCGTATAAAAACAATAGGCTTCCAGTGTTTACGGATTGTGATTTTTGTACCAAATTTCGTTCAAATCGGTCCATTTGTTCGTCAGTTATCGTCTCCACAGACTCACTGACACACACACACACACACACGCACACATACTTTCACACACACACACACAGACATCACTTCAAAAATGTTTGATTCGTGATCAGGGATGCTTGCAACGTGCTCTCCCGTCGAAAACTCGAATTCGAATTTTCGACCCCGTCACAATACTTTCCTCATACATTATGTATATAAGGAAAGTAAAAAAATCATTGCATTATATAAGTCATAGCAGCATAAGAAAGAATCTTCCTCATAAAATGCTGATAATTAAATAACCATTTTTAACACTTTACTACATAGTTGGAAAGTGGTTATGACTTTGTTCATTCTGTCTGTTTGTCCGTTAGCACGATAACTGCCGTAAAAAGCCATAGAGAGCCAGGCGATTTATATTTCGATGACGTCATTTGAATCAAGTTCGTTTTTTTCGATGAAGTTTTTAAGTTTTCAAATATAATTAATTATTACAGTATATTACCGTTGAATGTATCGCATTTTAGAGATACTCCGTACGAAGAACAGGCATGCTGCTAGTTAGGCAATAAAATTTTACTCTGCACGGTGAACGCAGATGGGTCAATTAGAACCCGATACAGAAAAATTATAATTTTGGATAAGAAATTGAAGACTTCTTTATTCTACTACATTCCGAAGTCTAAATTAAACATTGCTCTTCACGACATTCAAATTTGTAAAGCTATAGTAAGAGAACAAAAATTATGCTCTGGCCTGGATACAGCAGTATAAATATACACCGATGCACCAATTGTCATGTTTCGTAACATCATGTGATTTATAAATTGAATAGGGAAGAAATACATTCCAAATTTAATTTTTGAGGAAATGATCATTAGATTATTATCATTGGTCAAGTGCCAGTTTCAATTTGTTTTATTTTTAAATTTGTCGCAAAAAAGTTTAATTTCTTTTGTACTGTGATTGTTTGTCTGGTGGTGGAAATATGAAATCCAATAAATAAATGAAAATAAGAAATCCAAGATACTGTTTACTTTAAAATTTATCACTGATATTTTATGCAATTTCTTCTATGATTTTAATTTCAGTTCTAAGATTTCGAATGTTTCTAAATTATCAAAATTAAATAAATTTTATTCTTAAACACAGTTCCGACGATTTCTTTCCTATAACAAATGTTGAATAAAAATTTATCTGAGCAAACTGTCATAATTTGAAATCAACATATAGATAATGCGAATTATTGTCCTTGAATGTATTTATTCCAAACATCTTACACTTTTACTAAAATTATTAAATTTTAAAAATATTCATAATTATGTCATAATTAAAGAAAATATTATCTATCTATATTTACATAGAAAGTTTAATCGCATTGAAAAGTTTTTAACAACACTAACAATTGTGGCATATGACATGTTTGTTTTGCTACTGCTGCAACGACTCTTTGATGCTGATGAGTAGTTCTAACTAAATAGTCATTGCACTGTTCACTGATAAATGAAGAAAGCATTTTTAAAAACATAATCCCAGTCTTTTTTATCCCTCCTCATCTTCAACCAAAATGATAAATAAAAATTTATTTTATATTAATGCTCATTCTTGACTTTAATTATTTTTAATTTGAAATTAATTTTAAAATTTGGGTTCCTTTACATTTAATACTATATGTGATGAGCTTGTGTTTAATTCCTTAAATGGCAAATTTTAATTCGCATACAAGCCAACAGGTTTCAATGTATTGAAAATATTCAGGCCGGTCCGCGTTGGAGTTGGTTTTGAGTGTTTACGGTACGGCTCTGGTGAATTCCAATGAAAAAATTTCGGGCTTTGGACGAGTCAAATCTTGACATTTTTGAACCGGGAAAATTTTTTAAATTAGACCTGTGCAGACCTCTAGTCTCTAAATAACTGACTTTTGATCTTCGACTTTTCCTTTTCTTCTGCCGGCTCCAAGAACTAGGATTTTTCCAAATTTAGATAATTCCCCCATTATTGCAGTGACGCAGTAGCCGGAACACATTTTTTTTTTAATTCTTAAATTCTAAAAACTCCTTACTTATTCCCATTATTTATTTATTTATTGAAGATAAAAACGGGTTGCTTTTCTAGTTCAAGGACTCCAGAATGACAAACTGAATGATTGAGTAAATATCTTTTATCACATATGTGTTTAGGAAACATTTTGAAACTTTTTAATTTCGAAGGGGGGTTAAATACGCCTATGCGCATGTGCTTAACATGTGTGTTATATGTTTAATTGGCTGAATAACTGAAAAATGCCCAGTCTAAAATGAGACATATATTTGAAATTTGGTGCATGAGTGAACAGTCTGAAAAAGACAACTGAAAAAATTGAATTATTTAAAAAATCGTGTTTTGTAGGTTTGCTCATTAGGAGGCCGTTGAATTTCAATGAATATTCAGCTAGTGTTTAACTATTTGGTAAACCAATTAGATTTTCCCATTAAAATTCCTGCTGCGTTAGGTTCTGTCCCGCATTTGAATTTATGAGTGTACAAAGATTTAGTCTTTTAGGTCACAGGAAGCTTCTGAAGGGTTTGGAACGACAAATACACGCAGAATAATAATTATACAGGTATTTATTGAATTACAGTATCTGTATAAATGAAATCATTTTTCCTTTCTTGTTTGTAAATAATTTTTATTGTTTGTATAAATATTCGGTGAACCAGTAGTTTTTCTCCCTCAAAATTCCGACTGTGTTAAGTTCTGTACCGAAGTTGAATTTTTGAGTATACAAAGATTTAGTCTTCTAGGTCACCGGGGCTTTTGAAGGGTTTATAAAAACAAAACACATGCAGGACAATTATTATATAGGTCGCTATTGAGTTACTATGTAAACAAATGAAATCATTTTTCTGTAAAAACGCCGTGAAAGTGCAGTACCGCTACTAGAGACTAGCTATTTGAATAGAATTGCAGTTCCGCAGTGTCCGTGTAGTGGCAACCGCCATTTCTATTCATTACTATGCAGAACCCGAGATTTCCGAGTAACCCCAGTTAAAACAAATCGTTTTCAACACATGGAATTCTCATGCTAAATACTATAATTTCCAAATATATTCTGCAAGGCTAAAAAATGCGGTATGTAGAATATCACATATTTTTAGTGCTGTATCGTCCATTTCAAACTTCAAATTTCATACAATGCACTCTAATGTATACTATTTAAAAAGGAAATAATGATATATTCAAAATGACTAAATAAATATTAGTTTTATACCATCGCTCTGGACTCATAGGCATAGAAATATCATTAATTTTATTTTTAATCCCAGTTTTTTAATACACGCATTTTAGTGTTGTACCTGGATTAGTCTCCAAAACACACATTGAAGTTACACACACACATATATATATATATATATTTATATTATAATTATATAATAATCGGTTAGGAGAACTCTTTGGTTATTCCTTGACAAGAAATAGAATGGGTAGGAAACTTTTCTTTCAGTAAGTGGGAAAAGCCTCCAGTTACGTTTTTTTCATTCTTTCATTCATTTACTTCATCCCCCAAACCACACACCCTTCTAAGATTCCCCCCTTTATCCTCTTGGACGCATGTTCCGAAAACGTACCCGCTATACCCCCTGCTGTGAGGCCGATTCTTCGCTATTGGCTAAGTTAAATGACGTCATGGGCGGAGCCTAGTATACACTGGGCGGAGCCTAGTAAACAGTTTAACAGTTTAAGACAAAATCTGTCGTCTTCGAGATTATACGTGTTTACATTTTCCTTAGATACATTTCGTCATGTATTTTACTTAATACACACATATTTATTTGCTTTTGATATGATTTTAAACTAAAGAATTAAATAAATATTATTATTATTACTACTTGATCAATGATAAAAATGCTTCATTTACGGGAAAAAAATTATATACAGCATACAGTTTAAAATGCTTGTGTTATATGTATTATGTTTATTAAAGGCACCTTATGCCCATTTTATATTGCATTCCGTACGTGTATCGCAACGTTTTTAATCCTATTTTCATTGAGGACTTATAACACTTGAGGCAATTTGTTTTATTTTATTAATGTTTTAACTACAAAAAAGCAAGTTACCTATCCAAAACAAAATATATAACCGTTTAAATGTTGGTTACCATAACCTTTTTTGAAGTCGGTTTCAAATATTTATGCAAGTTTGTAAATAAAACTATGTGTTTGATTTAAAAGAAAAAGCCATACAGTGGAATATTTTGGACAAAAAATTTGGAAATTTTTTTTTAAAATGAATCTAAAATTAATAAAAATGCAGGCTTACAATGTAATCCTGGGTAAAATATTTAGTATAGAGGGTGGGTAATCCATCCCACTCTATATACCCAGTGATGTGCTAATAATTTTCTATGCTAAAAATTTTTAATAACTGATATGCTTCGAAAATTATATATATCAATTGTTTGCTGTTCCCATTAAATTCTAAACAAATAGATATGCATATTGGTTTCTTTACCATTTGAATAGGTGTGAGCAATGCTAATGCTGTGCCACTGTCACTAACAGAAAGAAAACAAAGTGGCAAAACGAAAAGAATGACATACCTATATTTTTATAGAACTGTGTCAATGGATTTACAATTAAAGTACTTCAATACACCTTCATCTGGATTTTGAGGAAATTTTTACACACATTAACAATTACAATATGATTTGTGTCTTGATTTAGTGTAATTAAAAAAAATTCGAATAGATCTTTCCTGTAGTTGGGAGGAGGGGGGGGGGGGGTATCTTTAACCAGGTAAGTCCATCAGTCACAACCAGTGCATACTTTTAAATATATAAGTTAATTTCTTGGCATTCTTTATTAAACTTTTATTTACTTCAAACATTTTCAATGTAACATCTGATACTTGAACATTGAAAATTTTGACAATCAGTATGTACATACTGACTCTAGTTCTCCTTTAATGCTCGCTCCTTGTTTCTATGTGAATAAAAGATACCAATAGATCAAAATAAATAAACTGCTGCTTTTGAGAATATAAATTTGTAATACTTTCTTAAAGAATCTGATTTGTCACCTAATTTTTTTATGCCTGGTTTCTTTACAGAAGTATTAAAAAGTTATATACCAATAGAATAGATGCTATGGATTTGAATTGATATCACCAGAAATAAACAAGTTGGTTGAGATTTGCACTCTAACTTAGTGTGTTACCTGAAGAATTTGAATTTCAGAGGAATAGCTTTTTTTTTTACATTAATTCAAATTTCATGTTAACTACTTTATATGTAACAAATAAATATATAATAGAATATATAATAGGCACTGATAGTGCCTAGCCTGAGGTTCGTGCTAACTGATATTTCACATAAAGTGGTTTCAACTTTTCTTGGACAGCAAAACCCTCATATAATTCCATATTTTAATATCAGAACATTCTAAATTGATATTTTGTCTCTATGATAACCATCAACGTAATATATGTACACGTAATAGGTGAATGGAAACAAATATGAGTAAATAGATACAGCTTTCCGAGTACATTCAAGTTAGTTTTAAATGCCTGAAATATAGCTAAAATACTTGTTCATCAAAGATGTTATGTGAAATATATTAGCTGCAGCCCCAATTTCAACTTCAAAATAGATCTGCTATTTATCTTGCTCATATTTGTTTCTCCAGTCATAATATTTTTTGTGAAAATAGCTTGATAAAACTGTTTTGCTCTTATAATTTTGCAACATTCTAATATATAAATTTGTGAATAGGATATAATGGAGAAGACACTCCTATTGCAGATACTAGCATCCATGGACTAGTTTCTCACTTATTATATGCTCGTCATCATGAAATAATCAAAATTTGCAGCAGTAGCATGAAAGTTAGCATGCACCACAATTTTTTAGAACTGCTATGGGAACTAACATTTTCAGTTCTTTCACGTGGACGGCTCAAAATTCATATACAATTTAGCTCAGGCCATATGAAGCTGCAAAGGCAAAGTTTATAAACACAAAGCCCATCTATAAGAGGCATTCTAAAAAATAGGGGTGATATTCCTATTACAGATACCAGCATGAGCATTCTTGGACTGGTTTCATGCTTATTATGCTTCATCAATATAGAATATCTGATATCTATAATGGTAACAAGAAACTTAATGTAGATCCAGGTATGGGTCATTGTGGCAATTATCCCCCCCCCTTTTTCAGATATATGTGTTATTTCTTGTGATTCTATAGATTCACTTATAAAAGTTTATTGCAATGTCATAAATCCCAAAATGACAAAATTCATTTTATCAGGCTAGTTTGCTTCATTTTATGATTAATCAAAAAAAAATTATCAGTTTCGATAACTATTTACTGATATACTACAAAAACAAATGTTCAGTAAAAGAAACATGTCGAAATAAATTCCTTTTTTATTTCTGCCTAAACCTGCCCTTGTAATGTACTAACTGTAAACTTTGCAGCTACCTTTTAAATTTGGTTAACTGTAGGTACTCACAATTCATTGAATGATGATCAATTTACAAGGACCTAATTAACCTTCAGCTTTCTATACGAAATTCGGATTGGCTAGACATGGATTAACATAAACACTGTGTAATAAAAATAATAATGTTTTAAATTTGATTAAGTAGGTACAAGTCAATCAGGTTCAGCTGATTAAATATTTATAAATTTTCAAGATATTGTTCACCGGATGAACTAAAATATGTTTTTTAGGTAATGCATATGGTTATCTTATTTGTACTAATTTTTTCCCATCAGTAGTACAGCTAATAGAATTTTGATGCATAAAAGTAAATTCCTGCCTTAGAGTAAAGGTAAAAATAAATTTCAAAAGTAAATAAAAACATCCCATTTAATAAACTAATGTCTATATATTTCAATTGTAACTGTAGATGAAGAAATTGAAAAACAGATTTAATTTTAGCTAGAATCATTGTACTATTAGAAAGAAATTGTATATATAGCTTGATTCAGTACTATCTTATTATAGTGGCTCCCATAAATCTGATTGAGCCAAGGTCGCAGTTAAGATTTCGCCAAGGTTTTCGTTAACGAAAAAGTAATATGACAATAATATAAACACGTGCTGTTTCTTTAGGACTGCAAACGTTTGGTGAGGTTTTACAACCTACCCTGTGTGGCGATAAATCTCGGATGCTTGGTGATTCATCCTCAGGGGCCGCTATAATAAAGAAGTACCCTTGATTTTTTTAAATTATAGATATATATATTTAAGAAATATTTTTGTCTGTATCCACCAATAGCATTACCAAGTAGGGAAATCATATTCCCTAGAAACCCATTTAAGTTCAGTGAAATGATATTTAGCGAAATGAGAAGCAAACTGTTTGGTTACCAATTCAATCCCCCCCCCTCCTCTTCCTCAAAAAAAAATTGCCTGGGGACACTATGCTACTGTTACACACATAATACTAACGTTAAAGTAAAATATTGTAATAGGATCAAATATTTGAACTATCAATGAATTTACATGTTTTTGTTTTAAATACTCTTATTTTCGAATTGAATGATTTTGAGATAAGCATGTGTACGTTTGTAATCACTGATATCTCACAAATGATTCAAAAGTTAGTACTAATTTTCTATTACTCAATTGAATGTATCTTCAGGTAATGAAATATGGATAGTTATATTTTAATTTCAATATTTGTATAAAATTCATAATTTGTTGTCAAATCAAAACAAATTTTAATTTTATTTACATAAAAATGTTTCAAATATTTTATTAAATCTTATATAGTCTAATTTTCCATTCTAATCAGTGAATATTAAATTTCAAATATTTGAAATACAGTACATACATCATTTATATGCATTTCTGCATAGCTTGTCAAACATTCCTATCCAGTGACATTAATTTCAATTACATATTTTCACAGGTATACGCTTTACTTCACTGGTCCCTAGAGTAGTGTATAAATAGTGCTTTACTATAGTTAAAAATATGCATTTTCTATTTAACAGTACAATCTGTTTGAATAACTTTAACTGCATAATAATGTTGCATGATATTAACTAATTTCAATTTATAACATGTTTATAAAGAAGGAGTTTATCCAACAGATATTTTAAATCAACTTACTGAATGCTGTTTTTGAAAATAATAGACAGTAGTTACTAATTTAATTTTATATGAAGATGGATTTGATATCCTAGGATGCATGAATAGATGCAAATTGACTTACCTAGTTAATACTGATGTTATCTGATTTATCCTGATGTAATGAGATATAATGAAGCTGAAAATACACATACCAGTTAAAAGTTTGACTAGTTATCACTGCATCCAACCGATGCTAAAGTATTTTGGTAACATTAGATAGTAATATATTATCTAAATCGAATTATAGTTGTTGAAGTAATAAGGATATTGAAATTAATATTTGTTTCAAATAAATAATTTTGAGTTTAGAAATTAATAGTATTTTGACTAAATGTTTCAAACTGAAATTATTCAAGAGATTGAAGAATAAAACTTCAGGTTTTATATTTCAGATGTGTTATACAGAATAGCAAGTGTAAAGAGGTTTTTAACTGAATTAACGTTGAGTTAAATTCTAAATGTTCTGAAAAATTTGAATGATGTATCAATACATGCCTTTTAAATTTGAATATCGAAATTTTGTATATTCAAAATTCAAAGTGTAGGATAATACACATGTAATTTTTATTAAACATTTCCAAAGTTTAAATATCGGTTGTTAAATTTTAAACATAATTTGAAATAAGCATGTTTAAGAGTTAAAATGTCCGTCGAAATCAGGAGGTCATAAGAAACAACAACAACAACAACAGAGTTAAAATGTAAATAATTTTAACTCGAACACCAAATGAATTTTAAAAGCACAATAAATATATATTATGTTAGTGTGAACTGCGAAGAATGATAGCATTTGAAACCATTATCTTGCATAATAGCTTACTGGCGGTTAAATATTTGGCAGCTCATTACTGGGTACAGACAAGGCCGTACCCAGAAATTTAATTTGGGGGGGGGGGGAGAAATCATGTCCCACACTTTAACGTACGTACATGCGTATGTACACACATAAAAAGTTGTTTCGCACTTACAAAAAGAAGTTACAAATAAAAGAGTTTTAAATATTTTTGAATTTAATTTTTTTAATTATATACAATATTATAAAATAATATTTACATATTTTTTATAGTTACCTTTTAGTAGTCAAACGAAAAGAAAATAAGTAGATAAGCAATCGAAATAGTGAAAAAAAATAAAAATATGCAATTACATAATGCAAATGAAATATCTGGAATAAAAAAAAATGAAATTTCTAAATGTCTGATGACTTTAACAAACTTATGAAAAATATTCAAAACTCACTCAAAGGACAAAGTTTAGTTTTCTTGCTTTTTTTAAAGCAAACACATTTATCACATCTTCATTGTCAATTTCAATGTCTCTATAAACTGACATCAATGCCAGTCCATTTAGTCTTTCTTGACTTGTTGAATTTGGAAAGTAAGTTTTAATCCTTTTCAATGTCGAAAATATTCTTTCAGAGGTGCAAGTGGTTACAGGGAGGGTGCATAAAATTTTTAATAAACAAAAAATATTGGGGAAAAAATCTGCACTGCATTCATTCAAAGCTGTAATGGCACACTTAGGTCTATCAACACTCATTTCTTTCTCCACATTTCGTATTCCAGTTCTAAAGTGTCCCACTGCAACCTGTTTTTGTACAATTGTAACGCTTCTACATTGAACACTGTGTTTTCATCGAAACAAACAGATGGTATTAGCTGATCTAATGTAATTAACGTCGCTTTATGATTGTGGAAAATCTGTTATTTATTTGATTAACAAAATCATCAAAAAATGGAATAGCTATTGCAATTTGAAAATAAGTTTCAGAATTCGATGTACAAATATTTGCTCGGTATTTTTGCTTCGATGCTGTTCATTGAATTTTAATTTCTTCGTTTACAGAGTGCAACAAATGTTCAGCACATTTGTAAATGTTTAAAAACCTCGATTCTATATTTGCCCTTATGTCAGCAAAAGTTTCTTGCAGTAAGTCTACATGTTGCATAGCTCCAGATAAATCACACTGCGGAGATTGTAACATTTTGCACACAGGCAGAATGTATGCAAATAGCATAGATAAGCAGCACAAACTGATCACAAATTCGCTTGATAAAATAGGTTTTAGCAACCATGATACTTTCGAAGACGTATCTACATCAGGATTGAAGCTTAAATCTTCTAAAGTTTCTACAATAGCTTTATAGATTTCCTTGAATTTTAGAAGACTATCGTGGTTTTCTACCCATCTTGTTTCGCACATAGCTGTTAAAGTTTTCCATTTTGTTTCAGGAAAGTTAGATTCAATGTTTTCTTTTAAACACCCTGTTCTTTTAGATGAAGATTTTTAAAAAATTCCCACGGCTTTAACAGTGCCAATGCAATTTCTTATTCTAACAACTTCGCATGAATGGCAGAGTGCTAAGTTCAGGAAATGAGAGCTACAATGAACATAGAGTGCTTCTGGAAAATGTTCTCTTATTCGAACTTGCACGCCTTCCATTTGAGAACTTCCTTCCATTGAAGAAGCTCACTTTCTTTCACTCCACTAATGCTCACCAGGTAGAAATTAGATGTCTGAAGTTTCGCGACGGTCATTGGCGACTGTAAATTTCAAACAATTCGTCACCCTAAGCTTGGGACGTGGAAACAGCACGAAACTCGCTTTCCTAATATTTTTTTTTTGTACACAATTTTTTACCCAGAGAATATAAAATTTTGTAATTTAATATTTCTTCAGGGGGGGGGGCTCCCCTGAAGATGTACCCAAGTTTGATTTGTACCTAAAGGGATTGAATATCTTTGAAGTTTGAACTGTACCAGGGGGGGGGGGCTCCCCCTTTGGGTACAGATCAAACTTCAAAGTATTTCATAAACATTGGATAATGGCTATTAGTGTTTGCTTTCTTCAGAATGTTACTTAATATCAATAAAATCTCAAAATCAACACCCATACAATTGAAATGAAACTTCATATATATACTATTTAAATTACAACTTGGTATATACATATAGAATATATATTAATTTTATTAGTAATTTCATTAATTTGTATAACATCTTTTCACTCTTATACTATAGCACACTACTGTGATAAACAAATTAACTATGAATCAGATTAAAAAATATATTGCTATCTTCTACACAAATTTAATTAGCCTAGAAGGAAATAAATCAAAGTTTCTCCTTTAATTTAACTGATACAACAATAAAAACATCTGACCACTTAAGATATTTAAACAGGCCAGGTGAAATATTGCAGTACAAGTTTTGATATATTCATATTTGGTCGGCGATCCTCAATCTAAAATTAGGTACTATAAAAAATAAGTTAGAAAATCATTCAATCGGATTATTACAGATGTATAAGGTATAACCAAAGAATATACATGGTATAACGTTCCAGTGTCAACATTTTACTCCCAAAAATTGTAATAAATATATCATATACTACTTACCGACATTTTTGTAGTTTTACGAACGTATATAGAGCTGTTTCAACCACGTGGCACTCTCTTAGTAACGAGCCTTAGCAACGCTTGCTGGTAGTCAAACAACTCATAGATAGGCCATTGCTATACACGTTGTACGTTGCTTCAAAAATATTAATTTAAACTTTAAGTAATAATTATGACATCTAAATATTTTCTGGATATGGATGATCGAGCTAAAGCTCGATATTCTTTATTTGTCATGATATTAATAATTTTAAAATGTTTTATATTTGCAAAAATGTAATGTAATGCGAATCCAAATTTTGAGTTGGATTTTCGTATGCTTACACCTTATAAAGAGCTAAGACAATAATGGAAAGTCTTGAAAAGTATGTGTGTGTGGGGGGGCGGGGGCAACTGTTTAACATTTGCTTATGCCAGGGCTATTTTAAATGTAAAATACGCATAACATTAAAAAGTCTTGAAAAGTGTGTGTGTGTGGGGGGGGGGGAGGCAATTGTTTAACATTTGCTTATGCCAGGGTTATTTTAAATGAAAAATACGCATAACATTAAAAAGTCTTGAAAAGTGTGTGTGTGTATGTGGGGGGGGGGGGGCAACTGTTTAACATTTGCTTATGCCAGGGTTATTTTAAGTGAAAAATACGCATAACATTAAAAAGTCTTGAAAAATGTGTGTGTGGGGGGGGGCAAGTGTTTAACATTTGCTTATGCCAGGGTTATTTTAAATTAAAAATACGCATAACACATTAAAAAGTCTTGAAAAGTGTGTGGGGGAGGGGGGCAACTGTTTAACATTTGCTTATGCCAGGGTTATTTTAAATGAAAAATACGCATAACATTGAAAAGTATGTGTGTGTGTATGGGGGGGGGGTGTACTGAAAACTTTCCTGTGCTTCAAATTTTCCGTATTCCAATCTTTTCTGTTGATTCTTAAAGGCCATTCTTTGCTTCTTTTAACAGAGTCCTTGATTTTATTCCCTTTATTTTCAATTATTCTAGGGAATGAAAAAAATGATATATACAATTAATTACGGCACAAATCGCCATTATCAAATTCCATTACTTCATCTTAAAGAAATTATGATTATACATGATATCGGCTGGATATAGTTTTAATAAAACGACTTTAAAAAAAAAAATTCACACCAAAACGTATCCCGGCGCTCTTCACTAAGACGTCTTTTTGACTCATTTCCTCTAATTAATACAGCAGAGAGTCTAAAAAAAGATTTGCTGTCTCGATCAGAACGATTTCCGCATTTGAAAACACCACAAGCGGCAGGCATAATGACAAATATAAAATTTTGTAACACTATACACGCCAGTATATCTACAATTGACTCAAACGCAAAGCATACGATATATGACTACCAGCAACGGTTGCTAAGTGGTAGCTTGGCGATGTGACGTCAGGTGAAAAACCTCTATTGTCACACAACGTTATATCTTTGCACTATTTCTTTTTATCACAATTTTCTTCCCGATTTAATAACAAACATTTTTTTCCATGTATAATCTCAAAGACGACAACTTCAAAGTGTATACTAGGCTCCGCCCATGACGTCATTTAACTTAGCCAATAGCGAAGAATCGGCCTCACAGCAGGAGGTATAGCGGGTACGTTTTCAGAACATGCCTCCTGGCACTTTGCTCCTGGCTCCTGTGGTATTTTCATCGCGTGCTTCTAAAATTCCTGGAGAAATTATTATTAGGAGATTTTAGTGATTGAATTTTAATCAAAAATATTTTTGACGCGATCATTTTCTATTGAATATTATTGTAAGCCATTTATACTATGAGAAAGTGAAATAGTTTTTCTTTGCAAACAGTATAAATTATTTTTAAATGAAAGTATGATTTTTATTTGCTTACAGAACCTTTTTCATAACCTTTTTTATAATCAAATTTCTAAGATTTTAGTTGCAATCAGAATAAACAGAATAAAGCTGTAATCCTGAAGGCATTTTTTCCACAAAGTAGCCGTAATCCACATCAGATGGAGCACACCATTAAACTATTTGAATGTGAAATATGTCAAAAAGCATACTCTAATAAAGGAAATTTAATTACTCACAAACTTGTGCATACAGATGAAAAGCCTTTTGCATGTGAAATATGCCACAAAGCATTTCAACGAAAATCTCATCTAAATACACACAAACTTATACATACAGGTGAAAAGCCTTTTGTATGTGAAATATGTCTCAAAGCATTCACACTAAAGGCTACTTTAAATAAACATGAACTTGTACATACAGGTGAAAAGCCTTTTGAATGTGAAATATGCCACAAAGCATTTCAACGAAAATCTCATCTAAATACACACAAACTTATACATACAGGTGAAAAGCCTTTTATATGTGAAATATGTCACAAAGCATTCACACAAAAGGCTACTTTAAATAATCACAAACTTGTACATACAGATGAAAGGCCTTTTCCTTGTGAAATATGCTACAAAACATTTCAACGAATAGGTCATCTAAATACACACAAATTTGTACATACAGGTGAAAAGCCTTTTATATGTGAAATATGTCCGAAAGCATTTACACGAAAAGATGAATTAAATGCACATAAATTTGAACATACAGGTGAAAAACCCTTTGTCTGTGAAATATGTTGGAAAGCATTCACAAAAAGAACTTCTTTTAAAACACACAAACTTGTTCATACAGATGAAAGACCATTTGTGTGTGAAATATGTCAGAAAGCATTCAAAGATAGAAAATCTTTATATGTACATGAACTTATTCATACAGGTGAAAAACCTTTTGTGTGTAAAATATGTCAGAAAACATTCAGATTATTACAAATGTTAAATATACATAAACTTGTACATACAAAAAATGAGAAGCTTTTAGTGTGTGAATTATGTCCAAAAGCCTTCATACGAAAAGGTGATTTAAATGCACATAGACGAATACATACAGATGAAAAACCATTTGTGTGTGAAATATGTCAGAAACCATTCAGAATAAAACATAGTTTAAATAAACATAAAATTTTACATACAGATGAAAAGCCTTTTGTGTGTGAAATATGTCAGAAAGCATATAGAATTGAACGTAATTTAAATAATCATAAATTCGCTCATACAGGTATAAAGCCTTTTGCATGTGAAATATGTCACAAAGCATTTTCAACAAAAAGTAATATGAATAACCACAAATTTAGACATACAGGAGAAAAGCCTTTTAAATGTGATATGTGTCCGAAAGCATTTATGCAAAAACATGAATTAAATGCACATACATATACACATACAGGTAAATATCCATTTTTGTGTGAGGTATGTGGGAAAAAATTCAGTTCAAAAGGTTCTTTCAATAAACATAAACTAGTACATACAGGTGAAAAGCCTTTTATGTGTGGAATTTGTCAGAAATCGTTCAGACAAAAAAAAAATTTAATATCACACAAGCTTATTCATGCAGGTAAAAAACCTTTCGTATGTGAAATATGTCATAAATCATTCAGAAGTAAAAGTAATTTAAATACTCACAAACTTATACATACAAGTAAAAAGCCATTTATTTGTGGAATATGTCAGAAAGTATTCAGATACAAAAGTTCTTTAAATTCACACCATCTTGTTCATACAGGTGAAAAGCCTTTTGAGTGCGAAGTATGTCTGAAAACATTCATATATAAAAGTTCTTTAAATTCACACCAACTTATTCATACAGGTGAAAAGCCTTTTGAGTGTGAAGTATGTTTAAAATCATTCGGAAATAAAAGTTCTTTAAATTCACACCAACTTATTCATACAAATGAAAAACCTTTTGAGTGTGAAGTATGTCAGAAAGCATTCAGACAAAAAAGTTCTTTAAATTCGCACCAACTTGTTCATACAGGTGAAAAGCCTTTTGAGTGCGAAGTATGTCTGAAAACATTCATATATAAAAGTTCTTTAAATTCACACCAACTTATTCATACAGGTGAAAAGCCTTTTGAGTGTGAAGTATGTTTAAAATCATTCGGAAATAAAAGTTCTTTAAATTCACACCAACTTATTCATACAAATGAAAAACCTTTTGAGTGTGAAGTATGTCAGAAAGCATTCAGACAAAAAAGTTCTTTAAATTCGCACCAACTTGTTCATACAGGTGAAAAGCCTTTTGAGTGCGAAGTATGTCTGAAAACATTCATATATAAAAGTTCTTTAAATTCACACCAACTTATTCATACAGGTGAAAAGCCTTTTGAGTGTGAAGTATGTTTAAAATCATTCGGAAATAAAAGTTCGTTAAATTCACACCAACTTATTCATACAAATGAAAAACCTTTTGAGTGTGAAGTATGTCAGAAAGCATTCAGACAAAAAAGTTCTTTAAATTTACACCAACTTGTTCATACAGGTGAAAAGCCTTTTAGGTGTGGAATATGTCAGAAATCATTCAAACAAAAAGGTAATTTAATATCACACAAGCTTATTCATGCAGGTAAAAAACCTTTTGTATGTGAAATATGCCATAAATCATTCAGAATTAAAAGTAATTTAAATACCCACAAACTTGTACATACAAGTGAAAAGCCTTTTATTTGTGGAATGTGTCAGAAAGCATTCAGAAAAAAAAGTTCTTTAAATTCACACCAACTTGTTCATACAGGCGAAAAGCCTTTTGATTGTGAAATATGTCAGAAAGCATTCACAAATAAAAGTGATTTAAGTCAACACAAACTTATTCATACAGATGTAAAACCTTCTGTATGTGAAATATGTCAGAAAGCATTCACAAATAAAAGTGGTTTAAATCAACACAAACTTATTCATACAGATGTAAAACCTTTTGTATGTGAAATATGTCAGAAAGCATTCAGAAAGAAATGTGATGTAATTCGACACAAACGTAGTCATACAGGCGAAAAACCTTTTGTTTGTGAAATATGTCAGAAAGCATTCACACGAAAATATGAGTTAGATAAACATACATACGTACATACAGGTGAAAAACCATTTGCGTGTGAGATATGTCAGACAGTATTTACAAGAAAATATGAGTTAGATAAACATACATATATACATACAGGTGAAAAACCATTTGTGTGTGAAATATGTCAGAAAACATTCAGACAAAAAAGGTCTTTAAATTCACACCAACTTGTTCATACAGGTGAAAAGCCTTTTGAGTGTGAAATATGTCTGAAAGCATTCAGAAATAAAAGGACTTTAAATTTACACCAACTTGTCCATTCTGGTGAAAAACCATTTGTGTGTGAAATATGTCAGAAAGCATACAAACGAAAAGCTGATTTAACTATACATAAAAGTAAACATCTAGGTGAAAAACCATTTATATGTTAAATATGTGAAAGTATTCTCAAAAATAGGTGACTTAAATAGATACAAACTTAGTCATACAGGTGAAAAGCAACTTAAATGTGAAGTATGTCAGAAAGCATTGAGAGGAAAATGTTTAAATACATATAACTATATATACAGATCAAAAGCCATTTGTATGTGAAATATGTCAAAACAGCTATATAAAAAAGGGATTTAAATACACAGAAACTTGTTTATACAGGTGAAATAACTTTTGTATGTGAAATATGCCAGAAAGCATTCTCAAGAAAGAGTGATTTAAATATGCATAAATGTGTACATGCTGGTGAAAAACCATTTGTATGAAATGTGTCATAAAAGCATACTGACAAAAGGCTGATATAACCACACATAAAAATAAATATACAGGTAAAAAGACATTTATGTGTTAAATATGTCAATGTATTCTAAAAAATATGTGACTTAAGTAGACACAAACTTGATCATATAGGTGAAAAGTGAAATGTGGATGAAATAAATTTTGTACGTTAAATATGTTAGAAAGCATTCATTACAAAGGGTGCTTTAAATAAACACAAAAATGCGCAAACAGATTAAAAGCTATTTGAGTGTGAAATATATCAGAAGCATTCACATGAAAAGAGAACTTAAATACACATAAACAGCTACATATCAGAGTCCCCTAAGATATATTAGAATGGCACAGTGTCCTGCCTACCCTTTTGTTAGGAAAACAGCACACCTTTAACTTTTTGTTTGATGATCACACCTCTACTTAACGTTTATTAAGAGTGTCTGGCCTCAAATGAAAATCAACCAGTCTTTGTATGACCTGATAATTCCTCTTTCTTTATCTTCATTACTGTAACTTTTTGATCTTATGTTATTCCCCCCCCCCCCCCCTCCCTCCTTTAAAAAAAGAAAAAGATTATTCAGTGAACTTGTGCCAAAGAAAAGAGTATTGACCCCTCCCCCCCCTTCCATTTTACTTTTTGATCTATTAACTCTTTGCGTACAACGGCTTTCCGGAACTGCTATGACCCGAAGGACAAGAGTATTTCGCTTCCAAACTGTTCCCAAAGAATGGCCCAGTTTTGCTCTAAACCAAACTCTTGTAATAGGGGTGCTTCAACACCCCTATTACAAATTGTGCAAACACCCCTTTTTACTTAACAACTGCCCCTTATTCCAACAATTTTCAGTTTCTCTCTCATTTTAAGTCGTTATTTTATTCATTTTTTTATGGATTTATAAATCTGAGATCAAATATTTCTAGAGTATTTGATCTATATTTGTATTGTAGAATATCTGAGTGATACTGCTAGACCCAGTTCCACATAAAATGTTTTTTTGGGCTACACGCCTGATATATTATCTATGCATAGCACTCCCAATTGTGAAGGCCTGGTGCCACCTATGCACACATGATCACTAGCCCACAGGAAACATTTTTTAAAAAGGAAATGCATTATCTATAAAAATGGCCTGTTGTGTGCAGAGTCTGTATCACTGAGTTATAGATTCTAGAAGGAAAATCGAAATAGCCAAATTTTGAAAATTAAATAGACAGCACTACCAGAATGACGCCATATGAAGGAAGGTCATAGAGCATCGCAAAATGGATCAACAACAGTCGGAAGTAGCGAGCCTCTTAAAGCCAATTGTGCCACCATTTTCCACCTATGGAACTAGTACCAAAATGAACGAACAGTGTCGGGAAGACTGTAAGTGGATGTTCAAAGGTTACAAATGCTCAGGATAAGTGCTTTGTGATGTTTTGTGTTTTCAAGCATGATGCCACAGGATCACTACACAGATTGCTTCAAACCTTGCAGCATCTGTAGAAAGAGCAGTCAGCCAGTAATATATCGATAGCAGGCCATCTGGAGCAGAGCTTCGTATCCCTAATCCAGTAACATATATGTGGATCACAGTCTCTACACTGAACATAATCTTTCAATAGAGATTAGTAATGCTGATAAAACAAGTTAGGAGTAATAAGCAAAGAATGCTGTAACCAATGGTCTGAGAAATATATATATATACACTATATGATCAAAAGTATCCAGACACTTTGGATGCTTGAATGTTTTTCGAATTTCTAAACAAATACTTGGCAAAATGTTCTGTAACTTTGGCGATGTGATGGCCATGCTGGTACTCGCATTTTCCAGTAAAGTTTAGGTGACTTGTGCATTTAGGGGACCACCAAGATATTGAAAAAGGGGGGAAATATATTTGATCACCCTGTATCTTAAAAAGCTGGAAATGATTTGTAACTTTCACAAAATAGTTAACTAGCTTTGCTCAATGTGTATAAGCATTTTTGTAAAAAAAAACGTATATTCATGAAGATATAAACATTTCTTTAAAAAAAAACCAAATTTTGTTACATGTTTTTTGGTTACAATATCCATAGGTTTCAATCAAATTTCACAAAACTTACAAAACATTTGCCAACGTCCAAGAAAAACATTATACTTCTATTGAAAATTAAAACATTGACTATACGATGAGATATAAACATTTGAAGAAACTAAGTTTTTACTGCATAGGCACAAAACACAGCAATAGTTTTCTTTCATGATTTTGTAGTTAATACTGTAGGGCAACTTCTATACAAAATCTGGAATATCGTGAAAATTCAGAAAGATATCGACGATATAGTGATCAGTTTTTCTCTGACTCTCTGAAAGTACCTAGATGATAAAGGGGTTTCCACAAATTGACATTTTAAATCATAAATCATAGGATAGTTAAACTGGAGTAAATACAATTAACTAATATACTAAATACAAGGCTGACCGGAGACTTTTGATCATTATGTGCATAAAATCGGACTAGTTCATTTTCAGAACAGGGGTATCCAATGAATTTGCAAAATGTCAATTTGTGGAAACCCTCTTATCGTTCGGGTACTTTCAGAGAGTCAGATATAAACTGATCACTATATCATTGATATTTTTGTGAATTTTCATGTTATTCCAATGGATTTTTTAAAGAAATTGCCTTATAGTATTCACTATAAAATCATGAAAGAAAGCAATTGCCATGTTTCGTGCTTGCACAGTAAAAACTTAGTTTCTTCAAATGCTTATATCTCATTGATGCTTTATCATTTCTTCAAATACTTATACCATTCAATGCTTTAATTTTTAATTAAAGTATAGTGTTTTCCTTGGGCGTTAACAAATGTTCTGTAAGTTTAGTGAAATTTAATTGTAACCTATGGATATTGTAAACAAAAAACATGTAACAAAATTTGGCTTTCTAAGAAACATTTATATCTTCTTGAATATACATTTTTGCTTTATGAAACTGCTTACTCATTGAACAAAGCTAGTTAACTATTTTGTGAAAGTTACAAATAATTTCCAGCTTTTTATGATACAGTGTGATCAAATATATTTTATCCCTTTTTTAATATCTTGGTGGTCCCCTAAATGCACAAGTCGCCGAATCTTTACTGGAAAGTGTGCTTTCAAACATGTTCTTCACATTACCAAAGTTACAGAACACTTCGCCAAGTATTTGTTTAGAAATTCGAAAGACATTTCAACATCCAAAGTGTCCGGATACTTTTGATCATATAGTGTATATATATATATATATATATATATATATATTAGAAAAATATAATAATAATAATCAATTCCAAGTAATTATGAAATATTAAAATCGCCAAAACAGTTAAACCACGTCTACAATGCTGATAAAAGAAATGAACAGCATTGGCATAATTTTGGAGGTTAACTAGACTTGGATTCATCATCAGGTCTAAGCATCTAATTCTAATTAACCTAAACATATGCTTGTTCAACCGACCACCCACCTTGCTGCTCTATGTCTTAGGATGAGCCGGACAGCCTGGGTTTTTGACGTTTTCGACATGCTTGTTTCAGATTTGGCAATAGTAAGATACTATAAATGCCAAAGCGCAGACTACAAGCATTAAAAGAGGAAAAATTATTAGGAATTCAAGAATTACCATGATCCATGAGGCAGGAACTCAGTTTGATTGTGTATTGAAAGTGAACAGTTGTAACTGAATGATAAAAGTTGATATGCAAACGGAAGGAGGAGGACAAGATAGACTAGTAGGGGTAGAACAAGTTGAAGTGATTTTCCCTGAAACTCTTTCAGGAAGTTAGAGTAGGACACAGGACAACCAATAACATTAAGGTATACCGGATGAACAAGAATCATAGATGAAAAATCTTGCTATAAAAGTGATTTACAGAAGAATTGAATAAACGAGTATGCCTCTAACACCATTATAAGGGGGCTCAAATCATTGTATCAAACTGCTAAAGTTACATTTTTTTAGAGAAAATAATCTTCAAAACATTAAATATTTATGTATCTTATTTTCAAATTTTTCTCATTTTCACATTTTTTTTACTTTATTTTAATATTTTTCATTTTGATGTAATTAATAATTATTTTTTATTTTATTTTTTTTTCTGCCATAATTGGGAAAGCTGTCTTGATGTTATCGAGTGGTAGTTAATATATACTGAGTTGATAATTTTAATTACGAAATTAGGAGGATATGCATTATTAGTTGCAGTATTTAATAATTCTATAAAATGTGCTAATTTATAATTGTCATCACAAATTTTATTTATTCTAAGAACCTGATTTGATATAATATTTCTAAACACTTATATATACAAACAACAGTCAAAAGATTTGAATTTTAGAAGTATTAAAATTAAAATCTTGTCTTTTATAAGTTATAATTATAACCAGATTACAATTTTGTAAATCTAAATTTAAATCTAAAAAGTTTGGAACATTGGAGTCATTATTACTTGCATTGAATTGTAAATTATTAGGATAAAAGTTAAGTTCTTTAGGATTATTATTATGGGATACACATAATATCATCTAAATATCTATACATGAGCATATTATGCAACCCTGAAGTTTGTTTCATAGAAGTCTAAATATAGATTGGTACAGATTTAATATAAAGAATTTGGTTTTTGACGCTTTTTTTTCTGAAGTTATAAATTGCCAAATGTGGCTAGAAAATAAATTGCACTTGGCTCGAAATGTCTGAAGATGCATTTTGCCTGGCAACCCCTTTTAGCTTTATGTTATCTTCGGCTCCGGCCATTTTATTTTTGTTCTGTTTTTGCTGTGTGTTTAAAAGTATATTAAATGCATGAATATTATACAAAAATTAAAGATAGCACATGTTGATAGATAAAATAATGTAGAAACAGAAAATTTAAATAGAAATAATATTCGTTCTCTGATGACCGCAATGTGGAAACAGTTATTTGTGCAATTTGGATATTTACACATGTTTTTCTTTGAAAAGTTTTGGATTTCATTAAACCAGGTACTGTGTTTTGATTTTGATTTAAGCATGGGTTCTGCTTTCTTTTAGAGGGTCATTTTAAGTTTAATTTCATGACTGTTGTGCCGTATTGATTTAGTTAATTACTTATCTTACAAAAGGGGTAACTCTACATCATTTAACTTATTAACTACAGCCATTAGTAGTTTGGGTTAGTACATTGCTTTGGTGGCTGCAAAACCCACCTAAATTTTGCATAACGGGATATTAAGTAATATATATATATATATATCTTATAGACATTCAAAAGTAAGATCTAAGGGTAAATAGAACAGTCTTCAATTTATTTAACACACATCATCAATGTTACATCATTATTTTTAATATTACAAATTCTATCATTCTTCTTCAGACACTTAATTAATTAACTAGCGAGATGTAATGCCAGACTTAGTAATATTCGGTTGGAACACTGGGTGGGACACATTAATTAGCCTTTTTTTAATAAAACACAATTTTGATATTATCCTCATATAATTAAAAATGTACCTGATAATAATCTTTCACATCTTGGGAGAATCCTCGGGTTTTTTACCATCTCAACACCAGATGAATCTGAGAGCTCATCACACACAATTTACAAAACTGTTATACTGCCTTGCTCTACAAAAATGTCCAACTTCACAGACTGACTGGACTCCAACTGCTGACCAACTCCGAGCGACAAGCAACTCTCTTGACCCCCAGCTTGACCTCATATATATACCTTCCTTCCGTTGAACGGTCTACGTTCTGGTATGTAACCATGAGGTCTGATCCGTAGACATGGGGCGTGGTATGTAAGACATGGGACCACCTGTATGTTATCGCCACTGTGCTTAGCATGGGGATAATCATTCCCCCCACATTCCTCGCTCCCCCATTTCTTAATCCTTCCAAATCTTCAATATTTTACATTTCTGGCATTACATTCTCACCCCACCCCCCACCCCCACCCCCGCGAAAAGAAAAAAAACCCCGAAAGTTACTCTCCCACAGTTTCACCTCAGTGGTAAAAAATTGAGTTCACCATGGTTCATCGAAAACACATAAGTTCATCCAACTTGATAAAGGCTGAGTTCCAACTTTTTAGCCTCGTAAAATTCATAGCTTTGCTAGTTCTTTATAGCTTTCTGATAGTTCCCTGTCAAGTTAATCCATTGTTCATACTTGACATACTGTACCATAAATTACATGAGGATTACCAACATATTCTAATTATTATTAAATTGTAAATTTTGATATATTATTTGCAATGCATAATTTTCATTTCTCCTTTTACAGAATTATTTTACATACAACATATCATTACATAACAGCATTCATTACTTTATTATTATTATACATTTTCCTGTTATCATTTCATTTTATAACATATTGTAGTAGTGTAACTATCAACTTCCGATTCCTGGTTATGGTTAAGTTCCATATCACCATATTATTTATAAAATACTTTGTTATTTCATTTAATTTTTTTTTTTTTTTATCTTGACATATATGTAATATCCGAAATACATAACATACTTTTTGAAATATACTTATATCTACAATTTAACACATATATATATACACTCAATTACTAATTTCTATTTATGACATTAATTACAAACTTTTTAACATATTTTTCATATTCTTTGTCTTATGAAATTACTATTTACAACAATTCGAGGGCAAAAATTATACCCTCTGGTATTATAACAAGCCTCATCATCATTTCTATTATTTTCACAGTCTAATTGCTTTTCTTTAGTGACCTTCCCTTCCATATTTTTACTTTGATAATTATTTCTAATCACTTTCTTATTTTGATTTTTTTCTTTGTCCTGGTTTGATTCGCTTTCGTCACTATTTTTCAAATATTGTTTTCGCTCCGCTGCCATGTATAGTTTATTTATGTGCACTTTATAAGTTTTATTTTCATCCCTTTTAAGACATATTATAACATTATTATTTCGGACTAATTTCGTAATTCTAAATTGTCCATCATATCGATCCTCTAATAGCCTTGGTTTTAAGAACTGTTTTAGGTAGACTGTCGCTCCTATAAATATATAGTTTTTTCTCACTATTTTATATTTCTTTATTTGTTTGTCATTTATCAGCTTTTGCTGTTCGGATGCGTCTTTCACGACTTTGTCTATATTTTTTAAATGCTGTGCAACGTATTTTTTATAATTATTTATATCACTATACATTACATCTATTTCTTCCTTACTTGGCATGTTTGTTTGTTTAATATTTTCAATGGCAATGATAGAACAGGAATGAAGGCTCAAATCCTGTATTACTGTTAATAGTGTTATTCACATAAAACTTAAACCATTGTAAAGATTCACCGCATTCAAACGTAGTCTTTGACAAACACATTATACATTGTTTCATGTCTCTGTGTATTCTTTCACAATGACCTAAAGAACTTGAGAAATAAACTGAACTGTATCGCCTTTCAATATTTAATGCATTTGTAAAATCGATGTATTCTTTACTTTTAAAAATTTGAGCATTATCGCTTTGAATAATAATTGGAACTCCATAAGTTGTCACGAAGTTTGTTAGCTTATTCACTATTGTTTTAGCAGTAATGTCTCTGACTGCATAGGCCTCAAAGTATCGTGAAAACATGTCTACAATTGTAATTACAAAATTATTTCCTTTATTACTGCACGGTAGTTTTCCTATGCAATCCAGTTGTAAATATATTCCTGGTTTTAAAATTTCTGGCATAGCCTGAAGTCTGGCTGGTGGTATGTTTTTGTGTTTTACTAACAAGCATTGATTACAAGACTTACAAAAATTTTCCACATCTTAGAAAGCCCCTATCCAAAAATATTTTTTTGAAAGTAATTGGTATGTCTTTTTCACTCCGAAATGGGGGAAATGTGCTATCTCTATTATCTTTCCCTTTAGTGAGTGCGGTATTACAATCTTATTTATTTTTCTATAAGTTTGTCTTTTATTTTCCTTCTTTACCATTAACAGTTTATTTTGACTATCAATATAGTATATCATTATACATTTCTGGCATTACAACTGTATTCAATTTTATGATTTTCATGTTACGTCCATGTAGTTATTGCACAAACAGCCATTGCTACGTGAGACGTGTTTTTTTTTTTAAATTTCGTTAAAGTACCATCTTTTTTAATACCTTAACATTATTTTATATTTATACATGTATTAGATTTTTACAATTTAACCCTTTCTGGATGGTTGGCATGCCCTCGTGTCGGCTTCAAACTTGCATTCAAGGACGACCGTCATGCATACGCGTTGAGGAAAAATTTGCTCTAAAAGACGACTGTCACGTATGCGTGTTTTCATATGAAATGTTCTTACTTGAATTTATTTGTCTACTAGATAGCATTAAATGCCCATGCGAACAACTCCAATATATTTTGCAGATACTTGACCTTGGCATAGGGGGGATCCAATGAATTAATTCTCCATCTGGAGTGGTGAAATATAATTCTGTAATATAAACAAATAACACACTTTCGCAGCATCTGCTGTTTTATAATTGAGTTTTGGTTCTCATTTTTTTTTTTTGCTTTATGATTTCGTTAGTGAATCATAGGAATATAAGAGAGTATTTTTTCAAGTTTGGGTTTTATAGGAATGCGTGGCAGTTAAATTATTAGGTTATTTCAGATCAAGGAATGGCTGGGCCAGAACATTTTCTTTTTGTGGAAGAATATATTCGTATAATAAACGAACCAGGCAGCAGTGAAGTGATGCAGATAGAAAAGATTTGTGGAACTGTGTTATTTCTGAAGATGAATATGAAAATGCAAGTGATTCTTCAGAATCTGAACATACTATTATTACAATGCCGCCAGCTTCAGTAGTTGTTTCTGCGAATGATGTTTGGACGGGAGATTTGACAGATCTGAATTCTTCTGAGTTTTTCAGCATACTTGGAATCAATCACAATATTATGCTGCCTAATTTAGATAAGGAAATTAATTTTTTTAGCATATTTTTTGATGAGGAATAGTAGAATTCATAGTACAAGCAACTGATGAATATTTTGTATTAAGATTCAAAGGAAAAATATACATCAAATAGAAAATAAATATTTCTTTCATTCCTGAAAAACGTAGATTTCTGTGTTGAATAGGTGATTTTTAGTGAATTTATTTTGAGAGTTAAGCTTAGCGCAAAAAATTAGCCGTCCTTTGGAAACAATTCGGAAGGGAAGCACTCCGTTTTTTAGGCCACGATTGTACCAAAATGCCGCCGTCCAGAAAGGGTTAAGTATAATTTTTCTGAAATTTCGTTAAAGTACAATTCTTTTTCTAAGTATCATTTTTTTAAATTTCCTTAAAGTACAAACTTTTTTCTAAGTATCGTTTTTTAAAATTTCTTTAAAGTACAAACTTTTTTCTAAGTATCGTTTCTTAAAATTTTGTCAAAGTGTAATCTTTTTGCTATGTATCATTCTTTTGAAATTTTGTTAAAGTACAATGGTTTTTCTAAGTATCGATTTTTCTTAACACTTTAACATTATTTTATACTTATTTATGTATTAGTTTTTTATGCATTTTTAATTATATATGTTTATATTTGTTATGCATAAAGCCCAAGATTGCATCCTTTAGGACTTTAACACCATACGCGTTGACGCCATTCTTGGCAGCAAAAAAAAATGTTGGATTTCACCAAATTCTTTATAACAAATCTGTTCCGAAATTTTAATAAAACTCTCTACTTAAAAGAAATTTAAAAAAATGTTGATACATGGGTGAAATGTTAAAAAGCACAATACTAAATTAAACAAATTTTTATCAAAATGCTGTTTAATTCATATATTTTTTCTTAGATTTAATTATATTTATCTTTAACTTTTATTTTATATATCTTCCTAGTGTTATTATATGTATATATTACTTTTAGAATTAGATATTACTTCAAAGACTGATGAAGTGCATATTATTCAGCATCGTGTTTTCTTAGAACGTATTCTGTGCATGCATAACTTGGAATTCAGGATTAAAATAATTTTTACCCATGTCATATTAAATGAAGCAACTTTCATTTAGTGTAATTATTGTCTAAAAATAAATATATAAAAACATGTAAAAGATTAATTTATGATTTTATAGGATTTGAAATAAGCATGCATGCATAACAACAAATGCAATCTGACCACGTTTACATTTATTCTCCGCTTAAACAGTGTTAAATGTCAAAATTATTTTATTCATTTAAAGTATAACTTTTTATAATTAATTTGTTATTTGCAGAGTATAGTTTCTGCTTGTATGATGCTGAACAACATGTACTTCATTATATTAACATATATTAACTCATTTTAGTTTATACTATTTCTTGTTATTAATAATTTTTTTTATTTTAAAACAAAAATTTTAAGTTTTTACTTTTTCATTATAAATTACTTTTTGCTATGAAAATTTTGTACAGATTTAGAAACAGGTGAAAATTTAAAGTATTGTGTAGTTTTTAAAAATTCTCACGGAAATAGGCATTTTTTTTCCCCCATGATTTGTATGATCTCAAATTTAATTATGGATTTTTACACAAATTCTGTTATGGCATATGATAAAATGCATCTTTAACTTCTAAAAAATCATTTCCTGCCAATTTTTTTGCAAATTTAATATTTAACTTGCAAAAAAAAAATAGTCTAATGTGCATAAAATCAAAAAGGGAGACTTCATTATAAACAAAAGCACATTTTAAAATTAACACTTTGAAAAAAATGTGAAAACTTATATGAATAATAGTCAAATTTTCATTAAAAAAATGTTACAGAAAAGTCTTATTTATAAGCATTTTAAAAATGATATTTCGGTATATTTTTTTAAATACCCGATACTTTGAAGAAATTAAAAAAAAAATACTAGGAAGATATTTTAAAATAACACGCTACTTAAAAAATGTTTAAAAAAAGTTGATACAGGAGTGAAATGCTAAAAAACACAATGCTAAATTAAAACAAATTTGATACTTTAAGAAAATAAGAAAAACGTTGATACTTAAAAGAAATTAAAAAAATTGATACTTGGAAGAAATTTTTAAAAACATGATACTTGGAAGAAATACAAAAAGCCTTAGAAGAAAATAAATATGATATTAAAAGAAATAAAAACACACATAATTCTTAGAATTTTTCTAAAAACACTAAACATAAAAGAAATATAATTAGTCTAAAGAAGGCTAATTAATTTGATAGCAGTTTGTGTTCAGTGCATCTAGAAACATATTCTACATCTGCTTTGTGCCCTTATTTACTGTGGTCATGCTTAAAAATCATCATAGCCATATGATACCACTGTTGATCAGAGATATGTGTATTTTTAGCATGCACAAATAAAGCTGGAATAACAAAGCAAGAGGGTTTCCATAGCTATACCAAATGGCACTCCACTTATTGTCATTTGGCATAGCCAAAAAGGTTTTAAGTATCATGTGATTTCTAAGTTTTTTATTCTTAAAAGTTATTTACAATTTGAAATAGCCTATAAACTCTTTTTAAAACCGCAATATTTTTAATATTGTTTTTTTATATATTTTTAGTATTGTGTTTTTCGATATATTTTATGTATCCAAGTAATTTATTCTGTTAAAACAACTTGTCTTTTAGATTAAAGAATTTTAAATTAAATTAACTTTTTAAAAATTACAAAATGTTTTCAAGTATCGTGTTAAATTCTCTATTTGAATGTTATTTTCAATTTATAAGTTTTTCAGTTTAGGTTAAAATATGTCAAGTTTACTTTTAAAAAATTAACTATTTAAAAATTGCAAAAATGTTTTAAGTATTGTGTGTTTTAATATTTTTATATGTCCTAAAATTTTATTCTGTATTTTTAAGTTATTTTCAATTTAAAATAGCTTATCTTTTAGATTCAAAATTATATTTCATACCGTAACGTAATAGATTATAATTTTTTGAATTTTTAGAAATAATTAGAATTTATAATATGTCTAAATATAAACTGAAGATAAAGGAAAAAAATATATTATTTTTGCATTGAATAATCTAGAAATTTTAAAATAATACTCCTGAAATTATATGATCTTTTATAATTATTGTATTGACAGTATAATATAAATAAAAATTATACTATGTATTACATATGAACAGAGCGATTCTATTGTATTGTGAATTTTACATATATGACATGTTTGATGTATCGTATCTTTGAAAAAATTGATTTAGGTGAATGTTTTTTAAATTTTAAAGATAATGTTTCAGACTGTGTTAATTTCAATATTAATATGTATTTAAATTTATAAAAAAATATTTTTTATAAATTCAAGTACATTATTGAAATCAATACAATCTGAAATCTATTGTAAAAAATATATTCTATTTCAATATTTTTGTTTACAAAGATGCATATAACTTTGTAAATGTCATGTCTGCAACATGCACTATACTGTAGAGTTGTCCAAAGTGTGATAAATATTTATATAAACATGTAATAAATACGTGTAGAAACACAATATAAACACGTAATAAATATGTTGTTGTTGAGACCCAGACCGTCCGACCTACCAGAAAGGTGTAAGGTAACTGTTTGGACGGTCAGGAAGTGCCACCCAATTTAGACCGAAACCTAGTGGGGGAGGCATCCACAGGGACCGTACCCTCCTTCCCCTACCACCAACCACTAGGAAGGACTTTCGGACCCACATGTTTAACGTGATCGTACTCCGCGTGAACACGGCGGCAGTTTTGGCAGTGGCTGGAATCGAACCCAAGCCTACCAAGTGCAACTTCAGCGCGCTAACCAATGGGCTACCACGCCCCACGTAATAAATATGTTGTTGTTGTTGAGACCCAGACCGTCCGACCTACCAGAAAGGTGTAAGGTAACTGTATGGACGGCCGGGAAGTGCCACCCAATTTAGACCGGAACCCAGTGGGGGAGGCATCCACAGGGACCGTACCCTCCTTCCCCTACCACCAACCTCTCGGAAGGACTTACGGACCCACATGTTTAACGTGATCGTACTCCGCATGAACACGGCGGCATTTGTGGCAGCGTGCAAATCTAGCGCGCAAACCACGGGGATACCGCACCCGAGATGGCCAACAGCACGCGGCGTTCCGAGGTGGTCACCCACCAAGTACTAACCGCGCCCGATGCTGCTTCACTTCGGTGATCTAACAAGAACCGGTGTTTTCAGCACGGTACGGCCGTTGGCCTACGTAATAAATATGTTGTTGTTGAGACCCAGACCGTCCGACCTACCAGAAAGGTGTAAGGTAACTGTATGGACGGCCGGGAAGTGCCACCCAATTTAGACCGGAACCCAGTGGGGGAGGCATCCACAGGGACCGTACCCTCCTTCCCTTACACCAACCTCTCGGAAGGACTTACGGACCCACATGTTTAACGTGATCGTACTCCGCATGAACACGGCGGAATTTGTGGCAGTGTGCAAATCTAGCGCGCAAACCACGGGGATACCGCACCCGAGATGGCCAACAGCACGCGGCGTTCCGAGGTGGTCACCCACCAAGTACTAACCGCGCCCGATGCTGCTTGACTTCGGTGATCTAACGAGAACCGGTGTTTTCAGCACGGTACGGCCGTTGGCCCGACGTAATAAATATGTGTAGAAACACAATATAAATACATATAGAAACACAATATGAATATGTATGGGAATGCATTATAAATACGCATAGGAATACGTTATAAATACATATGGATATACATAAACACGTATGTAGATATACATAATATACACGTATGTGGATGTACGTAATATACACGTATGTGATATGTAATAAACTCGTATATGGATACGTAATAATAACGTAAGTGGATGCACATAATAATAACATATGTGGATATACGTGATAATAATGTATGTGGATACATAATAAACACATATATGGATATCTAATAATAAGGTATGTGAATATACATAATAATAACGTATAAGGATACGTAATAGTAACCCTTTTATAACAGTTGGTATACTATATTCTAACGTACCATTTTTTTTCGTAATATTTACGTATGGCCTGACACGTAAAGATTACATTACTTGATACATAAGAATTTCGTATTTGTGCTACTTGGGTAAACAAAATAGAATATGAACATGAAGCAAAGATAAAAATTCTTACTAAACAAGAGATTCATAGAAGAAATGGATAAACGAGAATGCCATTATACACCATTATAAGGGCGCTCAAATCGTAGTTTCAAACTGGCTAAAGTTACAGTTTTTTAGTGAAAGTAAAATTGAAAACATTAATATTAATGTATCTTATTTTCAGATGTTTTTGATTTTCTAATTTTTTTAGCTTATTTTAGTATTTTTCATTTTTATTTATTTATATATATTTTTTTTTGTTAGCCACATTAATTGGACAGGTTGTCTTGGATGTTATCGAGTGGAAGTTGATACACTGAGTTAATAATTTTAATAACGAATTTGGGACGATATGCATTATATATATTATATTTAAATTTCATTTTATTATTAATATTTTTTATTACTTTTTTCTATTATATTATTTATTTTCTAATTTTTTTTTTTTCTATTTATACTCTTTTAAAGGCTATCAAACTACTAGTATTAGGCGTTACTCCTGCTTTTATTGTAAAAGTTACAAATGAACTTATTATGTTGTTGTCTCCCCTTTGGGCGCCCATGACAAAGCGCAAATAGAAATAATTTTTCTAGCGGTGAGAAGTATATGATGACACCAACATCATCGATTAACTTGAAATCTACATTTTTCATCTTGAATGTCCCAGGGAAGAGCAAGTGCACCCCTTCCCCTTTCCTATGGGTGCACATAGAAATTTTTTCATATTGTATAAACTGAAGTTTGAGGCATTCAATATCGATTAGATAACATGTTTAATCTTGAACGTCTATGGGAGGGCTTGTGTTCTTTTTGACCTCCACTATGGGCGCCTATGTAGTATTGTCCAGGAGGGCAAACTCAAGGATGATACTTACAATATTGACTACCTGTACACCTACATTTGAGACCTTGAATATCCAGGAGAGCGTATAAGTTCCTCCTTAGCCTCCTCTCAGCCGCTGCCAAAACTGCCGCCGTGTTCACGCGGAGTACGATCACGTTAAACATGTGGGCCCGTAAGTCCTTCCGAGAGGTTGGTGGTAGAGGAAGGAGGGTACGGTCCCTGTGGATGCCTCCCTCACTGGGTTCCGGTCTAAATTGGGTGACACTTCCCAGCCGTCCAAACGGTTACCTTACACTTTTCTGGTAGGTCGGACGGTCTGGGTCTCAACAACAACAACACATGCCATGGGCCCGGCCATCCACTAAGTTACTCTATGTCCTAGGATGAGTCGGGTGGCCTGGGCTTTCGACACATGCCACGGGCACCTATACGGGACAATAACATTTATCAATATTAACACAATATTATTAATAATACTCAAATATAGGTATCAATATAATCAATACTGTACGTCACATCCTTGTGTTTATCCGCACTGGTAAAAGTTCTATTGGCGCCCTTACCATGGATGCCCATAGGGCAGCGCAAGAGGTCACTTGCCCTACTGTGAACATTCAAGGTCACAAATGTAGGTATCAAGCCAGTATATATTGTACGACTTATCCTTGAGTATACCCTCCTTGGAAAAATTTCTATTGACGCCCTTGCCATGGGTACCCATACGGGATGTTGAGAAAAGGTGTTGCCAATAGGGTGTCAAGCTAATCGATATTGTCACCCTTTAATGTGCCCCCGCTGGAATAAGTTCTATAAACGTTCTTGGCATAGGCGCCCATAGTGGGTCTTGAGGGGGAACTTACTATCCCGTCGACGTTCAAGTTCAGAGATGTAGATATCAAGCTAGTCGATGTATGTCTCACCCTTCAGTTTATTTATGGTTTATATACATTTTCTTCGATCCAAACCATCCAACCTACCCAAACGGGAACTGCCATCCAATTTAGATCGGAACCCAGTGGGGGCGGCATCCATACGGACTGTATCCTCTTTTCCCTACCACCAACCTCTCGAAAGGTCTTAAGGACCTACATATTTGATGTGCCCGTACTCTGCGTGAACACGGCAACAGTTTAAGTAGAGCCGGGAACCGAACTTGGGTCGTCTGAGTAAAATCCCCATGCGCTAACCACTGGGCTGTTCCACCCATAAGGTTTATATACTTGTACTTTTGTCCCCAAAACAGAGGCTACGTGGTCCAGACTATGAAAGGACACATGGGCGTATTTAGGGGTTCAGAATCCCCCCCTGGAGAATTGTGACTTTGATTAGAAGTCACATAATATAGTAGCAATACAGGGGAACTTTTATAGAACTATTGTGGTTAGAACACAATTTCGATGAAATCAATAAATTTTCGCATTGTTAAAATAATATGAATCCCAAAAAATTTAATACAAATATTATGTAATTCAGAGAAAAACTAAGAAAAATGCTGTTTGGAATTAGAATTCGGCGACAGCTGTGTGGTTCCTCCCCCATGCTTTTATGTTTCTTCTGTGCGAGTGAATTTATATAAACAATTTAAACTTATACCTGGAAACATAGAAAGAGTATTGCATTTGGTATGCTCATGAATGTTTAATTTGGTAGTTTAGTTGATATGTCTCTGAAAGGACAAAATGTTCTCAAAAGTAGAATATTTTTAAAAAGTGGTGTACTCTTAATTTTTAAAAGATGGTGCACAGTAATTTTTAAAAAGTGGTAGGCATTAATTTTAAAAGGTGATTCTCAGTAATTTTTAAGAATAGGTACAGTCTAATTTTTAAAAATGCTACATATTAATTTTTAAATTTGCTACACACTACTTTTTAAAAAATGGTGCACATACCATTTATTCATATTTACTTTGTAACAATACATATAATCACTCCAAAAAAACTTGATCTTCAGTTGAGATGGTATTAATGGGCTACACATATTGGTTTTCGTGGATTTTCTAGCATGTAGTTAAAAAATATCTCAGTAACGCCTTTTATTAACTTCAGTTTTCCTTTTAATACTGTTCTAGTTTTGTTTATTTATTTATTTAATGATATGTTTCACTGCTAAATTTGTAATCAGTTTAGTAATCAAATAACTATAACTTATATTTTCTTATTTTTTAATTATTTTCGAAATCTCCAGATGAAATATTGAGTAAGTTCACCAATTTGCACAAGGAGGCTCGTTTGACCTCCTAGACTGAAAGAAATAAACCAATTGATAGCTTTTTACTTTCCCTGCAATACATGGTAATGTATAGGGAAAGTATTGGAATCATGCCGAAAATCACAACTCGAGTTTTCGACGGATCTACACGTTTCGAGACCTCTAGAATACGAAAAAACCATTTTTAGCGTGACGTCTGTGCGTGTGTCTGTCTGTCTGTCTGTCTGTGTGTCTGTCTGTCTGTCTGTGTGTCTGTCTGTCTGTGCAGATTTTGTATCCACCTTAACTAAAAAACTAATGGACCGAATTTCACAAAATTTGGTAGGTAAGTCACTTGTGGGCGGGGCTGGTGCTGATTAGTTTTGGGTACGATTCGGAATAAAAGAACCCGCCTTTTTTTGCGAAATGGCCCGCAAAAGCTTGTATCCACTCTAGCTGAAAAACTAATGGACCGAATTTCACAAAATTCGGTAGATGAGTCACGTATAGGTCACTCTGGTGCTGATTAGATTTTGGTACGATTCGGAAAGAAATAACCTGCCTTTTTTTGCAAAACGGCCCGCAAAAATCTTCAAAATGTAAACTAAAGAACTAGGTATACTCAGATATATCCATTAAATGCCCGTTTAATACGTAATGTTTAACGACGAAAAGAATAAGACCAACCCCATTACACAAGGACTAGCCGTTCTCGAGATATTTTAGTTTTTCGTACTTTCCCTACGCCACCTTTGAAAATAAGCCCGCTTACCGAATGAGAACGAAAATTGAATAAAAGTGAAATAAATTTAATTAAAATAAAGAGAACGTGGATATAAGTCTGCAGGGAAAGTCATGTGCTGTCCACATCAGATTTTTACTTTCCCTGCAATACATGGTAATGTATAGGGAAAGTATTGGAATCATGCCGAAAATCACAACTCGAGTTTTCGACGGATCTACACGTTTCGAGACCTCTAGAATACGAAAAAACCATTTTTAGCGTGACGTCTGTGTGTGTGTCTGTGTATCTGTCTGTGAAGATTTTTTATCCACTCTAACTAAAAAACTAATGGACCGAATTTCACAAAATTTGGTAGGTAAGTCACTTGTGAGCGAGTCTGGTGCTGATTAGTTTTGGGTACGATTTGAAATAAAAGAACCCGCCTTTTTTTGCGAAATGGCCCGCAAAAGCTTGTATCCACTCTAACTGAAAAACTACTAGACCGAATTTCACAAAATTCGGTAGATAGTCACTTGTGGGTTACTCTGGTGCTGATTAGATTTTGGTACGATTCGAAACAATATAACCTGCCTTTTTTTCCAAAATGGCCCGCAAAAATCGTCAAAATCTAAACTAAAGAACTAGGTATACTCAAATATATCCATTTAAATGCTCGTTTATTACGTAATTTTTAACGACGAAAATAATAAGACCAACCCCATTACACTAGGACTAGCCGTTCTCGAGATATTTTAGTTTCCGTATTTTCTCTACGCCACCTTTGAAAATAAGTTCGGTTACCGAATGAGAACGAAAATTGAATTAAAAGTTAAATAAATTTAATTAAAACAAAGATAACGTTAATATACGTCTGCAGGGAAAGTCATGTGCTGCCTACATCACATTTTTACTTTTTGTCTGAAGCTGATTACTAACGAAGAGTTTTGTCCACTGGTAGTTTTTAACCGCACTTGAATTGTTATAAACGAAATGTTAACTGTTCGTTGAATAATGTCCTGGAAAATCCAAGGTCGTCATTCCATTTACCACCAGGCATATGCTGAAGCTCTTCAACTTTTTAAGGTGCCCATTTCTTTTTCCTCATCAATATAGAGTAACTTTTGAAAAGTATTCCCCCCCCCCCCCTCCAACAGCACTTTTTTCACCTGAAAAAGGAGTTTTATGTCCTTTGTGTACAAAAGCATTAAACACTTAGTGTTGAATAAGTTTAAAAAATTGAGGGCTCAAAAAATAACAGTATTGTAATAATGATTCCATTAATGCATCCCCCCCCCCCAATTCCTTTTATCCAGTAAAAATCCGGTAATATACAAAGAATTTTTTTTTTTTGGGGGGGGGGGGGAAATCCAGTAAGGCATTTTATAAGAAGGTTATAATAAGTTAAGCATAATTAATTTATTAATTATATAATTAACTGTACAACCAGGTTCCAATTAATTTCTTAATAAATAAAAATTCTTACCTTATTTAGTGAAAATTCTTGTCTAAAAAGTATGACCACTTGGGAGTTCTTCTTGTCAAGGTACCTTGACAAGAGGAACTTCCAAGGTGGAAATAGGTATACACAGATTTTTTTTATGAAAAGACCTTAACTTTTCAAGGAGGGACGGGACCGGATTAAAACTCTTTGGAGCCCTAAGAACAGAACATTTTGGTGCCTATGGTATAGAAGGGGATATAATAATTCTTTCTTTCGCTTGGGAAAAGACCATTAGTTATTCATGGGGCTCACATTGAAAAGCAAATGTATGTACTGTAACCCTCATTCGATTGTCGAATGTTCTTTTAAAGATCTAGTCGACGCCTATGCCCCATGGTATGGCGTTGGACGACCCCATATCTTAAAAAAATAGTCATATGTCAGGGGCTCGAGAATTGTCTCATGATATTTAAATCATAATTACATTATACTTTGAAGAATTCGACGAAAAATTATTTGGACCTATATTCCCCAAATCATACAGCTGTAAAGCCCCCCCCCCCCTCCCTTAAGTAATCACATATGAAAAAATCTGATGTGGGCAGCACATGACTTTCCCTGCAGACTTATATTCACGTTCTATTTATTTAAATTAAATTAAATTCATATTTAATTCAATTTTCGTTCTCATTTGAAAACTGGACTTATTTTCAAAAATATTGTAGGAAAAATACGAAAAACTAAAATATCTCGAGAACGGCTAGTCCTAGTGTAATGGGGTTAGTCTTATTCTTTTCTTCGCTAAAAGTTACGTATTAAACAAGCATTTAATGGCTATATTTGAGCATACGTAGTTCTTAAGTTTAGATTTTGATGATTTTTGCGGGCCATTTTGCAAAAAAAGGCAGGTTATTTTTTTTCGAATTATACCAAAATCTAATCAGCACCAGGGTGGTCTACAAGCAACTTATCTACCAAATTTTGTGAAATTCGATCCATTAGTTTTTCAGTTAAAGTGGATACAAGCTTTTGCGGGCCATTTCGCAAAAAAAGGCGGGTTCTTTTAACCCGAGTCATACCCAAAACTAATCAGCACCAGATTCGTGCACAAGTGACTTACCTACCAAATTTTATGAAATTCGGTCAATTAGTTTTTTAGTTAGAGTGGATACAAAATCTGCACAGACAGACACACACACAGACGTCACGCTAAAAATAGTTTTTTCGTATTCTAGAGGTCTCGAAACGTGTAGATCCGTCGAAAACTCGAGTTGCGATTTTCGACATGATTCCAATACTTTCCCTATACATTACCATGTATTGCAGGGAAAGTAAAAATCGACGATGGCTTCAGTCCAATGGATCCGACATGGGTTTGCGCAAATAGCATTTTGTAAAAAAAAAACTCAACTTTTGTAATATCAAAAAATAAATAAATAAAAAGGAAAGAAATGGATCCCAAATATGATTATATACACTTATAAGGTTATCAAAGATCTACAAATTCTTGCTTACTGTTTATAGCTATCACTTTTAGTTTTAAGCATTACAACCTAAAATTTTCATATATCTTCAAATTAATAAGACGATAAGTTGAAAACTATCTAAGCATTTTTTTTTTTTAAATAAATATAGATTTAGAAACTAAATTTCCTCATACATATTTTTTCAGCTTACTATTTTTTATAATTTCGAAGATATTTCGAGAGGAAGTATGGAAAAACAAAACATAAAAAACCTCGTTTGAACAGATGTACCTGTTTAAGTTTTTATCGAAAAAAAAGAAGTAGAACTCTCTCCCAAATCCAATCTTATACACCTGTAGAGCTTTAAAATATCTACAAATTCTTGCTTATTGTTCAAAGTTAGCTCTTTTAATTTTTGGGATATAAACATTAAAAACTTAAAAAACGAAAAATGTTTAATCTTCTTCAACTTGGTAAGACTCGAACTTCTTAACTTCCAACTCGAAAACTGTAAAAACCTTTTACTTTCCATATATACATAATGTATAAGGAAAGTATTGTGACAGGGTTGAAAATTTAAACTCGAGTTTTCGACGGAAGAGCACATTTCAAGCAACCCTGTTCACGAATCGAACATTTTTGAGGTGATGTCTGTGTGTGTGTGTGTCAGTGAGTCTGTGGAGACGATATTTCACGAACGAATGGAGCGATTCGAATAACATTTGGGACAAAAATCACAGTCCGTGAATACTGGAAGCCTATTGTTTTAAAACACAATCGAAAGTTCAGAACCCCCCTAAATTTGCGAGTAAAATTTTGACAAAATCAAAAAATCAAGCCTTTAATAAAGTTACGCAAATAGACATTTCTTATGTAATTTTTCCTTAGAAAACGATTGACGTAAACTTTAGAACGCTAGCATGAGCCGTTCTCGAGATATTGCACATTTTTCAAATAAATTTATCAAAAAAAAAATCCCATAAATAAAAAAAATATTAACTATTGAGAAACATGTTTACTTTTCATATGTAATATCTTGCGATAAATTTGGTGACATCATTTTTATGGATCTAACTCATTCCATTCACGAGAAAAGATACTTTGAGTAATACTTTTGTATTTGAACGCCAATAGGCATTTATCTGCTGTAAGAATCACTTACTTCTCCGTCCATAAGGCTTAGTGAGATTTTGGCGACAAATTTGGCGGAATGTCACCAACTTGGCCACTTTTTAAATGTTGCCAAATTAATGAAAATCTCGCCAAATGGATAAAAATGGCGCTAAATCAATGAAAATGATGACTAATTGACGAAAATTGAATATCTTAGAAAAAATATAAGTATCTACTATAAGAATAACCTTTTTTTTTTTTTTAATGTAAAAGTAGAAAATTTATTGTATTAAGGAAAGTCATGAGCAGCCCACATCAGATTTTTAAAATAATAAATATAGATTTTAATACTAAATTTTCTAATACACATTTTTGTAGTTTACTATTTATATATACCTTTTATAGTTTACTATATATTTTGAGTGAAAGTTAGGAAAATGAGAAAACAAAATACTCCGTTTATTACTTTACACTACTTTTTGAAGTTTTTCGAAAAAAACCAAAGTTCAAAATATTAAGACATTGAAATTATTTTTATGTGTTTATAATTTTGACCCTATTTTCGACAATACAAGAAAAATGGTTGCTTTTGACAAGCTTTAAAATCTTTCGATATCATTTCTTAAAATATTCTTGTATGATCCGCGAGAAACTGATATAGATTAGAACACGTTTTCAAATTTATGGTTCTTGAAGTGTTTGAGATGTGCAGTGGAAGTGGTTTAAAATCTTATTTCACAGTATCAACATGAAAACAATTTCGAACATTTTGTTTGCAATACTTCCAGTTTCTCGAATTATTTCACCATTTTTAAACTTTCAGAAATTGATATAAGTTTTAAAACACGATCGTTTCCTAGTGGAATATAAGTATTGTCCACCAGTATGTGGATGCAGAAAAAAAATACGTAGAATATCTGAACAGTTGGAAAAAATCACTGCTACTGGGCAACAATCAATAGCACTAATACCTACCAAATATAGAGAGCAAGAGCATAGCATAAATATTGCATATTTATTCTCTTCTAAAAGTTTTAATGTGTCACTTGATACCGACTTAATATATTGGAAGCATTGTCATACGATTTTGTAAAATCAATGCTGCCAATGACTTAGGCATGGGCGCCCATATAACTTTTTCCAGAGGGGGTAAGCCACTGATGTCAGCAGGGCAAACTCAATGATAAGGTGTACAACATTGACTAGCTTGACGTCCACCTTTATGATCTTGAATGTCCAGGGGAGAAAGTACCCCCTCTTGCCTTCCCTTATGGGCACCCATAGCACTTGTGTAATCCAAAGTTTTATCTAAATATGCTTTTTGTGAACAGAATCCTGTTTTTCCCATGCGAAAGTTCAACATTTTTCAAATGGTCATGTCAATCATCTGTCCCTCGATATGTCATTAATATTCTACATCACCAGTAGGGAAATGCACTGATATAGCAAGATCATTACTACATCCATCCCATTAACCCTGGATGTAAAATCATTAATTGATTTAACAGTAGTTTCTCGAGCAATTATGTATTGACATTAGGTTAAATCAATTTCGCAATTCCCCACTCCCAAAAACAGTCATACATGGACATGCACAAATCCCTACCACTAATAGGCATAGACAAAATCTCAGAAAAAATGGGAGGTATGACCAACACCACCCAGAGTATGACCAACACAACAGCATTGAAGGACTTAGGTATTGGTATGACCGAATGGAAGTGGGTTTACAGTGCAGAATTTTGCTTTCCAATATGGACTCAATAAAGGGCTGGCAATTAATGCGGGCCTACGCCCCCCTCCCCCCGCTCCCATCCATAGAACTGACATCGAAAGGAGAAACAAGAACGATCAATCATGCATAAGCATTGATTATGAAACACTTTCCAACTGAAATGCAATTTCATTTAAAAATCTCTAAAATGTGATACATTCAGTGGTGGTATATTTTACATTATCACAGTACTACAGTAATTTCTTATACTTAAATATTTAAAACTTCATCGAAATATAAATTGTCCGATTCTCTATGTAAAATCAATGAATATTTCATTCATATAACTTGTATTCCAGACTCCGGAGCTAAATAATTTTGCGTGAAAAAAATTCAGCAATTCTTATATAACTCACCATGCAATCGCTTGAGATATTTGCATTCTGCATAAGTTAAAATTAGGCTTCGTTGTAGAAATAATAAAATTTAGAGATCATTTGAAATCCCAATTATTGTAATTCCGTAGGCACGGAATTTAGATACACAGATAATACACAGATATACAGATAATATATGTGTGTGTGTATGTATTCAAAGTATTGGAATCGTGCCGAAGATCGGAACTCGAATTTTCGAAGGATCTACACGTTTTGGGACTTCTAGAACACGAAAACACGATTTTTAGGGAGACGTCTGTGTGTGTAAGGGTGTAACTGTGTGTGTTTCTGTGTGTCTGTTTCGATATTGCATCCACTCTAACTGAAAAACTAATGGACCGAATTTCATAAAATTTGGTAGGTAAGTTTTTTGTGGGAAACCCTGATGTTCACTAGATTTTAGTACGATTCTTAATAAAAGAATCTACCTTCTTTGCGAAATGGCCGGCAAAAATTGCCTTTATCCACTCTAGCTAAAAACTAATGGACTGAATTTAACAAAATTTGGTATATAAATCACTTGTAGGTTATTCTGGTACGATTCGGGAAAAAGTAACGGACTGGTTTAGTGAAATGACCCGCAGAAATCGTTAAAACTAAAAGTAAAAGACTACATGTACTCAATAATATCAATTAAATGCTTATTTTATACGTGATTTTTGACAACAAAAAAAATAAGACTAACCCCCATTACTCTAGGATTAGCAGTTCTTGAGACATTTTAGTTTTTTCGCGTTTTCACTACGCCACCTTTGACAATAAGTCCAGCTATCAAATGAGAACCAAATTTAAGTTTAACGTGCAAATTCAGTGTCATTTAAAATATTTATGGGTGTTATTTTGTGCAGATAAACTCAAATTATTATTGAAGAAAAAATCTGATGTGGGCACCACATGACTTTCCTTATATAATGCAATGAATTTACTACTTTAACAGTAAAAAAATAGGTTTATCTTATAGTAGATAATAATATTCTTTCCAAGATATTGAATTTTCGATAATTAGTTGTCATTTTCATTGATTTAGCGTCATTTTTATCCATTTGGCGAGATTTTCGTTAATTTGGCAACATTTCAAAAAGTCGCCAAGTTGGCGACATTCTGCCAAATTCGTCGCCAAAATCTCGCCAAGCTTTACTGACGGAGAAATAAGTTATTCTTATAACAGATAAATATTGGCGTTCAAATACAAAAGTATTACTCGAAGTATCTTTTTTCATGAATGGAACGAGCTAGATCCACGAGAACGATGTCACCCAATTTATCGCATGGTATTACATATGAAAAATGAACATGTTTCTCAATAGGAAATATATTTTTTTTATTTTATATGACTTTTTGATAATTTTTTTGAAAAATGTGAAATATCTCGAGAACGGTTCATGTTAGCGTTCTAAATTTTATGTTAATCGTTTTCTAAAGAAAAATTACATAAGAAATGTCTATTTGCGTAACTTTATTAGCGGTTTTGAATTTTTGACGATTTTTTCAAAATTTCACTCGAAAATTTAGGCGGGTTCTGAACATTCGATTACGTTTAAAAACAATAGGCTTCCAGTGTTTACGGATTGTGATTTTTGTACCACATTTTGTTCGATTCGGTCCATTCGTTCGTCAGTTATCGTCTCCACAGACCCACTGACACACACACACACACACACACACATACTTTCACACACACAAACACACACACACACACACACAGACATCACTTCAAAAATGTTTGATTCGTGATCAGGGATGCTTGAAACGTGCTCTCCCGTCGAAAACTCGAATTCGAATTTTTGACCCCGTCACAATACTTTCCTTATACATTATGTATATAAGGAAAGTAAAAATAGGTTTTTCTTTTAGAAGATACTTATATTCTTTCCGAGATATTGAATTTTCTTCAATTAGTCGTCATTTTCATTGATTTAGCGTCATTTTAATCCATTTGGCGAAATTTTCGTTAATTTGACAACATTTCAAAAAGTCGCCAAGTTGGCAACATTCCGCCAAATTCGTCGCCAAAATCTCGCCAAGCTTTCCTGACGGAGAAATAAGTTATTCTTATAGCAGATAAATGACTATTGGCTTTCAAATACAAAAATATTACCCGAAGCATCTTTTCCCATGAATGGAACGAGCTAGATCCACGAGAATGATGTCACCAAATTTATCGCAAGGCATTACATATGAAAAGTGAACATGTTTCCCAATAGGAAATATATATATTTTTAATTTTATATGACTTTTTAATAATTTTTTTGAAAAATGTGCAATATCTCGAGAACGGTTCATGTTAGCGTTCTAAAATTCATGTTAATCGTTTTCTAAAGAAACATTACATAAGAAATGTCTATTTGCGTAACTTTATTAAATGTTTTGATTTTTTGACGATTTTTTCAAAATTTCACTCGAAAATTTAGGGGGATTCTGAACATTCGATTACGTTTAAAAACAATAAGCTTCCAGTGTTTATGGATTGTGATTTTTGTATCAAATTTCGTTCGAATCGGACCATTCGTTCGTCAGTCATCGTCTCCACAGACACACTGACACACACACACACACACACACACACACATACTTTCACACACACACGCATACTTTCACACACACACACACACACACACACACAGATACATCACTTCAAAAATGTTTGATTCGGAATCAGGAATGTTTGAAACGTGCTCTCCCGTATGTATATAAGGAAAGTAATAAAGCGAACGAGAATATGAGTCTGCAACGAAAGTCATGTGCTGCTTACATCAGAATTTTTAACAATCTTAGAATGATTCATAGAAGTGATCAGGGATTATTTGCAGGTAATTTCGAAAAAATGTAGGATCAATATTTGAGGATCCACCAAATTTTTGTAGAATAAAATGTTCTACAGATTTAAGCTGTGTACCAAATTTCAACTCTCTAGGACGCAGGAAAGTGCATTAAAAATGCCATCAAATAAGTATATCGTGAAGAGTTATATAAAATTTAAAAAAAATTTGAAAAGTTATTATTTTATTACTTTATTTTTAATATTTCATTTTTATTATTTTATTTACCATATTTATTACTTTCCTTATATACATAATGTATAAGGAAAGTATTGTGACGGGGTCGAAAATTCGAATTCGAGTTTTCGATGGGAGAGTACGTTTCAAGCATCCCTGATCATGAATCAAACATTTTTGAGGTGATGTATGTGTGTGTGTGTGTGTCAGTGAGTCTGTGGAGACGATATCTCACGAACGAATGGAGCGATTCGAATGAAATTTGGTACAAAAATCACAACCATGAATACTGGAAGCCTATTGGTTTTAAACGTAATCGAATGTTCAGAATCCCCCTAAATTTTCGAGTGAAATTTTGAAAAAATCACCAAAAAATCAAAACATTTAATAAAGTTACGCAAATAGACATTTCTTATGTAATTTTTCCTTAGAAAACGATTGACATAGACTTTAGAACACTAGCATGAATCGTTCTCGAGAAATTGCACATTTTTCAAATAAATTTATCCAAATATCCCATAAATTAATAAAAAAATATTAACTGTTGAGAAACATGTTTACTTTTCATATGTAATAACATGCGATAAATTGGGTGACATCATTCTCGTGGATCTAGCTCGTTCATCATGCTCGATCATGAGAAAAGATACTTTGAGTAATAGTTTTGTATTTGAACGCCAATAGTCATTTATCTGCTATAAGAATAACTTATTTCTCCATCTATAACATTTGGCAAGATTTTGGCGACGAATTTGGAGGAATATCGCCAACTTGGCGACTTTTTGAAATGTTGGCAAATTAACGAAAATCTCGCGAAATGGATAAAAATGACGCTAAATCAATGAAAATGACGACTAATTGTCGAAAATTCAATATCTTGGAATGATTATAAGTATCTACTGTAAGAAAAACCTATTTTTTTTCGGTAAGAGTAGTAAATTCATTGCATTATATAAGAAAAGTCATGTGTTGCCCATATCAGATTTTTTAGAAATATGAAACTTCTTTTATATATAAAGTAATTAAACTTTTGGAAAGATATTTATTATATAATATATCTCTTTTTCCTATTTGGAGAATATAGCAAAAGTCAGAATTTAATTGAATTTGTTTTTCTCTCTATCATAAATAATTTGTATTTAAAAAACTACCCAACATATTTTACTGAAATTTTTTTTATATATTTTATGGGATAATTTGAATATTTCCTAAAACTTTCGAAGCAATTTGTGAATTTTAAATTTTTACGTCAGTTATCGTGCTAACGGACAGATAGACAGACAGATAGAATAAACAATGTCATAAACACTTTTCAACTATGTTGTAAATTGTTAAAGAGGTTGATACGTTTCAAGAATGTTCAAAACGTTCATTCAGATCCACCAAAATTTAAATATCGGATTTTTTGCTCATCATACTTTCTCTTTACATATACTATTCATTGTAGGGAATTTAAAATGACCGACCATTCGCTTCTGCAACATAGCGGGATTTTTCACTGTGAGACCTGCTTTCAAAACAAAAACTCGAAATCCAAGAAATTGTGCCCACAATAACATCACCCCCTGTTGTCCGTTACCTTCGTGGGAAAGGGATAAGACAAACTAGTCCCCCCATCAACCTCCACGCTCCTCATCAAGCCGGAGCTAAACTCCTGGGACAACCTATTACCGATCTATCAATGTCAAACTTTGAGATGGTGCTATCATGCAGAGATTGGAAATTATTTTTTTGCCTCTATTCAATGCTTGACCAATTATAAAATTTGGGTTCAACATAGCTCAGATTTTCTTTTTTCATAAAAAAGTAAAATCTGCATTCTTTCTGTGGGGGTTTTGAAATTTTTTTTAACTTGATTCAAACATTTTCTATCGATGAGCAAACTTGGAAAAACAAATTTTTGCACTTATTTTTGCACTTCGCGTGGATTTTAAAAATACTTCTAATGAATTTAAAAATAATTTTAAAACCGCCCCAATTGCTTATAGTCCAATTCTACGTTTTGCAAAAAATTCCAGGAAAAAATCTCAAAATCCAATGCTATATTTAACTATTTTCATTCCCCCATTGATTAACATGGGATTCTCAGGTTAGCTTCAGGTGGGGAAGTTTCCTCTTAAGTAGGGAGGTTGAGGAAAAGGGCGATGTCTCACCTTACCGTGTGGAGGGGTTTGCGCGTCCCAAATTCTGACATCTACCAACAATAGACATTTCAATGAACTCTTCCGCGCAATTTAATTTACCAGAACTTCGGTTCAGCACAATAAAATTCCCATAAGGTATATTACACAGAATCATAATTTTTTTTTCCTTTTTAAGGACAAAATAACCAGTCTAACTGAGATGAAAAGTTCAGTATATCTCTTAAAAGTGTCCGTCTGCACTAAATTTTGGAACCCATAGTGAACTAAATGGAACTGATTTGAACTTCTCGATTCACAGAACGCCTAAACTTTTCCTGCATAAGCAAGTTGTTAGAGTATGAAGCTTCCAAATGCTTCTCAATAATTGTATTTGACAATAGGCAAAATTTGGGACCAGGCTAGCAGGATCCCACAGAAGCAGAATGAAAATCATCCGTCTACAAGCATTGCGTTATTTTGTGTTTTGATTGTTGTTCTTCACAGGGGTACAGTTTAGCCTTTTTCAATGATTGGTTTTACTAATGTCTTATAAAAGTAAACTAAAATATAGATAGGAACACTGTGGACAAAATATTCTGTAAGAAATTAAGTTCCTAAAACAATGGTTGTTTTACCAAAATCTTATAGGTTTCAGGTAAATATATTGTAAAGTTAAAGAAAATTGGAATTTTTCATTTTTTAAAGTTTGCTATGCTTATATCTCGAAAACGAAAAGTGATAACTATACACAGTGCATGAATCATTTGTAGCGCATTGAAAGCCCTACAAAGATATATAAATAGATTTTGGATAAGGTTTTCAATTTTACTTTGATTGCCATGGGCTTTTATTATCTGTTTTAAACGAGACGTATCAGGCTGAAAACAACGAATAAACTTGTTGAAATTTAGAATTTTATTTTACAAAACGCCATTCAGACAAACACCAGTTCAGCTCCATCGGATTGGATCCACCGCCGATATTTTTTCTTACATTTCCAAGGTATACTCCAGAACAATACACATGTTTCGAATATCCAAATGTTTTCCTTTTAAGAATGATGCCTCTCTGGAGTTTTTTTTATTTAAATCGATATAATCGATTAAAACATTTCATTTCAACAAAATATATTTGTAATAAAAATTTTCCTGTCATTTCTATACTTGTTAAACACAGGAATATATGCTGTTATTGTTGAGACCCAGACCGTCTGACCTACCAGAAAGGGGGTGTAAGGTAACTATTTGGACGGTCGGGAAGTGCCACCCAATTTAGACCGTAACCCAGTGGGGGAGGCATCTACAGGGACCGTACCCTCCTTCCCCTACCACCAACCTCTCGGAAGGACTTACGGACCCACATGTTTAACGTGGTCGTACTCCGCATGAACACGGCAGCAGTGGTGGCAGCGTGCAAATCCAGCGCGCAAACCACCGGGCTACCGCGCCCGAAATGTGCCAACAGCACGCAGTGTTCCCAGGTGGTCACCCACCCAAGTACAGGAACATATGTGTAGTTCTTCATTGATTCGCGTGTATTTCATAAAACATTCAATATCGCTTGTACGTAAGTCCAAAATCAAACAGCTGAAGAGATCTTTTCAAAAGTATGCTCACAGGAATCTATGGTAGCCACAGCATAACCTATATTTTCGTGTGTCAATGGATAAAGTATTATAATTTCTGTCATGTTATTGAGACAATCTGTTGTGACCCACACAATGGCTCAAAGTTTACAAAGTTGACAATATGAATGGATTTTATATAAAAAATGCTTTACATTAAACTCTACAATATCTTGAAAACGACGCGTGTTAGCATTATGTAATTGCCCTTAATCAATAGATCAGTTAAAATAAGTGTATTTAATTTCTTTTGAAACGTTCCATTCGTTCCTGAGATGTCATGTCCAGACTCACAAACAGACATTATCCATAAATAGTCGGTTAGTATTCAAGTGTATTCAAATCGTGCCCATCCATCGAAATCTAATTTTTGACCCCCCACCCCCCATTCCCGCTTTATATTACATATTACTAGTAAATTAAAATTGGGGTTATTAGCTTTGTATTTTATAATCGAAACTTTACCTTAACTTCATTCAATTAGTTTCGTTCTTCTAATCTAACCGGTCGCCAGTTCTTGAATACAGTCGAACATGAATCCATTTTTAAGTTACAATTTTCTCACATCTCACGCAATTGATTACTAAAATATGATGTGGATAGCACGTGACTTTCCCTACAGACCCATATGCGTAATCCATCAAAATGAGATTAATTTCTCAAATTGACAGGGATACGTCTTTGCATCTAACTTGCAGATTTAACTATGCCTTTTAATTAGGCAACTAAACGCTTTTTGAAGAGTCTACAAGATTCCTAAAAACTTCAATATTTCAAAAAAGGTTAATTTAAAATAATAGAATGGGTCTTATTCATTCTGTCGTTAAAAATTACATATAAAAGAAGCGTTTAATGAATCATTTTATGCATATCTAGTCCTTTATTTCATATTTTGATTGCTTTTCGAGTCATTTTGCAAAATAATGGATCGTTCTATTTTTCTGAATCGCACCAAAATCTAGTGAGCACCAGGGTCATCCACACGTGATTTATCTACTCAATTTCGTAAAATTTTCTCGAATAGATTTTAAGCTAGAGTGCATACATTCATTGTACAGGTAGCCACAAGGAAGAGCACTTCGGATTTCAAGCATACTTGATGTCGTATCAACGTTTCTGAGATAACATAGATGTCCCTTCTAAAAATAGGTTTTTAGAATGCATGAAACCGTTGAATCCATCGAAAATTTGAGTTCCGATCTTCGATACGATTCTAATAATTTTTCTATGCATTACCATGCAGGGAAATAATGCTAAAATAATATACATAAACACAAATAACCAAATAAATACAATGCAGCTGCATCTCTGATCTGTTTGTAACTTTAAAAATTAATTTAAAAATAATTTTTAAGAAAACTTTCAAGAAAATAAAGGAATAAAAAAAACTTTCATTTTGATACTAATTAGGATATAATGCTGGAATAGCAGGGCCGTTGCCAGAGACGAAATTGAAGAAATTCGAGGGGGATCAACACTGTTAAAGAGGGGCTTACCAAAAACGTAATCATTAGCATTTATAAACCATAATACTTACTATTATATATTTCAATTCATATCAACTATTAACGCATAATTGCATATTTATATGCAAAGAGCTGATTATTAATATCCATATAGCTACTATACATCCATATTAATATATGATAATTACAATGGATTTTAACGTAAGCATTAACTCGTCATAAAGCTGTTAATAATGTGTAGAAACATTCTGAAAGTTAATACTTAATATTAACTCTTACCTATTTATCAGTTGATTTTGAGTCTATAGTGTATGACAGTAATACAAAAGTATCCTAAATACTATTGTCTTAATTTTTAAACATTTTTAAGTCAAATGTGTAAATAAATCGATCATTAGTATAATCATACATTCGGCTAAATTAAGAAATCTTTAAAACGAAGTCATTTATAAAAACTTCTCAAAAAAATTTTTTATGCAAAATTTGAATGACATTTTATATAAAATATCATATTACTACTGAAAATTTAACATTTTTATCAGGAGGACTGAGTATACCTTTTGGGGTGGGGGCTTAGCCCCTGTCTGACTACTGCCTTGTCGTATCTTCTAAACAATATATGGAATATGAATGTATAAGAAAATCCAATGGAGATTCACAGTCTATATGTTTGGTATTATAAAATTTGTGCGTATATTTTACGATATGCAAGATTCCTAGGAAAGTCCTTGATCACCCCAAATAACTTTGTAAGAAAAGACCCATGAGTGTGCACGTTGAGTCTATAGTAAAGAGGCCCTGCTCGATCTAATCAAAGGGGTAGCAGTGCTCCTAGAAGAGAATCTATGAAATTATCATGACGCCGACCTTTTAAATTCTCCACTAGGGGCTCTGCATTTCCTTTAATTCGATCGAATTTCGTCCCTTCATTATAGATAGACTTAATATGTACAATTATGACTCATGAACAATGCTCAAGAACTTTCCTTGGAACTCTATATCAAGAAAATGGAAACTATTGACTGGATTTCGGATTTTCCCTACATTAATAATTTTTTAACTAAAGTTTTCTCAGGAAAGGGAAATTTCTCGAGGAAGGTAAAATTTCTCCCTAATTGGCGGCCATTTTATTGAGGATTGACTGGAGGCACTCTTCGACTGGACGCACCATAAAGATGCTTATATCCTGCAACACATTCATTCGAATTGAGGTTGGTTATTTATTTATTTCTGTTACTTCTCGTTTTAATAATACGTAAATGAAAACGGATGATATAGTGTGTAACAGAATGAAAGGCATTAAAATATAGTTTAGGGACACTTTGTAAATCGAAGGCTGAAAGGTTTGTTTAATCATCCTGGGCAATGGCGAGTTATTCAGGATGTTAAAAGCGGCTTATTTTCACAAGGAAATAAGTGATAAAAACGATATTAGATTTTTGAATCGAACGATAATAAACCTTAAGTAAATTGGAAGAAAAACTTCGGATTTAACGCAATATTGTTCCGTAAATATTGTGTTTATATATATATGAAGGATGTGTATGAATTATAAATTGATTACATTGGTTTAAAATGTATGAGTATTGCACACATTTACGAGACAATATTGTGCAGGTGAGTCCTAGAAATTACGATACATTTTGTGATCCGTAAAGTACGCTTTGTTTAATATTATAAAGTAGTAGATATACCCTGAGTTACTCGTTATTTAAAATATGTACAAATCTCTGTAGTATTCTAAAAGACGCATTGTTCATCAAAATATCATTCGATTAAAATATTTAACGTAATTTCCCTTAGTTTAAAAATCTTTATTCTCACTATAGGAAATTATCTTTACTATCAGACATGAAAAACAAAACATCTTGGTCCGGTTGTAAACAAATTTACCAAAATATGAAATTGGATCAATATATGCCATAATGAAAACTCTCAAATGGTATTAGAAAATATGCCCGTACCATTATTGTCCTGTTTCTACAATCGGCTAAACACAATATACGTATTTAAAAAATCCTTGCCAAAATAAAACAGATGATGATGATTGAAAACATCAATCATTCCCGAGCAATGTATCTTTAAGCCGTAACTACTATAATCCAGTTAAAACAGCAATACCGTTCATTTATAAAAGTATTTTTATATCCATTTCGTTATTATTTAAATCGAATAAATCAAATAAAAATCGTTTGATTTAATTCCGTTGTTAAGCAACATAATATGTAATTTTTTATCAAAAAATTTTCAGGGAAAATTTCGTCCGAATGATACTATTTCCATAAAATGTTTAAATGTGCATTTTTCTATTAATACCTCGACAACCCCTAGATCTAGAAACTCGAAACATAACGGGATTACCTGCATTGTAGTAAAGAATACCAAATTTGGAAGCAAAAAGAGAAACCCGTCAAAAATTACTGATTTGTATACAAAACAGAAATACAATTATATATATATATATATATATATATATATATTCAGGGTGGCCCAAAATTCACTAGATCATTTTAGAATGGAATAGTTTTTTCATTTTTTAGTATTTCAAATTTATGCTTTTATAAACAAGAAATACACTTCTTGAAAATAAATTTTATTTAGTTTTGAAAATTACATCCTTTAAATAGCCATCATTTTGATCTTCACAATGGCTCGAATTTTAAATAGTCTACTGACTTTTGAGCCAACCTGTATATATATATATATATATATATATATATATATATATATATATATATACTGCCTCCCTGGTAGAATTTCGACTTGTTCATTCCGGTGTTTCCAGATTAAGTTGTTGAGGTTGATCGTGTATACACGTGGTAGAAGAGGAATGGTTCATGACGCATGGTAATACAATTTTCTTAATGTATCCTTTTTTCATTTTTTCATTTTTTGATGCCTGTAGTCTGAGTTTAAGCATTTATAGTAATGTACTATTGCTTAATCTGAAACAGGCATTTGTTTGGGTTAATTAGAATTAAATACTCAGACCTGAAGATGAATTTAATTCTGATTAATCATCGAATTTGGGAAGGTTCTGTTCTTTTCTCTTATCGGCATTATGACCGTGAATTTGCTTCTATGGTGATGTTAATATTACTTGAATTGTATTTTTATTTTTTTTTATTTTTACATAATTCTTATTATTACATTTCAAATATATATATATATATATATATATATATATACACACACACACACAGGATGTCCCAAAAACATTGATCTCGGCTTTTATACCTAAAATATTGACCTTAGACATATATAATAAATTACAAAGTTGCGTAAAAGAAAGGTACAGAATTTTATGAAATCGATTAAAATTTTCAAGGGAATTAAATTTTAAGAAATACAAAATTTAAATTTTTATTCGGCCCCCGTACAAAAACATTTCCAATGAGTAAAATGTGCCCCATACACTAATAAGGTGATGTACAAAATTTCAGTATTTTAACATAAGTCCCAGAGATATGAAAATACAAAAATGCTGATTTAAACCACTTTTCGATGCATCGACATGGGTTCTCAGAGGGAAAGAATCATGTCAGCAGATATCGTTTCAAGGGTCATACACAAATTACGAAAGAAAACAATGATATATAAATATTAATTTTAAGGGATCAGGGGTCATACACAAATTACGAAAGAAAACAATGATAAATAAATAATAATTTTGCTATTTATTGGTAGAAAAGTATCTACACTGTGTAGAAATAATAACTTTACACAAAGATTATAAAGCTTGTTCAAAATGTTTTCCATCCATGCCAAAGATCCGTTAAAAATAAGAGGCAGATATTATTTGCCTATAAGGCATTTCTGCGTTGCGTCATTTGCAATCTTGCTGTAAACATTTACATTTTATTTGTGATTAATCCCTCACCAACTTTGTTTAAACATATCTCGGGGACTTTTCATGATAAAATGCTGAAATTTTGTACATCACCTTATTAGTGTATGGGCACATTTTACTCATTGGAAATGTTTTTGTACGGGGGCCGTATAAAAATTTAAATTTGGTATTTCTTAAACTTTAATTCCCTTGAAAATTTTAATCGATTTCATAAAATTCTGTACCTTCTTTTACGCAACTTTTGTAATTTATTATATATGTCTAAGATCAAAATTTAAGGAATAAAAGACGAGGTCAATGTTTTAGGGACACTCTGTATATATATATATATATATATATAAAATCAAATTTTATTACAATACAATTTAATTTAAACTAATGAAAATCTATCTACTTGAAATAGTGGTTGTGTAGTTTATTTTACTAGGTGCACGGATGTTTAAACGGAAATAGAGAAAATTTTGGTCATTTCGTGAGAAGTTGACACCCGAATATAATTATTTACAGTAAGTTGATTATTTCCTTTCCATAGTATATGCTAAGAGACAATGTGAGGAGGGAGGGGGGGGGGGAGAGTTGAAAATCTGACTTTTGGAATTGGATAAATATAGGCATTTTGAGCATTCCTGAATACGAATCAACAATTTTTACATCCCCTACTACAATAGATAGTACCGTGTGTAACGGTAAATTAATGATATTTCCGATGATTGGATTTTTAGCAATTGACACGTTTTAAGAATCCCCGATCACGAGTCTTATAAAAGCTTTTCATCGATGTCAGCTCAAAATGGAGTGATATAAATGAATTGAGTGCTATTTAATAAGATGAGTGATCGTTAAGAGGCCTATTGATTATCGAGGATTCTTAATGGTCCAATCGCTTTCCAATTCCGTTGAACAATTCAATTCATGTTATACACTCTGGGTGGAATGAAGTTTGTTCGCTGTTTGAAAGTTTACATGATGTACCTTTGTAAGGATTTCAAAAGACTGCAAATGAATCCTTTACTATTTGTAGCTAACGATTTTCGCTTTCGAGATATGAGCATTGCAAACTTTAAAAAAAGCGGAACATTTTCAGACTTCTTCGACTAGACAAAAGCATTTCTCGAAAACTATAAGAGCTTTGTAAGAACAAATTATGGATCAAGAAACTGGATGAATTTCCTACTAACATTTTACTCGCTTATTGTTAATATTTATCTTTTATGGTTTAGAAGATATTTCGGATACAAATAAAGTGAAGCGAACACTCGCTCGGACAAAAAATTTTATTGAATTCTTCGTGGCCGATAGTGCCTTTTTCAGCTTCTTTGATTGCATCTTAAACATGCTGTCCTACGTCTTGAAAATCTGAAATTTGATTCACAGCGTAGACCAGTAAAACATTATCATCTATCAAAATTTGGCTGATCCTCGAAAAATAGAACCGGCATTGTTTGCGAAAGGGCCTTTACATTGTTGTCAGATAGCTTCAATATTCAGCCTCACGTTATCTTATAAATAAAATTGAAAATCTGTCTGTCTGTATGTATGTATGTCTCATCATTATTGGAGAATGGCTGAACCGAATTGGATGAAATTTTGTGGGTAGTCTTGGATTAGCCCACTTAAAGTGGAGTTCATGTTTTGACTTTCTATGACCAGGGATTGTCTAGATATTAATACTAGAACGACGGAAGCGATCATTTTGACTGCATGACTACTTTAAGAAACGGTTCCTCCAAAACGGCTAATCCCATCCCATTGAAATTTTAGGGCTTTTCTTATTTTTTTAAAGCAAAAATATTTCTTATTGCATAAAATGTGTCGAAGAAACATCCTAAATGCCGTAACTATAATATTTTGGTTTTGAATTAAAGGTATGTTGAAGACCCAGACCACACGACCAACCCAAGGGTTTACGGTAGCAAGAAGTGTGGCCGGGTGAATTAAAGGTATGTTGTATTTTTTTCTATGGCGGTCAAATTGACCGCTGCCCGTCGTTCTAGGTAGTTCAAAATATCCGTCGTTTTAGTGTTAATTAAAAGCGCACAGTTAAACCTTCTGTAGACATAGCATTATACAGACATTTTTTTCCCGTCAATTTATTTGAAGAAAATGATAGTATGTCGTTTAGCAACGGGTTTAAATCCAATGGGTTCATGCGTCAGACGCTTTTCATTAAATCTTTTCCAATTTAAATAATAAAGAAATGTATATGACATAAATTTTATGAAAATTACATTTTTGATTGGATTATATCATTTCCGGTCTTCGGGTTTAAAGATTACTTTGGGTTTACTGATATTTTCAATTTATTATGCCATCTGTTTTATTTTGGCAAAAACGGTTGAAACTCATATTATAGTACGGGTAATCTTTCTATTAGTAAACGGGTATATCCTCAAAAATATAAATAGCACGGTTATACCTTCCCATACAATTTTAGCCCTTTCATTTTGACATATATTGGAATCAATTACGGCCCTCAAGTTCGCAGATAATTGATATTTTCACTTTGTCATCTGTTGTATTTTAGCAAGGATTTTTGAAATTCATATATTGTAGTACGGGTAATTTTCTATTAATACAATCTTCTAATATTCGAGGTTATATAATACGGGTATATCTTCGGATACAATTTTAGCGCTTTTATTTTGGCATATATTGATTTAATTTTATATTTTTTGTAAATTTGTTTACAGGCAGAACTAGGGTATTTTATTCATCAGATAGATCTTCTTGGGAAGATAATTTTGTATAGTAAGAACAGAGATTCTTAAATTTCTTTTTAGGAGCATTAATTTAAATATTTTTAAAAGAATTCTATACATAACAATGCCGTTAAAATATTATAGGGATTTGCACAAGATTGTGAATTTTAAATTTTTTTATATTATATACTCCGTACGAAGAACGGGTATGCTGCTAGTATATATATATATATATATGTATATATATATATATATAATCCCATTGTTGTGAAATAATTAAAAAATACTTCAATATATAACTTTATTTGTATATATTAAAAAGAAAGATCAATCAGGTATAAAGCATTGATTATGAAACACTTTCCAACTGAAATGCAATTTTACTTAAAATCTCTAAAATGCGATACATTCAGCCCTGGTATATTTTAAATTATCACAGTGCTACAATAATTTATTATATTTGAAAACATAAAACTTTATCGAACAAAATGAACTTTATTCGAATGACATCCTCCTGATATAAATCCTCTGGTTCTCTATGTAAAAGCAATAAAAATTTCATTCATATCACTTTTATTCCAGATTCCAGAGCTAAATAATTTTGAGTTAAAAAATTCAGCAATTCTTATACAACTCATTTTACAACCACTTTTTTACATCCTGCATCCATTACAATTAGGCTTCATTGTAGAAATAATCAAAGTTTGATGATCATATAAACTTAAAAATATTGTTATTGCTTTGGCACAGAATATAGATGCACAAAAAATACGCAAAAATAAAGCGGTTTTAGGTCGAATGCAACACTCAATATAAATTTAAAGAACTTTAAAAATCATTATTTTTACACAACGAAAAAAAGATGGATGCCGTATTTTATTTAAGTGGGTCACGTGATTTCTTCATATAATATGGGTGTCATTATTATTTTAATTTTTCTTTAAAAACTACTGAACATATTATATTGAAAAAAAAAAAATTTTATATTTTATGAGATAATTTGAATATTTCCTAAAATTTTCGAAACAATTTGTAAATTTTAAATTTGCCTAAAAAATGTTTGAAAATTAAAGTCCCATAGGGTTCAATGTATTTCATTTCTTCAACCCGGGTTCAATCCAAAACCAGTTGGGTGATATTATTCACTTACATTCCCAAATGTCCCACAGACCGTCTCAATAACATGCTAAAATTTCATTTTGATAAAGTCATTTTTACGGAAGTTATCGTGCAAACAGACAGACAGAATGAAGTCGTAAACTCTTTTTAACTATGTTGTAAAGTGTTAAAAAGAGAAAAATTTTTAGCACGTGATAATGGGAAGTTAAACACTACCAAGTTTCTAATGTAACTGCATAAATTGGGCTTAATGGTTTATATCAATATATTTTGAATAAAAACTTTTACTCCAAAAACAATGTTTTATATATATATATATACCGGCTCATTCCCTCTCCCCTGAAAAAAAATCTGATGTGTGCAGAGTATGACTTTCCTTATATAATGCAATGAATTTACTACTTCTACAATAAAAAAATATAGATTATTTTTATAGTAGATATTTATATTCTTTCCAAGATGTTGAATTTTCGTCAAGGAGTCGTCATTTTCATTGATTTAGAGTCATTTTTATCCACTTAGCGAGTTTTTCGTTAATTTAGCAACATTTAAAAAGTCGCCAAGTTGACGACATTCCACCAAATTTGTCGCCAAAATCTCGCCAAGCGTTATAGACGGAGAAATAAGTTATTCTCACAGCAGATAAATGACTATTGGCGTTCAAATACAAAAGTATTACTCAAAGTATCTTTTTTCATGAATGGAACGAGCTAGATTCGCGAGAATGATGTCACCCAATTTATCGCATGGTATTACATATGAGAAGTGAACGTGCTTCTTAATAGGAAATATTTTTTTTATTTAATATGATTTTTTGATAATTTTTTTGAAAAATGTGCAATATCTCGAGAACGGTTCATGTTACCGTTCTAAAATTTATGTCAATCGTTTTCTAATAAATAATTACATAAGAATTGTCTATTTGCGCAACTTTAGAGCTTTTGATATTTTGGTGATTTTTTTCAAAATTTCACTCGAAAATTTAGGGGAGTTCTGAACATTCGATTGCGTATAAAAACAATAGGCTTCCAGTGTTTACAGATTATAATTTTTGTACTGAATTTTTGTTTTCAAATTTCGTTCGAATCGGTCCATTCGTTCGTCAGTTATCGTCTCCACAGACTCACTGACACACGCACACCACACACATACTTTCACACACACACACACACACACAGACATCACTTCACAAATGTTCGATTCGTGATCAGGGATGCTTGAAACGGGCTCTCCCGCCGAAAACTCGAATTCGAATTTTCGGCCACCGTCACAATACTTTCCTTATACATTATTGTATATAAGGAAAGTAATAAGTCCAAAATATTGGAGTTATTTTTGTATATTCATAAATGATACCCTATTTTGGCCCAAACAAATGTAACTTATTTGTATTTTTATATGTTAGGTTTAGAGATAAAACGCCCAAAGGGTTTACGTTTTTCGTTGCCAGATGCTCCTCAAGACGTTTTTCTTGACCAAAAAGAATCAATCCCAAGGTGATATTCCTGAATGTGCAATTGATCTGCTGATTTTATTCTCAGGTAAAGGTCTCCGTCGTGGCGTTGGGAAGAATCCACCACCTCTGGCGTCATTCCAAAGATGCTGAATATTTCCCGCTGTGACTTCAACCTGTTAGAACTGTAGTTCTAGTGGTCCATCTTCCTGGGCGACACGAGACGTTCAAGCCTGGAGTGGATGTCGAAGAGTTTGTGAAGATGTTCTCGCAGGTGAGGCAGAATCTGATCTCATGTTGGGTTAGTTTAGTAGGAGGAGGAAGACGCTCCCATTGCGGGTACAGTATCTACGAACCGGTTTCGCACTTATTATGCGCTTACTGGCATGGAATCACCATTAACTGCAATGGCAGCAAGAAAATTGCTATTTGCAACACTTTTTCATTTGGATATATTATGACTAATTTTAGAGGATGTCATTTTCTTTTTTTAAAAAAAAGTATAGGGCGAAATCGGGTTGGGTAAACTGGGTATTATAAAATGAATGGTAGAGTTGCTCGTTGAAGATTGATGTTATTGTTGTTGAGACCCAGTCCGTCCGACCTACCAGAAAGGTGTAAGGTAACTGTTTGGACGGCCGGGAAGAGCCACCCAATTTAGATCGGAACCCAGTGGGGGAGGCATCCACAGGGGCCGTACCCTCCTTCCCATACCACCAACCTCTCGAAAGGACTTACGGACCCACATGTTTAACGTGATCGTACTCCGCGTGAACACGGCGGCAGTTTTGGCTGCCGAGGGAATCGAGCCAGGGCCTACCGAGTGCAATTCCCGCGCGCTAACCACTGGGCTACCGCGCCCTGTTGAAGATTGATGGGAAACATCCCTGCTTTCGCTCATAAAATTACAATGGGGAAATGTGGCGTGTATTGTGTGGGACGATAGGGGAGGATATTTAGGGAAAAGTTTCGATCATTTTTGGTATTTTGATTTTTGTATGTGATTAGTATCTGTGCTTGGGGTTTCTGTGACGGAATTTACGAAAAATGTAAGTACTTTAGACTCTTATAACCCGGAACGTAATTCATAAAAATGTATATAATTTTCTTATTTTATCGTAAATAAGGTCCAGATTATAAATATATAAAAATTTCAATATTTTAACATTTTTTGATAAAAGCAAACTGAAGTGTCTGTCCGATGGAACGTTATTTTTCTTTTCATTCAAAATATCTTCGACATTTTGAAAGATAGATATAAATAGTAAATGACAAAAATATGCATTAGGAAGATTAGTTTCTAAAGCTATATTTATATTTAAAAAGCGCTCGAGTAATTTTTGAATCTAGTCGAAGAAGAATGAAAATTTTCCATTTTTCAAGTTTGTAATGCTTTATCTCAACTAAAAGTGTTAGCTATGATGAAGAATTTTCAGTTCTCTGAAAGGGTCACAAGTGTATAGAATTGAATTTTGGATCGCGTTCTTAGTTTTCAAACTAGTGTTGGGTTTTCCTTTTTTTAAAACCCTGTTGTGTATAAAAATATAAAAGAAGACATGATAATTAGTTTAAAGAAAATTAGTTTATTAAATGATGAATCAAATGAATTCAAAGAACAGGTTCAAAACTCTGCTCACAGGCAGACAAATCAGGAAGAATTAACAAGTTTAAATTAAATTTTAAAACAGGCATATTTAGAATTTTAAAATTATCAACTTTATTAAAATTAAAGAATCTGTACAAAAAGTTTACTTTAGAAAAACCTATTTAAATCCCATCATAAAATATTAACAATAGCATATTAAATTTTAAAATTAAGACATCTTCCCAGACTTTAATAAATTTAGGAAGGTTTAGAAAATTGCTCTCAGAAATAAAGCTTTAGAATTTTAAATTTAAAGAATTAAATTAAAATCATATATTCAGAATTGAAGAAATTAAAAGTTTAAAAACAATAATTCAATAGTCATATTCATCCAATCCGGTTATCAGATAGGATTGCAGGATGGAGGTAGACGGCCAAAAGAGCGGGGAGAAAGTTTCAAATCCGGAATTTCTCTCGAAGGAGACAGAATTTCGAAGACGGGTTTTCTTGTGAACACAATACATCATCTCAGAAACGCATTATTCTATGATTCTCGTCGCATTTAAGTCATAAAAACACCAACAACAAAAATAACTTCGCTTTAAAAAAAAAAACAAGTGTTAAAATAAATCGCGAGGAACGTAATGTTCTATAGAAAACATCGCGGCAAAGCGCGATTTTCGCGTAACCAAAAAACGGGAAATTTCAACAAAAAATTGAAACTGAAAAAATCCGCGAGCGTATTTATACGAGCGGCGGAAATCGAGAAAAGTTTAGAAAAACGGCAGCAATTAAAATCAGCTTACCGAAATTAAAATTGCCAAAATTAAAGCTCAAAATTCCGATAGCAAACTATCTGGAAAAACGCGAACCCATTAAAATAATTCACGAATTCCGAAAAGGCGCGAAAATCACTTGGGCGTCGCATCAATCGCGATAAAAAGAGGGCAAAACCAAGAATTCCAAAAATGGCCGCAACTGAATTTTTTGAAATGCACTGAACATGGAAATAACTGGAAGCTATAGAACAAACGGAATTTCTAGCCAAAATAGGAAAATGAAGCTTCAAATTAAAGGAAACTTTAAGGGGAATCAAATAAATAATCATTTTTATAAATTTATAGATCAAAAGTAATATTAATTTAGGAAATGGAACATTTTTAATTAAGAATGTTATTAAGAAAATTAATTTAGAAGGTTAAAAATGTTCTAATTAACGAATAAATAAAAAAACAAATAAATATTATTTAAATATTACCACATTGAAAATATTGAGCCAGGAAAAACTAAATAAAAGTAAATTTCAAACCCCCAAATTATATAAATTCTAAAGCAACTCAAAACTAGAGTGGATATAATTTCGATATTTTAGTATTTTAACCTGGTTTTCCAATGGGTTGGATGGCCGTAATACTTAAAATATCACGATTGTTGCAGCTCAATCTGGTTACATATTCCTTGATAAAATAGGGGTTGTTGTTGTTGAAACCCAGACCGTCCGACCTACCAGAAAGGTGTTAGGTAACTGTTTGGACGGTCGGGAAGTGCCACCCAATTTAGACCGGAACCCAGAGGGGGAGACATCCACAGGGACCGTACCCTCCTTCCCCTACCACCAACCTCTCGGAAGGACTTTCGGACCCACATGTTTAACGTGATCGTACTCCGCATGAACACGGCGGCAGTTTTGGCAGCGGCTGGAATCGAACCCGGGCCTACCGAGTGCAACTCCAGCGCGCTAACCAATGGGCTACCGCGCCCTGATAAAATAGGGGTGTATAAACGTGAGTTATTTCATTTTGTTTTAAAAAATTAGGAAGTCAAATGAACTTGGGGATTCTAAAGATATTTAATGATGGGTGACATTTGAATAGAATAGATGGAAATATACGTATGTAGATTAACTTGAATGTAAAATTTCATTATATATAGTGTATAAGTTTAATTTATATACCGAAAAACAAGTAAGTAAAATAATTTTATATTTGCGGAAAGTCTACCGTCGGAGTATCAAGATGAAATCGGGACGAACACAAAAAATGCTAGCTAGCTATAAGCAGTTAGCGAGTCACTTGTAGCGCTTTGAAAGTCTGTAAACTAAATAAATGAGTCTGAAAAATTGAATAAACTTATTGAACATGACTAAAGTTTCATTTTATAAAATATTTGTCATACAAAACCATTTCGAAGCCACCTCGACGCCCAAACGACGAAGTGATCAGCGATGAAACATTTAGATGCGTCGTTTTCAGTTACTCCCCCAGGCGAGTGTGCGGTCGGCGACAGCGATAAGAGCTTACTAACACATGCGCAGATCTAAAATTATTTTTTTTACACATTTCTACCAATATTGTTTCATAATACAGCATAAATGGTATGTTGAAGACCCAGACCGTCCGACTCGTCCAGAGGACTTAGAGTAACTAGTTGGACGGCCGGGAGCATAAATGGTATGTGTAATCGTGAAGAAAAACTATGCATTAAGTTCTGTATTGATTTCGGCAGATACTTTTACTTGTATCACGTCAACAATCCATCGGATCGAAGGCAAACTTACATATCATGCCCTCTATGGAAAGTTCTGAAAAACGCACGTAACTCGTGAAGTTTCTTTGCCAAGCTACAAAATTCCCAGCCGTTTCTGTAACTCGCCCATTTCGTCGTCAAGGACACCCAATGTGTCGCCAAGATCAAGCGACCCAGACCTTCAGATTTTAACAACGGTTTTCTGTTACGTATTCGTAACACGTTAATTCCGTCGCATAATTTTGTTTCATCTAAGTCACGTTTCTTTCAGAATTTATTTTATCCCGCCACCTAAGATGTTTCACATTAAAAAAGAAATCATTCAGGAGATGAAACGCATTTTAACGAGCGATGGTTATTTGTTAAATGCTAAGTTTATGAACCTTTGCGAAAATGATCGATCATTCATTGACATCTAAAACAAGAAGAAACTGTTCTACTGGCGCAAAGGCAAATCATTCAGCTTTGTCTTCATACGCCCATTAAACGTGATTCCATGAGGTCTGATCAATGATTTTCCGACCTTCTGAACACGTTTTGGATATTTTTGCAGCGATGTCTGTCTGGGGTCGATTTCTTGTACACATGGTAGCTGCCACAAGTATCAATGAATTTCCACGAAATTTCATATTCGGGTAGTAGTACATTGTCAAACGAAACTTTATCTGGGTACATTATCGCATTGGGTGTTGGACCAAATATGTTTTTCAAGCCCTTTATGAAGAGTAACTTGCTATAATTGAGATGAGTTGGAACAACGATATAGATTTTTCAGATTTTTTCTCGTAAAATTTGTGAAAAGAAAAAAAAAAGACAGGTTGCTTAAAAATAGATTCTGGGATAAAAAAAAGTCGAGTTGAGCCACGTTCTAGTTAATTTATTGAAATAGGATAACACACGAATATAATTTCGTACCGATTCCTCGAATATAATTCTTAACCGATTCCTATCGTTCTAAAGATCCCCCAGCACCTGTTTAGACACATTGAACTATCTCAGTTCATACGACGAGTCTGTCTGTTTTAAATAAAATGAAGAGAACGACGCATTATTTGAACAGGCTCCTATTTTGTGTGATGTGTACCGTCAGGGTGTACACATCATTAGACTCCGGCTAAAAAATTAAAATAATCATAAAAGTTAAATTTGCTTACTTTAAAAAGCAGCACACAACACAGAAATGATAAGTGTCGACCGGTTTCGAAGGCAACAAATAGCCTTCTTCGTCAAGGCTCAACCTTCACCCAAGACAGCTGAATCGGCGATTAAAGTTCACACCAGGATTTACTCATTAAACGTTAAAACAACTTCAAAACACTATAATAGACTTGAATTGGGTGCAAGTTATTATTGTAAGGAATTTTGTTGATTATTAAAGTTATGTAGAGGCATATCCTACGAGAGATGTGAAGGTTGATTCGTAAAACCCTACAATATATAAATTGTACTATAGTGATGTTAAATATATGAAACGTAATAAAAATGTATATTTTCAACTTTAACAGACTTCCCGCATGTAGAAAGATCGTCGAGAATCATGGGTTTGAAGGGGGTTGTTCATTGTTCTAGAAGCAATACGATATACTTTCTATATGGGGGTAGGCGATAACGTTCCAAATATAAACATTTGCCCTTTCTTTTATGAATAATCTTATTATAGTAGTTTACTATCTGTATAGCCGTACTGAATATACAGGGTGTTCAGTGATATCGGTTCCCAATGGCTATTTCCTCAACCGTTAGTCAGAGAGATATACTTCCAATTGCAAAAATTTTTAAATTTTAAAATCTATTATCTTAGAAACCGTTTAAATCAATAAATGCATTTCTGAAAGAAATACGAAATATAAATTTTTATACGGTCCTTAGTCCCTGGACGAGTCGGATGGTCTGGGTTTTCGACGGTTTCCCGGTCCTACCAGTTATATTTAGGAAAATCACCCTTATACAATTTCATGCAAAATAAAAAAAACCCTTTTACAACCAAAATTTACCGACTTATAGTTGCTTAAAGTTGGAGTACATTTTGTGCTGAGAAATAGGGGTTATACACAATAATTGGAGAGAAAAATATTTCGCAGCAATTTCAATATTTTTTGCTACAATATACATTACATTAAATAATATTAAAGTTATAATTATTTACACATAAAAAAATATCAAAAATATTCTATAAAAAATTTTGCTTCATTCTCGACATTATGTCAGCAAATGCAATCGAAGCATAATACTTTTAATACGGAATTTCAATATTTATGCGGTCCCTTAAAGGTTGCCTGAAACGGGACATTTTTATGCGCGGAAAAACGACTTAAGTCATAAAGTTTAAGGCTTCCTAACTCAGTGAATTTTGGTCATAAAGGATGATTTTTTTTTTATTTTGCATGAAATTGTATGAGTATGATTTTCCTAAATATAACTGGTAGAACAGGGGACTGTATAAAAATTTATATTTCGTATTTCTTTCAAAAATGCATTTATTGATTTAAACTGTTTCTAAGATAATAGATTTTAAACTTTAAAACATTTTTGCAATTGGAAGTATATCTCTGTGACTAACAGTTGAGGAAATAGCCATTGGGAACCGATAGCACTGGACACCCTGTATAATGTAACGACAGTTAGTTCACAATTTGAGGTGATCTTTTTATATGTAGAGATATTTTATATTTCATGATCATTCTCACAAAAAGGCGTTCTTCCGTGCCGATATAATGAACACACAGATAAAATCCCAACTCACAATTTTATTTACATAGATAATAACACATTTTATATTTACGCAATAGCTATTACACTTCTGGTTTTCCTGTTAGGGGCCCAAATAAAGAAATCTTTCATGGATGGCCCTCGAGAATGCAACATACAGTTGGCCACGCAAAAAGCAACAAGTAATTAGGCTTATACCCACAGTGCTAAATGTGTGTTGTTACCTTACACCTTTCTGGTAGGTCGGACGGTCTGGGTTTCAACAACAACAACAACAACAGTGCTAAATGTTTGCAATTGCTAATGAAACTTGCACACTTTTACAGAATAGGAGCAAAACAATGATCGTGTGACATGATCGGATTTTGAATTGCATTTATTGTAGAGATTAGGTCATATTTGTTTGGCGACTCATATAATGAATGCATCACGCTCAACATGAGAAATGACATAAAGACAGACGAACGCCTAAATGTTATGTGGGACCCCACCAAGGCTGTATACTAAAATTTCATAAAATTGGTATCTCCTTCCTTCTGTGTTAATGAGACAAACAGAAGTAAGATGGATTTTCAATTTTATTTCTATATAATAAGCATTGTATTAGAGGGGTTTGAGACTACAATTATCTCATCAACTCAGGATTTCCATCCTTAAACGGCTTTAATCACAATTTTGAGAAACTGCATATGGCAATTGCTATTAAAACGAGTCATTTTCTAAACGATCTTCTTTTAACGAGTCATTCACAACGAGCGACTTGAATGACTCGTTTAAAGAACCAGAATCGCTTAATAACAATTTCTATGAGTTTTTATTTATTTTTTATTTTTTAATAAGATAGATCTTGAAGACAATTTCTAGAAGTTTGGCGGCCCTACGAAAGCCCCTTTAGAGTTGTGAAATTAAATAAATATGTATTGCTAGCACGAAACTTTTCTTATTCTCTAAGTTGGATAAAATTGATGTCAGTGTAGTGTTTTCCCGTCAACTCAAAAAGAACTAGATTTTAATTTTGAAGACAATGTGTATTTTGCCGTCACATTTCAACTGCTTCAATATACCCGCAATACTAAGCATCCCCATTCCATTTGAAATTCAGTAGACTCATTTTTTAAAAATCATCCGAATTATTATTATTTTTAATTTGGATTGATACAAAAAATGTCATGTATTGTCTTAGGAAAGTTCTTAGGCACTCCCAATAAATTTGTAAGGTGCCCGCTAGGTCTACCTATAGTAAAGTCGTCTGCCATGCCCGATTGAATAAACGAGATTTGCAACAGATCCAAAAGTTTGTCTCAGAAAATTGAGATAATTAATATTTAAAGGCACTGTCCCAAGGTGCCCCAATTTGGTACACTGAAAGGATTCTAAAAACATATTTATTAAATATGTATCAGATATTTGAAGCGCAATATACTTTGATCTTATTTGGAAGTGTTTAATGTATATGCGATAAGTGTTCGTTAAAATAGAATTATAAAGAATATTTATATAAAGCAATAACCGAAAAGTGTCCCACTCTACCCTACACTTCAAAACATCTGTTGGCCATATTTCTCTTTCAAAATTAAACTTACTAGCAAAAAGCCGACTCGCATATAAAGTATGTGAACTGTGAAAGGTTTCAAATTAAAACTTTATTTTGCACGTCATTATGAAACTAGAAATGTAATCTGATGTGGACAGCACATGCAATGAAATGAAATTACTACTTTTACAGTAAAAAAAATAGATTATTTTTATAGTAGATATTTATATTCTTTCCAAGATATTGAATTTTCGTTAATCAGTCGTAATTTTCTTTGATTTAGCGTCATTTTTATCCATTTGACAAGTTTTTCGTTAATTTGGCAGCATTTAAAAAGTCGCCAAGTTGACGACATTCCACCAAATTCGTCGCCAAAATTTCGCCAAGCGTTATGGATGGAGAAATAAGTTGTTCTTACAACAGATAAATGACTATTGGCGTTGAATACAAAATTATTACTCAAAATATCTTTTTTCATGTATGGAACAAGCTAGTTCCACGAGAATGATGTCACCCAATTTATCACATGGTATAACATATGAAAAGTGAACCTGTTTCTCAATAGAAAATATTTTTTTTATTTTATATAACTTTTTTATAATTTTTTTGAAAAATGCTCAATATCTAGAGAACGGACTTTTTGATAATTTTTTTGAAAAATGCTCAATATCTAGAGAACGGTTCATGTTAGCGTTCTGAAATTTATGCCAATCGTTTTCTAATGAAAAATTACATAAAAAATGTCTATTTACGTAACTTTATTAGAGGTTTTGATTTTTTGACGATTTTTTCAAAATTTCACTCGAAACTTTAGGGGGGTTCTGAACATTCGATTGCGTATTAAAACAATAGGCTTCCAGTGTTTACGAATTATAATTTTTGTACCAAATTTCGTTTGAATCGGTCCATTCGGTCGTCAGTTATTGTCTCCACACCCACCCACCCACACACACACACACACACACACACACACACAGAGACATCACTTCAAAAATTTTCGATTCGTGATCAGGAATTGCTTGAAACGTGCTCTCTCGTCGAAAACTCGAATTTGAATTTTCGACCCTGTCACAATACTTTCCTTATACATTATTGTATATAAGGAAAGTAAATAAGTCTATAAGCTTTACACTTTGAATATTAAATGAAACAAATTAGAATACAATGAAATCAAAGTAGCACATTTAAAGCACAGAAACGTATTTCCATAGAAATACGTTTTATTATTGCATGTTTCATCGAGGTGAAAGGTAACTTCATAGTATGTATTTTGTTTCGTCATGGTCTTTTAGAAATAACGTAAAAAAAAAAAAAATATTATAATGAAGCTTAATAGACTCTCTTTATAACTTTTGTATGATGGCGGTTATTTATATCTGAAGTGCCGTTAGGCTTATATTGCATTTTTACACGCTATTTGTAGGAAGCGTAGTAGGCATGCGCAGTTAAAAAATGGGCTTTTCGCCCTGTTACAGTTCGTTCTAAGAAATTGTATATGCGTGCAATTTTACTTATGTTTGCAAAATTTCATCTTCCTACCTATTGCAGTTTTTGAGTCAAAGAGATCCCAAAATTCAGTCAAATGTTGATTTCGCTTCGTGGATAATGTCGACATGAATGAGCTCGAAATATCTTGTGTCGCCACACTTATAAATGTGCTTTCTGAAGATATATTGGCGTAGCTCAAACTGGCCACAACTGATCTAGTTGTCACTTTTCTTCCTAAGCATTTTTGAAAAGTTACAAATTGGCGTAGAAACTTCAGTCTTAATCGGTCATTTGGCATGATGTGTTAAAAGATGTTTTATTTTGCCGCGCTACGGAGATTTCTGTTTGAGCTCAAACATGAATGCGATCATTTATTTCTATTCTGATTTTTTGGCGCCGTAGAACTTTTTCTAATGAAGCAGAAATTCTTATTGAACAAATTCCGCTTTAGTCGGATTTCGCGGTTAAACGAGACCCGTTTTCTTGACAGTTAAGTAAGTTTTATGTGGTATAATGTTTGTATTTTTATCGTAGTAGATATTATAAAATCTGAATCTAATTTTAAATCTAAATAATACGTTTTTCTTCCCACCCTTCGCAGAGTGGTTTCCTTGCTGGCTGCTGAATGACGAAATGTCAACCTGCAAAAGATCGTGAATTTTAAGCCTCTGGTTGTGTGGCATTGTCATGCAGCGTAAATACGGTGCAGCAGTGCAGTTTCATCAAGAAGAGACTTCCATGAAAGGCATCCTTTTGGTAAGCAGCTAATTAAAACTAGATGTGTAACAAAACTCATTTACCCTGAAATAATTGCACGAAGAAAATATATGACGAATTCATTTCAAATGGAATGAAAAAATTTACTTAAAATTTACTTTTTACGGTTTTAATACCTATTATATAGACAGGGTTCCTAGGAAAAACCTTAATTTCAATAACTTTAAAAGGAAAGTCTTTTGAGTGTACACGTTAGGTTTATGTATAGTAAAGTGATATTGTCCGATCGAATGAAAGTGACGACAGCGCCGCTAGTAGATAATTAAGGAAGTCAGGATAAAGAACTCTGCAAAAAAGCGTGATAGACGAAAACTGCTAATTGCAAATTTGTAGTGCATTGCTCATGAATAGGAATGAACACCAGGAACGAACGAAACACGACCAAGGAAGGCAATCAATACGTGTCAAAAAGTTGCATTCCCAGGGCTTATAACACGGTGACACTTGCAATGCCTATCAAAGTACGGGATAATAGTATTATTTCTGAAATTCAAATGTGCATTTTCTCTGACACAGGGCATTTTAAACAGGTTCTACACTAGATTTATGTTCATGTAAACAGGTTCTATACTAGATTTATGTTCATGTAAATGTCTATTGCATTACTAGAAAATGTACCCGCCGTTGCCCGGGATTTAAAAGGCATATTAAAAAATGCAAACTAAATTATTACACCTGAACTCACAGCAAATTACTCGGCGCAATTAGTTCCCCTATGCGAGGGAGTGGCCGTAACAGGTAGAAAAGTTTCGGAAAAGAGACAGCTTTGTGAAGGGAAACGCTAGATTTATTTTAAAAATGCAAGACATGGATCGGTTAAAAAGTTTATAATTAATTAATCAACAGATAGGTTTATAATTTTTTTTTTCTGGAATCGTCTGTGATATATTTTGGAGCTGCTATTAAAATATAAACATTGGATGGCATATCAATTGTTTTATGTCGTAATATAAAAATCGGAGAGATTTAAAACGCACGAAAAGTATATATATATATATTTAGATTATGAAAATTCGTTTATTAATCCTATGGATTTTGTTCAAAGTTTGTTTGAAAGATAAATTCCCAATGGTGTCAACTGTCAAGATAGAAACTCTGTGATAATATTTTAGGTCGCTAAGAAACGCATTTGTGTGACAATCGTTGTAGAACAAGTTAAAGCACAAAATAACAACAAAAAACACTATTTCGAACTGAAAATAAAGACGTTACAATCCCTTTTATTCGATCAAACTGGATCCCTTTATTCGATCAAACTGGGTCCCCTCTTTTATAGATAGACCCAAAGTTTATACTCATGGATCCTTACAAAGTTATTAGAACATTTAAGAATTTCCCAAGGGACCTTTCATAAAAATAGATGTCGCCCTCTATATGCATATATTGTAATTCTCCGATTAATATATAGTGCAGTTTAACAGTATTTGAAAAACATTTTTTTATTGATTTATGGAATATGACTCGTTTTGTAAAATGTTACCCTCGTCTCAATAAAAATGGTAATGGGAACTGTCACATCTAGAACGGCTTTAGCGAAGCTGATACCTATGGATCTTTCTAATTTGCATAAAAAAATTAACCCATGAACGGTGCAATGTATGCTTTGATAATATTCAATAGAAAATATCAAAAATAATCATTGCGTTATTATATCCTCATAATAAAGAATTTACAAATATTGTCCCTCTAAAATGTTTGAATTCCAGATTTTAACCAAAATACGAAATAAACTCGCATCTTAACGCCATTTTGAAATTTTCTGTCTGAAAATATAAGTCTATATGAAATGAGCAGATGGGAGATAATTCGAAGAATTGCACATACCGCTGAAAAGAATTTTTACATACCAATAGATTTATGTTTAGTCTTGAACTGTGGAAAACCCACAGGCCGTCCGACTCATCCAAAGGACTTGAGCAACTATGGACGGCCGGGAAGTAGTCTTGAACTGTGTAGAAATTTATGCAATTACATCGTTAGAAAGAAAATGATTCTAAATTAAATTCAAATCCGCAACGTATTGTAATTAAGACCTAAATGTATTCAAATTTTAATAAATATCTGCAACGGTTACAGAAATTTGTTCCATCGAACCTAATAGATTAAATCATTTTCCTTGATGTATCGGTTTAGATTATGAATATATAAAAATTATTTTAATATTTTAAACTTTTTTTCCGAAGACTTAGGGGGTTCCGATACAGCTATTCCCCTTTGATGATGAGACAGACAAACTGATTTTCAGATTTACTGGAAAAGCTGATGCCATGCTTATGAGTTGAAGCGTTAGGCTTTTACTTCCAAAAGGCAAGATTAATTGTAGGTTAAATGTTAATAAGCAATAATTGTACGAGTAAAACCTGATTGGCACACTTGCGTTAAAGAAAAGATTTTGTTACTTTAATTTTCAATTCTTTTCCCTTCGATTTATTCAAAAGCTGTTGTAAAGGGGGTAAGTTTATCCTTTTAACCTTTTTTTCATTATCAGGCTCTGGAGAATTAAGATTGAAATTTAAAACACATTATTATTAGCAATGTATTTAAAAATTACATAATTCTAATGAAGAAATCATTCTAACTCAATTACTTTTAATTAGTTCATCCCATGAAAAATGTTGAACTGAAATATATTTTAGAATATACGTAAGTTTCAACTTTTGTTGATATTCTCAATAGGCTGGTGATGAAGTGGATAGGACAAAATTGATGAGCTTTAGAATTGCTAATATTTAGTTTAATACTTAACATAAAAACTACTTCTACACAGTTAACTAGATTTTAAAATTGTAGAAACGTTGTTTTCAATATTTTCCTTTAAATCAGTGAAAAAAAATCCTAAAATTGAGTAAGCTTAATACTTTGAACGGTCAAATGATCTATAGATTTCGTGTATCAAGTTGATGAATGCTCACACTAATATTTTATGTACTTTATATGATGACAGTGTTCTCTATTTCAGCCAGAACATCTACATCAGATTTACCAAGAGAAGTTGATCTCCTTGACTTTTGAATATTTCAGCCAAACCCTCTTTTCTTGAGAAAACAAAATCATCCTTGCTGTAATGAACAATGTTGTGAACTTAAAACTAATAAATTTTCTGTATATCTAGATGTATTAAATTTCATGATTTAACTTCCAATGGCAAAGTGAGAAGGAGGGGGAAAAAATGCAGATTTTACTCCTAATCAAACAACTGAATCTCTGTAGATTGGGCTGTATGATTAGAGGTAAAATCTGCGTGGAAAAAAGGGAAGACCAAAAATTCCCGTAACTCCAGACGCATGCGTAATAATAGAAGTCTTACTACGCATGCGTCTGGAGTTACGGGAATTTTGGTCTTCCCTTTTTTCCACGCAGATTTTACCTCTAATCATACAGCCCAATCTACAGAGATTCAGTTGTTTGATTAGGAGTAAAATCTGCATTTTTTTTTTCCTTCTACTGCTCGTCTCTTAATTTCTAGAAACAAAGGAAAACAAAATATAGTGAACACCATTTTATTTTTGCTTCTAAAGTTTACAAAATGGTTAAACTACGCATTCGTAAATTGGTTTCTACCCAAAGCTCTTCGATTCGAGCCATTTTGTTTCGCTCCGGACGGATATTCTACACTGCCTCATCAAACCACCTTCCTTCCCAGTCTGTGGGGTCACAAGCTGTAAAAGAAAAAAAGAAATTAAGTACATCGAAAATTACATATATTTAACTTTTCCTATTACGAAAATAACACATTTCGTGTTTTTATGCTATTTAATAGTGGGATCAATCATTCAAGATCCGAATTATATTTCAAGTGCAGCATCGGTGGCCCCGTTTGACTGAATATCAACCGCGGCAGCAAAACACTTGCACCCTTTTGCAAATTTGTGGTGACCAGTAATGCCAGTTACATCATCCTATACAGCTGGCATCCAAAGTATAGAACATTAAGCTGGAACTCCACTATGAGCCTAACCTATATTAAAACAGCCAGGGAATTTTAGATTTAACGAATTTTAGATTAGAACGTCTAAAAAATAGCAAATAAGATCGGAGATTAAATATTGTTCAATAGATACCGCCATTTTTATGCACTCATTTGAAACGATTTTTGATATTTAGAACTTTTACGAAGCACATAGGTGTCCCATTGTGTGGCCATTATAGCCAGTACAGACCACACAATGGGTGGGTGGAAATGTATAATATTTTGCAAGCTTCATAAAGTAAACATGAAATTGTAGAGAAAATATTTGTGAAAATTAAAACCAGTTATGAATTATGGAATTAGAGAGAGGTGAGTAAAACTTCTACAGATAAAAACCCTTGAAAATACCATAATGTTTGAGAATTATATCTAGATGTCACTGCTAGTGTTAGTAAAGTAGCCACTATGGTTAGTTGACACAACAATAAGGTGCAGTATCTAGAATATATATTTTTGATTATTTTTTAATTAGGGGTTCCCTAATTATGAGTATAATCTAATATGCATTGCATTCATAATTTATGTTAACAAAATGGACAGTTTGAACACATAGTTTAGGCCGTTCGCCATACAATACAGAACTATTTATATTACTTCAGCGCCACATGAATGATCATATTAAGAAAACGCCAATATCGTTTGGTACGAAGTTTCAAACTCCTTCCTTTTTACTTTTTAAAACTTTCGGGGAAGCATATTGATTGAAAATATTTGAAAACTTTATTTTAAATACAGAACAAAATAAATTAAATAATAATATAAATAGCCTAAAATATTTTAGCGTTAAAAAATAACGAATTTCTTTTACGCACATTTGTTTCTCAATAAGGATGCTAAAAGCGTTCATTTTTTACGCAAAATGTTTAAACTGACCGCTGTAAATGTTTGTTTGTTAGAAACTACTAAATGTAGTATAATACTATTAGTTATTAATTATATAGTATCACTAGCAGCATACTCGTTCTTCGTACGGAATCTATATAAATAAAATTGAAAATCTGTCTGTCTGTCTGTCCCATCATCACGGGAGAACGGCTGAACCGAATTTGATGAAATTTTGTGGGTAGCCTAGAAATAGCCCCACTTAAAATTTAGTCTATGTTTGGAATTTCTACGACCAGTGGTTCTCGAGATATTAGTAAAAAACGAAACTTTCGTTTATCTCATCATCACGAGAGAACGGCTGAACCGAATTTAATGAAATTTTGTGGGTGGCCTTGAAATAGCCCCCCCATAAATTTTGCCCAAGTTTCGAGTTTCTAAGGCCAAGGGTTGTCGAGATATTAATGAAAAACGGAACTTTTTTTATAGGAGTTCTACTCTCCAACTCCGTGGTATATCCAAACGCAAAGGATAAAAATCGTTTGTTTAAAACGTCAAAGGGAATTAAAACTTTATTTTTGAGTTTGATGCAGGATTTTTGCATTAAATAGTCACTATCTGAAAGCATGCATTGTTTGAAACATGAATTTAAATGGAAAAATCTACCTCCATGTTTTGTATTTCACAAGCTTTTACTCAACGATTAGAAGTATAAAGGTATTAAAATGGTTATTTAATTTCGCATTTTATGAGGAAGATTCTATCTTATATCGTGTTGCTCGGCCAAGGAATGAAATTAAATATGTTTGCTAATGATTATTATTATTTTTTCGATTTGAATATTAAATAAATGGGTATTGAAATATATCTTATAAATGAACGGTTTGATTTTTTTAATTATATTAATTGCGAACTGCATACACCACTTTCATTTATTTTAGCAAAGAGGTTTTAAGCTTATATATTGTGTTTAGCTAATAAACTCATATTTTGTTTACCCAATAAATTCATTTATCCAATTGTTTAAACAGAAAAAGAGTGGAATGGGTATTTCTTCTAACAATATTTTAGTGTTTTCATTTAGTATATACAAACTTGATCACGATATTTTATTCAGATCTGCGAATTTAGAGCTACGAATTTGGCTGGATATCGCTAACTTGGCAAATATCTTAAAAGTTACCAAATTGATTGAAATGTCCCCAAATTGATAAAAATGACGTAAATCAATTAAATTTATTTTGTTTTGTTAAAAGAAAGTACTGAAATGATGTTTCGTTAGCATTTGTCTGTCAGTCCAACCGCCCTACTTAGTAACACATTTAGCGAATTTTTGAAATGTCACCAAATTGATAAAAATATTTATAAATCCATAAAAATATTTTGAAATTGATAAATTGTCCTAAATAAACAAAATAGTGTTTTTTTAGGGGATAATATTTTGATGATGGTCCGTCAATTTATCGCCAAGTGGGACTGTCAGTTCTACAGTCCTACTTGGCGATAAATTTGGCGAATTTTTAAAATGTCGCCAAACCTTCATTAGAGATATTCAGACGATATTTTGACCACCAATTTATTTGAAGCAAATCATAACATGTCGCTTAACAACGGATTTAAATTTAATGTGTTTATGAGGAAGAAGGTTTTTATTAAATCTTTTCCGATTTTAATGATGAAGATATGTATATAAAATAAATTTCATTGCCATCGTATTTTTGACTGGATAATATCAATTACGATCTTCATGTTTAAACATTATTATTATTGATGTTTTCGGGGATTATTGATTCAGAGATTATTGATATGTTCTATTTCTTATGGCATTGTTTTATTGCGGCAAAAATTGTTGAAACTCATATATTGTACGTTGTACGAGTAATATTCTACAAATGCACGGGTATATCTTCTCATCTAAGAGAATATAAGTAGTACATGTATATTGGCATATATTGGAATCAAGCCTTCCGGTATGAAGATGGCAGGGATTATTGATATTTTTAATTTATTAAGTAATCTGTTATATATTGGTAAAAAATTTTCAGACTACATATTATAATACAGGTAATCCTTTACTAACACTAGGACATATCTTCTAATGTATGACATTATAAGTAGTACGGGTTTATCTTCCCATATAATTTTAGCACTTTCATTTGGGCACATATTGGAATTAATTATTGCCTACTGATTTAAAGATTACGGATTTATTGATATTTTCAATTTATATATATAATCTAATAATACAGGTTATATCTTCTAATATTCGCGTATATAAGTAGTACGGATCCCATACAACACGCTATTGTTTTGCATATATTGATTCAATTCCATACTTTTTATAAATTTGCTTACAAAAAGGCCAGGATATTTTATTCTTCAGATCTACCCGTGAAGATAATTTTGAATAACGAGAACAGCCATTCCTTAACTTCTTTTTAGGAGCATTATGTTAAATATTTTAACAGAATATTTTGATTAAAAATGCCATTTAGTATACTATAGGAATTTGCACATGATTGTGAATTTTAAGTTTATTTATATTATATACTCCGTACGAAGAACGGGTATGCTGCTAGTATATAATATAAAGAAACTTAAAATTCACGATCACGAGCAAATTCCTATAGTATACTAAATGTTATTGTTAATTAAAGTATTCTATGAAAATATTTAATTTATTGCTCCTAAAAAGAAGTTTAAGAATTTCTGTTCTCGCTATACAAAGTTATCTTCAAGCCAGATCTGATGAATAAAACATCCTAGTCCCGCTTGTAAACAAATTTACAAAAATATGAAATTGAATCAATATATGCAAAATAAAAGTGCTAAATATGTATGAAACCCGTACTACTTACATTTGAAAATATTGGAAGATATACCCGTATATTTGTAGAAGATTACACGTACTACAGCCTGTAAGTATCTATCATCTTTGCTAAAATAAAACAGATGACGTAATCAATTGAAAATATCAATGATCCCGTAATCTTTAAACATAAAGGCCGTGATTAATTTCAATATATGCCAAAATGAAAACGCTAAATTTGTATGGGAAGATATATATAATCGAACTACTTATATTCTCGTTGATTCATCAAAATTTATTTTATATAAATTTATAACTTCTTTATTTAAATCGGAAAAGATTTAATAAAAATCGTCTGCAGCATAAATACATTGGATTTAAATCCGTTGCTAAGCGACATGATATAATTTTCTTCAAATAAATTTATATAAAAAAATATCGTCTGCGTAATGCTATGTCTATGGAAGGTTTTAATTAATATGTAGACAAGCCCTGGTTCTAGAAACTCGAAACATGGACTCAATTTAAAGTGGGGCTGTTCCAAAGCAACCCACAAAATTTCAAGAAATCCGATTCAGCCGTTCTCCCGTGATGATGAGACAGGCAGATTTTCAATTTTATTTATATAGATTTCTTAATTCTTACAAGCTATAAACGAAGTGTGTGTGATTATTATAAGCACACATTTTTATATGCGTTTAGAAAATATTTTCTTCATAAATCATCTAAAATCATGTTAAAAGTACAAATAATTAAAACAAAATCTGACTTGTACAGCCCACTATTTTTCCCACATAATGCAGTAGCTACTTTTTAAACAGCGCAGTAATGACATATAATATCCAAGGCACAATTGTTTTGGCTCTGAATTTAATATCAAGAAAATAAAATTTGAGCGATATTGGCAACTTCATTGGCGAACTGTTTGGCGTCACAATACAAAGCCATCAGAAAAAATATCTTCTTTCGTGAAATATACGAAAAGTACCTACCAGAATGATGCTAAAAAATGTGTCACATAACACTGCATATGGATAACAAACATTTCACGGTGCTAACTACTTTTTTAATTTTATGCAATCTTGTTAGGAATTTATTTACATTATCTTAAAATACGGTTTATACTAACATCTTAAATTTTATGTCATTCGCTGTTTAATGGATATTGCTCAGAGAATGAATATTTAACATTTTTGGAATATCCAGATTTTTAAATTTTTGTTTTTCAATTAAGCTTTTGAATATTTTATGGAGATAAAAATCAACAGGGTTATAGTATTCACCGATTGTAATAATTGTGCCATATTGCATTCGAAACGCTCCATTCATTCTTGAAATATTGCATTCAAAGACATGTATACATACACCTCTAAAAGTGTTCGATTTGAGTTTAGGGATTCTTACAGCGTGACCTTCCATCAAAAACTGTAATTCATGCACACAAATACACATAGGGGCGCGGTAGCCCATTGGTTAGCGCGCTGGAGTTGCACTCGGTAGGCCCGGGTTCGATTCCAGCCACTGCCAAAACTGCCGCCGTGTTCATGCGGAGTACGATCACGTTAAACATGTGGGTCCGAAAGTCCATCCGAGAGGTTGGTGGTAGGGGAAGGAGGGTACGGTCCCTGTGGATGCCTCCCCCACTAGGTTCCGGTCTAAATTGGGTGGCTCTTCCCGGCGTCCAAACAGTTACCTTATACCTTTTCTGGTAGGTCAGATTGTTTGGGTCTCAACAACAACACACCTATCTATACACCAAAATATACACATTCACATATACATTCCTATATAAACAAGCATATATATATACGCACACACATACATATATACATCACTTCAAAACCGTTCTATTCGAGCTCGGGGATATTCAAATCTTTCAAAAACTCGAATGTGAATTTTAGATTCCCGTCACAATACTTTCTCTACACATTATGTATGTGCTAAAAGTAAAAACTGTAAAATCTTCTTTAAGATTTCTTTATTATAAAGGAAAAGTTTCCGTTTGGATCCATTCTCTGACTAACTACTTTTAAAGCCAAATAATTTCTAAACAAGGGATATCCTAAAGAGCTGTAAACAGTCATATGCTTAGGACCTGTTTACCTTGCAAGGGGATTTTTTTTCTGAGTTCCACACATCAATGGAACTAACTGAAATAAAACAATTTTACAACTCATCTCTTATTTTATAATAATTTACACATTATAGAAATATTTAAAATATGTATATTACTTTCCTTATATACATAGTATAATGTACAAGGAAAGTATTGTGACGGGGTCGAAAATTCGAATTCGAGTTTTCGACGGGAGAGCACGTTTCAAGCACTCCTGATCACGAATCGAACATTTTTGAGAGGATGCCTGTGTGTGTGTGAAAGTGTGTTGAAGACCCATACCGTCCGACTCATCCTGAGGACTTGAGCAATATTTGGACGGGCGGGGTGTGAAAGTGTGTGTGTGTGTGTGTGTGTGTGTGTGTGTGTGTGTGAAAGTATGTGTATGTGAAAGTATGTGTGTGTGTAAGTGAGTGAAAGTATGTGTGTGTGCGCGCGTATAGGGAGACGATATCTCACGAACGAATAGAGCGATTCATATGAAATTTGGTACAAAAATTACAATCCGTGAATACTGGAAGCCTATTGTTTTTAAACCCAATCGAATGTACAGATCCCCCCCCCCTAAATTTTCGAGTGAAATTTTGAAAAATTCATCAAAAAATCAAAATCTTTAATAAAGTTACTAAAATAGATATTTCTTATGTAATTTTTCCTTAGAAAACGATTGACATACACTTTAGAACGCTAACATGAACCGTTCTCGAGATATTGCATATTTTTCAAATAAATTTATAAAAAAATACCAAAAATTAAAAAAAATATTAACTGTTGAGAAACAGGTTCACTTTTCATACGTAACATCATGCGATAAATTGAGTGACATCATTCTCGTGGATCTAGCTCGTTTCATTCATGAGAAAAGATACTTTGAGTAATACTTTTGTATTTGAACGCCATTAGTCATTTATCTGCTATAAGAATAACTTATTTCTCAGTCTATAACGTTTAGGGAAATTTTGGCGAAAAATTTGGCGGAATGGCGCTAACTTGGCGACTTTTAAAATGTTGCCAAAAATCTCGCCAAATGGATAAAAATGATGCTAAATCAATGAAACTGACGAGTAATTGACGAAAATTCAATATCTTAGAAAGAATATAAGTATCTATTATAAGAATAACCTTTTTTTTCTTAACTGTAAAAGTAGTAAATTCATTGCATTATATAAGGAAAGTTATGTGCTGCCCACATCAGATTTTTTACTATTATTAGCATGATCTTGAATAGCAAATCCAAATTGACTTCAGTTAGACAGTAAAATTGAAAAGAGTTACTTTAAAACCCGTCTCTCAAGAAAGATAGGAGGTCAAAAATATTAATGGAGTCATTTCTCCATGATCAGGATGGGGTTTTTACAGAGTATATAGCTAGTTCTTAATACAGAATACATTTTACATAAAGTTGTATATAGTTGATGTAGATATAGAAATTTCGGGCAAAATATTTTTTAATTTATTTATAAAAAGAATTTTAATCAAAATTTTGCCAATATTTTCATTAGGTCATTCACGATCATAAGCGTAATCGAGGATATAAATACCATAATGACCCAGGCATCTGTCCTTCCGGAACATTGGGCAAAAAATGGACGACGAATTTGGCGACGTTTCAGAATGGACGAAAATGTTTCCAAAGGGTCGAAAATTCAATAACTCATAAAATCTACACTATAAATTTGATTCATGTCCCTCTGAAGAAAATACTTTTTGAACATTCTTATTCGAAATAAACAGATTTTCACTGTTCAGCTACGTTTTGCTGGGTAGTCTAGGGCAGCGCATAAACTATTTTACGTTAGGGAGTGGTATAGTATGACCTATTTTGATAGGAAGTCGTATAAGACATAGTAATATAGAATAGGATAAGTGTATGGCTAACACGTTTCTGGATATTAGGAGCGTAAGTGCTGCAGGTGGGCGGATGGTAACATTTGTAAATTTACCCCGTCTTATGACGGGATGGCTCGACTTGTTCTAGTAATATTAGTAAAGTTATGAATAAAATTTTAAGTTATCTAGATTTTCGAACCCAATTTTATATCCCCTATACATAGTCTCGTCAATTTTGGCTGATATTGACAAATTCGCGCCTTCGACGTGTTTTTGCTGCATACTTAGCAGAGTGACACTTTTGTTGTTTTACCTTAAAATGTCGTCGTGCACTTGGATGTGTCAGAATGTCTCTCTTTCCTTCCGGGTTTCAACAAGTCTACATCTCCGCGATGGGCAATCCTGCAAGCGTCAGTACAGCTGGAACATCATCTGTTTATAAAATAAAAAGAACATTATGGAATCGTCTTTTAAATCGAAGATGAAGTCAATACATTTTGAAAAGTTTAGACTGAGGGCGTTTTAAAAAACCAAAATATAACACAAAACTTTCATCTTGTCGTAAAGGATCTTCGATAATGGGGCCGGAGCAATCATCGGCTTAACCCGGTTTACTGAAAATTCCATTTTAATAAAAAGTGAACTAATTTATGAATAAATGAATTCTTATTCTTCTGTAACCCGAATGGGAGCCAAGACGATTTAAAAAACCCGATTTGTGCAGTTCGTTGCTTTTTGGGATCCAAATTCATTTTATACAACATCTTGTTTAGCTTAATCTGCTGTTTTCCAGTGTGATTCAAACCTTTGAGGTCTTAATAAGGTTCCATTCAAAACCACAACAACACGAAGCTAGGTATGGGGTTGTCTTTGCTAGTATATTTTAATAACTTGAATATCGGTCTAGCCAGTCTCGGACCCGCTATACAACTGTACTCGTTTATGGTTAATAACTTCAGAAATGGAACAGCCTGAAAGTGCAAATTGGGTGCATTTAGGATGCATTTAAGTTATCTCCATTTTAATATTTTCATAAATTTAAGCTATATACGAGTAATAAAAGGGGTACTTTAAGTCTTTTGCTTTTAAATATTTTTTTCCATAATAGGGGGATCTTAGAAAAGTCCCAAAACACTCCCTTTATAAGGAAAGGACTACTGGTGTACACATCATATTCCATATAATATAAAGGGACTCTAATCGATCCAATGAAAGGGGTTGCAGCGACCCCTAGCGGAGAATTAAAAAGTCAAGCTACGAACTCGGTAACAAAATGAAATGTACAGAAAATGCCAATGACAAAGTGATAAAGCATTGTCAATTCACTCAGAATCGAGACCAGAAAGCGACATGAAACTCGTATGTGGAAGACAATCAATACCTGTCAAAAAGTCATATCATCAGAGCCTGTAACACGGTGACACCTGCAAGGCTTGCCAAAGTACACGGTCTAATTCTTTTTTAATTTCACTGTGCATTATTATTCACTGCAAGTACTTTGAACAGTCTGTGTATTCGATTCCTGCGCATGTGAGTGTTGTTGTTGAGACCCAGACCGTCCGACCTACCAGAAAGGTGTAAAAGACCCAGACCGTCCGACTCATCCTGAGGACTTGAGTATCTAATTGGACGGCCGGGAAAAGAGTTAGTAGAAGCCAACTCCCGGGGCGGCCAAGGTCCGACGGTCTGGGGCAAAGTTTATTTAAGTTTCAAAAAATATACATTGAGGTTACAAGGAGTTGTACAAAGAGGTGATGATGAGTTAACATTTTGATGATTAGATGACATGATTAAATATAGATGACATGATATTTAGCAAGATGACTTGATATAAAACATGATGTTTGATGACAGTATTAAAATATATGGGTGTAATTATATAATATATGATATTTAGTGATATGTTGACAATGATTTGTTGAAAAAGTGATATATAATTTGATGAAGACAGGGGAAAATTACAAGAATATAATACAAAAAACTTAAATACGAAGAAAAACGTTGCATAAGCAACCAACGGCCAAAACAGGACAAACAAGGCCAACAAAAACGGGACAAAGACGAGGCAAAAAAACAAAAAAAAAAAAAAAGGACAAAAAAAAAAAGGACGACACCACCGAGCAAAAAACAGGTAAAACAGTTAAAGTAAAAGGGAGAGACACCGACCAGAGACAAAATTGAAAGCAGAAAGTCCCCAGGCTGATTAAGAGATTTTGTTTGAGATTTCTCTCGCTATGAGAACACAGTTCTTGATTTTATTAATGGAAGATTTGTTGGAGCAAACACTCGAGAACCAGGTTGCAGAGTTTTGGGGGGAAGGTTTTGAAAGATGATAAGGTTTAGTAAGGGGACAGGAAAATACATATTGATCGGCATCGCCGAAGGAACCACAGGTACATCTGGAAGAAGTTTTATATTTAAAGGAGTATAAATAGTCGGGGAAGGGACTGTGGCCCGTAATAAAGTATATAAGGTATTTATTAGTAATTTGGGTGTTAAAGTTTACCTTTGGGAGAAAAGTTGAGATTCTAGCCGGGTCATGGGTGCGGGGCGAAATATAATTATTAAGGTAGATTTGCCATAAATTTAAAATATCATTTTTATAATGTTTTTTTAAGAGAGAGTATGGAAAAGGTAGGGAGGTTGGGGTACCGGAGGAGGTAGCAAGTTTGGCATGTTTATCGGCGACCTCGTTACCCGAGATGTCGGAATGTGCTTTGACCCAACAAAGGTTTATTGGGTGTTTATTATAATTTGCGTTAATTTTAATTTTAGATAAGTAATTAGATTTGTTTTTGATAGATTGAAGTGCCGAAATAGAGGATTGACTGTCAATAAATATATTAATTTTTGAGTTATTTGAAGAAGCCCAGTTTATGGCATAGTGGATTGCAGCAATTTCTGCCTGGAAAACTGTGTTCCCATGCTCGAGTTTAAAGGTGAAAGTATTGTCTAAGGAATCATTTTTGAAGATGCAGATGGCGTAGCCTGTGTTATCATCCATGGCAGAGCCATCAGTGTAAATGTTAATATTTGAAAAATTAAGGGGGTCACGCGGGACAAGATTAACCATACGTTGGGAGGGAGGGATATTGGAAAGGGGACAGTTATGATCAAATTTTTCGGGGGGGGGGGGGAGAGCGGGAAGAAGCGGAAGCTACCAGAGAGCGGAAGCTACCAGAAAGGTGTAAGGTAACCGTTTGGACGGCCGGGAAATGTCACCCAATTTAGACCAGAACCCAGTGAGGGGAGCATCCACAGGGACCGTACCCTCCTTCCCCTACCACCAACCTCTCGGAAGGACTTACGGACCCACATGTTTAACGTGATCGTACTCCGCATGAACACGGCGGCAATTGTGGCAGCGTGCAAATCACCGAGATACCGTGCCCGAAAAGTGCCAACAGCACGCGGTGTTCCCAGGTGGTCACCCACCCAAGTACTAACCGCGCCCGATGCTGCTTGACTTCGGTGATCTCACGAGAACCAGTATTTTCAGCATAGTAGGGCCGTTGGCATGCGCATGTCAGTGTTGTTGAGACCCAGACCGTCCGACCTACCAGAAAGGTGTAAGGTAACTGTTTGGACGGCCGGGAAGTGCCACTCAATTTGGACCGGAACCCAGTGGGGGAGGCATCCACAGGGACCGTACCCTCCTTCCCCTACCACCAACCTCTCGGAAAGACTTTCGGACCCACATGTTTAACGTGATCGTACTCCGCATGAACACGGCGGCAGTTTTGGCAGTGGCTGGAATCGAACCCGGGCTTACTGAGTGCAACTCCAGCGCGCTAACCAATGGGCTACCGCGCCCGCGCATGTCAGTGTTGTAAAAGTTTCACGGGCGATTTCTACTCATTAAATAATGGACGCATTATAACTTTTTCATTTGATTTTCCATCTATCTCGCTTTGCTGCCGGGTTCATTATCTTAACTTTTAAATACAATCATTTTTATTCGATGGGTCACACTACAATAGGTAAACCTAACGTGTATACTCATAGACCTTTTCTTACAAAGTTCTTATGGAATTTCTTAGAAACTGTCTACATGAGATTTCCCATTGAATCGCAGAAAGCGAAGCGTCTCATTAGGGTACAAACCTCTGATCCAAATGATGCCAATAAAAATTCACTTGATCTACCTGCGTTTTTAAACTGCGTTGAAATGCAGTTTTTGTATACTCTGCAGTAGTATTGGTCCGATTTTTATCATCATTTCTTTTACACACAATATTATATGCAAAGGGTAAAATTTACTTGCAACGGAGTCTTTATCAAACAGAAGACTATTTGAGGCAAAAATATTTTTATTATCATAATATAGAGTAGTTTAGGGAAAGTATTGTTTTCACGAAACATTTTGATACCAATATGTGTTTCAGAACATCCTGAATCCATTTTGACTATATGTAGAGTGATGTCCATCTGCATTCGATAGCGATATATATAGCGTTCGATAAATATCAATGGATTTTCATCAAATTTTTTATCCGGCTTTATTAACGAAAAATCTAGAACTAGATGGAATTTTTTTGAAATTCGAAATTTTATATTTTCTTAACATGGCTGTATAGGACAAAAGTGGTCATAATTATGCATAAAAAGGGTCATTTATGATTCAATGCGCGCAAGACTTCATAGTTTCAATCACTGTAGGGAAAAATATCCGCCATTGGGGGGAGGATTTATCCCCCCCTCAGTGGTACATTATCATATTTGACATCAATCGAAATATTTTTTTCAAGACCTTTAAATTGAAGGGTAACATGGGATCATTTGGATCAATAATACAGATTTTTCAATTTTTATTTTGAAAAATTTAAAAAAAAATAAATAAAAATGGAGTATGGTATGAGAAAGTCGAGTGGAGCCACAATCCAGTTAGCCTGTATGATAAGAAAACACATTCGAGACAGAAAATACTTTGCATCACTCAAAGTTTCGTTTTAGAAAGGTTCTACGTTGTATTAGACGAGTGCCAAAATGGAGTGCCCAATTTGGATGGATTTGATACGTTTACAGACGTTCCTAAATACAAAACAACCCATTTTTCGTGAAATGTCTGTCGCCACGCTCTCTTTCGAAATAATTTAATAATCATCTCTCTAACAGCGCAATCAGTCTCCGCAACCAATGTAACCCCGAGGGTTGAAAAAACTCATTCGACCATGCTAAATCCAAATACTAAAATCCGTTTTTCAAATGAACCCTCGAATCAGGAAAAATAGCCTCTCAAAGTTAGGCTTTTCCCGCCATTTTTGTGTTCATAATCTGAAGCCGAAGGTGTTGTCACAACATAATACAATTGCATGGCCATGAGAGTTTAATTCATGAACAAATAAATGGAAAACTGTATGTATTCAGCTCATGGAGTTATAGAGATAAGGCCACCTCCATGATTTACCAAAATAGGAAACTTTGTTAAAAACTCGTACCAATTTAAACATTTAAGAATACGAGTGAAGTTAGGGAGGCGTACTTCCTGCTTTGTCTACCAATTCGAGTTTTAAATAATGCAGTTAACATGAAACCACCCGAGCAGAATCATTCCTATAAAAATATTTTCATTTCAGAAACATATGTAACGTAAACCCCGGCATTATTCGCAATCACTTTCATTGGGGTACACTTTCAATTTAGATAAAAAAAATCCTCTCAACCGTTGGTCAACAGAATCGAAGCCTTAATACTGGAGAATTCAAAAGTGAGTCCACTCTATTCTCTCGAAATGACGCCATCTTTTAATCTGACAGATCGCCAGTTTTGAACACAGTCAAGCAGGAATTCGTTTTTGTTCCTCACATTTCACGAGATTAATTTTAAAAATCTGGTGAGAGAACCAACACGATTTTCCTCACAGATGCAAATTCATAATCCACTAAATTAGCTACACAAAATCAAACTGCTGCTTGTAAGATAAACGTCTACAGAACTTCCTTGATTAAAGCAAGCATGTGTCAGTAAGGCGACTAAAATTATTTAGAGAGCGTTATAAGCCCCTCTTCTTTAGGTCAACAGAGTAGGTAGAATTATATGTTTTCTTAACCACCGCTAAGAACGAACTGCGGCGAGGCAGGCGATGAACAATTCAAAATACACACAGCAGAAATTCGCATCTGGGGTATATCAGCCATGAAAAAAAGAATTACCACCTTAAACACATGATAAATACCAATCTTAAACACATGATAAATAATTTCTCCCAGTTCTCAAATTCGAAGAGAACAGGTTCGGGAAATAAAATCCTAATCATCGAAATGAGATTTAAAATCAAACAGAGAGAAAACATATGAACCGTTAAATTATTAGAAAATTAATTGAAGTATAACTCAAGTTGACTTTCTTATACCAGCTTTCATTTTGAAGTAGCTATTAATCATTTGATAATATTTTTTTTAAATCTCTATCGGCGTTTCAAATTATCACTGTCGTAGCATGTTACTCTTCATTTTAAAGGGTTTTAAAAAAATTTTCGATTAATACCAAGTTTGTCAATGTACACCCTCGGGAGTTAACTTGGCCCTCCGAGGGGGTATAATGACGTCACAGACAAAAAAAATTGATTCGCGGTTATTTTTCACTACAATGATGGAAAAAGTTGAGCTTCGAGATCATTAAGCCATAAATATTCCTTACTCATAATTGTGCCAAATTTTGTCTTATGCTGCCATGTTAAGAAAATATAAATATATAAGTTTATTTATTACTTTCTTTATATACATATAATATATAAGGAAAGTATTATGCCGGGATCGAACACTCGAATTCGAGTTTTGGATGGGAGAGCACGTTTCAAGCATCCCTGATCACGAATCAGACATTTTTGAGATGATGTCTGCGTGTGTGTATGTGAAAGTATGTGTGTCAGTGAGTCTGTGGAGACGATAACTGACGAACGAATGGACCGATTCGAAAGAAATTTGGTACAAAAATTACAATCCATGAATACTGGAAGCCTATTGCTTTTATACGCAATCGCATGTTCAGAACCCTCCTACATTTTCGAATGAAGTTTTAAAAAAATCTTCAAAACATTAAAACCCTTAATAAAATTACGTAAATAGTCATTTCTTATGTAATTTTTCATTAGAAAACGATTAACATAAATTTTAGAACATTAACATGAACCGTTCTCGAAATATTGCACATTTAAAAACTAATCAAAAAATCATATAAAATTTAAAAAAATATTACCTATTGTGAATTATGTTCACTTTTTATAAGTAATACCATGCGATACATTGGGTGACATCATTCTCGTGGATATAGCTCATTCCATTCATGAGAAAATATACTTTAAGTATTGCTTTTGTATTTAGACGCCAATAGTCAATTATCTGCTACAATAATAACTTATTTCTCCGTCCATAACGCTTAGCGAGATTTTGGCGGAATGTCATCAATTTGGCGACTTTTTTAAATGTTGCCAAATTAACGAAAATGTCTCCAAACGGATAAAAATGACGTTAAATCAATGAAAGGACGATTAGATGATGAAGTCATTGTTAAAGTATTTTAATATATGGACTCTACGCTTATTGAGGATGCTGTCAATATTGATTATTGTTTAGTTGCGCGAAGTATAAGTTAATTGAATATATGGAAATAGTTTTACATGTTGTCATCCTGAAAATCGCACAATGTACAATTCAACGATAAAAATACAGCGCAGTGGATCTAATTCATTATTTTTACTTTCCTTATATACATAATGTATAAGGAAAGTATTGTGACGGGGTTGAAAATTCGAAATCGAGCTTTCGACGGGAGAGCACGTTTCAAGCATCCCTGATCACGAATCAAACATTTTTGAAGTGATGTCTGTGTGTGTGTGTGTCAGTGAGACTGTGGAGACGATAACTGACGAACGAATGGACCGATTCGAACCAAATTGGGTACAAAAATCACAATCCGTAAACACTGGAAGCCTATTGTTTTTATACGTAATCGAATGTTCAGAACCCCCCTAAATTTTCGAATAAAATTTTGAAAAAATCGTCAGAAAATCAAACCCACTAATAAAGTTACGCAAATAGACATTTCTTATGTAATTTTTTATTAGAAAACGATTGACATAAATTTTAGAACGCTAACATGAACCGTTCTCGAGATATTGCACATTTTTCAAAAAATTATTAAAAAGTTATATAAAATGAAAAAAAATATTTCCTTATGAGAAACATGTTCACTTTTCATTTGTAATACCATGCGATAAATTGGGTAATATAATTCTTGCAGATCTAGCTCGTTCCATTCATGAAAAAAGATACTTTGAGTAATATTTTTGTATTTGAATGCCAATAGTCATTTTTCTGCTGTAAGAACAACTTATTTCTTCGTCCATAACGCTTGGCGAGATTTTGGCGACGGATTTGGCGGAATGTCACCAACTTGGCGACTTTTTGAAATATTGCCAAATTAACGAAAATCTAGCCACATGGATAAAAATGACGCTAAATCAATGAAAATGACGACTAATTGTCAAAAATTCAATATCTTGGAAAGAATATTAGTATCTACTATAAGAAAAACCTATTTTTTTACTGTAAAAGTAGTAAATTCATTACATTATATAAGGAAAGTCATGTGCTGCCCACATCAGAGACTTTATTTTCTTTCATCTTACCCAAACAGTCTACCTCAGCCAAAAGGTGTAGAGCCATTACAAAGTACTCTCGGGGAAAACATATAAATAACAATGCACATGAACGTACATAGACAATATTCATAAGCATGCAAAGACAATGTCACGAAAAATTTCACTCAAATTTAAAAAAATTCTAGTTCTAGATTTTTTGATAATAAAGTTCGTCAAAATCATTAATATTTGCGGCAGCTATCGGTACACAATAAATCGACCACGAACAGACAGCACTCTGAAATGAGTCATAACCTGTTCAGGAGGTCCTAAAACCTAAATTAGCATAAAAATCTCGAAATCGAAAATTTTCGTAAAAACAATATTTTTTCTATATGAGAAAGTAAAAATGAAAGAATTAAGAGGGAAGAAAAATAATGAAACCCTTGTAAAGGAAGAAAGAAAAAATGACAGGAATATGCAGTCATTAAGAAAAAATTACAAAAAAGGAAGTAACCGGTTTCAAATGTTAATTTTACCAATACAACTGTGATATAACAGAAGGGAAAAATCTGGTTTCAGAAGCTATATGAGCTGATTTCAGGTACTCTAGCATCCTTGAATGAAGTTGGTTCATATATAGCTTTTAAAACCGGTTTCTACTTTCCTTCAGTGTTCTATCCTTTTTTACTTTCCATGCAATACATGGTAATGTATAGGGAAAGTATTGGAATCATGCCGAAAATCGCACCTCGAGTTTTCGACTGATCGACATTTTTCGAGACTTCTAGAATACGAAAAACTATTTTTAGAATGACGTCTGTGTGTGTGTGCAATGCATGCATGTATCCACTGTACTTCAAAACGAATTAACCGAATTTCATAAAATTGGGTAGGTAAGTCACTTGGGTATGACCCTGGTGCTGATTAGTTTTTATTACGATTCGGAATAAAAGATCCCGCCCCTTTTTTTGGGAAATGGCCGGCAAAAATGGACTGTATCCACTCTACCTGAAAAACTAATGGACCGAATTTCACAAAATTCGGTAGATAAGTCGCTTGTGCATTACCCTGGTGCTGATTAGATTTTGGTATGATTTGAAAAAAAATAACCTACCTTTTTTTTCAAAATGGTCCACAAAAATCGTCAAAATCTAAAATAAAAAACTACATATGCTCAAATATATCCATTAAATACCTATTTTATACGTAATTTGTAGCGATGAAAAGAATGAGATCAACCCCATTACACTGGGACTAGCCGTTCTCGAAATATTTTAGTTTTTTCGTATTTTCTGTACGCCACCTTTGAAAATAAGTCCAGTTACCAAATGAGAACGAAAATTGAATTAAAAGTATATTTAATTTAATTTAAATAAAGAGAACGTGGATTTAAGTCTTCAGGGAAAGTCATCTGCTGCCCATATCAGATTTTTTGACCTAGTCTCAACCATTTCATAGTAGTTGTATTGTTAAAATTAACTGATGAACTTAGCTTAATTACTGCTTTCATTTTTGGTCCCTCTTCCTTTCGCAGAGTTTGACTATTTCCCCTTCCTCTAAAATCAGTTTTACCAATATTGCAACGGTTCATATATATATTTTTTTTGCTTGGTTTTTAAATCTCATTTCAATGCTTAAAATTTTATGTCAAGAACCTGTTTCCCTCGCCTTCATGTGCTGCGGAGACCCTTTATATAGTCCCGTTATGGGATGCGTTTGTGGCTGTTTTCTTCTCAGGGCCGATACCAACCACTCGTGAATTTTGCTGTTTGTGTTCTAGCTCTATTTTGAATTGTTTATCGTCTGCTTCGCCACAATTCGTGCTTAGCGGTGGTTAAGGCTGCATATTGCTCTACCTGTTCTATTGGGCCTAAAGAAAGGGCTTATAACCTTTACAAAACAATTGTCATAACTTTCTTGGTGAAAGCAAGCATATGTCAGTTAGATAAGTGTTTACTTATAAATTGAATTTAATTGCTCAAATTGACACAGATAATTACTAATATTATATCCAATTTACAGACTTAATACGGCAACTTAACACATTTTGAAGCAAATTAACACATTTTAAGGCAACTTAACACATTTTGAAACGTCACCTTCTACTCAAGATCGCACAAACAGTCCACCCTAGAGTAAGGAAGTTGGTGTTAATCTTTTGTCATTAAAATTTTCGTATAAAACAAGCGCTTCTTTATTACATTTCAGCATATTTAGTCTTACCCAATTTGGAAAATATTTCTTCGAATAGTTTTTTAAGCTAGAATGGATACATATATTGCCCGGACAGATACACGGAAGAACACTTTTCAATCATGAACTCAAATCGAAAGTTTTTGAAGTGACATAGACGTTTCGCTAAAAATAGGTTTATCGTATTCTAAAGTACCTAAAACGTGTATATCCGTCGAAAACTAGAGTTTCAATTTTCTGCACGATTCCAATAATTTCCTAATTACCATGTAGGGTGAGTGAAATTATTACAGAAAAGAGATAAACTACAATCATAATTCCGAGGCAGAAACGCATTTAAATGAATGGGGCCCAATGAATGAAAAGCACATTACATGCTAAATCAAAAGACAATTTAAGGCAGCAACCCGGCCGTCGTGTTCAAAACCATGACTAAAACACATTCAATTCTGGAAACTATAATTATCTGTTCGGTTATCTAAATACATCTCTTGCATTTGCACTCTTAATCTTTAAAATGGATTGTTGCATCCTTTAAACTTTGCAACGCTTGTGATCAACTAAAAACAAGAGATTTCAAATTGAAATTTTAACACATTATCTCCAATAAACACTCATGCACTCTTAAAGAAATAAGCAAATTTAATAAAAATAAACAAGTTACATTGTATAAAGTAACTAATTGATCAGATTATGAACTGAGCCTTACCTACGAACTTTCCCCATAAGCATCAGCTTCTCACTTACTTGAAGTTATTCAGTTCTTCTCAACATCTACGATCGTCTCAGCTGCACGCAGAAATAAGTTTTCAGTTTTTTCGTAGAGCTTATAATCGATACATTTCCGCAAAAAAGCATTCTCAACCTCTCTAAACATCTACTGGGGTCGAAGTGAACCCCAGAGAAAATAGCTTAGAAAGTCATTGGTAACTATTTATAGGGTTGGGTAGAAGGGTTGTTCAGTTATTAGCCTTTTGATTACGGATGGGTCAGCGTCTATCCCAAACGAAGAACCTCTCGAAAAGACAGGCATTCGACATACCTGCAGCAGCAGGTGCAATGTTTCTGTCGGCGATTTCCATGGACGCCAATGCCTGCAAAGGGGTATCGAACTGTTTGGGATAGGGTATGTCAAATACCTGTCTTTTTGAAAGGTTCTTTTTCTGGGATGGACGCTGTCCCACCCGTAAGCAAAGGGCTGAGTTCATTTTTGTATTTAAGAAGTTAAAAAATATTGAAAGCAAACACTCATGAAACGATCCTTTTCCTTTCCATACAATACACGGCCATGTATAGGGAAAGTACTGGAATCTCGTTGAAAATCTGAACTCAAGTTTTCAAAGGATCTGTACATTTCAAACACTTTAGAATACGAACTCACTATTTTTAGCGTAACGTCTGTCTGCGTAACAATATATATATATATATATATATATATATATATATATATATATATATATATATATATATATATATATATATATATATATCAATCAGAGTGTGTGTGTAACATGTGCATATACACTCTAGTTCAGAAAATAATGGCACTAAAACTGTGTACCGAAAACCAGTCACTCGTGAATCACCCTGACGCTGATTAGATTTTGGTGCATTTAAAAAAAAAAATACAAACAGCCTTTGGGTGAAAAATGGCCCTCACAGATGTGAGATAAATCTGAAACAAAATCATAAACACTTTTCAACTATGTTGGAAAGTGTTCATAAAAAATGAAGAAAATTGAAATATGTATATTCGAGAAAATGAATAATAACGTAATAAGAAAATTTTGCTGAATATAAATTTAAAGTGAATGCTAAATGAAATGACTCATCCAAAACATCCGAAAAAGAATTTAATATTTCTTAAGCTCCACTTATGAAGACGGAAGTATGAAAATCGAATCTTAAATCTGATATTTTTTTTATCTTTTAATTGTTTTGGGTATTACTTTCCCTAAATACATATTATAATGTATAGAAAAAATAGCGTTAAGGGATCGAATATTCGAATTCTGGGTTTCCGACGAATGAACACGTATCGAAGGTCACTGAATTTGTAGCGAGTGTTTTTTAGATTATGTAGGTGTGTGTCGAAAACCCAGGTCACTTGATTTACCCTAGGGTACGAGCTGCTGTTTGAGTGGCCGGATGAAGGTGAGAAGAGGATGAAGGTACATTATTAGAGCCAGTGAACACCGAAACCCCATTGGTTTTAAACGAATGTTCGAAAGACCCCCCCCCCCTGCCCCCAATTTCCAAATGCATTTAAGATAACATCATAAAAAATTCAAGCCCTTCAACAATGATAAGTAGATCAACATGCTATACGCAATTTTCCATTAAAACCGAATGCTACGAACTTAGAACGCTAGCATGAATCGTTCTCGTTAGGTTGCAGGATTTTCGAATCTATTCATCCGAATTCTTGCATAAAATTATTACATAGTTGTAAGTAGCACCCAATAGTTTCAATTCCATACGCAGTAGTATGCGACGCATATTTTGACATAATTTTCGTGAATCTCGTACGTTCCGTTCACGAGAGAAAATATTTTTGCAATAGTTTTGTGGAATTTGACGTCCAAGAACTCACCCATAGTCATTCATTCCAAGGAATATTTACCAAATATCAATAGTATTTTGATGAAGATTTTACATGTGAAGATGTTTAAGCTATTCTGTTTGAACTCAAAGAAAGTTGTCAAAAGCGCTCTAGTTTAACTGACATGGTGTTGATACAATGTCAAACCATTATGTACTGTACACAATTATTTTGCTGTTAAAGAAGTTAAGTTATTGCATTATGTAGGGAATGTCACGTGTTGCTCACATCATATTTTTTTTTAAACTAAATAGCCTGAGCAGACGAATTTTCGACTGAGCTTTGTAAGAACATTAACTTGAAGAATGCAGAACCAAATGCATGCTACCACGGACGAGTTATGGGATGCCTGTTTTCAATGAACAGGAAATTAAGAAGCATTGGGTGCAAGTCTGGTTAAGTCAGTAATAATGAACGAGCAAGTGATGTCGATCCTATGAAAGAAGTGCATGCTTCAAAGATTACAAAATAATTTAATATTTTTTAAACTTACGGATTTAACTACAAATCATATACATGTACTTCATAAACAGCTAAAATGATCCATCTTATACCCATCAACACCCATATAGTTCCCCATCAAATATGCATACGAAACCAAAATGTAGTCACAAATTTAAAACATTTTGGAAAATTTCTGCAACTTTCTCATAAGTTGAATATTATTTACAGCAAATGGCTTGAACGAAAATACAGCAAACATTTCAAATTTCAGCATCCATTTTCGAATATAAGTCATTTATTTTACTTCAAAAAAGCAGTTTACCGCACTGCTAGCAATTGCAAAACTAACAGCAACCTCTTGCCTCAAAAAAACTAAAATTATTTTGAAAACAATTGGAGGGGGGATTCGTCTTAGACGATTTTATGGGGAATATTGATCTAAAATGAACTAAATTTACTGTTTTAAAATAACTCTGTTAAGACGATTGATCTGAATATTTTTGTTTCCGGTGAAGGTTCAATCCCCCACCCCACCACAGATCCCTGCTCCAAATGTACCCCTTAATATTTCACAAACTTTTAAAATAACTTTACACATGCATTCTCTACATGTCAAAAGGAAAATAAAATACATAACAAACTTGAATACCAAAGAGTCAGCAGGACACGCAATCAGCTTCGGAGTAACTAGTTGAATGAGACGTTTTCAAAATGGACGGTAGAGGGCGCTTACGTACCACAGAGATATCCAGTTAAGAGAGCGCTATCTGGTATCGATATGAGAAACTAATGTCAAAAAGATTAATCAGTCATTAAAGTAAATTACATTATTTTTTAATTCTTTGGATATTCAATGAAAATGAATTTCTTAAAAGATATTTTAACTATTTAAAACTGTAGAGTGCTAAAAATTAAATTTTTCTTAAATCAATAAAATTACATTTTTAAAAACATTTTTAGTATAAAAAAAATTCTAATTAACAATCATTTCTATAGATCTAAATAAAAAAAAATTTTTTTTTATATATTTCAGTGCCATTTTGTCAAGAGAGAAGTCTTTATCCAAACGATTTCGTTTTAAATTTTGTCTTCTATTATGTTACCTACATATATTTTAGGAACGTGGCAGCGTTCTACCCCGCGAAGTCGTCATTTATGAATCTATTTCTGTCATGTGCATACTATACGTCACGTGACAACTAAAGAAACTGATTATGACTCAAAAAGGCTGAGTCAGATTTGACGAAGGGTTAGGATCCTTCAGCAGGGTACCTAATCTTGAAATTACAAAGTACGTTCTGCAGAAACTTGGCGCAAACCATTTTATTATTTATCTTTTATAGTGTAGAAGATATCCCCAGTAAAAGTAAGTAACGTGAGGAAAAAACTTGTTCGGTCAAAATCTGTGTTAATATTTTAAAAAATGTTCAAATGAATTGAAATACTAAAATAATTTTTATGTGGTGTGTTCTATTTACGACAAAACAAGTCAAAATTGTTTACATTTCTATCTATTAAGTTCTGAGATATAAGCGTCCAAAGTGTTTACATTTTTCGTAACGCTCCGATTTCAGCGAGAGATGCCTCAACCTTTGATGTTATTCATATAAGAATAATCTTCCTGAAAGATCTTTAAAAATGAATTATTTGTAAACAAGACATTTACGATACTGAACACACGTTTTTCACATTTACGATACTGATATTATTTTTCATGGAATACTGCGATAGAACAGACGATAAATAGGAACAGTACTTGAAGTGCACAAGGCGCGTTCGGCCCTCCTCACTCGAATAGAATTCGACACCTCCTGACCGGAGACCTATGGGGCACTGCGATGATTGCCTGTCCCGAAAGTTCGAAATCTAAACTGCTCGCACAGTTATGCGACAGTTTGTGAGATATCTAACCGCGGATATGACTGCAAAATCTGATAGCGCACACTCTCCCTATTATACACGCTGATGTATGTGGAAAGCATTGGAATCGAGTCGAAAATAGCACCTCCTGTTTTCGACGGATGTATACGTTTCGAGCGCCCTAGAACCCGAAAAATTTACTATTAACGTGACGCCTGTGTGTGCGTCTTTGTATCTGACTGTGCAATACATGCTCTAGCTCAAAAACTGAGAGAACACATTTCACAAAATGTTTAGATAAATTACTTGATCGATTATTCTGATTAGATTTCGGCACGATTAGGAAAAAGGAGCCTGCCTATTTTTGTGAACGGGCACCAGTGCCTCCTAATCAAGCCAAAGTGAGGCCCAGGGCCAGGTGCTCCATACACTCAAGGCATACCAAACACATGCAAAACATCGACGCATAGTAAATATAGGGGGGGGGGGGAGATCGGGATTTTAGCCCCGAAGTTCCTTTTGTACATGTAGAAAACTTCCAACTTTTTAATTTTAAAGTAATATATTAAGACTTAGAAAGGATGTATAATATTTAAAACTATCAACATATTTTATAATTAAAAATAAAAATAATGTTACCAGTTTTAAATAAATTGAAAACTTATTTCTTTTGAAATTTTTTATCACTTCGCAAAATTTAAGGGCCTCTTAAAATTGTGTGGCCTAAGACTATGGCTCCGGAGCCCCGTGCGTTAATCAGACCCTGGATGGTCCGCAAAACTCGTCAAAATCTATGCACTCTCAATAATGCATATTCTCAATACTCCATATTCTCTTCTAATGCATATTCTCAAATGTATCAAATTTATACTCATTTTGTACTTAATTATTGACGATAAAGAGAAAAAGACCAACTGTATTACTCTAAGACTAATTGTTCCCGAGATATTTTAGCTTTTCGTCTTTCTGTAACGTTGCAAAATAAAAATGTAATTTAAATACCAAATTCAGTATTTATTTTAAATCCGTGCAGTTTTGTGGAATTAAATTAAATTAAATGAAATATGAACGAAAAAAAGAGAAAATGAAATGGAATCTGTAGCGAAAGTCATGTACTGCCCCCATTAGATTTTTGCTTGCAAACAATGCATGGTAATGTACAGGAAAAGTATTTCTGTCGTGTCGGACCTTGAGTTTCCATGGATCTGCATGTTTCGGGTACTCTAGAATACGAAAAACCTATTTTGACTTTCTCCTACTAAGGAATATAGTGTAGAGAAAGTGTTGTTTTGACGAAAATTATCGATTTTGATGCCAATATGTCTTAATACCTCCTGAACACGCATTGATTATTTTAAGAGTGATGTCAGTCTGTTTGTCTGGGCTCGATATCTTTTTCACACGATAGCTTCCAGAAATATTAATGGATTTTCTCGAAATCTTATATGCGACTTCGTTATCGAAAAATCTATAAATAGATTTTTTTTTTTAATTCGAGCGAAAACTTCGAAATGGATTCGAAATTTTACATTTTCTTAACATGGGAGCATAGGACAAAATTTGACATAAAGTATTGCTCAATACGTATGAAACTTATCAGTTTCAAGCATTATAGTAAAAATAGCTGCGATATAAATGCTGTGCCCGTGACGTCAGTATCCTCCCTCGGGGGGGGGGGGGGGGGGGTGAGAGGAGGCAGTTCCCCCTCGCCGAGAGGGTATATTGTCAAACTTGACATCAATCAAAATATTTTTTCAAGCTGTTTAAAATGAAAGGTAAGATGCTATAAATGTGATCATCTGGACCAACGATACCGATTTTTTAATTTTTTTTTCTGCCAAGCTAGTCAAAACAATAAATAAAAATCTGACGTGGGCAGCACATGACTTTCCTTATATAATGCAATGAATTTACTACTTTTACAGCAAAAAAAAATAGGTTATTCTTATAGTAGATACTGATATATTCTTTCCAAGATATTGAATTTTCGTTAATTAGTCGTCATTTTCATCGATTTAGTGTCATTTTTATCCATTTGGCGAAATTTTCCTTAATTTGGCAACATCCAAAAAAGTCGCTAAGTTGGCGACATTCCGCCAAATTCGTCGCCAAAATCTCCTCAAACGTTATGGACGGAGAAATAAGTTATTCTTATAGCAGATAAATGACTATTGGCGTTCAAATGCAAATGTATTACTCAAAGTATCTTTTCTTATGAATGGAACGAGCTAGATCCAAGAAAACAATTTATCGCAGGATATTACATATGAAAAGTGAACATGTTTCTCAACAGTTAATATATTTTTTTAATTTATGGGATTTTTTTATAAATTTATTTGAAAAATGTGCAATATCTCGAGAACGGTTCATGCTAGCGTTCTGAAGTTTATGTCAATCGTTTTCTAAGGAAAAATTACATAATAAATGTCTATTTGCGTAACTTTATTAAAGGTATTGATTTTTTGATGATTTTTTCAATATTTCACTCGAAAATTTAGGGGATTCTGAACATTCAATTACGTTTAAAAACAATAAGCTTACAGTATTCACGGATTGTGATTTTTGTACCAAATTTCATTCGAATCGTTCCATTCGTTGGTGGGATATCGTCTCCACAGACTCACTGACACACACACACACTCATACACACATGCTTTCACACACATATGCTTTTACACACACACACACACACACAGAGACATCACCTCAAAAATGTTTGATTCATGATCAGAGATGCTTGAAACGTGCTCTCTCGTCGAAAACTCGAATTCGAATTTTCGACCCCATCACAATACTTTCCTTATACGTTATGTACATAAGGAAAATAATAATTGTTGCTATCAGCCCGAAAACTTTCAGGCTGTTTTCCTCTGTTTTAATGTTTTAACTGATTAATAATGAAAAATTCGTAAGATCAGTTCTAATGATCGTAAAGGCATGCGGTTTTGTTCTTTAGAATCAGCCTGAAAAGCTGTACTTAACAAAGCCATAAACTTAATTTCTCTAACTTAATCTCTCCCTCTTCTTGTACAACCATCATATATATTAACACACATCAGCACACAATTCATCAAAGCCGCTAAACTGTTGCCAACTTGTTAGCGGCTTAGTAAAAAAATAAACTTTAAAAGAATCCAAGAATAATTTCAAGATAATTTTGGTTAACTGGTGAACGAAAGAGCATAAAAAGATGAAACGTTTTATTTTTAACACTTTACAACATAGTTGAAAAGTGTTTATGACTTTGTTCATTCTGTCTGCCTGTCTGTCTGTCTGTCTGTCTGTCCTTTAGCACGATAACTACCGTAAAAACGACTTTATCAAAATGAAATTTTAGTATGTTTTTCAGACGGTCTGTGGGACCTATGGGAATATAAATAAATAATATCACCCAATTAGTTTTTCATTGAACCCGGGTTGAAAAAATGAAATACATTGAACCCTATGGGACCTAATTTTTCAAACATTTTTTAAGCAACTTTAAAATTCACAAATTGCTTCGAAATTTTTAGGAAATATTCACATTATCTCATAAAATATATAAACAAAAATTCAATAAAATATGTTAGGCAGTTTTTTAATTAAAAATTATTTAATATAGGGAGAAAAACAAATTCAATTAAATTCTGACTTTTGGGATATCCTCCAGAAAGAAAAAAGAGATATATTATATAATAAATATCTTTCCAAGAGTTTGATTATTTTGTATATGAGAGATGCTTTACATTTTAAAATAAATTAGATAACAATTTTTCAATTTTTTTTTAATTCTATATAACTCTTCATGATATACTTATTTGATGGCATTTTTAATGCACTTTCCTACGTCCTAGAGAGTTAAAATTTGGTACACAGCTTAAATTTGTTGAACATTTTATTCTACAAAAATTTGGTGGATCTTTAAATATAGATCCTACATTTTTTTCGAAATGGCCTGCAAATAATCCCCATTCACTTCTATAAATCATTGTTGTAATATTGTTAAAAATTCTGATGTGGGCAGCACATGTCTTTCCCTGCAGACTCATATTCACGTTCTCTTTATTTCTTCAATAATAATTTGAGTTTATCTGCATAAAATAATAGCGATAAGTATTTTAAATGACATTGAATTTGCACGTTAAACATGAATTTGATTCTCATTTGACAGCTGGATTTATTGATGTCAAAGGTGACGTAGCGAAAATGTGAAAAAACTAGAATATCTCAAGAACGGCTAATCCTAGAGTAATGAGGTTAGTCTTATTCTTTTTGTTGTCAAAAATCACATATAAGATAGGAATTTAATTGATATAATTGAGCAAACGTAGTTTTTTATTTTTATATTTAACGATTTTTGCGGGCCATTTCGCAAAAATAGCCCGTTCCTTTTTCCCGAATCGTACTAGAATAACCTACAAATGATTTATATACAAAATTTTGTTAAATTTGGTATATAAATCACTTGTAGGTCATTGAAATATTATACACCAAATTTTGTTAAATATGTTCCATTAGTTTTTAGCTAGAGTGGATAAAGACAATTTCTGCTGGCCATTTCGCAAAAAAGGCAGATTATTTTATTACGAATCGTACTATAATCTAATGGACATCAGGGTATCCCACAAAACACATACCTACCAAATTTTATGAAATCCGGTCCATTAGTTTTTCTGTTAGAGTGGATGCAATATCCTTACAGACACACAGATACACCCTTACACACACAGACGTCTTCCTAAAAATATTTTTTTTCTTGTTCTAGAAGTCCCAAAACGTGTAGATCCTTCGAAAATTCAAGTTCCAATCTTCGGCACGATTCCAATACTTTGAATACATACACACACACACGCACATATATTATCTGTGTATCTAAATTCCGTGCCTACTCAATTACAATAGTTGTGATCTTAAATGATCTCTAAACTTTTATTATTTCTTCAACGAAGCCTAATTTTAACTTATGCAGAATGCAAATATCTCAAGCGATTGTAAGGTGAGTTACATGAGAATTGCTGATTTTTTTTCACACAAAATTATTTAGCTCTGGAGTCTGGAATAAAAGTTATATGAATGAAATATTCATTGATTTTGCATAGAGAATCAGATGATTTATATTTCGATACAGTTTTAAAGATTTAAGTATAATAAATTACTGTAGTACTGTGATAATGTAAAAGATATCACCACTGAATGTAGCACATTTTAGAAATTTTTAAATGAAATTGCATTTCTGTTGGAAAGTGTTTCATAATCAATGCTTATGCATGATTGATCTTTCTTGTTTTATTCTAATGATGTTCTTCCAGACACTGGTCCCGATATATTTCTTCCTGATATTTTTTTAATGGCCATAATTTCTTTGCAGACATATTTATTGCGGTCAATCCCTTGGTCTACGAGGAGATGTGGAACCTTATAACGTGTAAACCGATAACTTGGAACCTTTAGAAGATATTTGAAAGGGTGAGTTTTTTCCGACAATAATTCTCGATTTATCAGAAATCAAGATTTTATTTAGAACAATATTCTTTCACCATCTTCTACAAGCGTCTTCTATTATGTTTACCTTGCATTTAATAGCATTCTAAATGTTTAAAGTGACCGTAACTGTAAATTTTTTTTATTTTAAATCTTTAAATGAACATTCAAACAGGATGGATGCCATATATCATTTGGAAGTGAGTCATGTGATCTTTTAATATCATGGTCACGTGATCGCTTCATATAAGAGGTGTAATTATTATTTTAATTTTTATTTAAAAAACTACTGAATATCTTTAGCTGAATTTTTTTTATATATATTTTATAGAAAAATTTGAATATCACCTAAAATTTTCGAAGCAATTTGTGAATTTTAAATCCGCTTAAAAATGTTTGAAAAATTAGGTCCCATAGGGCTCAATGTATTTCATTGTTTTAACCAGGGTTCAATCCAAAACTAATTGGGTGGTATTATTCATTTATATTCCCATAGGTCCTACAGACCGTCTGAACAACATACTAAAATTTCATTTTGATTAAGTCATTTTTACAGCAGTTATCGTGCTAACGGACAGACAGACAGAACAGACAGACAGACAGACAGAATGAATGAAAAAAGTCATAAACACTTTTCAACTTTGTTGTAAAATGTTAAAAACAGGTACATTCGAAACTTTTGTTCTTTCCAAATAATGATGTAAATATTTTGGGCTTAATGCTAATATGTTACACTTAAATCATTTTTGAAATCAGATGGGATGAGCACATGGTATTTCCTGCTGACTAAATAATTCAAAATAAATTTTACATTATTTAAAGATCTATTATCTTGATTTATTTTGCCTTAAATTGTTTGCTGATATTTATAAAAGAGCCATTTCACTTTCACTCTCGCTTCCGAAGTATAACTGAAATTTTCTTCAGAGAGGCTCTGTTAAGGCAGTTAAAAAGGCAAAAATTTATCTCAGGAAGTAGAAAAATCATGTGCTGACCATACTAGGTTTCCCGCACCAGAATCAACAATGAAGCAAAATAGAAACATTATTTCAACAATGTACATATTTCGATTAGAAAAGCTAATTAAACAATTACAGTACCTCAAGAAATGAACTCAATAATACTTTATGGCAACAACAATGTAAAACAACGATACCTAAGTAACAATTTCGATGAAATTGGACTTTTCAAATCTTGAGTTGAATGCTATAACTTGTGTTTTTACTCTGTGATTCTGAAAGCGATTTAAAACTGTTTATTTCTTCTTCTATTTTGTTGATTTTCATTTACTTTCTTATTTTGACAAACTTTCCTTCATTTCGATCCACTTTTACCATCTCGAAATTTAAATGTTTACTATTTGAGTGACGTTTGTTTCGGCATCTTAAAGACCTATTTGGTCAGCGACTAAGTCCTGTGCATTTTTCCATCTTATCGGGAGAAATAACTTGGCTATAAACCTGAAAATTATTTATTCCTATTTTGACTTATCTAACCCTAATACGGCTCAGTCATGGATAATCCAAATCCATTTCTGGATGAGAATTTGATGAGCCGTGAGGAATACCGCCAGTGTCTCCAAGAGCATGTCAAAATAGTTCTGGAGAGGGACTGGAACTTTAAGATCTTGAAGGCCCTCGGAAAGGGCCCTTTTGGCGATGTATTTTCAGGAATGAGCCCTGACTACTCGGGCAAAGTAGCCATAAAAATCACTCGATCCGACGAAACCTGGGAGAAAGAAAAGTGCGATTGGCGCAAACTGAATCACCCCAATGTGATGCCGCTCTTGCAAGTGATAAGCCTGAAACAAGCAGATATATTTGTGATGCCACAGTTATCCGAAGATCTTTACCATATTTTGGGAGAGATTCGTAACGTTCCATGTGGCCTCGCTAGGGTGAAGTCGTGGTTGAAGGATGTTCTGGTGGCAGTCGACTACCTGCATCAGCGGCAGCTCTGTCACCTTGATATAAAGTCTGACAACGTGATGATAGACTTCAGTGACCGCGCAGTTCTATGTGACTTTACATTCCTGAACGATATAACAGCACCAACCACAAGGTTAGATATTTTCAAAATTTTTCATAGATTATACGATGAGCGCTCGCGTTTCATTCAGAATACATTAGCTGCTTCATTTTTTTTTTTTTTGGGGGGGGGGGGGTTGTTTCGTTGTAGACTCAAAATCCTTTAATCTCACAATTTTCTACCTCTTATTTTTCAGGTATGGAATACCGCAGATTTACCGCCCCCCTGAGGCATGTGAAAGTCTCGGATATCGTGCGGCAGTGGATGGTGCCAAACTTGATATTTGGTGCATTGGGATGCTCGCCTTCAGTGTGTTGTCGGGCCACGTAATACTGAGGAAGCTCAGACAGATGAGGAGCTGGAGAGAGGATATCTACCCCTTCCTCCTCTATGGACTGAAAGTCAGTAACATTTCATCCTCTCCCAATTTTTACTTCCAATTGATTTATTCGCAAATAGCAATATCGCATATAATTTACTCTTAGATACCTTTTACTTTATTCTATACAGCTATAGATGTTAAATCAGTCATAAGACGGTGTGCATTGTATTGAAATCACATAGCAAGTTTTCTGTCTGCAATTGCATGTATCGGATATTTCAGGCTCAAGAGCGCATAAAGGGCTTGGGAAATGTTCATAGATGCTGTTATCTGAAATTGAAGCGCGATCCTAACTTTGGGAACCCCCCTTTTAGACGGATTCTGACTGTGGGGTGCATGAAGCTATATGTTTAAGATCCACTTCCGTCCATTCGCATGCAGCGTTTGCTCTTCTAATATTCCCAGAGACAAATAACGGCACATTTTCCCGATCAATTTTATATGACTCCCTAAAGCAACGCAATTACTTAGTTAGCACCGTCACCTCCCTCTCAGGTTCACTTCTTAACAAGTTATACCTGCTTCGCACGAATATTGAAAGTCGTTACATTTTGGAATCAAGGAATTTAAAATAGCAGTTCTCTACAAAGCGGTGGTGATTATCAGAAATTAAATTTAATTACTTCACGAGATTTTGAATAATCGCCATCTTATCGACATTTCCATAAAGTCACCAATTTGGCGTTATTTTGCAACATTTATCCCCAAGTTCGCCAAATTTGATTCCAGCGAAAATATATATTTGCTTTCCATATCAATATAAAATCATTTGTATATCAATAAAACATCTTTTGAAATATTCCAATATCGTCTTTCAATATTTCATTGTTCATTTATTAACACTTTATTTCTTCGTTTATTTGCTCTATTTTAACTATTTTCAATGTATTCGAGCATGAACATAATTCGTTTCAGGCGCCTCAGCTCCATGCTTTGATGATAGAAGCCTTTTCTGCCTCTAGCATTTCTGATGAAGAAGTCGCTAAAGCCCTAAACTTCCTGAAGACCGTACTGAGGGACAGGGCAGAAGACAGGCCTTGTGCCACAGAACTGTTGAAGCATGATTTTCTTTACAAATGAAAGAAACACGAACCCGGATGACGCGGAGATCGCAAGAGGTAGGTTATTTTCAAGTAGTTTGCAAATACTCACATATAACTCTTATTATACAATTTCAATTGCCTTATTTATACACAAAAATTTATAAAACGTGTTTCTTTAAACAGATAATTCTTCAGCTCCCGCGGAACAGGTTGTACATGTTTCTGAGCTCTTGAACGAGCAGCACTGTGGCCCTAAAGATAGTGGAAATGAAGCAGAGCTCAAATGTGCAGAGTATGGAGAAGAAGATGGTGATAACATTGGTGAGTACGGGATAAAAACTTTACTTTCAATTTCACTAAGCAGTCCATGCAGTTATGCAACAAAAAATGGTTAAAAACTTTCTACCAAAGTTATAATACGACTTGTAATATTGACAGAAAAGAATAACATTCATCAACAGAAGAGGTTTAGGTCAGATTTATATATCTACGACTTAACAGGGACGACTAAGTAAGACTTAAACCTTACACTTCCGGGACCTTACCTTACACTTTCGGGTAAGATATTACCTTGTACTTGGTAAGACCTTACCTTACACTTTCGGGTAGGTCGGACAGTCTGTGAAGAGAGAATGGACTCTTCTGTATGGGTAACAAGCTGTAAAATATGAAATCGAACAAAACATGAATTTGTATGCGGAACGGGCTCTTTATATTTTGTAAAAATGACACCAGACATGACCTCATAAACATAAAGTTCGAAATTTAAAGAAAGTTAGCACCGTTTACGTTAAATTCTATAGAAAAAAATTTGATTTCTCAAATTATGTTCCCATTTTTATCGTTTATGCCATCAAATTATCTGTCGAAATTTAGGTTTTCCACCAGTACCTTCAATTTGCATAATAAATGGAAGTTTTTGTTTTCTAACCGGAACATTTAAAAGTGTTGATTAATTTTGTAATGGAACTTTATTTATAATAATTTGAAAAATATGTAAATTATTTATGAGGAACATCGAGAAAACAACATAACAACGATAAAATAAACGTGTTCCCCCTGTATCTTTCGTCAGCGATTGTAGATTTCATTTCGAGAAGCATAGTATTAACTCTTTCCTTACACATGTTGACATTAATACCGTTATCTTTTACAGATTTCACACGAGATGTCACAATTTCATTAACATCGGAAGTAAATGACATCAGAAACGTCAAACACCCAGAAGTTGTTTTGGGAAAGGAGATTACCGTTCATCCGGAATCTTCAGGAATCTCTGAATCAGCAGAGGGTAAGAATCTTTCCTCGAAATATTTTAAATATGGTTCTTATTACGCCACATTCGTTAGAGATTACAATACAATCCCACCATCCCTGTAGGTGCCATTTCCCTTGAGTTCCGGTTTCAATTATGTGTCACACTTTCCTGGTCGTCCAAAGATACCTTACACTTTCGGGTAGGTCGGACAATATATGAGTCGGACGGTCTGTGAAAAGAGAATGGACTCTTCTGTATGGGTAACTAGCAGAGGTAGCCGTAAAATATGAAATCGGACAAAACATGAATTTGTATGCAGAACGGGTCCTTTTTATTTTATACAAAGGACACCAGACATGACCTTATAAACATACAGTTCGAATTTTTCTCTTAGAATTTCTCTTCCTATTAAAATAAAATCGTGATAGTATGAAATCTATGTGAAATTATTTTGTAAACATCTCTTTATCTTATGTTTATTTTTAAATTAAATGATATTTCTTTAATTATATTTTTCGTAACTAATCTCCATGCAAAAATAAAACAGGGATTCCAACCAGCTCCTTTAACATTAGATGAATATTCTATTTCTTGTGAGAATATGAATTCGGCACCGAAGTCCTTATGCTCTTAAATCCCTTCAACTTTCTATTAAAGTTTTCTGGAGCTACAGGAGCAAGGTTTACTAATAGGAAAGTAACTATTTCTTATTGATTGAGAATGTTTTTAGCGCCTCTAGCGGCGAATTAAAATATTAGAATTTCCTAGCTCAAACAAAGCAAAGAAGGATAAAATCGTCTGTAGAGTGTTCTCTATTGAGCATGAAAAGACGTATGGTTTTCACATACGATGTATGGTTTCGTACAGCAATAATTATTGTACTGTACCATTTGCTTGCTACTTTGATACAACATGTGCTGCTTACTGAAAATTGGTACTTTTAAATAAATTAAAATTATCCCATTACACGAATTATTATTTTTCCATACGTATTTTTCGCCAAAGTATTTAAAAAGTAAACGAGATAATTATCGGTTTTAGTGCGTCTTCTTTTTTTTAACTGCATGCGTATATTATGTGCACACTGTGCGAATATGAAATGGAATTTTGGTTCTCCATTTGGTTTTTTCATACCAAATACAGAACGTTAAACAACTTTGTAACTGATAATTTTCGCTTATCTTACTCAGAATGTCTCAGTGACTTATCTACCACATTTTGTGAAATGTGGTCAATTAGTTTTTCAGCTAGAGTGGATACACACACACACACACACACACATACACAGGCGTCAGACTAAAAATAGTTTTTTTGTGTTCCGGAATGCTTGAAACGTGTAGATCCGTCGAAAACTCGTGTTGCAATTTTTGACACCATTTCAATACTCTACCTGTAACTTATCGGATATTGTAGGGAAATCCATAAGAATAACCGACCCAGCCGAAGGCATATGATATGCCTTCTCTAATATAAGGTGATTCCTTCACTGATATGACTTATATGTCACTGATATGACATATAAGGTGATCGTATAGTGTTCGTACAGCCGAAGGCAGGTCAGTTAAAAATTCGCCAACAGCAGGATTGTTCAGGGTACGATTCGGCCCCGGTGGTCAGCAACCAAAGCCACCACCCCCAGGAGCACGACTGAGCTTCCAGACGAAACCCCCACCAGCCACAGCAACAACACCGCTTATGACAAGAAACCGAGCACGAAACGCGAAAAACCCGGCGCCGATCATCATACTGGTCTATCGAAACCCATCCCGGCCTAACCACTTATTAGGATAAAAACAATACATAACAATTGGCCCACGGTTAGGAAAGTTGAGCAAAGCTTATCACAAGGGAACACTCTTCCAGGAGCAAATGGTACAAGCATTACACTAGAAACAAACATGAATCAAACCACGAAAGCTTACTCTTAAGTGAAAACATATATGTAGTGTAGGGAAAGTAAAAAGTGTTGAAATAATCTGTTTCGTATTCCAGATACTGTCATGATGAAGAGAAAGAGCCGCAGGAAGAGAGTCAGTGGCTGGTTTCGTAGAACTTGGACTCGTCTCTGGATCTGCGGTTCCAATACAGCCGATGATTAACTTGGGTACGTGAAGAATAAAGGATAATTTGTTTTCAGCATCATTTTATATACTTCAAAAATAAAGACAACCAAAAAAGTGTCCATAATTAAAAGTCTGTTATTAAAATCCCCTTTTAGGACGTACAAAAATGACTCATGAATGAGCGCTTTCGGGCATTACCATACCCTTCGTCAGTGGCAAATTGAAAATAAGTAGCGAACATATGCTTATATACAGGTTATAACCGCCAGACAAAACTTACATATTGATCAAAAAAATTTTGTCTAGCGGTTATAGGCTGCAAAAACTAAAATATCTCGAGAAAGGTTAGCACTAGAATTATGGAGTTAACCTGATATTTTTTCTTGTTTACAAATTCCTTATAAAACACGCATTTAATTTATATATATGAGAATTTGTAGTCTTTTATTTTAGATTTAGACTATTTTTTTTTTGGGGGGGGGGGGGTCCATTTCACAAAGCAGGCAGATTTTTTTCTTTTCGATTCATAAAAAAATCTACTCAGTTCCAGGGTCACCCACCAGTGACTTTTCTACTGAATTTTGTAAAATTAGGTCAATTACTTTTTTATCTAGAGTGAATTTTATTACAAATTTTGCAGACTATTTCGCAGAAAAGACAGGCTCTTTGTTTTCGAATCGCACTAAATTCTAACCAGCATCAGGGTCACCCACAAGTGATTAAATTTGGACCATTAGATTTTTAACTATATTGGATACATACATTGCACAGACCGACAGACAGACAGACACATAGACGCACAGGCACACATACACAGATGTCACACGCTAAAGATAGGTTTTTCGGATTTTAGAGTAGCCGAAACGTGTAAATTCGTTAACACCTCGAGTTGCGATTTTCGACACGATTCGAATAATTTCGCTATACATTATCATGTATTGCAAGAAAGTAAGCGGTTTATTTCATGTGAGTTTCTAATATTCCTATAAAAATATATCAAATATCATATATTTGCTAGCTATATAGTATAGTATTTTTATATGCTAGCTTTTGTATGCGTCAGCTAATTAATTTTGATGTAGAGTAATATTAGCTTTCTGTTAAAGTATTTTGTTCATATAGCTGATTTGTTACTGCTTAACGTAGTTTAAAGTTTTCATTTTATATTTCAGATATGCTGAGTCCATTTTCTTTCTGTTTTATTTCAAGTTGATGGCGCTCATCTATTGTTCAAGACATCTATTGTTGCTGAAGGTTATTAAGAAACCATTTATTATTGAAGACTTTCATTTGTTTTACACTTTAAATTTTAGAAAAAATGTTTCAAAAAATGTTTAGAAAAAAATGTTTAGAAAAACGGAATCAGTATCTTCCATAATTAAAATATCTCATTCCATAATTTTTAAATGAAATTAATTTTTAAAAGTCTTTACAAGAATGAGATCATGTAAGAATGAAAAACTTACATTAAGATTTTAACATCAATATTTTATATAATAACTTTAATTTTATTTTTACATATAATAATTTAAACATACTGAAATAGAAGCAGGATAAATATAAGAATTTTAATATATATAGAAGAAAATATCTTTATGAGATACAATAAAAAATTCTTACTTTTATTTAATATATTTGAATTTGTTAAAAAACATAATGATTCTAAAAAATAACAAAAAAAAAAAAGAATTTAATATATATTTATATAAAGTCTGCTATTTTTAGGTAGTCACTTCAGTATTCAGAATTCATTAATATCTTTAAAAAGTAAAAGCGATATTATAACACCAACAGGAAATATAGCTAGTAGCCAAAAGTTTTATCCACAAACCTCAATATTTTAATTTACTAAACAGTTCTTTAATATATAATAATATCTTTATAGTAGTTTTTTAAAATTTTAATAGAAATCAATATCCATTAATAACAGGTCATTTCATATATATTTGGTTTTAATTTTTTTTTTTTCTCTTTTTGCTGTTCATAACTTGCTCATGACTTGTAGCAAAGAATTTGGAAAAAAATGGCAACCAATATCAATCAGAATGTATTTATACTTAATTAAAATCATAATATTTTAAATTATTATATTTGATTAGTATTCTAAATATTAAGAATATTTCCTTATCTTTTAAATGAAACAAATAACTTGGTCGCACATATACACCTATCTGAAATTTCTTATAAAATTCAACATTCCTATAAATTTATATATTTACCTCCCACTCGCTGCACTCGTTTCATATCTATTTTTCCTAAAAATTCTACTTTTAAAAATATATTTTCTATCCCTGCCTATTTTCCGCAGGAGGGAAGAGCAGGGATTTTTCTTAGCCCAAGGAATCCAAAAACTGAATTCCTTGATAATGAGCTCACTTTGGGAGCTATTTCATGCGAAACTAAAGTTTAAATCGATAAACGATTTATTTCATCGTGTTATCCTATTATTTGTCTGCAAATATACCAAATTTCATATTTTTGTATGCTATAGTTTTTACAGTACGAGACAGAGAAATCGCTAGACGTGTCGATACGAAAAAAAAAGTCACTTAGTGCATAAACAATAAAATATCTCAAAAACTACATCGAAATTAAAAGAAAAGGGCCTCCGTTCTGCAAAAATCCGTGGTTTTGCTATCGATAGTCTATCCAGGAGGCGAACTCGCAGCTCAAATATTTTGTCTTTGACATTACATATTTCTTAAACTACAATATATATCAAAAAACGGTTTATTTCAGCGTATCTCCCTAAACTTTTTCTACACGTGTACCAAATTTCTTATTTATATATGCAATAGTTTTTGCGGTACGAAGCAAAGAATCTCGAGAAACGAGAGATTTGTCAAACAGCGACGGCGACAGCGTCAACTACTTTTTTAATATAGAGAGATTTTAAAAACTTAATTAACATATCAATCCATATATCAGCAGATACAAAAATAGGAAAGCAAATCAATAGCAAATATACTGCATTTATTAAAACTCCTTTCATGTAAAAATAGTAAAAGTTCAAGTTATTTATAAGAAAAACGTCATGAACGTCATAAAATTAGTAGTTAAAAATTTAAAAGTCAACAAATGCCTTTCGAAATTGAAACATTGGTAGTTTTGAAAATGCCTGCATCCAACCGTTTTGCAAGCAACAAAAAATCTGATGTGGGCAACACATGACTTTCCTTATATAATGTAATGAATTTACTACTTTTACAGTAAAAAATTAGGTTTTTCTTATAGTAGATACTAATATTCTTTCCAAGATATTGAATTTTCGACAATTAGTCGTCATTTTCATTGATTTAGCATCATTTTTATCCATTTGGCTAGATTTTCATTAATTAGGCAACATTTCAAAAAAGTCGCCAAGTTGGCGACATTCCGCCAAAGTCGTCGCCAAAATCTCGCCAAGCGTTATGCTCTAAAAAAAGTTATTCTTACAGCTGATAAATGACTATTGGCGTTCAAATACAAAAGTATTATTGAAAGTATATATTTTCATGAATGGAACGAGCTAGATCCACGAGAATGAAGTCACTCAATTTATCGCATGGTATTACGTATGAAAAGTGAACATGTTTCTCAATAGGAATTTTTTTTTATGTGACTTTTTCATAATTTTTTTGAAAAATGTACAATATCTCGAGAACGGTTCATGTTAGCGTTCTAAAATTTATGTCAATCGTTTTCTAATGAAGAATTACATAAGAAATGTCTATTTGCGTAACTTTATTAGCGGTTTTGATTTTTTGACGATTTTTTCAAAATTTCATTCGAAAATCTAGGGGTGTTCTGAACATTCGATTACGTATAAAAACAATAGGCTTCCAGTGTTTACGGATTGTGATTTTTGTACCAAATTTGGTTCGAATCGGTCCATTCATTCGTCAGTTATCGTCTCCACAGACTCACTGACACACACACACACACACACACACACACACACACACACACACACACACACACACACACAGACATCACTTCAAAAATGTTTGATTCGTGATCAGGGATGCTTGAAACGTGCTCTCCCGTCGAAAACTCGAATTCGAATGTTCGACCCCGTCACAATACTTTCCTTATACATTATGTATATAAGGAAAGTAATTAGGAGCAACGTCGTATATATGTGATAGTAGAAGATAATTGTAATAGGTATGGAACTTGCAAATACTTCTTGAAGGAAGCAGGTGTATGGAAATTAGGTGACTATGTATAATAATTTCGTGTCTTCTACCTAAGATGAGAAACAGTTTGCTCTTAACAGGCATTAAAAAACAACTGTTAAGACTTGGCAACTGTTGATGAGATCGTTAATATAAGAAATAACATTTAATTTGATTTTTTAATGTTGATGCGATACGTGATACGACAATTTCTTGTGCATTTTTGGCTGTACGACAGCAAATGTAGTCAGAAATTGTTTGTAATAGATCATGTATAAAATTGATATTAATTAGTCTTACTAAATGATAAAATATATCTCATGGAAATATTGTATATGGAAAAGTTAACCAAAGTTCATATTACTTTCCTTATATATATATAATTTAAGGAAAGTATTGTGACTGTGTCGAAAATTCGAATTCGAGTTTTCGACGGGAGAGTACGTTTCAAGCATCCCTGATTACGAATCGAAAATTTTTGAGATGATGTTTGTGTGTGTGTGTGTGTGTGTGTGTGTGTGTGTGTGTGTGTGTGTGTGTGTGTGTGTGTGTGTGTGTGTGTGTGTGTGTGTGTGTGTTTGTGTGTGTGTGTGTGTGTGTGTGTGTGTGTGTGCGTGTGTGTGTGTGTGTCAGTGAGTCTGTGGAGACGATATCTCACGAACGAATGGAGCGATTCGAATGAAATTTGGTACAAAAGTCACAATCCGTGAATACTGGAAGCCTATTGTTTTAATACACAATTGAATGTTCAGAACTCCCTAAATTTTCAAGTGAAATTCTGAAAAAATCATCAAAAATCAAAACCTTTAATAAAGTTACGCATACAGAAATTTCTTATGAAATTTTTCCTTAGAAACGATTGACATAAACTTTAGAATGCTAGCATGAACCGTTCTCGAGATATCGACATTTTTGAAATAATATTCTCGAGATCTGCACATTTTTGAAATAAATTTATCAAAAAATCCCATAAATTAAAAAAATATATTGACTATTATGAAACATGTTCAATTTTCATATGTAATATCATGCGATAAATGTGGTGACTACGTTCTGGTGGATCTAACTCGTTCCATTCACGAGAAAAGATACTTTAAGAAATACTTTTGTATTTGAACGCCAATAGCCATTTATCTGCTGTAAGAATAACATATTTCTCCATCCATAACGCTTGGCGAGTTTTTAGCGATGAATTTGGCGGAATGTCGCCAAGTTGGCGACTTTTTTTAAAGTTGCCGAATTAGCGAAAAATGGATAAAATCAATGAAAATGATGACTAATTGAAGAAAATTCAATTCCTTGGAAAGAATATAAGTATCTACTATAAGGATAGCATTTTTTTAACTATAAATGTAGTAAATTTATTGCATTATATAAGGAAAGTCATGTGCTGCCCACATCAGATTTTTTTTTATTTTATATGACTTTTTGATAATTTTTTTGAAAAATAAGCAATATCTCGAGAATGGTTCATGTTAGCGTTCTAAAATTTATGTCAATCGTTCTCTAATGAAAAGTTACATAAGAAATGTCTATTTGCGTAACTTTATTAGCGGTTTTGATTTTCTGACGATTTTTTCAAAATTTCACTCGAAAATTTAGGGGAATTCTGAACATTCGATTACGTTTAAAAACAATAGGCTTCCAGTGTTTACGGATTGTGATTTTTGTACCAAATTTCGTTCAATTCGGTCCATTCGTTCGTCATTCATCGTCTCCACAGGCTCACTGACACACACACACACACACATACTTTCACACACACAGACATCACTTCAAAAATGTTTGATTCGTGATCAGGGATGCTTGAAACGTGCTCTCCCATCGAAAACTCGAATTCGAATTTTCGACCTCGTCACAATACTTTCCTTATACATTATGTATATAAGGAAAGTAATATTACAATAAATTATTCTCTCAGATTACTATTGAAATACAAAAAAACCTGCTTGCAATAGGTTCGAATTTAGCGAGTGTCCGGATTAACGACGGAATAAAAAACTTTTATCTGATATCGCTGGTTTCTGATAAAAGGGATTTATTTCCTCGTTTAATCCGGATATTTGACCGATATTCAAGCAAATCGATTGCTTAGTGATCGAAAATATTATCATAGAGTTTACATCTTGACATCATCGGAAAGACTGAAAAACGGTCTTTCCAGGAATGTTTATGTTGTGTATTTACACCGAGGAATAAGGCATAAGACACTCTCAGAACTCAACTACCTTTATTCACACACCTTACTTACAAGTGCAGCGTATTTATAGTTGGCTTTATAGAAGAGTTCAGTTCCGCATACTAGGTTGACGTCATTTCGGTGACATAATAGATTTGCACATGCCACAGTTTAAACCGAAATCCGTAGAACAAATCCTTCATATTTCTTTCTTTATTTAAAAAACACATTGAAATCTGCATTTTGTAAGTGATCTGATATATATGGAGCTATATCTGTATCTGATATAGCTGTGATCTGATATAGCTGGAGGCCTACACAGGCAGAAGAAGCTAATCTTCACAATGCCATTTATGCTCGGGGTTTTTTCACACAAGCATAGCATATACACTGCCGTTGAGATGCGTGCTTTTTATAGGGCCCCACAGCGCCAAAGACTGCAAGGCAGATTACGTCCTCTGCTGTAATTGTGGAGGACAGCACTCAGCAAATTGGCGCGGTTGTCCCAGGAATCCTGGAAACTCGTCTGTGACCAGTAAACGTAGGGATCCCCATTATCAAAACACTCAAAATGTAGGCGCCCCCCCCCCCAGCATTTAGAACTGGGAATCTAGGACGTCCATTCCGGCGATCCAACACGCAAGGTAGTCCGAATTATGCTTCAGTGGTTCTGGACATCTCCAGGAGCCCCTAGCCCCCCTGAAATTGTTAACATCCGAAATTTAAATAGTAAGGTCGAGCAGACCAGCCATGAAATAGAAAATTCGGCAACATCAAAAAGGATTCCCGTGGCATCCAATCCAAATTCGAGCCAAGAATTGGCCACTCCCCCTAGACCTAGCAAGACTTCTCCTCAAGGTTGAGGCAAATTGACTATGCCTCATTTTTATCGTCACTTATGGCGATGAGGCATACTCATAATAAAGATATACTTATACAAGCCTTTAGCCAAGCGCTACCAAACCTAAGAAAAGCTAAGACCGAGATAGATATGATAGTTCATATCTATCGGCGTTACGACGCTCTCCTAGGTAACCCCCCCCCCCCCCCGCCCTTTCGTTCTGGTTTCTTTTTCTCGGCCCACTTCCCGGAAATTGCAGTCTCTCAAACTCGGCTTTTGGAAAGCCAATGGTGTGCATTCCAGGCTAGACGAGGTACTTGATTATGTTGAAAATAATAATTTTGATATCTTCATGATAAACGAAACCCGCCTTGCTTCGCCCACCTCTCCTGCAAATTGCAACTACTCTGGTTACTTTTCTTATCGTCCCATTGGTCCTGCTTTTAATAATAGCATTCTTTCTGGTGGCACTGCACTTTATATCAAAAGCAATATTCCCCACCACCGTATGAGCGCCCCAGCTTTCACGAAGCTTGAAGCCACTCTCGTTAAGGTCACTATTCCAAATTTGGTCCCGATTACACTTGCTTCAGTGTATAACCATCCATCTAATCATAATTCTTCTGTTGTAAAGGATCTTGAAGCACTTTTTAAACTCAGCAGTAACATGATCATAGCTGGCGACCTAAATGCTCGCCATCGCAACTGGGACTCAGCTTTGAACCGTGATGGCGTTGCTCTAAATAGATTGGCCCAGTGCGCCAACCTCAGGATCGTAGCTTCTCCTACTCCGACCCACTTCACTCTCACAGGAAGTAGAAACCCAAGTATTATTGATCTGGCTATTTTTCGAAATATTCCTTTTGATTATACGATCAGAACAGATACTAATCTGACCTCTGATCACCTTCCTGTGATACTGACCCTCAATTTCAATAATTTATCTTTAGACCACCCGGAGGAGCTCAATACAAATTGGGATGACTTTAGATACATCCTTCAAAATTTAAAAGCACACCCCCCCCCCCTCAAAATTGCCAGCACTGATGACATAGAAAAATGTGTCACTGATATGAATCATGTACTGCTAGAGGCAGTCGCTGAGGCCTCGGAACCAAAAAGTCTGCGACCTAATAATCACGCACTACCTGGTGATATTAGGGACAAAATTAAACAGCGAAATCGGTTACGAAAGGATCGGCAGCGGACTAGGTTTCCTGATTACAGAGCATGCTTTCGTAAACTTCATAATGAGGTCAAGGCTATGATTAAAACACACACCCAGCAACGCTGGAAAACTCACCTTGAGGGACTTACATCTGCAAATCACAGTCTCTGGCGAACAGCTAAAAACATGAGATCTATCAAAACATCAATTCCGCCCCTTAACGGCCCTAATGGACTCGCCCAGACTGCGGAGGAAAAAGCTAATTTGTTCGCAGATAGCTTGGAACTCCAATTCACACCACATATCGACCACAACTTCAGCCACACTTATACAGACACTGAACACGAACTACAACAGACCAATCACAATTCACTACACGCTCAAGCACCAAACGACTTAGAGAGAATCTCTCTGGCTGAAATTTTGCATATCGTTGATGGACTGATCGTCAAGAAAGCCCCAGGTCTTGATAAAATTAGCAATCGTATCATCAAGAATCTCCCGGACCTGTATCTCTGCTGGATCACCATGCTGCTGAACAATATGCTGGAACATCGCTTTTTTCCCCAAAGTTGGAAAACCGCTGTCATCGTCCCTATTCCAAAAGCAAATCAAAATCCCTCGCTAGCCGAGAACTTCAGACCAATAAGCCTACTTTCTAGCCTCTCGAAAATCTATGAATTGGTGTTGCTCAAGCGTTTGGATAGTTTCTGCCGTTCGGAAAATATTTTGATACCTGACCAGCATGGATTTCGAACTGAGCATACAACGCAGTCCCAACTTATGTGTGTTGTCGAAACTATTCGTCAGAACGCTACCAACAGACAGTATACTAACATAGTATTTTTCGATGTGGCTAAGGCCTTTGATAAAACTTATCTGGCTGGGCTTATTTCCAAGCTGGTGCGACTTGGCATTTCAACTCAACTTTTGACCATCATCAACTCGTACCTCACTAATCGTTTCTTCTATGTACGAGTTGATAAAACTCTCTCTACAATTAGACCAATCAGAGCCGGGGTTCCTCAGAGAGGAAATCTCAGTCCTCTACTCTTCAATATCTTCATCAACGATATTCCAAGCATACCACAAGTCAAGCTGGCCATCTTTGCGGATGACACAGCGCTTATCGCTCGTAGCCGTTCACCACAAAACTCAATTAACACACTACAGAGCTACATTAAGAATAGCCTTGAGCACTGGCTCATTACCTGGAGAATCAAAATTAACGCGACCAAAAGTGCAGTTGTCATTTTCAAACCGAACTACCGAGAAGGCAATCATAATTTTGTTTTAAATATCTTCAACGAGCCTATCCCCTTCTCCCACTCTGCTAAGTATTTGGGCGTCACCTTGGACGCCCATATGACTTACAGGGAACACATCAAAACTAAAATTGAATCTGCTGGCAAAACTTAGAGAGCCCTTCTGCCCCTTCTCGGTAGGAAATCCCACCTTTTCCTGGAAAACAAGCTGATTATTTACAAACAAATCATTGTACCTGGCTTTTTGTATGCCTGCCCAGTATGGGGGGTGGCTGCAAAGAGCCGCATTGGGAAACTGCAAATTTTTCAAAATAAAGTCTTGCGATGCATTGTTAATGCTCCTAGATACGTCCAGAATGAGGTAATACAACACGACTTGAAAATCTCTGGCATTGCAGAGTGTATTGGGCTTCTCACTTAAAATTTTTACAAGAAAAACTCCAGTAGACCTTGTATGAGCGACGTTGATCCGATCTACGATCCGATCGCGCCTTCCTATCTTAGGAAGCGCAGGCCTCGACACATTCTTTTTGGCTCTAAAGAGACCAAATGGAAAAAGCTTCGATTCCTAGTCCCTCAAACGGGTGTCTCCTAGTTTTTCAACTCCCTTCTCTGATCGAAGATAGATGGCGTCACTCCGAATCAAGGACTTAGCGCTTTTCGGCTCTTCTTTCACGGCCCTGCCACAGGCCAATAGTATGGCTAGCATTTGCCACTCGCGTTGCGTGCATACGGTACTCTCGTCCACTTTCACAAGTATCATTCTAGTGTCATTTCATTTATACTGAACAAAACTGTACTCGTTTTTTAAACTCTGCGCATCATCATGCAGATTGAATAGTTTTTTGCAAACTTAAGCGTAATTTTTGGTGAGGAAAAGAGACTTGTGCCTCCTTTGAGGAAATTTTCGGGAAAACTTCTAGCTTTTAAAGTAAATTTGTAAATTATTAATTCTAAACGTAATCTGTATTTATTGTATTTATTTTACTTTATTTTTAATATTGTTCTTGTAAATCAGTCTTAAACTGTATATTCTTAACCACTCCAGTCCAATCATTCTGATTGGTCCTTGTCTTAGCCCCTCCGCCTTCCCTTTCCTACCTACTTGCCGGATCAGCCTCCCAAGACAGAGTCTCTATCTCATCCATGCTATAGCAAGCAACTTCCACAGAGCACCCTCTTCGAGCCGAGTACATTGCTATACTTTATATCTGCTATACTGCTATATCAAATGGACATTGCTACACATCAGATGTGGGGTTACGTGCCACGAGGCACAGGAACCCCGTAATTATGCGTCTTGGCTTGGCTACTTGATTGCTTCTCGAAGATCTGAGCCCCGAATTTGTCACCGATCGAGCGTGTCTGGGATCATTTAGGACGGCAAGTTGTACAGCCTACCAGTTTGGTCGAACTAAAGGCGCGCTTACAACAGCTGTGGAATGAGATGACGCAGGACACCATATGGGACCTATATGCCTCAATGCCCGCCCGTATCGCATCGTGTATTCACGGTAAAGGTGTCCCAATAGGGTACAAGAATCTCTATTCATTTGTAGTTTTTCATGTAATAAATATGATCCTTTTGCTTTGATTTTGTATCACTTATATCAATGTTGCACTCACATTATATAAACCTTCGTTCGATTCTGACAACTCTTTCTTGGTGAGCAAATTTTTATGGCAATGAGTGTAGATTTTACAATGAAACTCATAGAATTTACTACAATTAAATAAGTTTCAATGTTGAAATTGAATTCTTGAAGTTGAAATCGCATTTTAGTGATTTAAAAATAAAGCCAGTCAATGATGGTGCATTTTCAATTTTAGTTTTGATCATTCAGTGCCCCCCTCTCCCCCAATAAAAAATTAATTCAGTAACTTTAGCGCACTAGCTAAATGCATTATTGAAATGAACATGAAACATTGCCTTAACAACACATTTAAGGTGAGCATTGTTGCTTTTCATTAATGCCTCCCATTGCATTGTTGTTTTCTCTGTTTGGAGAGAAATTTGGCACTATTTCTTCAGTCTATTTGTGACCCTGCTTAAGATTGTTTCGTTATGATTAATCTTAGGAGATTAGTATTTGCCGTCGCTGGTGGCGGATTGATAATTTATCATCTATACAAGAGAAGATCTCGTCAAGTAAGGAAAGTGTTTTAAATGCTCTCTGAAAATTGTTATTTTTTTAAATAAAAATTAAAGGGTGTCGTTTCGTCAACGGTCTGAATTGAAATGGTATCTGATTTTATATCATGCTATTGAAATATTTTCGATTTATACTGTTATGACTTACACATATATATCACAATAGTTATAAATAAATTACTTAAACCTTAAAATATATTTATCAATGATAAAATAGCATATATATACCAGTCAGTGCTACCGGTGCCCAAAATTGTTTGTGGATGATTTTCCTAAATATAATTGGTAGGATCGGGGGACCGTATAAAAATTTATATTTCGTATCTCTTTCAGAAAAATATTTATTGATTTAAACTGTTTCTAAGATAATAGATTTTAAAATTTAAAATATTCTTGCAATTAGAATACAGGGAATACATTGGAATATCTCTGTGACTAACGATTGAGGAAATAGCCATTGGGCACCGATAGCACTGGACTCCCTGTATATACAGGGTGTCCAGAAAGTTCCGGAACGAAGCAATATCTCGAGAAATACACTTCGGATCAAAAAATAAAAAACACGTATTCAATATTTTTAGGAAAGCTATCCAATGATACCAAATTTGAACCCCCCCCCCCCCTTCCTGGGGGGAGGGGATAGGGTAACTTTGAAATCTTCGATGGGAACCCCCATTTTTTATTGCAGATTTGGATTCTCCTGAAAAAATTACATACATTTGACCTACAATTTTTGATCCCACAAACGGCGCTATAATCAAGAAAAACGGAAGTGGGGCACAAACGTTTAAAAATGGGAATGTCTCGGGAAATACACTTCGGATAGAAAAATAAAAAATTACGTGTTCAATATTTTCAAAAAAAAAAAAAAATCCAATAATGCTAAAATTGAACCCTTTCCCTCTTTAACCGTTCACTCCAGCGACAACTGTTGACTTCAGTTTAGAAAATTGTTCAAAACTACTTTTAGCACTACCCAGGAACAACGATGTGGACGTAGTAGTTTTCTGTTCCCTTCGGGATGCTTGATTAACATGAGTCCACTTGCGTCTCATGATCAGGGTGCTTTTTTCTGTAACTCCCCTTCCCTCTCATGATCGGGGGGTGTTTGAATCAAAATCGTAGGTCAAATGTATGTAATTTTTTCTGGAGAATCCAAATCTGCAATAAAAAATGGGAGTTCCCATTAAAGATTCCAAATTTGCCCCACCCCCTTCCCCTTCCTGATGGGAGGGGGGTCAATTTTGGTATCATTGGATAGCTTTTCTAAAAATATTGAGTACGCTTGTTTTTATTTTTTTATCCCAAGTGTATTTCTCGAGATATTGCGCCGTTCCGTAACTTTCTGGACACCCTGTGTATATATATATATATATATATATATATATATATATATATATATATTTATTTATTTAGACATTTATTATTTAGACATTAATATTTATATATATCTTCTATATAATAAAAGGCAATGTCTGTGTGTCTGTGCGTCTGTCTGTCTGTCTGTCTTATACACTATACGTTTCGCGACCGCGCGTCGGAGAGCTACGAAATTTGGCAATCGGAGACCTGGGGGGGAGGGAAGGGGACACGTGAAAACCGATTTTCAAAATTCTAATTATTTTTTTATTTATTTAATGTTTTATGCGATTTCGACCTTTTTTTGCCTTTTTGCCCTTTTTTCTCCACGATCCAGACGTCGTAGAAAAAAACAACTCACACCATCGGAAAGAGCAGACAATTGCGAGTAAAAATATATCAATTTCAAATCTCCATTTCGATTTCTAATATTTTTTAAAGATTTTAAAACAAAAGTCACTTTTGGCTCAAAAAAACGATTTTTGGTTTTTAAATTCTCGCATAGTAAAAAGTACTCATAATTTCGACTAATAATTTACATTTTTAGAAAGCTGAAATATCTGGCATTCTTACAAGTCTAATCTGGTCCAGAAATAATGAAAATTGCCTTCAGGATCGCAATTTTAAAGACGTCATGATTTTAAATTTCTCGGCCTTCCGCTCGGCGTGGCGCTTCGTTTCTCCCCCGCTGAATCAGGGAAGGTGGTGGGTGGGGACGTCAAGGTGGAGGTGACGTCACGGTTCGTTATATGCATAGCGATGGGTGGGACAATAAGAAACCGAATTAGTTTTTACTTTCCGTTTCCCGCGCTTCCGATTTTAAATGAAATAAGAGCTTAACATATGCACTGTAGAAATTATTATATTTATATTTTAAATGATGGAACGATATGGATTTTTTAAATGGATATTTTAATTTTATGGATATTTTAAATGATGGAACGATGGATATTTTAATTTTATGGATATTTTAAATGATGGAACAATGGAATGAGGATGATGGAATTAAGAGCTTAGAGAGCATATGGTCATTTTAAATTGTAAATTAGCGCGCGGGAAGTTAGCGGTAGGCCCGGGTACGATTCCCGCCACTGCCAAAACTGCCGAAGTGTTCACGCGGAATACGATCACGTTAAACATGTGGGCCCGTAAGTCCTTCCGAGAGGTTGGTGGTAGGGGAAGGAGGGTACGGTCCCTGTGGATGCCTCCCTCACAGGGTTCCCGTCTAAATTGGGTGAATATAAAGAAAGTTGCGGAGGGCGAGGCAGCCCAGTGGTTAGCGCTCAGGAATTGCACTCGGTAGGCCCGGGTTCGATTCCCGCCACTTCCAAAACTGCCGCCGTGTTCACGCGGAGTACGATCACGATAAACATGTGGGTCCGGAAGTCCTTCCGAGAGGTTGGTGGTAGGGGAAGGAGGGTACGGTCCCTGTGGATGCCTCCCTCACAGGGTTCCCGTCTAAATTGGGTGAATATAAAGAAAGTTGCGGAGGGCGAGGCAGCCCAGTGGTTAGCGCTCAGGAATTGCACTCGGTAGGCCCGGGTTCGATTCCCGCCACTTCCAAAACTGCCGCCGTGTTCACGCGGAGTACGATCACGATAAACATGTGGGTCCGGAAGTCCTTCCGAGAGGTTGGTGGTAGGGGAAGGAGGGTACGGTCCCTGTGGATGCCTCTCCCACTGGGTTCCGTTCTAAATTGGGTAAATAAAAAGAATGTTATGGAGATAGTCGCTGGGGGCGAAGAAGCCCAGTGGTTAGCGCGCGGGAATTGCACTCAGTAGGCCCGGGTTCGATTCCCAAAATTGCCGCCGTGTTTACGCGGAGTACGATCACGTTAAACATGTGGGTCCGTGAGTCCTTCCGAGAAGTTGGTGGTAGGGGAAGGAGGGTACGGTCTAAATTGGATGAATAAAAAGAAAGTTATGGAGATTGTCGCGTAGGGCAAAGTAGCCCAATGGTTAGCGCGCGGAAATTGCACTCGGTAGGCCCGGGTTCGATTCCCAAAATTGCCGCCGTGTTTACGCGGAGTACGATCACGTTAAACATGTGGGTCTGTAAGTCCTTCCGAGAGGTTGGTGGTAGGGGAAGAAGGGTACGGTCCCTGTGGATGCTTCTCCCACTTGGTTCCGGTCTAAATTGGGTGAATAAAAAGAAAGTTATGAAGAATATCGCGGAGGGTGAAGTACCCCAGTGGTTAGTGCGCGGGATTTGCACTTGGTAGGCCCGGGTTCGATTCCCAAAATTGCCGAATAAAAATAAAGTTATGGAGATTGTCGCGGATGGCACGGTAGCCCAGTGGTTAGCGCGCGGGAATTTCACTCGGTAGGCCCGGGTTCGATTTATATATATCTTCTATATAATAAAAGGCAATGTCTGTGTGTCTGTGCGTCTGTCTGTCTGTCTGTCTTATACACTATACGTTTCGCGACCGCGCGTCGGAGAGCTACGAAATTTGGCAATCGGAGACCTGGGGGGGAGGGAAGGGGACACGTGAAAACCGATTTTCAAAATTCTAATTATTTTTTTATTTATTTAATGTTTTATGCGATTTCGACCTTTTTTTGCCCTTTTTGCCCTTTTTTCTCCACGATCCAGACGTCGTAGAAAAAAACAACTCACACCATCGGAAAGAGCAGACAATTGCGAGTAAAAATATATCAATTTCAAATCTCCATTTCGATTTCTAATATTTTTTAAAGATTTTAAAACAAAAGTCACTTTTGGCTCAAAAAAACGATTTTTGGTTTTTAAATTCTCGCATAGTAAAAAGTACTCATAATTTCGACTAATAATTTACATTTTTAGAAAGCTGAAATATCTGGCATTCTTACAAGTCTAATCTGGTCCAGAAATAATGAAAATTGCCTTCAGGATCGCAATTTTAAAGACGTCATGATTTTAAATTTCTCGGCGTTCCGCTCGGCGTGGCGCTTCGTTTCTCCCCCGCTGAATCAGGGAAGGTGGTGGGTGGGGACGTCAAGGTGGAGGTGACGTCACGGTTCGTTATATGCATAGCGATGGGTGGGACAATAAGAAACCGAATTAGTTTTTACTTTCCGTTTCCCGCGCTTCCGATTTTAAATGAAATAAGAGCTTAACATATGCACTGTAGAAATTATTATATTTATATTTTAAATGATGGAACGATATGGATTTTTTAAATGGATATTTTAATTTTATGGATATTTTAAATGATGGAACGATGGATATTTTAATTTTATGGATATTTTAAATGATGGAACAATGGAATGAGGATGATGGAATTAAGAGCTTAGAGAGCATATGGTCATTTTAAATTGTAAATTAGCGCGCGGGAAGTTAGCGGTAGGCCCGGGTACGATTCCCGCCACTGCCAAAACTGCCGAAGTGTTCACGCGGAATACGATCACGTTAAACATGTGGGCCCGTAAGTCCTTCCGAGAGGTTGGTGGTAGGGGAAGGAGGGTACGGTCCCTGTGGATGCCTCTCCCACTGGGTTCCGTTCTAAATTGGGTAAATAAAAAGAATGTTATGGAGATAGTCGCTGGGGGCGAAGAAGCCCAGTGGTTAGCGCGCGGGAATTGCACTCAGTAGGCCCGGGTTCGATTCCCAAAATTGCCGCCGTGTTTACGCGGAGTACGATCACGTTAAACATGTGGGTCCGTGAGTCCTTCCGAGAAGTTGGTGGTAGGGGAAGGAGGGTACGGTCTAAATTGGATGAATAAAAAGAAAGTTATGGAGATTGTCGCGTAGGGCAAAGTAGCCCAATGGTTAGCGCGCGGAAATTGCACTCGGTAGGCCCGGGTTCGATTCCCAAAATTGCCGCCGTGTTTACGCGGAGTACGATCACGTTAAACATGTGGGTCTGTAAGTCCTTCCGAGAGGTTGGTGGTAGGGGAAGAAGGGTACGGTCCCTGTGGATGCTTCTCCCACTTGGTTCCGGTCTAAATTGGGTGAATAAAAAGAAAGTTATGAAGAATATCGCGGAGGGTGAAGTACCCCAGTGGTTAGTGCGCGGGATTTGCACTTGGTAGGCCCGGGTTCGATTCCCAAAATTGCCGAATAAAAATAAAGTTATGGAGATTGTCGCGGATGGCACGGTAGCCCAGTGGTTAGCGCGCGGGAATTTCACTCGGTAGGCCCGGGTTCGATTCCCGCCATTGCCAAAACTGCAGCCGTGTTCACGCGGAGTACGATCACGTTAAACGTGTGGGACTGCAAGACCTTCCGAGAGGTTTGTGGTAGGGGAAGGAGGGTACGGTCTCTTTGGATGCCTCCCCCATTGGGTTCCGGTCTAAATTGGGTGGCACTTCCTGGCCTTCCAAGCAGTTACCTTACACCTTTCTGGTAGGTCGCGCCAACGAGTTTGTCACGGTCAGAATTTTCAAGGGTAGCGAACAGGCTGGTCGCCAAAGGCGGCTAGTAAATAATAAAAGGCAATGTCTGTGTGTCTGTGCGTCTGTCTGTCTGTCTGTCTTATGCACTATACGTTTCGCGACCGCGAATCGGAGAGCTATGAAATTTGGCAATCGGAGACCCTGGGGGGTGGGAAGGGGACACGTGAAAACCGATTTTTAAAATTTTAATTATTTTTTTTGTTATTTAATGTTTTATGAGATTTCGACCGTTTTTTGACCTTTTTGCTCTTTTTTCTCCACGATCCAGACATTGTAGAAAAAAACAAATCACACCATCGGAAAGAGCAGAGAATTTCGAGTAAAAATATATCAATTTCAAATCTCAGAGACAAATTCTAATATTTTTTTATGATTTTAAAGCAAAAGTCACTTTTGACTCAAAAAAACGATTTTTGGTTTTTAAATTCTCGCATAGTAAAAAGTACTTAGAATTTCGACTAATAATTTACATTTTTAGAAAGGTCAAACATCTGGCATTCTTACAAGTCCAATCTGGTCAAGAAATAGTGAAAATTGCCTGTAGGATCGCAATTTTAAAGACGTCATGATTTTATATTTCTTGCCCAATACTCGGCGAAGAACCGATTCTCCCCGACATTTCCCACCGCAGTAGTTTTTCCCCCGTCTCCATGGAGACCACCACGCTTCGGGTTTTAAATGTATTAAGAGCTTAGCATATGTATTGGATACATCGAGTGAAATAATTATATTTATGTGATATTTTAAATGGTTATTTTAATTTATGGATGTTTTAAATAATTTAAATGATTGTATTATGGTGGATTGAATTCTGGTGATGTATTTGAAATTATTATATTTATGGATTGGTGGAACGATATGGATGATTCATAGAATGATATGGATTTTATAAATGGATATTTGAATTTATGGATATTTTAAATGGAAGGAGGGTACGGTCTCTGTGGATGCCTCCCCCACTGGGTTCCGGTCCAAACTGGGTGAATAAAAAGAAAGTTATGGAGATTATCGCGGAGGGCGTGGTAGCCCAGTGGTTAGCGTGTGGGAATTTCACTCGGAAGGCCCGGGTTCGATTCCTTCCATTGCCAAAACTGCTGCCGTGTTCACGCGGAGTACGATCACGTTAAGCATGTGGGTACGTAAGTCCTTCCGAGAAGTTGTTGGTAGAGGAAGGAGGGTAGGTCCCTGTGGATGCCTCCCCCACTGGGTTCCGGTCTAAATTGGGTGAATAAAAGAAAGTTATGAAGATTATCGCGGAGGGCGCGGTAGCCCAGTGGTTAGCGCGCGGGAATTGCACTCGGTAGGCTCGGGTTCAATTACCGCCACTGCCAAAACTGCCGTGTTCACGCGGAGTACGATCACGCTAAACATGTGGGTACGTAAGTCCTTCCGGGAGGTTGGTGGTAGAGGAAGGAGGGTACGGTCCCTGTGGATGACCCTCCCACTGGGTTCCGGTCTAAATTGGGTGAATAAAAAGAAGGTTATGGAGATTGTCGTGGAGGGCGCGGTAGCCCAGTGGTTAGCGCGCGGGAATTGCACTCGGTAGGTCCGGGTTCGATTTCCGCCACTACTAAAACTACCGCTGTGTTCAGGCGGAGTACGATCACGTTAAACATGTGGGACCGTAAGTCCTTCCGAGAGGTTGGTGGTAGGGGAAGGAGGGTACGGTCCCTGTGGATGCCTCCCCCACTGAGTTCCGGTCTAAATTGGGTGGCACTTCCTGGCCGTCCAAACAGTTACCTTACACTTTTCTGGTAGGTCGCGCCAGCGAGTGTGCCATGGTTAGAATTTGCCACGGTCAGAATTTTCAAGGATAGCGAACAGGCTGGTCGCCAAAGCTTTTATACGGTTTTTGGCCTAAGGACAATTAAAAACCGAGTAAGTGTTTGCTTTTTACACGGTTTTTGGCCTAGGCACAATTAAAAACCGAATTAATCTTTGCTTTTTATAAGGTTTCTGCCTCATTATGCTGGATTGAATTGTGGCGATGTATTGTTTACATCGGGTGGTGGTTGGGACCACAATGAAAAAACTTAAACACTGAATAAATAAATAAATAAATAAAAAGAAAGTTATGGAGATTGTCGCGGTGCATTTATGCATCGGGTGGTGGTGGGGACAATCTTAAAAAAAAAAAAACTTTTTCGCTAAGCAGCATCGTTAAAAAGCGAGCTTGCCACTGTCAGGATTTTCAAGGGTAGCGAACAGGCTGGTCGCCAAAGGCGGCTAGTATATATATAAATTACCAGTAAATTATATGAATATCCAGCATATTTAGTAAATGGTATAGTTATAGTTAATAAGTTTCGATTAACCTGAAATTCTTAATAATCTCTCCTTAGTATCTTATTTTAGCCATACTTCTACATTCTCTTATTTTTACATTACAATATATTTTCATCTATTTATTTTGCAGCTTTTACTGTAGAATATCGCATTTTACTGCCATTACGCAGTACGGTTTTTTTATTACTCACTTTGGCTACAGTAAATCACTTCTTAACTTTTTAGCGAATGGCAACATCGGTCTAGTCATTGTTTGCTCGTCATGGTTGTACATTTTAGGTGTATTTCAAGGTATTTATGTTTCCTTTCTATTTTTCCAATCTTTATGCTTGTCGTCCTAATAACACATGTTTATAGATAAAATCTATCTTATGTTTCAGAAACAAGCATTTTTGTGTTCATTTCGTTTAAATATTAGGACTTGAAAAATAATTCTTAAGCCCAGGGCTCTTCCACGTGCAAGCTTTAATGCTTGATTATTTTTGTATTCCTTTTTTCGATTCCACACCATTGACATTTGTTGATTATCTTTAGCTTTTTGAACTGTAATATGTATTATAATTTCCTCATTATGAATTTCATTTTATTTCATTGTATTTTGTAGGCAAATTTTAAGATAGTGTATTATGAGTTACTACTTCCATTCTACCATTGGATTTACAATTTTAATATTATATATATATATATATATATATATATATATATATATATATATATATATATATATATATATATATATATATATATATATATATATATATATATATATATATATATATGTATATATATATATATGTATGTATATATATATATATATATATATATATATATATATATATATATATATATATATATATATACATATATATATATACATATACATATATATATATATATATATATATATATATATATATATATATATATATATATATATATATATATATATATATATATGAGTGTGTTTGCGCGCATATTAAATGTCTAGAGCTGGAGATTTCTTTAGCTTATCGCTAAGAATCTGGCCTACCACGTTGATCTCGGAATCAATTCCGGCACTACGAAGTTGGTGATTGACTTTTTAAGCTGCAAAGCAGAACTTTGAAGCTTTTCAACATTAGGTCCACCTGTGTAATGGATAAAAGGAGAACTGTGGGCTGCCATTTTACAAATTTCAAAAGAATCAGCCATTGCCGTATCACTACAAGAAGCTTTCTTTTCTAAAATGTCGTTTTATCGTTCAATGAAATCATGTTAAATTTAAGCATGTATCCATTAACGTTCTTATAAAAGGCTAATCAGCATTTTATTTATCTCTTTCAGAACGGCAGATCATTTTTCTCTTTCGGAGTAAGTATTTTGTAAATGCAAATTCAGAAATGCAAATAGTAAATTAGTAAATACGAATTTAGAATTTTAAAAGGGTGCATCCCGTTGGAAATGTTTAACATCGAATTTTTTAGAGTACACAAAAACATATCTTTGTTCATCGGAACATTAAGATTTAATGTCATATACTCATTTTGTTTCCGAAATGTGTTATAACTGTCTGTTAGAATTAAGGTTATGTACGGGCTAAAGCTCTGTGTCCAATTTCACACGGATTGGGACACCTATTTTCAAAAGTTTCGGCCTGGTTTGCTCTCGGACTGTTTGTAAATGTTCGGCCGAGGCTGGGACGGACGGAATTAAGTTATCAATTATGAACAGCCTTCATAAAACTTCGACTATTCCACGCTTCATTTTCCCCGAAACTATTAAACATTTTTGTACTTCTCTTTGCATACTTATTTCGCACAGAATTAAAAAAAAAACAGATAAAAGAAAACAACCGGAAATGTAAATCCTTAGTGGTCTTCCTACCACCTCCGGCATTTTATGCTAACACCATATCAGTCATCTAATCTCCATCTCTAGCCAATCCAGAGAAATAGTGATTACAAGGAAACCTTTTGATCCTGAAATGGAAAACCCGGAAGAAGAAATCTTTAGTGAACTCCCTTATCATATCAAAAACTTGATGCTAAATCCATAAAAGGCATCATCTAGGTTCTATTTATAGCTAATTCGGAAAAATAGTTGTTGCAAGGTAAATGTACATTTATAAAACGGAAATGATGTCTATTGAACAGAAAGTGAAAATTCTTAGTGAACCCTCTACTCCTCCATAAGTGAATGCTGAATCTATATCAGTCATCACCTAAGCTCTATTTATAGCAAATCTTGAGAAACAGGTGCTGCTAGAAAATTTTGTAAAAACCATAATATGGCAAAATATATACCATCCTTGAATATGAATATAAAATGAGAAAATTATCATTAATTTCTACAATGCTGGAGATAAATGCTTAGAAAACTCATTTTTACATAACTTTTAAAACGTAAATGGCTCTCTTTTATGATTTTAGATATATCGAAAGATCATCATCTGAAACCAGGTTTATATTTTTGTATCGAGTCGGATTCTGGCCAATCCAGGAAACCTTCTCGACATTCGGCCCTTTTTAAAGTCTGCGTTCACTTTCAAGAGCTACGCACATAGTCCTAAACAAACTGTGACTTCACATCACAAAATTGGCGGTTAAGCATTTATTTGGGCTATGAGTATACTGTGGAAGATAGTAACGAACAAGTACCCATATTTTTCGGGGTAACTTTTTTTAAATTCCTTTGTAGCGTCGCCTCTCATCCAAACGTTCGAAATCTTTGAAATTTCGAAAGCTGAAATTCTACCTCTAGTGGAAATACTCTATCATATTTGTGACCCTATAAGTCAGTCAGTTCAGTATATATATTTTATTTATGTTTCATAAAGAATTTAAACGTTACATCTAAAATTGCAGGTTACATGTTTCATAATATGTCCAACTGCAGAAATGGTATGTTTGAAACAAAAGCACATGGCGACCGTTTTTATACTCATTTACTAATTTCATTTTTCATGTTTTCTCTCTTTCTGTAGCATGGACCTTCGACTATCACCGAAGAAGGTCAAGAAGTGGAGGTAGAGAGTGCAGAAGTAAATTTCAAAAAAAAATTATTTTCAGTTGTTATTTCAGTTATTAGGCAAACTCTATTTTAGTATTTGATGTGAAAAGTTTAGCTTCTAAACTACGATTATTAATTACTTTCCTTATATACATAATGTATAAGGAAAGTATTGTGACGGGGTCAAAAATTCGAATTCGAATTTTCGACGGGAGAGCACGTTTCAAGCATCCCTGATCACGAATCAAACATTTTTGAAGTGATGTCTGTGTGTGTGTGTGTGTGTGTGTGTGTGTGTGTGTGTGTGTGAAAGTATGTGTGTGTGTGTGTGTGTGTGTGTGTGTGTGTGCGTGTGTGTGTGTGTGTGGCTTTGGAGACGATAACTGACGAACGAATGGACCGATTCGAACGAAATTTGGTACAAAAATCACAATTCATATACTCTGGAAGCCTATTGTTTTTATACACAATCGAATGTTCAGAACCCCCTAAATTTTCGAGTAAAATTTTGAAAAAATCGTCAAAAAATCAAAACCGCTAATAAAGTTACGCAAATAGACATTTCTTATGCTCATTAGAAAACGATTGACATAAATTTTAGAACGCTAACATGAACCGTTCTCGAGATATTGCACATTTTTCAAAAAAATTATCAAAAAGTTATATAAAATAAAAAATATATATTTTCTATTGAAAAAGATGTTCACTTTTCATATGTAATACCATGCGATAAATTTGATGACATTATTCTCGTGAATCTAGCTCGTTCCATTCATGAAAATGATACTTTGAGTAATACTTTTGTATTTGAACGCCAAAAATCACTTATCTGCTGTAAGAATAACTTATTTCTCCGTCCATAATGCTTGGCGAGATATTGGCGACGAATTTGGTGAAATGTCGCCAACTTGGCGACATTTTTAATTGTTTCCAAATTAATAAAAATCTAGTCAAATTGATAAAATTGACGCTAAATCAATGAAAATTACGACTAATTTAAGAAAATTCAATATCTTGGTAAGAATATAAGTATCTACTATATGAATAACATTTTTTTCAACTGTAAAAGTAGTAAATTCATTGCATTATATAAGGAAAGTCATGTGTTGCCCACATCAGATTTTTTTTCTGTTGTAAATGATGTTGCTAAGGAAGCCCATGTGGATCCATCAAGAGCCTACGTTTAAAAATAACAAGAAAGATCAATCATGCTTGAAGCATTGATTATGAAACACTTTCCAACTTCAATGCAATTTTATTTTAAAAAGTCTAAAATGCATTACATTCCCCGGTAATATTTTAAAACTTATCACAATACTACATTAATTTATTATATTTGAAAACTTAGACCTTCATTGAAAAAAAATGAACTTCATTCAAATGACGGCATAGAAATATAAATTGCCTGATTTAAATATCTCTAAAATGCGATACATTCCACGGTAATATTTTTAAAACTATCATAATACTACGATAATTTATTATATTTGAAAACTTCATCGAAAACAACTGAAATTAATTCAAATGACGTCATAGAAAAAATAACACGACTGGATCTCTCTATAAAAACAGCATTTCATTCATAACTTTCTCCTATTCATTTCCTTCATCACAATACTATAATAATTTATTTTATTTAAAAATTAAGACCATGGAGCTACAAGTAATTAAACTCTATGCTTAAAACTTCATCGAAAAAAATCGTCTTTCTCTTTATAAAATCAACTAATATTTCATTCATATCAGCCATGCAGACTCCATGGGCTAAATTATTTTGTGTTAAAGAAATACAGCAATTCTAATAGAACTCATTCTACATATTTTGCTGTTTACATTTTACATAAGTGAAAAATAGGCTTCGTTGTAGAAATAATCAAATTTGGATAATCATTTAAACTCAAATATATTGTCATTGTGTTGTTTTAGTATGTAGATGCACATAATTTAAGCAAAAATAAAGTAGTTTTAGGACGGATACAACACTCAATATGAATTAAAAAGAATAAAAAATCACGATTTTGAAACAAGATGGATGCCATATATCATTTTGAAATGGGTCATGTGATCGTTTCATTTCATGGTCACGTGATCGTTTCATATAAGAGGTGTAATTATTATTGTAATTTTTATTTAAAAAACTACTGAATATATTTCGCTGAATTTTTTGTTATATATATATAATGGAACAATTTGAATATGACATAAAATTTTCGAAGCAATTTGTGAATTTTAAATCCGCTTAAAAAATGTTTGAAAAATTAGGTCTCATAGGGCTCAATGTATTTCATTTTTTCAACCCGGGTTCAACCCAAAACTAATTGGGTGATATTATTCATTTATATTCCCATAGGTCCTACAGACCGTCTGAACAACATACTAAAATTTCATTTTGATTAAGTCATTTTTACGGCAGTTATCGTGCTAACGGACAGACAGACAGACACACAGAATGAACAAAGTCATAAACACTTTTCAACTTTGTTGTAAAGTGTTAAAAATGCAAACAGCTGAAGTTGGGTTTGATTTCTTCGGTATGAATCGATTACTAAATTGCCAAAAAATAGTGCGATATTCATTTCTTTCTTTTTACAGGAATCGTCTAACGTCCAGATAGAGGATGGCGACAAGCAGGCCACAGATTCCATTGTGGTCCTTCAAACTGTAAGTAAACCTTTACTACAAGCCAAATCATTTCGAACGAAAAGAAAAGTGGGGAGTGTTTCTTGAATGAATTTTGTATCAAAATAGAAATTTATCTTTTGGATTTTTACTCTCTTCAGAATAGTTTTTGAATTGAGTGCCTCGCGTCGAGCTAGGGGAAAGTTTCTGGTGAATATTTCTATTGGTATTTGAGAAAATGTCTTTTTACCTAGTTGAACTCATATGACAGCCAATTCTGTTAATTTTACCTATAAAATTAGAACGTGTTATTTGCTAAGGAATTTATATGTTGAGCCCATGTGGATCCAACAAGAGCCTATGTTTGAAAATAAAGAGACGCACAAATGAATTTGGGTTTGATTTCTACGGTATAAATCGATTTCGGATAAAAAAAAAGAAAGGGAGAAGAAGAATTGCGATATTAATTTATTGGTATACGATGTTCATAATTATTCAACTGCCTATAATGGTTGAGAAAGGCATTGATGGGTTTCCGTAATGGACAGAATTAATGAGAGGACCAGTACCAACAAAAGCAAATTCTTGTCTGTACCTTTGATACTTTTTTTGTCTTTGCATTAATACCTTTCTTTTAACCTTCATATGCTGAGTTCTAATGGATGTTTAAAGCAACCATTTTCATAATTAAAATCTGATTCATAAATCAATTGTTTTATTTAATTATTTCAACGAATCTCTATTTACTTTTTTTAATATTTAAAAACTTATAAGAAGCTAAAAGAATTATAAAATATATTATACATTTATGCGCCTACGCGACGCATGACTGACCGTATACATTGTTTAAATTCACGAATTATAAGATCACTAAAACCTTCCAAAATTTCAGTAGATGATGTGTCATCTGCTCTAAATCTCACGATACTATGAGTACAACATGTGTTTCATTACAAAATGTCATTTAAATTCGTAAGAAACTATTTCCTAATTCTAATGTTTTAACCACACGTGCGTTGCTGCTATAGAAATGTTTATTCTTAGAGAATAATTCGATTCGAGAAGAACATTCATAGTTTGAGGAATTCCTTTCTGATAAATTTGGAAAAAATTATTGTCACTCAATGATATCCACAAAATTTTATATGATTCTTATAGGTGTTGAATTGACATTTGGGTGACTGAATTTGGAGACATTGTCAGGACTTGTCACTTATATACACCGACGAATAAATCTTGCGCCCAAGTGTCGTTGGCAATCGATGTCGAGAAAAATAAGCGAAAGTGACCGGGAGTTGCTTTTTATGCCAACCTGCAAACGTACTTATTAAACGTGCTCCAAACAAACGCATTGCACTATTCGTACCCAATTTCATTGGAACCGTTTTGTCATTCACGCCTCACACACATACACTCAGACATTCCCTCAAAAAATCTGATGTGGGCAGCACATGACTTTCCTTATATAATGTAATGAATTTACTACTTTTACAGTAAAAAAATACGTTATTTCTTTAATATATATTTATATTCTTTCCAAGATGTTGAATTTTCGTCACTGAGTCGTCATTTTCATTGATTTAACGTTATTTTTATCCATTTAGCGAGATTTTTGTTAATTTGGCAACAATTAAAAATGTCGCTAAGTTGGCGACATTCCGCCAAATTCGGCGCCAAAATCTCGCCAAGCGTTATGAACGGAGAAATAAGTTATTCTTACACCAGATAAATGACTATTGGCGTTCAAATACAAAAGTATTACTCAAAGTATCTTTTCTCATGAATGGAACGAGCTAGATCCACGAGAATGATGTCACCCAATTTATCGCATGGTATTACATATGAAAAGTCAATATGTTTCTTAACAGTTAATATTTTTTTTAATTTATGGGATTTTTTGATAAATTTATCTGAAAATTGTGCAATATCTCCATAACGGTTCATGTTAGCGTTCTAAAATTTATGCCAATCGTTTCCTAATGAAAAATTACATAAGAAATGTCTATTTGCGTAACTTTATTAGCGGTTTTGATTTTTTGACGGTTTTTTCAAAATTTCATTCGAAAATTTAGGGGGGTTTTGAACATTCGATTGCGTATAAAAACAATAAGCTTCCAGTGTTTAGGGATTGTGAATTTTGTACCAAATATCGTTCGAATCGGTCTATTCGTTCGTCAGTTATCGTCTGCACAGACTCACTGACACACACACACATACTTTCACACACACACACACACAGACATCACTTCAAAAATGTTTGATTCGTGATCAGGGATGCTTGAAACGTGCTCTCCCGTCGAAAACTCGAATTCGAATTTTCGACCCCGTCACAATGCTTTCCTTATACATTATGTATATAAGGAAAATAAAAAGTACGGTTTGACATGAGAAATGTACAAAATTCGAATGACACCCGCATAAATCTCCGCGGATAAGAAAAATTATTTTAAAACTTCAAATTCAAAGATATTTCAAACAAGTATTATTTTTATGTGAGATCAAACTCAAATAATTGCATTGTGGAAGCGAAGCGAAAGAAAATAAATTATTGTCTCCAAAAAGTTTGTACACTCTGATATTTTTCCCCACGTTGCTAAATATAGATATTTAACTCATCTCTAAAGATCATTTTACTTGTTTCATCGTCAATTTTTGGAATATACATTGTTTGGATACTGTGTTTGGGAAATTTTTGAAAGGAAATTTGAGTATTTCAATTTGTTTGCGATATTAAACACCTTCAACTTTCGCCGCTGGTTCAGTTGTTTTCTAGCAGTCATATTGCTCCAAGTACAGCTAACGAACCTCTGAAAACATATTTTGCTCCTTTAAGGGGACGGTGGACGTTGAAATTTTATTTATTTATTTATTGTCTTAGAAACGTGAAAATGTGTATAAATATTCCTCTTAACATTACCATATACAATACCATTAATTTTTTTTTTCAATTTTGTTATAATTTTGTATTTTTTTTTATTTATTTTTTTTTTAACAAAAATTTGAAAATGCTCCTTGTGTGCCATTTGTTTACAGTTTTCCTTAATTTTACATTATGATCACTCAAAAACACATTATGAACAAATTTGGGTATTTATTTTTAAATCCCATAGAAAGTTAATTTTTAAAAAATATTTTTCTGCATTAAAACTTAAATTTTCATCATTTAATTAGGTTCTTATTCACTTTTAATGACCTCAATAAAGTCCAATTATAAAATTCATTCGCAGTTTCATTAAAAAGTATAAGAGGTGTCTTTTTGCCAAATTTCATGCTTCTCAGACAAAAATTAAGACACATGGAGCATTTTAAAAAATGTAAAATCTTTGAAAATTACGTTTCGAAAAAAATGCATTCAACCTTTTGCTTACGGGTGGGACACCGTCCATCCCAAACGAAGAACCTCCCAGAAACACAGGTATTTGACATACCCTATCCCAAACAGTTTTATCCCCCTTTGCAGACATTGGCGTCAATGGAAATCGCTGGCAGAAACATTGCATCTGCTGCAGCAGGTGCTGTATGTGTGTGTGCGCGCGAGCTCTATCTTTATATCTTGACGATGGTGGCTGCTTTTTGTCTCCTTTATGATCATTTTAATCGATGCATTTAGATAGGAGTTTGCCTATATTACTGACCTTCAAAGTCCACTTATATGCAACATAGAAGGAAGGACTATCATACCAGTGGTTCAAAGAATAGATAGTTGGCTAGCTAGGTGAAGTTTGGTGGTTCGAATCCACGCTGAGACTCGAGTTCTTTACAAGGGCGTCTGAGTCTATTAAATATTGAGCAGTTTAGATTCAATGGATCACTCATGTCTCAAAAACTGTTCTGATTTTAACAAAGACCCTGTAATGTATAGCAGCGATTCAAAGGTGGTACGGTAAACAGGATGCTATTCTTAATTAAAAGAAAAAGATAGTTCAGATAAGGTTACACTTCTATCTGAGAGACTGGGAGGCAGAACCCAATTGAAATATAGAAAAAATCTGATGTGGGCAACACATGACTTTCCTTATATAATGCAATGAATTTACTACATTTACAGTTTAAAAAAATGTTATTCTTATATTAGATACTTATATTCTTTCCAAGATATTGAATTTTCCTCAATGAGTCGTCATTTCCATTGATGTAGCTTCATTTTTATCCATTTGGCGAGATTTTCGTTAATTTGGCAACATTTAAAAAGTCGCCAAGTTGGCGTCATTCCGCCAAATTCGTCGCCAAAATCTCGCCAAGCGTTATGGACGGAGAAATAAGTTATTCTTACAACAGATAAATGACTATTGGCGTTCAAATACAAAAGTATTACTCAAAGTATTCTTTTCCATGAATGGAACGAGCTAGATCCAAGAGAATGATGTCACCCAATTTATCGCATGGTATTACATATGAAAAGTGAACATGTTTCTCAATAGGAAATATTTTTTTTTATTTTATATGACTTTTTGATAATTTTTTTGAAAAATGTGCAATATATCGAGAACGGTTCATGTTAGCGTTCTAAAATTTATGTCAATCGTTTTCTAATGAAAAATTACATAAGAAATGTCTCTTTACGTAACTTTATTAGCGGGTTTGATTTTTTGACTATTTTTTCAAAATTTCACTCGAAAATTTAGGGGGTTCTGAACATTCGCTTGCGTATAAAAACAATAGACTTCCAGTGTTTACGGATTGTGATTTTTGTACCAAGTTTGGTTCGAATCGGTCCATTCGTACGTCAGTTATCGTCTCCGCAGACTCACTGACACACACACACACACAGACATCACTTCAAATATGTTTGATTCGTGATCAGAGATGCTTGAAACGTGCTCTCCCTTCGAAAACTCGAATTCGAATTTTCGATCCCGTCAATACTCTCCTTATACATTATGTATATAAGGAAGGTAAAAACGGTTATCTTCTCTGTTTCTTAACAAATAGAGCTTCAGCTGGTCAGGAAAAGATACGGAAATCGGCTATCCATGGGAACATTTAGTATCAAAATGCAAATAAGGCAAAATATTATTTTCCGATTATTCTATGATTAAACAAATGCAGATGCGGACAGTTCTGTGTCAAGGTCTAGGATACAACTCAATACAGTTAACTAAAAACTGTTCTTAATATATCAGTTAGGATCGCTTTTCAGATATTTCGCCAAATAGAATTGCTACGTATTCGAACGTTAGATAATGAGATGATATTAAAACATCGAAAACTCACAATTAATGAATAAATGTTACTGATCTATGAATTGAACTCGACGGCTTACACAGAAGTTGAAAATGGAAAGTAAAATATATTTATTGAATTTGAATGCTTTCCTTTCATCCCTTATTTCTATGCATTATATCTTAAGTTACTTTACTCATTTCGTTTCTAAAGTTTTGCTATAAAATAATTTTTTGTTGTTGTTGTTATTTATAGCACAGGAAACGGAAGCGATAAAGAAACCTCCTAAAATTCTTTGGATTTGCATGCCTCAAACGAAGTAAGACAGTTTTCTGTTTTTCTCAAACAAAGTTATGACGCGCACTTTAGAGTTAGATTGCTTTTATGTTTTCTTTAGAACAGAATTCTCAAATTCTGAAAAATTGAAAGAAAATGAATACATTTTACAAAAAAGAAATCTGATGCGGGCAGCATATGACTTTCCTTATATAATGCAATGTATTTACTACTTTTACAGTAAAAACAAAATAGGTAATTCTCATAGTATATACATATATTTTTTCCAAGATATTGAATTTTCGTCAAATAGTCAGTATTTTCATTGATTTAGCGTCATTTTTATCCATTTGGCGAGATTTCCTTTGATTTGGTAACATTTAAAAAAGTCGCCAAGTTGGCCACATTCCGCCAAATTCGTCGCCAAAATCTCGCCAAACGTTATGGACGGAGAAATAAGTTATTCTTATAGCAGATAAATGAATATTGGAGTTCAAATACAAAAGTATTACTCAAAGTATCTTTTTTCATGAATAGAACGAGCTACATCCACGAGAATGATGTCACTAAATTTATCGCATGATATTACATATGAAAAGTGAACATGTTTTTCAATGGGAAATATTTTTTTTTATTTTTTATAATTTTTTGATAAATTTTTTTTTTGAAAAATGTGCAATATCTCGAGAATGATTCATGCTAGCGTTTTAAAATTTATGTTAATCGTTTTCTAATGAAAAATTACATAATATATGTCTATTTGCGTAACTCTATTAGAGGTTTTGATTTTTTTATTTAATTTTTTCAAAATTTCACTCAGAAATTTAGGGGGGGGGTTGAACATTCGATTTTGTTTAAAAACAATAGACTTGCTGTGTTCATGGATTGTAATTTCTGTACCAAATTTTATTCGAATAGCTCCATTCGTTCATGAAATACCGTCTCCACAGACTCACTGACACACACACACAGACAGACATCACTCCAAAAATGTTCGATTCGTGATCAAGGATGCTTAAAACGTACTCTCCCATCAAATATTCGAATTTGAATTTCGACTATTTGCGTAACTTTATTAGAGGTTTTGATATTTTGATGATTTTTTCGAAATTTCACTCGAAAATTTAGGGGTGGGTCTGAACATTCGATTGCGTATATAAACAATAGGCTTCCAGTATTCACGGACTGTAATTTTTGTACCAAATTTCGTTCGAATCGGCCCCTTCGTTCATCAGTTATCGTCTCCACAGGCTCACTGACACAAAGACATCACCTCAAAAATGTTCTATTCGTAATCAGGGATGCTTAAAACGTGCTCTCCCGTCGAGAACTCGAATTCGAATGTTCGACCCCGTCACAATACTTTCTTATACATTATTGTATATAAGGAAAGTAAAACAGTTTTTGAAGATAAGGACAGGTATTTTAGAGGTTTTCTTGGACTTGTTTTTCATTCCGAAGAAAATTCTACTCACAAAATTTCTTGCGCACAGTCGGTGTGAGATTGGGAGTAAAACTTTTAAATTCTTGGTGTTTCGCCTTGCTAAACAATGAGCACGGTATTTGTAAAAAGTATGCATTTAGGACAAAATGCTTCAAATATGTCTCTGTAAATTATTCGTTTTCATAGTAGCGGCTTTGTTATGACTGGGTAATAAACAAATTAAAATTAAAGGAGTTTTTATACATAGAATGAATTTACGGTGAAATTCTACCACACAAATACACATTTCCAACCCTATGACAGATTTCATGGGGTTAGAAAAAAAAACCGATGGCGCAGCCGATTAAACAGATTACACTACAAGAGCTACACATGCATGGAGTTGAAAGGAAGGAGTTAAAACTGCATGTTGCAAAGCGCCAAAAATGTTTGATACAGTCCGTCAGGTGGCGCTGTGGTGAGATAAGTCTACAGCGTTGTATGTATTTTGAGGGCGAAAGGCTCGTATTGCATAAAATAATATTTATTTAAACTAATAATTTTACAGAAAATAATTAATGTTTAATATTTAATGTTTAATATTTAATATAATGTTTAATGTAAATTAGGCCAAAAAAGAATATTGTGTATTTAAATTAATTTTACCTTCCAATTTCATTTTTAAATCTACCTCACATCTACCAGAAATATTGTAGGTACACCCCCAATAGACCTAAAGGCAGAAAGAATGACTGCGCAATTTGCCTTAGTGGGTATATTTCTTATCATTAGTAAAGCGGCTGCGCCAGGTGTGAAAACCAGTGTAAGATCTATTTGCCTAGATCAGAGTTTCCCAAACCGTGCGCCGCGGCGCACTGGTGAGCTGCGAAGTATAGTTGGGTGCGTCGCGAAAGAATTAAAATTATATTAACAAAAAAGATCAATCATGCATAAGCATTGATTATGAAACACTTTCCAACTGAAATGCAATTTCATTTAAAAATTTCTAAAATGTGATACATTCAGTGGTGATATCTTTTACATTATCACACTGCTACACTAATTTATTATACGTAAATATTTAAAACTGTATCGAAATATAAATCATCTGATTCTCTATGCAAAATCAATGAATATTTCATTCATATAACTTGTATTCCAGACTCCAGAGTTAAATAATTTTGTGTGAAAAAAATTCAGCAATTCTTGTGTAACTCACCTGACAATCGCTTGAGATATTTGCATTCTGCATAAGTTAAAATTAGGCTTCGTTGAAGAAATAATAAAAGTTTAGTGATCATTTAAAATCACAACTATTGTAATTGCATAGGCACGGAATTTAGATACACAGATAATACACAGATACACAGATAATATATATGTGTGAGTGTGTATGTATTCAAAGTATTGGAATCGTGCCGAAGATCGGAACTCGAATTTTCGAAGGATTTACACGTTTTGGAACTTATAGAACACGAAAAAACTATTTTTAGGAAGACATCTGTGTGTGTAAGGGTGTATCTGTGTGTGTTTCTGTGTGTCTGTGAGGATATTGCATCCACTCTAACTGAAAAACTAATGGGCCGAATTTAATAAAATTTGGTAGGGGGGTTGTGGGAAACCATGATGTTCATTTGATTATAGTACGATTCGTAATTTAAAAAACTGCCTTCTTTGCGACATGGGCGGCAGAAATTGCCTTTATCCACTCTAGCTAAAAACTACCCAGACAACCAGTGACTTCCACAGGAGATCCTAAAATGATCCCAAAGATCCTAAAAGCGTCCTATCCTAAGTTGGATGTCTTGAGACGTCCTGCGTAGGAGCCATTAAAAAGATCCGTCCTGAATGACTCTAACAGGATTCCTTTAGGAATGATTGTGGGAAGCTTCGAAAGGAGCCAGCTCAAACGCCGCCGCTATTGGAGCATGGAGTTTTTCGCGCATGCGTGGCTTTGTGATTCGATGCTTCCTCTACCGTACCGGTTACTGCACAGAATACTATATTGGCTTGTTTGAATTTATAGGTGCACCGCATGGTGTTCCAACTAAAGTACAAAGTAAGTAAGTTTTTATTTTCTATACGTATAAAAGTTTTTATGCTTTTGTTGTAAAAAGTGCATTTTTTTTTGTAGCCTATGTTTCATACTGTAGGTGTATTTGGCCGTAACATCCATTCAAAACATTTTTGTCGATCGGGATTTCCCGATCGACAAAAGTGTCTCAACTATACCTCTAATTCTGCCGTACTTTTTAACAAAGCAATATAAAGAAATTAATTATAATTTGACGAATATTTTATAGAGATTCACAATTTTTAAACATTTATACGTACAAGATCATTTTATGCTCCGAATTTACATTCGAAATAGCATGATTCAATCTGCTGTTTACGCTGTAAATGCGAGGCAACGATCAAATCCCATTGCATCTACATTAAATTTGGAAAAACCATGAATGCAGGACGGACTCATTTTTTTAAATGAATTCGATCTATTAATATCAGTGTTTCTTTTCACAATGCTATACAAAATAACATTTTATATTTTTTGTTAGTTTTCATTTTATGGTTTTATTCTTTTGTATACAGTGGAATCTCGTTACAACGAACACCAGTTTAACGAATATTGCGCGATGTTTTGAAAAAATTCCTATTCTTTCCTCATTAAATATTTTCACATTAACGAATGAATTTAAACTATGAAAGCATTTGTTTTTTCAGATTTTCATTTTACCTCAGAAACCCCTTTCTAGATCTAAAAGTTGTAAAATTTGAGAAAAAACATCCCACCGTTATTTTAGCCTTCTTGTATAACGTTGCATTTTAATATTTCACTATGATAACATTTAATACTCCTTTCTATTTTTACTTGCAATAAAGTTGCGTATATTTAAAAGAAAGATTTACTTTTTAAGTAGGGTATTTCATAATTATAATCCTTTTGGAAATAAATGTGAAACTGAAAGGGGTTTCTGAAGCAACCACCCCTTATCTAGATATTTTTGTCTACATGACCAGGTGTATAGATAATGCATCCGGGGGGGGACATGTGATTATTTTCCCTGAAATGAAAATTCTTTCATATATGAACTGATAAGAAAATTGAGATTAGCAGTATTGTCGAGTACATTAAACGTGTACTGTAGTCAGTTTATTTGGCTGTACTTTCTGATTTAAAATGTCCGAAAGAAGTGAAAGCAGTTAGTTCGCTTTAAAGGAAAAAGTTGAAATTTTGGAAGCAGTACAATCCGGAAGAAAGCAAGTTGATATTGCAAAGGAATGTGGGATTGCTGCTTCTACATTATCTGTGATTTTAAAAAAAAGAACAAAATTTTAAAACTTTCTGAGCAGTCTGTTTTGTGTCCCGACAGGAAAAGACTGTTTAGGAAATCATTAAAACATTGATGAAGCTGTGTGCAGATGTTCGACCGAAAAATATTCCTGTTTTTATGTCAATGATACAAACTAATGCGAAAGAATTTGCAGAAGTTGTGAAAGTAAAAGAATTTGATGCTAGTTCTGCATGGTTGTTTCATTTCCATGAAAGATATGGAATAACATGAAAACAAGTCAGTGGAGATGAAAAATGTACTGATTTATCGGCTGCACATGAATGGAAAGAAGACAAACTGCTGGAAATTTTGGAAGATTTTGAACCTGAAGACATATTTAATGCTAGTGAGATAGCCTTTTTCTTCCAACTGCCACCAAATCGTACTATGGCGAAATAAGGTGAACAGTGCAAAGGTGGAAAAAAATCAAAAGTTTGCATCTCAGTTCTCTTTTGTTGTAATGCAACTGGCACAGAAAAACTAACCCCACTAGTGATTGGAAAATCCGCAAAACCTCATTGTTTTAAAAATGTTTCATCGCTTCTCTGCAATTACAAAAACAACACCTGAGCCTGGATAACAAGAAATATTCCTGCTAACTGCATTTCAATTTTACGGCCTCTCGATCAGGGTATCATAAAAAAATGTTTAAATTCATTTTCGTGGACGACTTGTTGAAAAAATACTTGCGAACTTGAATGATGAGTACTAGTATGGCAATTAACCTCAGACAAGCCATTGCAATGATATTTGTTGCTTGGCAAAATATGTCCCAGTCTATAATCCAGAACTGTTAGAAGAAGTTGGGTATTCTCTTTAGAATGTGATAAGAATGATATATTTGTTTTAGGATTCTACAGCTGTCGATATTCCTAAAGATCTATGAGCTACAGCATCCAAAGAGCTTAATTTTCCTTTAACAATATCACCTTCTGATTATGTTGGATACAATGAGTAAGCTTTTATATGTTCAGACTTGACAACTAGTAATATTATAGCTAGTCTTGATAGTAGCAACTGCGAAGACATAAAAGATGATGAAGGTGATGAGTGGCAATGATGAATGTGTACCAGATGACCCTCCAGTGTCTTTTCAAACAGTCCTTTCAAATATCGAATTTTAGCTCAGCAAAAAACTGTTACTGAATATTTTTATTCGTTAAGCGATATCGAAAACTGTTAACAAACACTCTTTATCACTTTCAGTGCAAACAAAAATTTCTGACTATTTTTCGAATATGTTATTGATTTTTCTTATCCTGGAAAAAAGGCCACTTGCAGTTTTAGGTATGTTTGATTTGCTTTATATTATGCTTCACATAAAGAATCTACTGCTACAATCAATACAATTATGTAATTTAAATATATGTGTGATAAATTTATTCCTCTTTATTCTAAAATGCATCTTTGATTAATGACAACAAAAAACCGAAATAGTTGTATTTGTATATAATTTAAAATATATCGTAGCATATAATATGGTTTCATTATGTTTTTTCCTATACCTTCAATTTTTTAAATGCCCCCCATTTTAAATTTTCACTTTAACTTAAGTTTTCCAAATAACGAATTTTTACTGCGGTCCCTAGAAATTCGTTGTAATGAGATTCCACTGTACCTCTATGAATCTAATCTATTTATAATTCTTCAGCTGTAAATTGTTGCATAAATTTTAATATAAAAAAGGCAATTTCATTTTTTTTTACCTTCATATTCAAGGGTTGTGTATATTTCCTCTCTACACAATCACCAAATATAAATTTTCTTTGCCTGAAATTCAGTTTTTCTGTTGTATTACGTTTATTTATATGTTAAATTTCATACAAATAAATTTTTAACAAGAATTTGTTTTAATGTGCACAAGATTTGCAGGTTGTATTTGGTATAAGGTATATTGATATTACACATGTATAATATATAATGCAGAATTGATATGGAAACTGATTTCCTTCTTAAAAGGATAGAAAAATGACTAGTAGAATACATTTACAAAACTTGCACCATATAACCATTTATGTTTACATTCTCTTAGGAGAGGGAAAATTGGCAATAACGTTTATATTATTGATTAATAAATGAAATTGTTCTTGCTCTTATTTACTATTGATCATAATTTTAATGTTGATATTTACCATTTATCTAAAAGATATTTATGATAATAATTAGGAAAACATAGTTAATTTATTTTAATTTCAAAACATGCATAATACCGAACCAGTACTAAAACAAAAATTCAGAAACAAACGGAGAAATGCACAAAAACTCAAGTAGGCTATCTCTTCCTAAATTAAGGTGGGTTTTTTTTCAACTCCGATACAATAGAGCTTATTGTAATCATGAATGGTAGATTTATTCGGCTAATGTTATCAGTTATTGTAACACTTAATGTAAACTAAATGTTCCAGTTAGGTAGTCCAGAAAATAGACATCACTCACCTCAGTACATAATCAGGCCCTGATTATGTATAACCATACTTATGGATTTTACTAAAATTCTGCAATAGTGGCCATTAAGCTTAAAACTACATACTGGCCACTTGCTATTAAGCGAAAGTTATGAATTTTCATGTCTACAGTTAGGGTATACAACTTTTCTTTATAATCTTGTCTTATCAGCATGGTTGATTGCTTAATGTTGCTTGGGAACAGGATTGCTGAATATTGTTTGCTAAATAAAAACTAAAATTTAGGAAATGGCGTGTAAAAAATACAATTATGGTTTGTAATGTTTGTGTTATTTTTAAACCTAAATTTAAGTTGAGACTGACCTTCGAATGCACTTTATTTATAAACATTAACTCCAACATAACAAGTTCATGTGCCATAAGGTAATTGAAGCAAGACTAGGAGGTAGGTGAAGAGTCTTTATTTTGAACTGCAGAAACAATATCGGAAACTTCACATGTGGATTAGGCTTTATATTTACTCTTTTGCCTTCTAAATTTATGAGAAAAGGGATAAATGCAATAAAGATTACTTGTTTTCGGGTTCAAGAAAAGAGTCCCAGAACTAATTATATAGTTATAGAGCTTTGAATATTTGTATGTAATGTAAGGGAAGAAATGGATTCACAATTGCCTTGTTGAAGCAATTTTGCAAATAAACGCTGTAGAACAGCTTTGCATCAAATATAAAGTATCAACTTTGAGTAAATTATATATTATATGGAACCTGCAAGAAGTTAGTGAATTTAGAAATATTACTCTAAAGGTAGTCACTTACCAGTTCCTTATTTGACTATGCATGCAAAAATGTAATTATCAGGAAGTTTGAATGTTTTACCAAGTCAGACTATTACATTAAGTAGCATCTTTTCTGAAATTTTTAGCATTTATGGTACTGCATTTTAAACTATATTTTAAAATACTCGTTCACATGAATGAAGATTATTTTCTGGAACAGAAGATTTTTATTCCAGAGGAAATATCTATTAGAAAATACAAAAGTAGTAGCAATCAATGCATATGGTGTTAAAAATAAAAGTTATATGATAGAAATTTTTCCAAAGGCACAATTGTTATGAAAATATTAAAACATATTGTCTAAATAATTAAAACACATGCTACTGTACAGAGTTTTTCTCCACCTAATTCACATTCCTCAAAATCATTGTTGTCATCTAATAGTTTCTTTTTTCTGTAGGAAACGTTTAGCATTTTTGAAAGAATAATTTATAAAAATTAATATTTTTAATTATTTGCCAAAAAAAAAAACTGAAAATCAAGCCAGAAAGTGTTTTGCAGAATTTCATCAAAATAGAACATTTGCTAAAAAAAAATGCAAAAGGCATTGTTGCATAGGAGTATTCACATTAAGAAACAATTGTAAATAAAATTATTGATGTGCACATGATTATATAATACTCGAAGTTGTAAAATAGACATACACAGATGCTCTAAATTTCGGCTAATTTTGAATTAGCATTTTAGACAGTTATGAATCGGGTCATTTTATTACTGCATGTACATAATATACTTATTTTGTCAGATGTTTTAGAAATTTGTTAATTATCTTATTTTATTGCTTTTATACACTGAAAATGTTTGCAGCAAATTTAAGTTTCAATATTTATGTTAAATGCATTTTTATTATTTGTCTTTATTTTTCTCGTCATCACAATTATATACAGTGCATTATTAATGGAGGAAGTTAATGCTGTAATAGTAGCTTGTACTATTTAATGTCGCAAGATGCCAATATTTATCTACAATTTTCATTTATAATTTTCACGTAATTCTTAGTTTCTGGTTATGGTAGCAACAGATGGCGGCATGAGTTGTAAAATTTAAGTATTCACTTGGATTTGAACCAAAGACCTTATTTGTGAAGACTGCTAGTTCTTTACCATCCAAGCCAAAGCTTTACATTAAGTTGTTTTAATATTATTGTAAGACAAAAAATGCGTATGGAGATTTCATTTTCTAAATTCTGTCAATTTATTTAATGATTTGTGAAAATGATCGTTTGTAAAAACAAGGGACTTGCTAAAGTGTAATAAATATTCTAAAGTAATTTTAATTAGGACCCTTTGTGTTTTATGATGGAATCACTTTAGTTAGCGACTTGTTGATATGCTGTAAACTTATGTTCTTCTCGTAAATATTAGATTGAACCAGAAGAGATTAAAGATTGTTAGTAATATTTTCTTAATTTATGTTATATAATAATTCAATTGTTTGGAAGAAATAATAAAATTGTTTGGGATAATAAAATTGTTTTGGAAAAGACAACTTTCAAAAATGGTCACCAACCGACCACAGCATATCATCCACATATTGTTGTGCTGCCATTGTATCTCTGATGTGAACCAGAGGTGACTGGCTATCAACGCACCCCAAACCATAATGCCACATTGTCAAGCAGTATGGCGTTCAACAGTCACAGCAGGATTAGATCTGTTTCCATGTCGTCTCCAGATTCTCACATGATGACTGTCATTTGACAAGCAGAACCAAGACACATCGCTGAACACTACCCTGTTCCATTCAGTCATCTAGGAAGCTTTGACATATCTGACACCATTGCAATCTCTCACATCAGTGTCTTGTCGTCAATTTGAGTCTTCGTAAAGGATGGTTTGAGTACAAGCAGCTTTCGGCCAATCGTTGAGAAGCTGTTCTCGCTGATATTGGACCATCCAATGTACCCTGCAAATTCTGCAATGTTGTCATTTGGGATAGTTGTGACAGTTGTCATTTGTGATACCGTCACCGCATGCCTTCGAATGTGTCTATCAATGTGTGCTGACGTACTTCTGAATGGACACAATTGTCCACTGCGACAATTCACATGCCCTTCTTCAATCTATTTTCTCCAAATCCTTTGAACAGTAAACACATCTGCGTGTGTTTCAGTGCCGTTATGACCATTCTACCATACTTAGACCTGAAATGAATCCCATCGCACGATCGTCCAATTGTTTGAAATGGACTTCAGCAGCGTTGGCCAGGCATATGTCTTCTGAAACAAAAAGTAGGTTTCCATAGGCGACAGACAGTAGTTGGCTCATCTGCCATTTTCATTCCTATTGTCCCCACTCTAATCACCTGATCTACTTGCATATCATTTACATACATCGGCCACGGCCAGCTGCGTTTGTATCGCAATTTGTATAATTCTATGGCCAAAGCTCCGTGGTGTTGCTTTTTCTGTGTCAGGTAGTGCATGTATTTTTTAGAAAATTGTTACACTTTACTTGATTAAAGTGATACGTTTCAAAGTATTTTTTGTTTGCTGGAAGAAACTGATCTTTAACATTTGAAAATATTTTATGAGGCTGAGCAGGATATAATTGTCTGTATAATCGAAAGTATTTACAGTTGTCTATAATCAATTCTGCACTAGAGCTTAGATTTCATGGTCACATTATCTATGGAAATTTCTGATGTTTTGTTACTTCTATGTATTCATTTTTAAAAAGAATCATTTATATTGTGATGCGAATGTATTTTATGTACATATTATGTGCATGAATGTTAAACATTGTTTTCTTTTAGCATCAGGACCAGAAGCAAAAGGGCTAATAGACTTTTCCCTCCCAGCCACCTGTGAGGAAGAACTGATAAATGTTGAGGCATTCGCCATGACTCCAGCTGGTGGCACTGAACTTGTATGTTTCTTTTTTTTTCTATTTTGTTTCACGAATTTTCAATTATTAACAATGCATGATTAAAATCAAGAATTTAAACTAAAAGCAAAAATAAAGTTCAGGTATTCATTATTTCAAAACAGAAAAAAAAAATGTATCTAATTTACACTTTGCCACTTTTTTCTAGTAATGATTATTAATATATTTAAAAGTATGTGGCTCTTCCCTTATAAGTAATTAATAAATTGACTACCATGTATTTATATATTTTTAAAATGTATTTATTTCAGTTTTATTCAAAACTGGAAAATGTACACAACACTGCCTGGGATTTATGGCAAAGATTAATTGCATTCATTAAGTTTTCAAAAGGTATAGTAACTCGCTGCGTGGATGCATATGTGGCTGCTCCCAGCATATACATCCTATAATAATGCACATGCATTCTAACGATTCAGTTTATAGTTGGAAAAGATAATTTTTCAATTTTTTTTTTTTATGATGGTGTCAAGATAGATACTGATTAATCGCTATGAAACAAATTTGTGTGAAAATTGTTCACATTAATTTTATTAGCCAGTTAATCTAAACAATGTTATATGTAGGGAATATCCTATCTTTGTTATTTAATTGTTGCTCTGTTCTACTAAAGTGTACAAATTATTGATTATGTTGAGTTTGAATTTTACTACAGCAATTTTTATTATATTCTTGCAGTATAGCAGATTCAGAGGACTAGGAGGGACTATTTATGCTGATGATACTAGGCATTGATACAACATTCGATTGCAGATGCTGTAGCAGAAGAATACAACTGGTATGGGAACACCAAAAGATGATTGATTCTCTGCTCTGAAAGTTGTTGATATTGCTATTGGTGAGTATAACTACAATCAGTATTTACACTATGCTTTCTAAATTAAGATATGGAAATGTCAGGGATAGTACTTGTCTTTAAATTCTTGAAAAAACAAATTTACATCTTGAAATTTCACTCTTGAATTTACAGTCGTGCAGTTTGATGGTCTAGCCAGTAATTCTATTGTATACGTCGTGCTCTTTTCATATGTTTAAAATTGTGATTTCAAGCACTTTTAAATAATATATAATTTAGTGCTTTTAAACAAAATTGCATATTTTAACACTTAAATAACATCTCAATTTTTATCACTTTTTCATAAAAATCTGCTTTCAAGTAAAATTATAAATTTTAGTTCTTTTAAATAAAATAAATATTTAAGCACTTTTAAATCAAATTGCAAATTTTAGCACTTTTCATAAAAATAGAGAATTTCAGCACTTAAAATCTCAAAGTTAGAGCTTCTAAATAAAATCTTAAAATTGTAAATAATATTATGAATGTTGGGGCTTTCTGTAAAAGTACTCTATGTGGTGCTTTCTGTACTCTAGTTGGTGCTTTCTGTACAACTAACTCAATAACTAAAGCTGAAATAGATGAATAAATATTAAATGCACGATTAAGATAAGCATTAAAAAAGGCTTTTTTAGAAGAAATTGGGTGAGACGAGTTAGTGGGAATACAAGAATTAGTGAAAGTAGGTTTACGAAAAACAGAAGTATGAAACCCAAGAGAGTTATGGGAAGCAAGAACATCCAGAAAAGGTAAAGAAAAATTAGACTCAATAGTAAAATTAATAGAGGTTTAAAAATCATTGACATTATCCAAAAGATTAAGGAAGTCACTTAAACTATGGTTCCAAATAATAAATACATCATCCATATAACGGCACCAAAGATTAGGTTTAAGGAATAAAAAAAGCAAAATCTCGTTCTCAAGCTCCTGTAACACAGCCTCAAATAAAATGTCAGATATCTTTTTGCAAACAGGGCCCTTGTAGGTAACTCCTTATCTGTTTCTTTAATGTATATTAATTTTTATCCCAAATAGATGCTGTAATGCCTATTCAAGGTGGTGGTCAGAATGTGACAAGATCCGATATTGAAGATGTCATAAAAAAAATTGACTGAGACATGCAAAAGAGAGAAGATTGTATTCTGTAAAGAAAGCTTCAAATAAATAATGATTTCAAACTTTTGTGTTTTTATTGTACAATAATGATATTGATATATCTAGAGTTATCTAGTGTTATTTTAGTTTAGGAATAAATGCCATGCATCTCCTCAGATTTTATGAAATATGTCTACCAAATTTTATGACTACTATAATATTAAAAATTCATGACAGTTACTGACCAAAGTGACAATAAAAATTAACAGATCAGTGGCCAGAAGTAGCGAAACTACAATAGTCTCTACTTTTTCATCATAGTTTGTAGTGTAACACACTACTTTTAAAAATAAGTAGTGTATCTAGTAGAACGATATGGTAAATAACTAGTTTGTATCAAGTTTTGATCCTACTTTTAACATTCTTTCAATAAACAAACAAGGTGCCATTCTACATATGTGATCCTTTGTATGAAATTTCATGTTCTGTGCAACGATGTACGACTTGCAAAGTGCCAAGCTCTTTGGAATAAATCAAAAATGTCGGTTGTTTTAGCTGACAAGATATCTTCGGAGCTAAGTACCTATCTTATAATACCAAATAAGATGAGATGGAACTCAATGCATTCTGCTGTCGAATGCATATGCCTGTTCCTGAGAGAGAGCAAAGAGAAACTAACTATGCAATAGTTCCGATGCTGCAGGGTTAGGAAGTCCATTGCCTCATGAAGTTCATTTTTTATATGGATATATTCAGATGTATTATGTCCCAAAAGATCCTGCTTATCTGATTGCAAATTCTACTAAAAATGAACAACCATATTTTTAAATAAATATTTTTTACTTTATACTTTTGTTTTATTTTATTGTTTTCAGAAGAGGGTAAAAGCTTAAAGTTGGTATGGTAAGTTGATCAGTAAATTAAATATGTTAAATTACTATATAGTATACCCATATCCTCAACTTTTTGTGCAAATTGAAGCTGTGGACAAATTCATCTTATAAAAGTAGCTATGCAGTGAATACATTTTAAAAGTGGTTTGTAGTCAGTACTTTTTAAAAAAAAAAAGTAGTTTTAGTTCACTACAAAATAAAGCAGTTTTTTCCAACCACTGCTTATAATACGACATGAGTGCTTTTTAAAATTCTTATTAGTAAAATTGATTGGTACTGATACAAGCACTATTGATTTAACTATTGACCAAATTTTAGGCTATTTCAAAGTGAGTGTGAAATTGGTAGAAATATAATAAAACTATTTGAAAATAATTTTGGAATATTTAATCTTTATTTAAAGTAATTTTTAAGTAATAAAAAACTTTAACAAAGAAAATATTGATAAATTTTGGCTGTTTATTATTTTTGCTATTTATCATAAATAGCAAAATTTATCAAAATATACACAAAGAAAAAGACCCCAGAAACATTCTGCAATATATTGAGAACCATCTAAAAAGTTCCAAAACAAATTCTATAATCAGCTGACATTAGTCCTGAAAAATCCTAAAAGAGTCCAGTGATATGTCAAGAACCATCCTATAACAGCCAATATCCATCCAAAACCTATCTTGAAGAATCCTAAAAGCATCCAGTAATATGTCAAGAAGCGTCCAATAAGTTCCTATAACAAGTCTGTAACCATCCAAGAACTATCCTGGAAAATCCCAAAAGGATCCTAAAAAATCCCATATCCATCCAAAAACTATCCTGAAAAATCCCAAAAGTGTCCAGTAATATGTCCGGAAGCATCCAATGAATTCCTAAAACAAGCCTATATCCATCCAAAAACTATCCTGAGAGATCCCAAAAGCGTCCAGGAATATGTCAAGAAGCATCCAACAAGTTCCTACAGAATCCCATAGTAAGCCTAAACGCATACTAAAAATTCCGGAAAGCATCCTACAAAGGATGCCCACAGTACTACAAAAAGTGTCTCATTTTGACTTCCACGGGACACCCTCTGGATGACTCTGGGAGATTTCAGGACTTCCTTAGGAAGTCGCATAATCCTGCATATGACTTCCACAGGATTGATTTAAGACATCCTTGTGTTGTTTGGGTAATGGACCAAATTTAACACAATTTGGTGTATAATATTTCAAAAACCTACAAGTGATTTATATACCAAATTTAACAAAATTTGTAATATAAATCACTTGTAGGTTATTCTAGTACGATTCGGTAAAAAGGAACGGCTGTTTTTGCGAAATGGCCAGCAAAAATCGTTAAACATAAAAATAAAAGACTACGTGTGCTAAATTATATCAATTAAATTCCTATTTTATACTTGATTTTTAACAACAAAAAGAATAAGACTAACCCCATTACTCTAGGACTAGCCGTTCTTGAGATATTCTAGTTTTTTCACATTTTCGCTACGTCACCTTTGACATCAATAAGTCCAGCTGTCAATTGAGAACCAAATTCAAGTTTAACGTGCAAATTCAATGTCATTTAAAATACTTATCGCTATTATTTTGTGCAGATAAACTCAAATTATTATTGAAGAAATAAAGAGAACGTGAATATGAGTCTGCAGGGAAAGACATGTGCTGCCCACATCAGAATTTTTAACAATATTACAACAATGATTTATAGAAGTGAACGGGGATTATTTGCAGGCCATTTCGAAAAAAATGTAGGATCTATATTTAAAGATCCACCAAATTGTTGTAGAATAAAATGTTCTACAAATTTAAGCTGTGTACCAAATTTTAACTCTCTAGGACGTAGGAAAGTGCATTAAAAACGCCATCAAATAAGTATATCATGAAGAGTTATATAAAATTTTTTAAAAAATTGAAACATTGTTATCTACCAATAAAATGTGAAGCCTCTCTATTGTACAAAATAATTAAACTTTTGGAAAGCTATTTATTATATAATATATCTATTTTTTCTTTCTGAAGGATATCGCAAAAGTCAGAATTTAATTGAATTCGTTTTTCTCCCTATTTTAAATAATTTTTAATGAAAAAACTACCTAACGTATTTTACAGAAAATTTTTTTATATATTTTATGGGATAATGTGAATATTTCCTAAATATTTCGAAGCAATGTGTGAATTTTAAATGTGCTTAAAAAATGTTTGAAAAATTAGGTCCCATAGGGTTCAATGTATTTCATTTTTTCAACCAGGGTTCAATAAAAAACTAATTGGGTGATATTATTTATTTATATTCCCATAGGTCCCACAGACCGTCTGAAAAACATACTAAAATTTCATTTTGATAAAGTTATTTTTACGGCAGTTATCGTGCTAACGGACAGACAGACAGACAGAATGAACAAAGTCACAAACACTTTTCAACTATGTTGTAAAGTGTTAATAAAAATGAGTAAAATATGAAGTAAAACTCTTAATATAAATCATTAATATTAAAATAATATAAAATCTCGTATATTTGTTGTGTAGTGCTTGGTTCGGTATATATATATATATATATATTATGTTGAATTATATATAATTATTATTAATACATACCCTTATGCTTGTTAATTCCTCCAACATATTATATAATTAATTTACGCTTATACGGTATTTTGGGCAGAAGACTGTTTTTAATAATCACAATTGTTACATCTGTCTGTGCCGCTGGCAATTGTTCTCATACGTTTTAATATTTATTAACACTTTACAACATAGTTGAAAAGTGTTTATGACTTTGTTCATTCTGTCTGTCTGTCTGTCTGTCCGTTAGCACGATAACTGCCGTAAAAATGACTTTATCAAAATGAAATTTTAGTATGTTGTTCACAGACGGTCTGTGGGACCTATGGGAATATAAATAAATAATATCACCCAATTATTTTTTTATTGAACCCAGGTTGAAAAATGAAATACATTTAAGCCTATGGGATCTAATTTTTCAAACATTTCTTAAGCAAATTTAAAATTCACAAATTGCTTCGAAATTTTTAAGAAATATTCACATTAACCCATAAAATATATAAAAAAAATTTCAGTAAAATATGTTAGGTAGTTTTTTAATTAAAAATTATTTAATATAGGGAGAAAAACAAATTCAATTAAATTCTGACTTTTGGGATATCCTCCAGAAAGAAAAAAGAGATATATTATGTAATAAATATCTTTCCAAGAGATCAATTATTTTGTATATGAGAGAGGCTTCACATTTTAAAATAAATTTGGTAGATAACAATTTTTCAAATTTTTTTTTTTAATTTTATATAACTCTTTATAATATACTTATTTGATGGTATTTTTAATGCACTTTCCTACGTTCTGAGAGTTAAAATTTGGTACACAACGTAAATTTGTTGAACATTTTATTCTACAAAAATTTGGTGGGTCTTTAAATATAGATCCTACATTTTTTTCGAAATGGCCTGCAAATAATCCCCGTTCACTTCTATAAATCATTGTTGTAATATTGTTAAAATTTCTATGTGGGCAGCACATCTCTTTCCCTGAAGACTCATATTCACGTTCTCTTTATTTCTTCAATAATAATTTGAGTTTATCTGCACAAAATAACAGCCATAAGTATTTTAAATGACATTGAATTTGCACGTTAAACTTAAATTTGGTTCTCATTTGATAGCTGAACTTATTGTCAAAGGTGGCGTAACGAAAACGCGAAAAAACTAGAATATCTCAAGAACGGCTAGTCCTAGAGTAATGGGGTTAGTCTCATTCTTTTTCTTGTCAAAAATCACGAATAATATAGGAATTTAATTGATATAATTGAGCACACGTAGTCTTTTATTTTTATATTTAACGATTTTTGCGGGCCATTTCGCAAAAAAAGCCCGTTCCTTTTTCCCAAATTGTACTAGAATAACCTACAAATGATTTATATACCAAATTTTGTTAAATTTGGTATATAAATCAGTTGTAGGTTATTGAAATATTATACACCAAATTTTGTTAAATTTGTTCCATTAGTTTTTAGCTAGAGTGGATAAAGGCAATTTCTGCCGGCTATTTCGCAAAGAAGGCAGATTCTTTTATTACGAATCGTACTATAATCTAATGAACATCAGGGTTTCCTACAAAAAACATACCTACCAAATTTTATGAAATTCGGTCCATTAGTTTTTCAATTAGAGTGGATGTAATATCCTCACAGACACACAGAAACATACACAGATATACCCTTACACACACAGACGTCTTCCTAAAACTAGATTTTTCGTGTTCTAGAAGTACCAAAACGTGTAGATCCTTCGAAAATTCGAGTTCCGATCTTCGGCACGATTCCAATACTTTGAATACATACACACACACGCATATATTAACTGTGTATCTATGTATTACCTGTGTATCTAAATTCCGTGCCTACGCAATTACAATAGTTATGATTTTAAGTGATCCCTAAACTTTTATTATTTCTCCAACGAAGCCTAATTTTAACTTATGCAGAATGCAAATATCTCAAGCGATTGCAAGGTGAGTTACATAAGAATTGCTGAATTTTTTTCACACAAAATTATTTAGCTCTGGAGTCTGGAATACAAGTTACATGAATGAAATATTCATTGATTTTGCATAGAGAATCAGATGATTTATATTTCGATACAGTTTTAAATATTTAAGTATAATAAATTACTGTAGTACTGTGATAATGTAAAAGATATCACCATTGAATGTATCACATTTTAGAAATTTTTAAATAAAATTGCATTTCAGTTGGAAAGTGTTTCATAATCAATGTTTATGCATGATTGATCTTTCTTGTTAATTTTGATTAAAAAATTCATGTAGTATTGTCCTGGTATATTTATTTTATTTATGTAAAGATGTTATAAGTTAATTAAAAAATCTACTTACTCATTAAAATTAAAAGTCATGGAAAAAGCAAATTGTAAATTGAATGATTAGTAGCCGTTGGTATGCGAATGGCATCTGCACTTTGAAGGTCGAGTCCTCATCGGCTGATACGGCATTCTGTTGTCCATTCATTTACCTCAGTTTTATAAGATTGGAAGTGTTTTTAACACTTTACAACACAGTTGAAAAGTGTTTATGACTTTGTTCATTCTGTCTGTCTGTCCGTTAGCACGATAACTGCCGTAAAAATGACTTAATCAAAATGAAATTTTAGTATGTTGTTCAGACGGTCTGTGGGACCTATGAGAATATAAATAAATAATATCATCCAATTAATTTTAGATTGAACCCGGGTTGAAAAAATGAAATACATTGAACCCTGTGGGACCTAATTTTTCAAACATTTTTTAAGCGGATTTAAAATTCACAAATTGCTTCGAAAATTTTAGAAAATATTCAAATTATCTCACAAAATATATAAAAAAAATTTCAGCAAAATATATTTAGTAGTTTTTTAATAAAAATTAAAATAATAATTACACCTCTTATATGAAGCGATCACGTGACCATTACATGAAGAGATCACGTGGCCCACTTCAAAATAAAGTATGGCATCCATCTTGCGTCAAAATCGTGATTTTTAAAGTTCTTTTAATTCATATTGAGTGTTGTATCCGTCCTAAAATCGCTTTATTTTTGCTTAAATTATGTGCATCTACATACTAAAACAACGCAATTACAATATATTTGAGTTTAAATGATCATCCAAATTGGATTATTTCTACAACGAAGCCTATTTTTCACTTATGGAAAATGTAAGCAGCAATATATGTAGAATGAGTTGTATAAGATGCTGCATTTCTTTAACGCAAAATTATTTAGTTCATGGAGTCTGCATAGCTGATATGAATGAAATTTTCATTGATTTTACAGAGAGAAGGACGATTTTTTCGATGAAGTTTTAAGCATAGAGTTTAATTACTTGTACCTCCATGGTCTTAAGCTTCTAAATAAAATAAATTATTATAGTATTGTGATGAATGAAATGAATGGAAAAATAATTATGAATGAAATGCTGCTTTTAAAAAGAGAGCCAGGCGTGTTATATTTCCCTGGCGTCATTTGAATACATTTCAGTTGTTTTCGATGAAGTTTTCAAATGTAATAAATTATTGTAGTATTATGATAATTTTAAAAACAATATCGAGAAATGTATCGCATTTTAGAGATGTTTAAACCAGACAATTTACATTTCAATGCCGTCATTTGAATGAAGTTCATTTTTTTAGATGAAGGTTTAAGTTTTCAAATATAATAAATTAATGTATTTGTGCTAAGTTTTAAAATATTACCGAGGAATGTATCGCATTTTAGGGATGTTTAAATGAAATTGCATTGAAGTTGGAAAGTGTTTCATAATCAATGCTTTATGCATGATTGATCCTTCTTGTTTGTTTTGTTTTTGTGCAAATAATGCTTATTTAGTGTGAATGTTTTATAGCAGTATTTCATTTTTCTGTAATTATTTCTTAGGTAAAATATATTTCCCATAAAAATGGATAAGTTTATTAAGAGGAAAAATAACAGTGACGATTGTGAACATAAATGTTTGTCAAAAGTAACTAAGCCTTGTACTAGTAATATGGCAAAAGCAAGGCCTAATCGTCAGTACTTATCGTCAATACTTATTTAAAATTTGGTTTTACTTGGACTGGAAACGATGATCATCCATTCCCTCTTTGCCTTGTCTGTGGCGAGAAAATGTCTAACGAAGCCATGTTACCTAGCACGTTAAATAGACATTTTACAACTAAACACCAATATCTTCAAGGAAAAGATTTGAATTATTTCGAAAGACTGTCAGAACAACAATCAAAGCAGGGTAAATATTTTTTTAAAAAGTTTACAATTTCAGAAAAGGCTCAAATCGCTTCTATTGAGATAGCCGAAATGGTTGCATTAAAAATGAAGTCTCATACTTTACCAGAGTCTATTATCTTGCCCGCATGTAGAAAGATGGTTAAAACAATGTTTGGGATGAGGCAGAACAAGAAATTAAAAGAATTCCTCTCTCAAATAATACAATTCATAGGCGAATTATGGATTTGTCTGCTGATATAGAAAAAAATGTGTGGAATAAACTTCAGAACTCAGAATTTTCTTTGCAAGCTGATGAATCAACTTATATTACCAATAAGGCCCAACTTACATTTATTCGATTTATTGATGGAGATCATAAATCATTTTTTGTTGCAAAGAAATGTCAGGCACTACAAGAGGTCAAGATATATTTGATATTTTATCTGGCTATCTTAAAAAATGGAATTTTTCATGGAAATCATGCGTTGGAATATGCACTGATGGTGTTCCATCCATGGCAGGCTCGATGAAAGGTTTTGCATCATTAGTAAAACAAGAAACTCCCAATGTTATCCGCACTCATCGCTTTCTACACAGAGAGGTACTAGTTTCGTAAACATTACCAGTTAAATTAAAAGACGTTTTGGATCAAGTTGTTGAAATGGTGAATTTTATAAAAAGCAGACCGTTGAAGACTCGCTTATTTGAACAAATTTGTGTAGATATGGATTCCCAGCATAAATGCTTAATTTTACACACGAAAGTCAGATGGCTATCAAGAGGAAAGGTTTTAAGTCGCATACATAAACTCCAGAAAGAATTACTTCTTTTTTTTGAAGGAGAAAAACACCAACGTTTCTGTGACTATTTAAGATGGAAATTTTGGATTTCTAGAGTGGAATATTTAACAGAGATATTTACAAATCTTAATAGTCTTAACACAAGCATGCAAGGTAAAAATGAAAATATTCTTACGTCGACAGATAAACTGATTGCATTTCAGAACAAAATAGCAATTTGGAAAACTAGAGATAAAAATCTGATGTGGGCAACACATGACTTTATTTATATAATGCAATGAATTTACTACTTTTACAGTTAAAATAAATGTTATTCTTATATTAGATATTTATATTATTTCCAAGATATTGAATTTCCTTCAATTAGTCGTCATTTTCATTGATTTAGCGTCATTTTTATCCATTTGACAAGATTTTCGCTAATTTGGCAGCATTTAAAAATGTCGCCAAGTTGCCGACATTCTGCTAAATTCATCGCCAAAATCTCGCCAAGCGTTATGGACGGAGAAATAAGTTATTCTTACAGTAGATAAATGATTATTGGCGTTCAAATACAAAAGTATTACTCAAAGTATATTTTCTCGTGAATGGAACGATAGTTAGATCCATGAGAATAATGTCACCAAATTTATCGCATGATATTACATACGAAAAGTAAACATGTTTCTCAACAGTTAATATTTTTTTTTTAATTTATGGGATTTTTTTGATAAATTTATTTGAAAAATGTGCAATATCTCGAGAACGGCTCATGCTAGCGTTCTAAAGTTTACGTTAATCGTTTTCTAAGAAAAAATTACATAAGAAATGTCTAACTCTGCGTAACTTTATTAAAGGTTTTGATTTTTAGATGATTTTTTCAAAATTTAAATCGAAAATTTAGGGAGGTTCTGAACGTTCGATTCTGTTTTAAAACAATAGACTTTCAGTATTCATGGATTGTTATTTATGTACCAAATTTCATTCGAATTGCTCCATTCGTTCTTGAGATATCGTCTCCACAGACTCTCTGACACACACATACTTTCACACACACACATACTTTCACACACACACACATACTTTCACACACACAAGCACACACACAAACATCACCTCAAAAACATTCGATTCGTGATCGGGGTTGCTTGAAACGTGCTCTCCTGTCGAAATCTCGAATTCGAATTTTCGACCCCGTCACAATACTTTCCTTATACATTATGTATATAAGGAAAGTAAAAATGGTAACTTTGAAATGTTTTCATTACTTGGTAAAACCAACATAAAAAAATCTGATGTGGGCAACACATGACTTTCCTTATATAATGTAATGAATTTACTACTTTAACAGTAAAAAAAAATAGGTTTTTCTTGTAGATACTTATATTCTTTCTAAGATATTGAACTTTCGACAATTAGTCGCCATTTTCATTGATTTAGCGTCATTTTTATCCATTTGGCGATATTTTCGTTAATTTGGCAACATTTAAAAAAGTCGCTAAGTTGGCGACATTCCGCCAAATTTTTCGTCAAACGTTATGGACGAAGAAATAAGTTATTCCTACAGCAGATAAATGACTATTGGCATTCAAATACAAAAGTATTACTCGAAGTATTTTTTTTCATGAATGGAACGTGCTAGATCCACGAGAATTATGTCACCCAATTTATCGCATGGTATTACCTATGAAAAGTGAACATTTTTCTCAATAGGAAATATATTTTTCTTATTTTATATGACTTTTTGATAATGTTTTTGAAAAATGTGCAATATCTCGAGAACGGTTCATGCTAGCGTTCTAAAATTTATGTCAATCGTTTTCTAATGAAAAATTACATAAGAAATGTCTATTTGCATAACTTTATTAGCGGTTTTGATTTTTTGACGATTTTTTCAAAATTTCACGCGAAAATTTAGGAAGGTTCTGAAGATTCGATTGCATATAAAAACAATAGGCTTCCAGTGTTTACGGATTGTGATTTTTGTACCAAATTTCGTTCGAATCGGTCCATTCGTTCGTCAGTTATCGTCTCCACAGACTCACTGACACACACATACACACATACTTTCACACACACACACACACACACACAGATATCACTTCAAAAATGTTTGATTCGTGATCAGGGATACTTGAAACGTGCTCTCCCGTCGAAAACTCGAATTCGAATTTTCGACCCCGTCACAATACTTTCCTTATACATTATGTATATAAGGAAAGTAAAAAAATCTGATGTGGGCAGTATATGACTTTCCTTATATAATGCAATGAATTTACTACTTTTACAGTAAAAAAAAATCTGATGTGGGCAACACATGACTTTCCTTATATAATGTAATGAATTTACTACTTTTACAGTAAAAAAATAGGTTTTTCTTATAGTAGATACTAATATTCTTTCCAAGATATTGAATTTTCGACAATTAGTCGTCATTTTCATTGATTTAACATCATTTTTATCCATTTGGCGAGATTTTCATTAATTTGGCAACATTTCAAAAAAGTCGCTAAGTTGGCGACATTCCGCCAAATTCGTCGCCAAAATCCCGCAAAGCGTTATGCACTAAGAAAAAGTTATTCTTACAGCAGATAAATGATTTTGGCGTTCAAATACAAAAGTATTATTCAAAGTATATTTTTTCATGAATGGAACGAGCTAGATCCACGAGAATGATGTCACTCAATTTATCGCATGGTATTACATATGAAAAGTGAACATGTTTCTCAATAGGAATTTTTTTTTATGTGACTTTTTCATAATTTTTTTGAAAAATGTACAATATCTCGAGAACGGTTCATGTTAGCGTTCTAAAATTTATGCCAATCGTTTTCTAATGAAAAATTACATAAGAAATGTCTATTTGCGTAACTTTATTAGCGGTTTTGATTTTGTGACGATTTTTTGAATAGTTCATTCGAAAATTTAGGGGGGTTCTGAACATTCGATTACGTATAAAAACAATAGGCTTCCAGTGTTTACGGATTGTGATTTTTGTACCAAATTTGGCTCGAGTCGGTCCATTCGTTCGTCAGTTATCGTCTCCACAGACTCACTGACACACACACACACACACACAGACATCACTTCAAAAATGTTTGATTCGTGATCAGGGATGCTTGAAACGTGCTCTCCCGTCGAAAAGTCGAATTCGAATTTTCGACCCCGTCACAATACTTTCCTTACAAGGAAAGTATTGTGACGGGGTCGAAAATTCGAATTCGAGTTTTCGACGCACGTTTCAAGCATCCCTGATCACGAACAAACATTTTTGAAGTGATGTCTGTGTGTGTGTGTGTGTGTGTGTGTGTGTGTGAAAGTATGTGTGTGTGTGTCAGTGAGTCTGTGGAGACGATAACTGGCGAACGAATGGACCGATTCGAACCAAATTTGGTACAAAAATCACAATCCATAAACACTAGAAGCCTATTGGTTTTATACGCAATCGAATGTTCAAAACCCCCCTAAATTTTCGAATGAAATTTTGAAAAAATCGTCAAAAAATCAAAACCACTAATAAAGTTACGCAAATAGACATTTGTTATGTAATTTTTCATTAGAAAACGATTGGCATACATTTTAGAACGCTAACATGAACCGTTCTCGAGATATTATACATTTTTCAAAAAAATTATCAAAAGGTCATATAAAATAAAAAAACAATATTTCCTATTGAGAAACATGTTCACTTTTCGTATGTAATACCATGCGATAAATTGAGTGACATCATTCTCGTGGATCTAGCTCGTTCCATTCATGAAAAAAGATACTTTGAATAATACTTTTGTATTTGAACGCCAATAGTCATTTATCTGCTGTAAGAATAACTTATTTCTTAGTGCATAACGCTTGGCGAGATTTGACGAATTTGGCTGAATGTCGCCAACTTGGCGACTTTCTTAAAATGTTGCCAAATTATCGGAAATCTCGCCAAATGGCTAATATGACGCTAAATCAATGAAAATGACGACTAATTGTCGAAAATTCAATATCTTGGAGAGAATATTAGTATCTACTATAAGAAAAACCTATTTTTTTACTGTAAAAGTAATAAATTCATTACATTATATAAGGAAAGTCATGTGTTGCCCACATCAGATTTTTTTTATAGTAGATATTTATATTCTTTCCAAGATATTGAATTTTTGTCAATGAGTCGTCACTTTTATTGATTTAGCGTCATTTTTATCCATTTGGCGAGTTTTTCGTTAATTTAGCAACATTTAAAACAGTCGCCAAGTTGGCGACATTCCACCAAATTCGCCGCCAAAATTTCGCCAAGCGTTATGGATGGAGAAATAAGTTATTCTTATAGCAGATAAATGACTATTGGAGTTCAAATACAAAAGTAATACTCAAAGTACCTTTTTTCATGAATGAAACGAGCTAGATCCACAAGAATGATGTCACAAAATTTATTGCATGGTATTACATATGAAAAGTGACACATGTTTCTCAATAGGAAATATTGTTTTTTTTTTTATATGACTTTCTGATAATTTTTTTTTAAATGTGCAGTATCTCGAGAACGGTTCATGTTAGCGTTCTAAAATTTATGTCAATTGTTTTCTAATGAAAAGTTACATATGAAATGTCTATTTGCGTAACTTTATTAGCGGTTTTGATTTTTTCAAAATTTCACTTGAAAATTTAGGGGGGGAGTTCTGAACATTCGATTGCGTATAAAAACAATTGACTTCCAGTGTTTACGGATTGTAATTTTTGTACGAAATTTCGTTCGAATCGGTCCATTTGTTCGTCAGTTATCGTCTCCAAAGTCTCACTGACACACACACACACTCACACACACTTTCACACACACACACAGACATCACTTCAAAAATATTCGATTCGTGATCAAGGATGCTTGAAACGTGCACTCCCGTCGAAAACTCGAATTCGAATTTTCGATCCCGTCACAATTCTTTCCTTATACATTATGTATATAAGGAAAGTAAAAATGACCCTATTGTAGTTGAGCATTTGGCAATTTTAGAAGAAAAATGAAACTATTATTTTCCATCACTGAATAGAGAAGATTATGACTGGGTCCGAAGTCCATTCATAAAAATTTTACCTGATATTGGTTTGAACTTAAAAGAAGATGAATTGGCTTCTATTTCCATTGATCGGGGACTTAAAATCAAGCATGCAGAATTACCTATTGATGCATTTTGGATTTCTATTAGAGAAGAATATTCCTCGATACCTAAAACAGCATTATCTATTTTGATGCAGGTTTCCACATCATATTTATGTGAATTGGGATTTTCTTCGCTCATTAACATTAAATGTAAAAAATCTGATGTGGGCAACACATGACTTTCCTTATATAATGCAATGAATTTACTACTTTTACAGTAAAAAAAATAGGTTTTTCTTCTAGTAGATACTTATATTCTTTCCAAGATATTGAATTTTCGCCAATCGGTTGTCAGTTTCATTGATTTAGCGTCATTTTTATCCATTTGGCGAGATTTTCGTTAATTTGGCAGCATATTAAAAAGTCTGTTGGCGACATTCCGCCAAATTCGTCGCCAAAATCTCGCCAAGCGTTATGGACGGAGAAATAAGTTATTCTTATAGCCTATAAATAATTATTGGCGTTCAAATGAAAAAGTATTACTCAAAGTACCTTTCCTCATGAATGGAACGAGCTAGATCCACGAAAATGATGTCACCCAATATTTCGCATAATATTACACATGAAAAGTGAACATGTTTCTCAGCAGTTAATAGATTTTATTTAATTTATGGGATTTTTTGATAAATTTATTTTAAAAATGTGCAATATCTCGAGAACGGTTCATGCTAGCGATCTAAAGTTTATATTAATCGTTTTCTAAGGGAAAATTACATAGGAAATGTCTATTTGCGTAACTTTATTAAAGGGATTGATTTTTTGATGATTTTTTCAAAATTTCACTCGAAAATTTAGGGGGTTCTGAACATTCGATTACGTATAAAAATAATAGACTTCCAGTATTCACAGATTGTGATTTTTATACCAAATTTCATTCGAATCGCTCCATTCGTTCGTGTGATATCGTCTCAACAGACTCACTGACTCACCCACCCACACACATACTTTCACACACAGACATCACTTCAAAAATGTTTGATTCGTGATCAGGGATGCTTGAACATGCTCTCCCATCGAAAACTCGAATTCGAATTTTTGAAGCTGTCACAATACTTTCCTTATACATTATGTATATAAGGAAAGTAACAAGGGCAACACATAACTTTCCTTATATAATGCAATGAATTTACTATTTTTACAATTTAAAAAAATCTGACTTTCCTTATATAATGCAATGAATTTACTACTTTTACAGTTAAAATATTTTTCTTATAGTAGATACTTATATTCTTTCCAAGAAATTGAATTTTCGTCAATTAGTCTTCATTTTCACTGATTTAGTGTCATTTATATCCATTTGGCATGATTCCCGTTAATTTGGCAACATTTATAAAAATTACCAAGTTGGCGACATTCCGCCAAATTCGGCGCCACAATCTCGCCAAACGTTATGGACGGAGAAATAAGTTATTCTTATAGCAGATAAATGAATATTGGAGTTCAAATACAAAAGTATTACTCAAAGTACCTTTTTTCATGAATAGAACGAGATAGATGCACGAGAATGATGTCACCCAATTTATCGCATGATATTACATATGAAAAGTGAACATGTTTCTTAACAGTTAATATTTTTTTTTAATTTATGGGATTTTTTGATAAATTTATTTTAAAATGTACAATATCTCGAGAACGGTTTATGCTAGCGTTCTAAAGTTTATGTCAATCGTTTTCTAAGGGAAAATTACATTAAAAATGTCTATTTACGTAACTTTATTAAAGGTTTTGATTTTTCATGATTTTTTCAAAATTTTACTCGACAATTTAGTGGGGTTCTGAACATTCGATTACGTTTAAAAATAATAGGCTTCCAGTATTCACGGATTGTGATTTTTGTACCAAATTTCGTTCGAATCGGCCCATTTGTTCGTTAGTTATCGTCTCCACAGACTCACTGACACACACACACACAGACATCACTTCAAAAATGTTTGATTCGCGATCAGAGATGCTTGAAATGTCAAATTCGAATTTTCGATCCCGTCACAATACTTTCCTTATACATTATGTATATAAGGAAAGTAAAAAGAACGAGACTTCATTGCATTGAAGATGAAATGAGTGTCTGTTTATCTGAAATACGTCCAAACATAGATTTTGTAGCGAAAAAACATCAAACCCATGTTTCACATTGATAATTTTTTTTATTTACCGAACAAAAAGTAAGTACTGTACTTAATAATTTTCTGTAGTTTCATTTTTTCTGTTCATATGTATAAATACTCATTTTATATACATTTTATTATATATATATATATATGATTCAATGTGTATATATATATATATATATATATATATATATATATATATATGTATATATATATATATGTATATATATATATATATATATATATATATATATATATATATATATATATATATATATAATATTTTATAAATACCGTAGCAAACTTTAAAAATTAAGGATACTTTGCAAATATGCAAATGTAAAAAATGAGTAAATAGGAATGACAATGCAAAATTCATTTAATTATTATATATATATATGAAAAAAAGGGGGGGAAATGACCAAATGCAAGGCATAAAATGGTAGAGGGGGATGGCGACCCCTCTTTCCCGTTTAAAAGACTGCTTTTATGCCCGGGCAACACTCACGGTACCAATGCCATGCAGTAGCCATACTTCCGCAAATGTGCCAAGTCAAAGACACTCGAAAAAGTGCAAAGTAAACAAATAGGAATCAACCAAGATCGCAAGGGAAAGAAAATGAATGGAAATGCAGCAAATGCCCCTGTCGGTTAAGACAGAGTGCATTATATATAAAAGCAGTTTAAGCAAGTGTAATTCGTTATTTTCATTTTCATTGTTCTATACCTCTGCCATATCCTTTAAGTAAGCATTTTCTCCCTTTTTTGTATTAAATAGGGAATTATAATAACATATATATACTATATAACATATATAATTATAATAACATATATATTATAATAACATGTTATGGACATGACATGGATGAACCCATGTTATAGATGGACTCATATATTGTACGTTGTACGAGTAATCTTTTACAAATACACGGGTATATCTTTTAATCTACGAGAATATAAGTAGTACAGGTATATTGGCATATGTTTTGATATATATATTGGCATATATTGGAATCAATTACGACAGCCTGGTATAAAGAGTACTAGGATTATTGATATTTTCAGTTTATAACGTCATCTCTTTTATTTTGGCAAATATTTTTTAGACTCATATTGTAATACGGGTAATCTTCTACTAACACACCGACATATTTTCTAATCTGCAACAATATAAGCAATACGGGGTTGCATACATTGATTCAATTCCTTTGTTTTTTGTAAATTTGCTTACAAAAGGGGCCAGGATGTTTTATTCTTCAGATCTGCCCGCGAAGATAATTTTGCATATTGAGAACAGATATTCTTAAACTTCTCATTAGGAGCAATAAATTTAATATTTTAACAGAATTTGCACATGATTGCGAATTATAAGTTTCTTTATATTATATACTCCGTACAAAGAACTGGTATGCTGCTAGTCTATATAAATAAAATTGAAAATCTGTCTGTCAGTCTGTTTGTCTCAACGGCTGGACCGAATTTGATGAAATTTTGTAGGTAGCCTGGAAATAGTCCCACTTAAAATGTAGTCAATGTTTGGAGTTTCTACGATCAGTGGTTCTCAAGATATTAGTAAAAAACGAAATTTTTGTTTGTCTCATCATCACGGGAGAACGGCTTAACAGAATTTGATGAAATTTTATGGATAACCTTGAAATAGCCGCCTATAAATTTAGCCCAAGTTTCAAGTACCTAAGACCAGGGGTTGTCGAGATATTAATGAAAGACTAAACTTTGTCCTAGGAGTTCTACTCTCTAACTCTGTGGTTTATCCAAACGAAAAACTTTAAAATAGTTTGAAAGTGAATTAAAACCTTATCTCTGAGTTTGATGGGAGATTTTTTGCGCTAATTAGTCACTTTCTGAAAACATGAATTGTGTGAAACATGATTTAAATGGGAAATCTATCTCCATTGTACATTTTTCACAAGCTTTTACTCAACAATGAAAAGTATAAAGAAATCAAAATGGTTATTTAATTTTGCAGTTTATGAGGAAGATTCTATCTTATATCATGTTGCTCAGAAACGCAATTAAATTAAATCTGTCTGTTAATTTTAATTATTATTTTTTTCGATTTGAATAATAAATAAATGGATATAAAAATATATTTTAGAAAAGAACGATTTGATTTTTCTTATAGCATTTTTAACTGGATAATATCAATTACGGTCTTCAGATTTAAACGTTATTATTATTGATATTTTCGGGGATTATTGATTCAGGGATTATTGATATTTTCAAATTATTATGCCATTGTTTTATTATGACAAAAATTATTTAAAATCATATATTGTACATTGTACGAGTAATCTTCTACAAATGCACGGGTATATCTTCTAATATAAGAGAATATAAGTAGTACAGGTATATTGGCATATGTTTTGATATATATTGGCATATATTGGAATCAATTATGACCTTCTGGTATAAAGAGTACTGGGATTATTGATATTTTTAATGTATTATGTCATCTCTTTTATTTTGGTAGAGATTTTTGAAACTCATATTGTAATACGGGTAATCTTCTACTAACACACTGGCATATTTTCTATTCTGCGACAATATAAGTAGTACGGGATTGCATATATTGATTCAATTCCTTTTTCTTTTGTAAATTTGCTTACAAAGGGGGCCAGGATGTTTTATTCTTCAGATCTGCCCGTGAAGATAATTTTGCATAGTGAGAACAGATATTCTTAAATTTCTCTTTAGGAGCAATAAATTTAATATTTTAACAGAATTTGAACATGATTGTGAATTATAAGTTTCTTTATATTATATACTCCGTACAAAGAACGGGTATGCTGCTAGTACAATATATAATAGAACTCAATGTGAATCTCCAACTCTATAGTTAAAATAAAGTAACAGGATTCACATATTTAACTTGTCTCTTTCTTCAACACATAACACAACTAAAAGTTAAGAAAAATGCTACATACTAATAAACTGGATTACAAAGTAAAATGCAGCACAAATAAAGATAGCTAAGCTATCATAAGGTTGCGGAATTCATTAGATTTACTTCTTTCTGGCTTGTTGCACTGAAGATTGAAATCTAATTATTTCATAAACGTACATAAGCTTTTAATTTATTTGCACTGCATTTTACGTTGTGACTTAGTTCATTATGAATTGTGCAGTAAGTCACGTCGTTCACTTACTGGTACATCATAAACAAACTTGGTAAATGTGTTTCCTTACAACCAATTGGGATGTAATATAAATATTCTTCTTGTTGTTGTTGAGACCCAGACCGTCCAACCTACCAGAAAGGTGTAAGGTAACCGTTTGGACGGCCGGAAAGTGCCACCCAATTTAAACCGGAACCCAGTGGGGGAGGCATCCACAGGGACCGTATCCTCCTTCCCCTACCACCAACCTCTCGGAAGGACTTACGGACCCACATGTTTAACGTGATCGTACTCTGCATGAACACGGCGGCAGTTATGGCAGCATGCAAATCCAGTGCACAAACCACCAGGCTACCACGCCCGAAATAAATATTCTTGTGGCAAAGCTAATTGGTCTGTAGGATCCTTAAAAGCTAAAATGTTGCTGCATTAAACCAATGGTGTGAGCTCCACTCAGCACATTCCTACAATTGAAGTTCAAACTTTTATTCACGGCTTTCGCATTTCAATAAACAAAATACTTTCAATGAATAATAAAGTGTCTTCTAAAATTCTTAACGAATATTCAGAATGAATTCTGTTACTATGGAAACCATTTTGTCCATGTACACATAATGTGTATATAAATACAGAATTAAGTCAATAAAGGGTGCTAGTTTCTACAATGTCTTCAAGTTAACCTTGCCCCAATTTTAGTTGTTTTTCATATGCATTCCAATATACAGACTTAATGTAAAAATCAACAAGTATATATAAGGGCTGAAAGCATGACTACACGTTTGACATTTGTAGGTGTATTGTATCCCTTTGTAGTAAAGGGGTAACTATAATTAAAACGTAAATGGAGTTCTGAAATTTATTTGTTATTTGACTATAGATATTGGTCGGTTAAAATAATATTAATTTACATTAATAGAAGTTTATAATAGATAAGAAATGATTGCCATAGGATCCAGTTTTTTCCAATCTGAATAGGTTCAGTGGAGATATGTTATCGCAAAATTTTGTAAGACCTTTGCTTTTATTCTCTATATGTTTTATACGATTCCCAAATCAACATATGTTAATCTTTAATGCTAAAAAGCATCCGTTACATCAATTTGGCAAATTTTTATTAATTGAGTGATATTTTTGTCAATTTGGCAACTCTTAAAAAGTCACCAAGTTGGTGATATCCTAACAAATGCTCCCCCAAAATTTTGTCAAAAGTTACGGGCAAAAACATAGGTTATTTTTATAGTAGATTCTTATATCATTTCCAAGATATTGAAGTTTCGTCAATTAGTCGTCATTTTCATTGATTTAGCATCATTTTTATCGATTTGGAGACATTTTCGTTAATTTGGCAACATTTAAAAAAAGTCGCCAAGTTGGTGACATTCAACCACATTTGTCGCTAAAATCTAGTCAAGAGTCATGAATGGGAAAAAAAAGTTATTCTTATAGCAGATAAATGACTAGTGACGTCCAAATACAAAAGTATTACCCAAAGTATCTTCCCTTATGAGGTCACCAAATTTATCGCTTGATATTACATACGAAAAGTGAACATATTTCACAATAGTTAATATTTTTTTTTTATTTTATGTGATTGTTTGATAAATTCATTTGAAAAATGTACAATATCTCAAGAACAGTTCATTCTAGCGTTCTAAAATTTGTGTCAATCGTTTTCTAATGAGAATTTATACAAGAAATGACCATTTGCACAACTTCATTAAAGGTTGTAATTTCTTGGTGATTTTTTCAATATTTCACTCAAAAATTTAGGGGGATTCTGAACATTTGATTGCGTTTAAAGACAATAGGCTGGCTTCCAGTATTCACAGATTGTAAATTTTGTACCAAATTTTGTTCGGATCGCTTCATATGTTCATGAGATATTGTCTCCACAGACTCACTGTCACACACACACACACACACACACACATCATCTTAAAAGCTTTCATGTTTTTTCGACCCCATCACAATATTTCCCTTATACATTATACTATGCATATAAGGAAAGTAAAAATTGTATCAAGACTATTTTTCATAATAACAATTGAAGCTATAAAGTCTCATAATAATTGAGCCAATAAACCCTTTTATGCATGATTATGTCAAATTTTCTAAATAAGTTTTCACTCGAATTTTAAAAAATTCTATCTAGTTCTAGATTTCTTTTTATAGCAAAGCCGGATATAAAGTTTCGTGAACATCCATTAATATGTATGGCCGCTATCATGTATGCAAAATATCGACCACAGACATACAGATGGACATCACTCCAAAATTAATCAAAACGTGTTCAGGAGGTCTTAGAACATATATTAGCATCAAAATTTTGAAGATGAAAATTTTCGTGAACATAGTACTTTCTGAATATTTTTATTAATTTTTAGTATTATTTTTTTATTAAAACATTTTTTTTTTTTTTATTATTATTATTATTTTACAATGAACACTAGTTTGCTATCTAGAGCAGAAGTCTGCAACCTTTTACCATTAAACAGCATGTTTATATAAAAAAATTCTCAAAGAGCACCAGACAAAATAATTAGAGTAGTAGATATCTACTTTTACATTTATGCGGATGCTGGTGCTCAGAGGCACTAGGTTATAGACCTCTAATATCTACAGGAACTAGTAACATTAGTTAACTTTGTCACAGTTTACATTAAATAAATCACAGAACATGTTTAAGAGAATTTTATGAAAATTAGTGAATCATTTGTTAATCCTTTATAAATTGCTATGTAAATTTGTATAATTGCTAATTGATTTTGATTAGCAGTTTTAATAATCATTTTTTAATCCTTATGCAAAGCTTTGTTTGTAACAGATACTGACACTTCATCTTTTAATGCTATTGCAAGATAAAAATCAATCTTCTGAAATTGACTTAAAACACCAAAGTCATTCTTTAAGATCACTGCCATTTTTTTTTTAATGTTAACAAATTCAAAATTTGAATGAATATTAATAAACAATTTTAAGAGCTTATTTACAATTTTGTTTTACAGTTCCTGTTGCCTTTTTATTTTTTGTGCTGGGAACTTTTCATGGGCAATTATTAATGGTCATCTTTGTCCCAAATCAGACTTTAACATTAATCATTATTTATACTGACTTCACATACATATCAGGTATGATATTTTATACAAATGCCAGTGTGCCACAATCAATCCAATTTTCTGCAGTATTATTTCCAGAAAGTTCTGTGCAATGCTTCTTACACACCCTGGGAAAATTTTCAACATTGTTAAGGTCTTATAATTGTAATAGGGAAATTCTCTGTAATTATATATTCATCTTCAAACACTATAACAACATTGACTTCAAATTCTATTTTAAAATTATTTGTAACAAGGGTGGGGCATGTGAATAATCTTGGAAATATCATATGAATAGGAATTAATATATTTCTGCACACATCCCCTTCCCCAATTTGAATATTTTGTATTTCAGTGGCATCTCTGGAATAACCTTCAGAGCATCCACATGTCTCAACCCTCACAAGCTGCAACTCAACAGATCGGATGGGAGAATCACACTTCTCAATGCACAATTCTCCAGTAAATGGCTGCATAATACTGCAAACTGTAGAATCAATCCTTCCTTTAATTACAAAGTTTGGCATGTTCTTTTTATATTTCACATTTTGTAAAGAATCGGGTGTTATACTGAAATTTACAGGAACCGGAGTAGAATTCACCCTTTGATTTTTATATTCCAAGATGAACTCCATAACTTTTTGTAGATCTTTGTTCAATAATGATCTCTTCATTTCACATCTTAGATAATACTGTATGCTTATGAAAACGCCATGGTATGTTTCATACAACGTTTTATTCATTCTCGGTTTGAGTGGAATTTCAAAAGGAATCTCCGTTCTTCCAGCAGGGAGTTTACCAGGTTTGGCAACCTCAAGATTACAGTTTGTCAGCAAAACTGGTTTTGCAGAGTTATAGAATGCTTCTAGTATTCCCACATTCTTTGCACTAAGTTGCATATTAACATTTCCTTCCATTGAAAGAGAGATACCTTCATGCTTTACTTCAGATTTGCTTTCAATTATAACATACCCAATTAAAGGTTCTTCTTCATGATAAATTTTATTGACTCGTTTTAAACGAATATCTAATGTCGCTGACATAATTAGTAATAAAAGTTTGTATATTCTTAACTATCAAATTTTAGAAGATTGCTTCTACTGATTTCTCCTTTAATGATTCATTACGAATGTTGAATTATATTACGATATCTTTTCACACCCTCTACTATTTGATAACAATCACCAAATATTATAGAGTTGCCACAGATAACGAACTAACTTTCATTCTAAAAGATTGGTCTAGCCACAGACGTTTCTGATTATAACCGGAGACTGAGAAAGGAAAACTGGTCGATTGAATTTTTATACGCGCTCAAAATTAAAGGTTCATCGGAAGCTGCGAGAAAAAGCAATCCAAATTTTTTTTGTTTTTCATTTTGTTTGTGTTTTGATTCAACCGAATGACGTTGGATGTATATTTTCCTAACAGCTGGGAAACATTTTGATTCTACATATATATCTTTTTTTATTGAGTAACCCTCTAGTCATTAGGCTAAAATGAATAGCTTTCTTTTGGGAATAAAATAAGTGCACTTTACGACCGAATATAGCGACTTTTAATACATATTCCCGTATGATATGCTACTATGTTCGTATTTTCATTTTTTTGAAAACTTTTTTTATATTCTTATTAAATGTGCTTAAACATATTGTGTTGTAAAATGAATTTTAACAATTTCCATTATTAATATAAATATCTCATTTTTAAGCGTTTTCAGTCCTTGAGAAATGTTTGTATAATTCAGTTTTTTAAATGTCACACGTCACAATTTGTTTCAACTTATATATTTTAAATGCTATATTAAACTATTTTTCAAATTAAAATATTTCTATAAAGTAATAGTTTATAAAAAAGATGATCGTATATGTACGGTAGAGGTGTGTTTTCATGGAAAAGATGTCTTAAACAATAAACTCTTATTCCTTAACAATTGAGAAATGTTTGATAAGGGTGTATTAAAGCTCTGTAACTACTCAACATCATAGTTTAAACACTATAAATTAACATTTTGTAATACATCATGTATACAAAAATAAGCTGATCTACCAGTTTCAAAGGCAAAAAAAACAGCCTTCTTCAGGATCGACAAGAAACGTAACCACCTCGATTACTTAAGTCAGATCGGCAACTGACTTGAGTAAGTGAAGTAAGGTGATTTTTAAAACTTTAGAATGTCATTATCTTTTACTTTGAAAATGTTTGTAATTTATAGTTTAAAGTGATTCTTTAAAATCTTATAATTCATGTTATACTTTGTTAAAATTTATAACATAGATTAGCATAAAGTGACCTTTTTTTTCTTGGAACTTTCAAGGATGCAGAGCCTTTATTTTTTTAAGGTTCATCTACTGCTGGTAGAAGATAAGTCTTTACAGTTTTAATCTTGTATAACATAGTAAACACATATAATAAATAGAAAGACAAATGTTCATTGCTGCAGAAATAACTACGAGAAGCTTGTCATTGAATCACTTTGATGTCTAATTCATCACTGATTACATCCCCAGGCTGATGTTTCAGTTGAGACCTCAGGGGTTCTCAATACAGTTATACTGTTTCAAGATTAGCAAAATTTTAATAGCAAGACTGTATATCTGGTCTCATTCATTATTTTATAACTTTAAAAAAGAAATACTGAAACAGGGGACAAGAATAAGCCATGATAAAAGTCTTGTTTCGGGAACTGTTTCCCAAAGTTGGGGGACAAATGGCCATCTTACATTAACACATTTCATACCATATAGTATTAATTATTATTTTGCCAAATAATTGGATAATTTGAGAAACAAAATAAATTCAGCAAATGCAATTTTAATGTTGCAACCCTTGTACCTAGAAAATAGAAAATCACCTATCATTTTAAATTGAATTGTTGAAATATTTCAAAATATTATATATTTTTTAATTAAATGTTTAAATATATAAAAATCACCATTAGTAACAAATTTAATTAACCTATTTATTTTTAAGTGCATTGTTTGCCCACTAGTACTTGTTATGTTCAATTCCTTTTAGGGATGATGATTTACTATTAAAAATAAATTGTCAGTTAATCTTGTTTTCTTATAGCCTAAAGATGGAAGAATGTTCAGAGTCTAATCTGCAATGCAAGGACTGTGAACATTTAAGTTCTGGGGATGTCTTTGATAATGATGTTGAATATCCTTCCTGTTCTGCTTATAATGATGAGTAAGTTATAATCAATATACTAAATCTGTTACGGCTTTTATTTTTCTAATTATTATTATATTTTATTGTTATTTCAGTTCTACTATAATTATCTTAATAAGGTTTTACTTTTCTCAATTATTAAGTTAACTGTTTTAAATTGTTTTTAATGATCAATAAAAAAAATTTCTTTTCTCAATTTGCATGATCATATAGTATTTTAATTTCCAAAATATATCAAATCAATAATTCTATAGGCAGGGGCGGTTTTTTTTTTTTCACAATTTTTAAGGAAATTATCTGAATTTTATTTCAACCGAAAGTCGAATTATTGGAAATAAGTGATGAAATTATCACTAGATGGCAGCACTAAAGCTATGACTCAAAAAAAGTCCCCTATGCCCATTCATGTTAAATCTATAGGGAAAAATACTGCATTACAGAGAAAGAGGAGGGATTTTTAATGAGGGTCACTTCCCTTTATTGCCTCTGGCTGATAGAGCGAATGGTATGTTAATATAACGGCAATAGAAATTCGAGTTAAAATAGACATTGCAATCCAATGTGAGCTGCGTTGGTTTCTGCACTTTTCGCCAAAGAAGAAACGAATACTGTGAACGACTCAGACTGACTCGAATTGGCTAAGTTTCACTAATTTGGCCTCGAATTTCTCTTGATAAATGTGTGTTCTCTCGCTTCTTTTTAAAATAATAAATTTGGATGTTTAAATAAATATTTAAAAACAAATTACTGTATTTATGTAATTCTGATTTATTTTATTAATTCTATGAACCTAGTTCTTTCAGTTTTGGTTCATGACGAAATAGTTTAGCATTAGATACAAAAAATAGAAATTCAAAAAAGTTTCGATATATATTTTGTGCTTTTTACTAATTGAATCAGTGGAGGCTATTTATAGTATTTTGGGGATTCTGTTCTTCATCTTTGGTAGAAAAATGCATTGTTTGGAGCACTCAGTTTAGTTTGACAAGTCACTTGACACACCTAGCCATATTACTTAATGAAGCTATTTCACTCCGTAAGTGCCGGGGGGGGGGGGCATTTCTGATGTAGGGTAGTTCTATACTTTGTTTGTGACAAATTTCAATGTGTTTGGCCTCTTAATTGTTTAAGTGGCATTTTTAGTGGCATTTTCAGAAATGTGTTGTCTGAGGGGGGTCTCTTGACTTACTCAGCTGCCTTACTTTTTCAGCTATTTAACATTAAAGATTGAACAAATTATAAATATTTGCTAAAGAATCTTAAAAATCAATTTTCAACCTGATACTTGATTCTTTGATCTGACGTTGTTTTTCTTAAAATCCCCTCCCCTCCCTTTACCGGCGACTACTCAATCCTCCTGGTTTTGCTTCTAATTTCATTGAAGACCAATATTGCTCCGATACCCCCTGGGCGTGAGTTTTACTTGAGGTAGTCCTAAAATTTCTCATCTCACTTCCTAATTAAGCGATTTTGAATCTACTGGTGGCTATAGTCTCTGCATTATCTATACGTGTATCACCTGGACATGCATATTTTTTATTCACCCCCCCCCCCCCCCTGAGCATAACTTTTAGTTTAACTAGCCCACACTGTTTTACATCTCGGTTCCTAAATTGAACGATTTTGAATCTTCTATTAGCTACAGTCTTTGTACTATCTGAATATACATCTCTTTCATATCAATCCCCTGTGCGCAACTTTTACGTCTGTTATTATGTAATATGAAACAACTGTGATGGAAGAGGGGAGCCCCCCTCTTTTTCATATGTACATTTTTATCTATCTTAGTGTTTCTTGTTCCGATTTTAATGCAATTTTCACACTGTATTTTCTACTCTATAATGAACCCATTCGATCTGCTCACTCTAAACTTTGATCCATTTTTGTTGCTTTACAAGTTTTGGACCCTTCTCAATGGGCTAACTAGTTATTGCTATAAAAACTTATTGCTATAAATATATAGTGACTGCTATCAGGCAGAACTCGCTAGTATAATTTTAAAGACGAATAGAGATAAGCATAAAGCGTAAGAATTTTCTGTAAATTCTAAATTCATTCTTATATTAAGAATAGTTCTTTCATTTCTACATATAAACGGCTGTAGATTTAGTTGGTTTTGGCTCTCTAATTATTTTACTGTTTGGGTTACAAGGACGGTCAGGTACAAAACTGTTAGCCATAGAGTGTATATGAGAAAAATTGTGTGCATTTTGGGTGTAAAAACATTTGCGCTAATCATAAAAAAAAATACTGCACATGCATACGACTGAGAGTATCTAATTTTTACAAATTTGATACAAATTTATTTATAAATGTATTCAAATAATTTCCATGGTTGCAATAGGCTTTTATTCATTTTAAGGAAACTTTCACAACGTATATCAGCACAAGTAAAATAATAATTTGGCATACAGCTGTTTCGAGGTAATGCCAGAACCAGTTTATCAGTGCCGGACAAACGATGAATTCGAAGTATGAAAGACTTAGTTGGCACAAACTGGGGAATATAAATACATAGATGAGCGCCTCCCTCTACATGTCACTCACAAGCTGCCACTGTCTATTGGACTACTTACCTTTAATGTACCTACAGTTTCCAGGGAAAAAATATTATTTTATTAAATACAAAAGCATGAGATGAATTCCAATTTTAAAACTACAACTAATAGGCTTTGTCCGCCAGCAGTGACTAAATGTAGCAACCAGTTTTTGTACCAATGAGTTTTTTAGCATGTTCTGCAACTGCTGTGCAGAAACAAAAGTCGCAAAGCAATAAAAGCAGGTCAGAATTTACCATGAGAAGGTTGGGTGGGTCTATTGCTGAGTAGAAAATTGAACACTATTTGTGGTGCCCACAGCTAGCGGTCATTTATTTTAGCAGTTACCTTTTTTAAGCAAATAAACTAATGCAAACGCAAGGTCGATAGGCGACTACTTCCGGAATAAACACCCTTGAAGCACTTTGTGACACTCCCTAAAAAAGAATGAAAATTGTACGCAATCTATGTACACCCAGGCAGAAAGTGTGACCCCCCTCCACACACACACCAATCAGAAATTAGCTCATTTCAGTAATGAACATAATTTAAACCCAAGCCTATCCTTTAATGAGACTCTGTGCGTAACACAGTTGTTGTTGTTGAGACCCAGACCGTCCGACCTACCAGAAAGGTGTATGGTAACCGTTTGGATGGCCGGGAAGTGCCACACAATTTAGACCGGAACCCAGTGGAGGAGGCATCAACAGGGACTGTACCCTCCTTCCCCTACCACCAACCTCTCGGAAGGACTTACGGACCCACATGTTTAACGTGATCGTACTATGCATGAACACGCGGCAGTTGTGGCAGCGTGCAAATCCAGCACGTAAACCACTGGGCTACCGTGCCCGAAATGTGCCAACAGCATGCGGTGTTCCCAGGTGGTCATCCACCCAAGTACTAACCACGCCCGATGCTGCTTGACTTTGGTGATCTAACGAGAACCGGTGTTTTCAGCATGGTAGGGCCGTTGGTTGTGCGTAACACAGTGTAACATTTACATTCTAACATTTAGTTGAGGTGTAAACCCACTCACCGGACATGATACTCCCTAAAAAAAATCTGATGTGGGCAGCACATGACTTTCCTTATATAATGCAATGAATTTACTACTTTTACAGCAAAAAAAATAGATTATTTTTATAGTAGATATTTATATTCTTTCCAAGATATTGAATTTTTGTCAATGAGTCATCATTTTCATTGATTTAGCATTATTTTTATCCATTTGGCGAGTTTTTCGTTAATTCATCAACATTTAAAAAAGTCGCTAAGTTGGCGACTTTCCACCAAATCCGTCGCCAAAATCATGCCAAGCGTTATGGAGGAAGAAATAAGTTATTCTTACAGCAGATAAATGACTATTGGCATTCAAATACAAAAATATTGCTCAAAGTATCTTTTTTCATGAATGGAACAAGCTGGATCCAGGAGAATGATATCACCCAATTTATCGCATGGTATTACATATGAAAAATGAACATGTTTGTCAATAGGAAATATTTTTTTTTATTTTATATGACTTTTTGATAATTCTTTTGAAAAATGTGCAATATCTCGAGAACGGTTCATGTTAGCATTCTGAAATTTATGGCAATCATTTTCTAATGAAATATTACATAAGAAATGTCTATTTGCGTAACTTTATTAGCGGTTTTGATTTTTTGATGATTTTTTCAAAATATAACTCAAAAATTTAGGAGGATCTGAACATTCAATTGCATTTAAAGGGAATAGGCTTCCAGTGTTTATGGATTGTGATTTTTGTACCAAATTTTGTTCGAATTGGTCCATTTGTTCATCAGTTATCGTCTCCACAGACTCACTGACATACACACACATACTTTCACACACAGACATCACTTCAAAAATGTTTGATTCGTGATCAGGGATGCTTGAAACGTGTTCTCCCGTCGAAAACTCGAATTCGAATTTTTGACCCCATCACAATACTTTCCTTATACATTATGTATATAAGGAAAGTAAAAAAATGAAGTTTTCATAAAATTCATGTACACCCAAGTTGCAACGTTATACCCTTAAAGTGAAAATTCCATGTTAATTAAAGCTACGCTAAACTATGCTGATGCAAAAAATAAGGGTTATAATTGGAATTAGGGTCCTAAGATATCACTATCATATACGCTTTTCAAGTTTCCAGAAATCCCCCTTCTGACTCCAATTTGTTGCGACATATTCTCTGGAATTGTGGATACAAAAATGAGTCCAAATTTCTTGATAACTAACATATTTATTTACAAGCACAGCATAAACAGGAACAATATACAGCAAATAACTCTGTTAGATTTCTCACAAAATAACTAAGCAACTGTCAAGTACTTTAAAACAGCAATTTAATGCTCCACTAAATTTACAAAACAGTAGATACTATTCTCAAAACATCAGTGCATCTCATAATTAAATGTAGCTTGTATATCACATTAACTGCCCTCCAAATGAACAAAGGCTCCTTTTATACTGGGTGCCCACTTATATCTTTTACACACCCCTTAACTTTTAAACGGTGACAGCTTAGGCCATAAAGTTGGTGTCTAGATATAGTAAAAAGGCTATGCGCTACTTGATGAGACAACTTTCAATGCCATCTATCTGCAAATTTTGGAATTAGCGGTCCTATCTCGTAAACGGTGAAAGATACATGAAAAAAGTCAATTAGAAAGTTGTAGAGCACTCTCGATTTAGTACGAAAAGATACCTTGCGCACATTAATACTCAAAACAGAATGCAAAAAATGAACATTTCTTTGATTGTGAAGCGAAGCGAGAAAAGACTACCTTACGGACTAAACACAAGCCTGTATTGTGGCTCAGGGGAAACACACGTGATTCGCATTCATGAGGACCATGGTTCTGTCCCCAACGGTTGCATGTTTTACTGAATGTCTCTACAAACCATGAAAACATTCTGCTGATCTTGCAAAATCATCTCTCCAAACACACAGCTCAACTCAACCATGTCTGGTATAAAAATCACATGGATCTCATGTATTATGCAAATGAGGATGGAATGTCATACCTGTTCACCAGAGACTACTACTATAAAAAGGATGTTTCTGCTGGGTTGTACATTAAAGCGGAGAGTTATGGCCAAATTTGGCAGTAACGAGTATTGCGATATGTTGTTAATTTACGGTGAATGTGGGCGTAAGGCAAAATCAGTTGCAAGGCTGTATCATGAACGTTTCCCTCAAGACCCGCATCCTACACGGCAGACCATCTTAAAAGTTATAAAACATTTAAGGGAGACGGGCTGCGTGACCAGCCGACATCGAATTCGTACACCTCGTAATGTAGGACGCAGAGTGAAACCTGAAGATGTGCTAGCATACGCTCTCACCCATCCTCAGAGCAGCATAAGAATGATCAGTGAAAATTGTGGCGTCTCAAAGAGCCGTGTCTGGAAAATCCTGAATGAATCAAGTGCTCATCCATACCGATCCACACCTGTGCAGGGATTGCTGCCAAGAGATGCTGAGAGACGTTACACGTGGTGCAACTTTGTGATGAATATCTTAGAGGTCTACCCAACATTCCTGGCAGACATAATATGGATGGATGAGGCATGTTTATCGAGGAACGGAATGTTTAATAGACAGAACGTTCATACCTGGTCGCTGGAAAATCCGAGATATGCTGTCTAAGTTTGACATCAACAACGCTAGTCGATTAATGTTTGGTGCGGAATTTTTAATGACAGGCTCATAGGACCAGTATTTTACGAGGGCACGTTAACGGGACAACAGCACTTGCAGCTTCTGCAGGATGTAATAACCGACTTTGTTGAGAATCTACCATTGCACCAACTCCTAAATATATGATTCCAACATGATGGCGCACCTCCACATAAGATTTCAAACGTTCAGCAGTACCTAATAGAGACATTCCAGAATCAAGTCATCGGGTATGGTGGTTCCGTCGAGTGGCCCCCACGCTCACCTGACTTGACCCCATTGAACTTCTTATGGGGACACATAAAAGGGCAGGTATATGCGACCCCTCCACTAACATTGCAGGATCTTCGATGTCGCATTACTGATGCTTGTGCGTCTGTAACACCTGCCATGTTGCACAATGTGCAGCGAGAAATCCAGTTCAGAGTGCAAATGTGTATAGTGACTAACGGAGAGCATTTTGAGCAATATACTATTGTAAATAAATGATCCTGAAGACAGGGAAGTGTCTCAGTTTCTTTCTTCCACTCTTTATGACATGACAGTTTTCGAAATCATGACTAAACAAATGTTCATTTTTTGCATTCTGTTTTGAGTGTTAATGTGCGCAAGGTATCTTTTCGTACTAAATCATGCGGGCTCTACAACTTTCTAATTGATTTTTTTCATATATCTTTCACCGTTTACGAGATAGGACCACTAATTCTAAAATTTGTCGATAGATGGCTTTGTAAGTTGTCTCATCGAGTAGCGCATAGACTTTTTACTATACCTAGACACCAACTTTATGGCCTAAGCTGTCACCGTTTAGAAGTTAAGGGGGGGGTGTAACGGATATAAGTGGGTACTCTGTATACTTTTCATAAAACTTCCAGAAGGAGCTGGTATCCAAGAATATTCGTTATTTTAAGAAAGTTCTAGTACCTTCAAGTCACCACACATTGCCAAATTTGTAATAGCCAAATCTGGCAAACCTGCATTCATGTAATGAATGGCAGCCTCTAAAGTTGTTTTTACCTGGCAAACCTGTATCAAACCTTCATTCATGTAATAAGAATGGCAGCCTGTAAAGTTGTTTTTACCTTCGGAGAACTGAGACTTCAATCATTTTACATCTTCGTAACAATGTACATTAAAATTACTTTAATTATATGAAACAGCTCCAACATCAATTAGAAACTTTAAGATATTCCTAAGAACTTATTCCAAGCAAGAGTTTTTAGAAACTAATGTTAAAAAAAATTCTTGGAACTTGAAAATTGATAATTTGCAAATATTTAGCCTTACAATCAAAATGAAAAATATCTAATATTAACTAAGATAAAAAAAAAAACTTACTCATACTAATATCAGATTAGTAAGATTTTGTATTTTGTACACATTAAGTTTTATAGAGTGATTTGCAATCTCTTTTTATCATTTGATTGAAATAGCTTGATTAAACATCTTGCTTGTTTCTAAAGATTTGTCTAAATGTAAAATTTAAATGTGGAGTTATTTTTTCATGTCATATTTATTTTATCTATTAGAGTTCTCAGTGAAGCAGACAGACTCCACCGATTAGAAGACGAGCAAGAGCAGTTAAATTCTTCTCTCATCGCTTTAACATCTCACTTTGCTCAGGTGCAATTTCGTCTGAAGCAAATAGTAGATGCTTCACAGGAAGAGAAAGAGGTATAAAAATTTGTCCAAGTTCTTTATTTTATATCTAGCTTTCGTATATTTTAGTTATTATCATAAACTCTGATTCTGTAGGTGTAACTGATATCCCCATCTTCACAAGCCAGGTACTCCTCTTTGGAGGAGAGAACAAACACTTGGTAAAGAGGAATCAGTCATACATTAATATTAATATAGAAAAGGTATATTTGCCGAGGATCAATTTCGGTCTATTTAACAATATTAACCATATTGTTTTGTGCCTAGTCCTTCACACATAGAAGTTAGTATAAAAACCTTAAAATATTGAATCACAGTTCACAGATTATAACTTTATATGAGTTTTATTTAACCTCTATATATGATATTTTGTTCTGAGTTCTCTCAATTTAAAAATACTATAAAAGCAATTTAAACAATATATATCATATATAAAGTGTATGTGTATAAAAAAAAATTAGTTGTGTAGTAAATTATAATATATAATGTACTACACAACTAATATAATAATTATAATATATATTAATTGTGTAGTAAATTATATATTATAATTTATATCATATATTAATAATTGTGTAGTAAATTATTTATTAAAATTATATATTATATATTAATAATTATAATATATAATTTACTACACAACTATTATTGTAGTAATTATTCATTTTCAGCATTGTTCGATACAGACCAAATGGTCAACCAGTTCATATTTTGATAGAACATAATTTTCTCCAAAATTACTTACTTGATTCAACCTAAATCCTCAATCCTATACCTCCTTGAGTAGCATGGCCACATCTGACCATTGCTTAAAAAATAATGCAATATAATGAAACTCTTTCAATTTATCAATGTGCTAGTAGTCATTAATTTTAAAAACATCTTGTAAAAATAAAATGTTATAAAAATTAAATCAATCAAATTCTATTAATATTTTTCTAGAATTTACTAAAGGAGTTAGAAGAATTTGCGTTTAGAGGAATCCCTGACATCCGAGAGTATGAGAATGGTTTGGACCTGCATCAAATAATCGTAAGTGTTTCTATTAAAAATATTCTATATAATTTTGTGTTTAACTTTATTATATTCTGTCTGCTGTTAACATATTCTTTATGGCATCCATACTGGGTTTTTCAAAATTATTGCACAACTAAATATCGCTTAAACAATTGGCCGCAGAACCATGATTCCAATTTAAGAAATGCTTCAAATAAAGTAGACTTTCGGACTACTAGACATGTTTTAGTAAAAGGGTACAAAATTGAACTTTTTAGACAGGCTCTCTATAAAGGAAGTTCCGATTCGTAAATTGTTCATTATTCATTTAAAGATCGAAAAAACCCAGTCCTCTAACATGTGAAATTGGCCATGAAACAATTGTCAAGTTATAATATTTAAACCCAATCAAAAGAAATGGAAAAAGCATAGATTTGGGGGAGGAGGGTGGTCGTACAAAAGTTGAATTTTGTCAGATAAAATTATCATTCGAAAACTTAATGCATACCTATTTTCAGCAGAAGTTTTATACCATCCCCAATTGTCCATCAAAAACTGTAATTAATATTACCTTGGGTAATTTTGATCGTGTGACAATGGAACTTTTTTTGTTTGACTAATTGAGCTATGGAAAATATTTTTATAATTAAAAATTTGAGTTTGTATAAAAGTTGCATTTTGTAGATTTGTACTAAAGGATGTTACATGACAAACATTTGCACACATTGATAGTTACCTTAATTAAAGCATTTCTTAAATTAGAGTCATAGGTCTATGACCAGTCGTTCAAGATATATTTAATCGTTTTATCTTTTTGAAACATCCTGTATAGTGTATTAGCAGAAACATTTACGTGGTCCAGAATACATGCAATTTAGTGAAATAGGAAACTCTTTTTTTCAGAGTTTTGTGATTTTATTTGCTATTGCTTATTTTATTTGTATTTACAAAATATATTTTTTGTTTCATTAAGCTATATACATTGATTCTATAATAACAAGTCTAAACCAACATCATTTTAAAATACCAGGCAGTGCCATCTTTAGTAAGATTGATTTGGATATTTCTAATAAATAGTAAGTGTAGTACTTAGAAATAAATCCCTTTAGCAAGGGAGTGATATAACATAACATTTCTAAAGAAACTATGGAAATTCAATAATAGCTGGAATAATCAGCTTTAAATGATATTGTGATTTAAAATTTCATCTCAGAGTTCAGTATACACACATACACTATATTAAATTTTAATATATACTCATTAATATATACTGACTACTCAATTTTGTCTTCAGATACTCTCCTGGTATTGTACCTAAGTCTTTTTGGTAGCATTTTTTTTTAGTTGTTTTTAAATAGCACAGTACATATTTTGGGTGATTTTTCCCCCCTTCTTTGTTATCTAAAAATTAAAGCAATTTAAGGTTTTAGAAAATCGCAGTGAAATAAATGTAGCAACAAATAAAGCTGATCCCTAAATTTTTAGTCTGACTCCTAGAAATAAATTTAGTTTGTCCAGCCCTGTCTCAAACTGTTCTAAAACTAAATTGCCTCTGAAACCATTGCTACAAACATCAGTACACCTGTCCCCCGATTTACACGGAAGATAGGTTCTGCACAAAACTGTGTAAATTTAAATCTTGGATTTTGCTAAGTAAAATCATGTAAAATGAAAATAACCCCAAAATGTGCATGATTCAGTCATTTATTTAAGTAAAACAAAAGTAAGACATCTTAGAAAACTTAAAATTATACTTAGTTTATAAAACAACAAACATATGAATGTAGTAATATAACATATTCAATTTATTTTACATTAGGAACAAAGAACAAAAAAACAAAAAGACCCTTAAAAATTAATTATAAGTTTAATCACTGTCATCACTTTCATGTACTATCAGTCTTTTCTTTCTGATAGGTATGATGTTACTTTCATCACTTGGGCTTTCTTGATGCGATTCTGGCTCAATGGTTGACGAATTAGGCAAGATCTCGGGTTGACAAGACTTTGACATGAAATCAGTAATTAACAATTGTGTAGGTTTTTTTGATAAATCTTTATAGACCTCTTCATATTGATTTAAGCATTTACGAAAGTCTCACTGGAATTGGAGAGCTCGATTAACATTTGTGTCATATTGTAAGAAATGGTTACCCAATTTTCTTCCCAAATCAAGTCCTACGCTTATGATTCTTGCTGTGAACGCAACTGGTTCAGATTGCTCTTCATCAGAATCATTGTCTTCATCATGTTTGTTTGTTTCACGAATCATATTAATTAAATCATCATTCAATTCTTCATCAGCCATTATTTCTTCAATATCTGCCTGAGCTAAATCTTCAAAACCTTCTCCTCTTATAGTATGGGTCAACTCAGTGATCTGAGAATATTCATACTCTATTGGTGATTTATCATTTCCACTTTCAACAACATCCGGCCATATTGCTTTCCAGTAGGCATTGATCATTGATTGTTTGATCTGAGTGTATGACAATCCAACATGCTTAACACATTCTAAAATTGTAAATTTCTTACAAGCATCCATCAGAGTAAGAGATTCATCATTCTCCATTTGTTCTAAGATATACCTGAAAGTTTGATTGATGTACAGTGCTTTAAAAGTCGAAATTATCCCTTGATCTAACGGCTGTAATAAGGAAGTCGTATTCTTTGGTAAAAAAACAACTTTTACATTTTCGTGTTGTAAATCTGGAGGATGACCTGGTGCATTATCAATTAATAGAAGAGCCTTAAAAGGCAATCCCTTTTTAGTTAAAAAATTTTTGACATCTGGAGCAAAGAAGTTATGGAACCATTCATTGAAAGCTATGGCAGTGGCCCATGCTTTTCTATTAGCCATCCACTAGACGGGGAGGTTTTTGATATTTATTCCTTTGAATGATCGTGGTGATTTTGATTTGTTAATCACCAATGGTTTCATCATATAATCGCCAGAAGCATTGCAACAAAAAAGAACTGTTATACGACTTTTCGCTATTTTATGACCACTAGCTGATTTGTGAGCTTTGGCTATAAAAGTTCTTTCCAGCTTTTTTTTCCAGAATAATCCGGACTCGTCAGTATTGAAAACCTGATCAGAAGTGTAGGAGTTAGCGGCAATGATTTCAGCAAGTTTTGCCGGGTATTGTTATGCCGCATCCGAATCAGCAGATGCACTTTCACCTTTCATTCTCAGATTATGTAAAAAATGTCTTTGTTTGAATCTCTTGAACCACCCATGGCTTGCGGAAAAAGATACCTTCTTTTCATTGGACGAAGTCGACGGCGACTGATTCTTAAGTGATTGATAAATCTTCAAAGCTTTATTTGTAACAGCATTGATATCAATCGGGATTCGCTTTTGAGTTTAGTCTTCTATCCATATCACTAAGGCTTTTTCCATATTTTCCATTGTAACATCTCTAACATATGAAGTCGTACTCATACTGCTGCAGGTTCCAGCTGCTACACTTTTTCTAATGGAGTCTTCATTTTTTCGTATTGTCCTTATTGTGGCTTCATTCATGAAGTAAAATTTAGCAACATCCATTACTCTTTTTCTATTATGTAGACAGTCTAATATTTGAATTTTAGTTTCTAAAGAAATAACTTTTGTTTTCATTTGATTTTTCTTCAAATCCTTTGACATTATAGAACCTTAACAAATTTACGCAAACTATAAAGATGCAAGAAAAACTATAAATGTTGAAAACTTACCAGTTCAAAAGATAAACGCACAATAATATAAATTTTGCTGCTAAAATGTAATGTTTCTGCACTATGTACTTGCATGAACCAGATAGCTTTACTGTTGTGAAATACATACGGGGATTCCCCTATTATGGGGATTTCCCTATACAGGAATTCCCCATTACGGGGATTCCCCTAAATATATATATTTTACAACACCGGGAATCCCCTGTTGTTTTCATCAGTGTTACCAAAGGAATAAAATTAAAAAATGTCATCAAATCTTTGTATAGTAATCTACGTATATGGAGTGGATTAATCTATGTATATGGAGTGGAATATACATTTTTATCAATTTTTTTAAATCTGTTAATTTATAAACCGTGTAAAAGCGAAATTGTGTAAAACAAGTGCCGTGTAAATCAGGGAATAAGTGTATTCTAAATGCTTTAATTGTGTATATAATCATAGATAAAATTAATCAAGTTTAAAAAATTTTAAAGACACTACATGTTGTGGCATTCAATTATTCCTTAGAATGAACAAAATCAAGAGAATAAGCTTGAGCAACAGCGGACAAGGCAGAAAGAACTCATCAATAAACTGAAGGAGCAACTGGAAGATCTTGAACATTATGCCTATGAGGTAGGGCGAGTTTGATGTTCATATACTGCTGTAATATTGCTTAATTTTGCTTCTCTGTTTTACATTTTTTACACTTCGTATATTTTCTTTTTATTTAAAGATAAAATTTTTGATGTGGCAGCACATGGTTTTCCCTTTTGATAAATAATTTCAATCCTTTTTTTTCTTTTATTATTTACATTCATTAAACAGATTTTTCCATGAAAATGTATGAAATGGATATTTATTTGAAATTACATCAAATTACAGTTTTTATAAGACCTACCCTTGTTTACCCTTTCCATTCAGAAATTTAAAACATTTTTAAATGACACATTCGTCTGAAATGACACAGTTCTGAAATACAAGTATCTTGAGAACTGTTTATTCTAACATTGTGAGAGTGCTTTTATATACAGTTGAACCTCCATATATTAATCTTCCATAAAGACTATCGACTTTAATATATGAATATCTGGCTGTATTTTGTTATCAAACATTAGAAATAAGTACATTAATAAAATCATCTAACTACTAATTTTTCAAAATTTGATTAGTTGAATGCACAATTCAGTGAATTTCCAGCCAGCCAAGTACCAATTAAGTTCCCACGTGATTCTCTTCACTTAAAAAGTTTTTGATTCTTCCCGAAGAAATTCTAATTGGCTAGATGGGAGAGTGTAATTTTCCAAAATCCAGTTAACTGCATGCATAGTAAACTATGTATATATAAACCTGGGTGAACTATCTAATATTTTTTTAAATGCATTTGGTCCAAACTAATATTTTAAAAAGGAGTTTCATTGAATTAACCTTGTATTGATCAGCCTACTCCAGATGAATTACTCATCATATGAGTACTGATATAAAATGAATCAGTAAACAATCTTGAATTACTGATGAAAATTAGTTAAAATAGACCGGTTAGCAGTACATTGTTATACTCATTAATTCATCACTTTTTTTTTTATTTGTTGTCAGTTTTGCTTTTTCGCAAATGTAATCACATGACATAAAATCTGTCTTCATTCTTTGATTTATCCGTGCTAATTGGTATGTAATTTTTCATGCAAATCTGATAAAATGTAGTGTTTTCCAAATCAAACGTGCAATTAGAGATTTATGTTATGCTAAAATAATTTCATTTTTTAAATCACTATGAAGTTATTTTAGTATGCTTAGTTGGATGTTAAATGGGTTAAAAATCTAGAGTTAATATTGGAAATATATATATGTACGTACTATGCGTAATTAAATAAGCATATATTAAAATAAGAATGTCATTTTTATATGCATGTGACATTCTATTTTTGAACCAAATTCGTTTTCATTCACTCAAATCGCAAAATACTACAAATTGTGCATACTTATGCACTAAAGATTATCAGAATTTAAGTAACCAATAATTAACAAAATTACTACAATAGAATAAAACATGCCAAAAATATAATTTTTTATAAAAGGTTGTGGAACTACTAAAACTCTTCAACGAAGTACAGTTTGAATTTCACTTGGCTTTATAAAGTACACAATGCAATAAAAACTGTAAAATGAATGCTCACTGCCTTTTCTTTGACTGTGTCAATCGCAGTTTGCTGACCAAGACAATAAAAGTAAACAGGAAATTTAAAGTCAAATATTTTATAATTTTTCATGTTACATTTTTGAAAATATGAGGTGTTTATATAAAATTTGAAATATCCCATATTTAACTTTAGAAATGTAAATTAAATGTGTTTATTATCATAAATGTAACTAGAAATTTTAAGAAGATCATTGTCAAATTTGAATTGTCCTATATGTCAAACAACTATAATTCTACTGTATTAAGTACAAGGTTGAATAATTGCCTAATCGCATGCTCGTGTATGTAATTGTAATATTTTTTCTGCAAATGTAATATTTTTCTACATGTTAAGACAGGTGAGGCTGGAATGCCCCAAAGCATGCTTCTTGAACGTCAGTCCGTCATAATCGAACAACTGAAAGGAAAGCTACTCCTCAACTTGGATGAGTTGGACAAATTGAGTCCGGATGAGCTCAGATCTCAAGTGGATTCTGCTATTCGGGAGGTGTGTCCTTTTATTTACATTATCTAAAGTTAATCAGCATATCATGAGAAAGAAAACCCATTCTCCATACCATTAAATAGCATTTCCCAACCATTTGCAGCTCATAAGATATAATTTGCAGCTAAGCATGTAATTAACTTTAGAATAAACAATTTCACTAACAACATTGCTATACCTAAAGAATAGCACTATGCTTGGTTATGAAAAATATTGATAATCAATAATACATTGGTTTTTATGAGCTGAAAAAATCTACTGATTTTTGAAGTTTGAAGATTGTCTGGTAAAAAGGTTTCTTAGGAGAAATGTATTATTTTTCCATTGCATGAAATAAAAACCGCTTAAATCTAGTATTCAAAGATTGATAGGTCCTGTGAAAAACTTTCTTAGGAAAATTGTATCATTTTTTTCATTGCATGAAATGAAAACCACTTAAATCTAATGTTTAAAGATTGATAGGTCCCGTGAAAAGCTTTCTTAGGAAAATTGTATCATTCTTTCCATTGCATAAATTGAAAATTACCGTATATACTCGCATATAAGTCGACCCCCCCCCCCCCTACTTTCAGAGAAAAAAAATCCAAAACTCGCATATAAGTCGACCCCAAAAAGAAGAAAAAACAATTTCATAAATTATTCAAAACACTTGAAAACAAATATATATATATATATATATATATAATAATAAAATTTAATTTCCATAATAAAAACTTCAGAAAATAAAATCGGAACCCTTTAAAGTCCAATTCCAAACAAGTAGGCTTATGACATATGAGCGTTGTCTCCCATTCGTTTTGGGGATGCTCCTTCTCTTGTTACAAGCTCCAGGCATTATTTTACTCCCAGCATGCAGCGTCCTCAAAACGAATGGGAAACCGCTCCTTCCTATCTTTCAAGCATCCTTGAGCCACCGCGCAATCAAAACAATATCTGGTTTCCGCCCATTATTTGAGCCGATTTTTTCCATTAACCCTGAATCGCACAGCCGTTAACCCCCAACACACTTGTCATTAGATACTCTCTTCAATAAATGAAACAAAAAAAAAACTTTCAACTTAAAATCCTGCATTATAGTCTTAAACAATCCATGTTATAGAATTATTTCTGTAAAAAGTCATTTTTTGTTGAAAATGATGGCTGTAATCTGAGACATGAGTGTTCGGTAGAAAAACTGCATTTTATGATATACTAAAAACATTCTAAATGATTCTAAACATTCTAAATTCCTGAAAGTTCTTACTCAAGGTTCTTAAAACCTAAATGTCATCTGAAATTCATCTGAAAATATGTCTGAAATAAACAGGAAGTGGACCTATTGACCAGTTTCCCTACATGTACAAATATGTACTCCTGTAAAATATAAGAATTGACACTTTCCTAAAAATAAAAATGCATTAAAAGTAAAAGAAAGAGAGAACACAGAATTTAGGTTTTCAAAATCTAACGTTTATTAAAATTTTAAACTTCACTTTTAAAATAATTTTTAAAACATTTTACATCTCATTAACTAACAAATCTAATAAACAACTTAAATAAATAAATAGAATGGCCGGTCGTATAGTGGTAGAAAAAACGTTAGAATATTAAATTTTAAAGTTAACAATATTAAACTTATACAACTATTTATCAAAACTAAAATTTGGAATAAAAAGAACATAAGTTAGCCAAAAGGGAAATTTAGAACAAAAGTTAAACTTAACCTCAGGTTCAGGTGACCTAAAATATATAAGTCTAAAGGGGTCTTATTCTATGCTAGTTCAATTAAATTTTAAATAATGCAAAAGTAAATTAGCCTGAAATTTGAAGAAAAAGAATTATATCACCAAGGCTCCAAGATAAACGGCGGAAATCGGCGGGAGGTAGAATCACCAAACGTGCAGCAGATCCAGAAAACACCAGAAGAGGAAAATCCATGGCACAGGATCACAATATGTCCAGCAGAAAATCCGGAAAAGGCCGTTCCACGGGATTCAACTCCAAAGAGATTCTCCACACCAGCTGGACGTCAAGTAATAAAAAATCCTTTCTCCCAACTGCCGCACCGGACTACTGACATCAAAATGGAGAACTTAACATGTATGTCCGTCAATTGGGCTCGGAAATGCGAACTCCATTCATCATAAAATAGAACTGGCAGCTTGTCAAGATAAACAAATTTCTAATTGGCCGGTAAGACTTCCTCGGCCGACATCACATAAATCGTGAAACATCTTGGATCATTATTTAAATGATATGAAACTAATTAGCATGACTCTTCATTCCGTCGCAGCTTCCAGACATAAACAACATCAGAGAGCACAGCGGCAAAGGACTGCTGATTGATTATAAACTAAACAAATCAATCCACATCTTGAAAAACAAAAACACACATCACAGCCGGGAATAATGATACATTTCAAGCCGAATTCGAACTACGGCTCGCGCCGAAGCGCTGAAAACAACAACTTTGACAGATCACATCTCAGGTTCTAATCAATAAACAGAAGAGAGCGAAAAAACGCGCGATTTTGCTTATATACTGCGAAACATCGCTGCCACAGATTGTAAACAAAATTATCGATGAACGATAAAATAATTAATGACAGACGATTTTAATATTACGGTCAACCAATTAAAAACTCGAAATTTTAAAGAAGAGAAATGGAATTTCAGAGCAGACGAAAATTAAAAAGAAATGAAGTGAAACGATTTGGAAAATACGAATTCGGCAATAATTTAAATATGGACGATTCTGAAATATTTAAAAAGCTGAAAATAGAATAAAACTGTAAAATTGCGATGAATTAACCAATTTTTAACCGAGGGTAATAAATTTGGAATCAAATTAAAGGGCGATAAATGGAATTGCAAATTAGCAAATTTAAATAAATTTAAATTGCTAAAACCTAAAAGGAACGAACTTTTGCCATTTTTAACACAAAACCTATGGAATACAATATATTTGAACAGAAGAATATCAAAACCTAAACAATTGGAAAATGGATAACTAAAGGAGAATGGCTATGTAAATAAGACCCCTGAACACATTTAAACCAAAAGCAAAATTTCTAAAATTGTTAAATATCCAAAAGTATAACCCAACAACTCCTTCGAACGTCCCAAAAAAATTTTTCATTTGAAAAATGAAAAATTTTAGCTAACACATGACAAAATTCCGCGAAACGAAGGAGAGAAAAAAAAAATCTAAATCTCAACTACAGCTGTAACATGAGCCATAAAAATCACATAAAAATCAAATTCCTTATAAATAAATCAATAATCAAATAATCACTTCACTAAACACTTTCATAATAACAATTATCATATTTCTCAACATTTCGTCTAAACTCTTAAACATACATATAGATTCAATATTAAATACTTCAACTTCATTGTAACTCTATATTATGAAAATTCATTAATTCATTTTAAAATGCTCCAACAAATACGCCATCAAAGAGAAGAAACAGAAAAATAATAAACAGATCTCCATATCATTAGCTGTCATGAATAAACATAAAATTTAACGAAAACTTTGGACCAGCCAAAGAATTCCAATATTCTAAACAATAAATTTTGAAATGGTACCTTAAATAACAACCAATAAATACAAATCATCAAATTCATCACCATCTCTATCTACTCCAGAAGGAAAACAATCATTCGAAGCATATTACTCTATTTAAATAATATCAATTTTGGCTCCAGTTACAAACAAAAAAAAATTGTGGAATATTTACCCCAAAATAATAAACTCAATTCCCTAACAATTTGGAACTGAACACAAATTTAACCGACTTGTTTACAAGTTATACTATAAACTGATTACTTGGCAAATTAGGTCGTTTAAACGACAAATATACACTAAAATGACCTTATGCATCATTTTACATCAATAGCAATAAACGCGATTCCGCTAAATTTTGTGCAACATCTTGCACTCTCAACAACAATAAACTCAAATATCATAACTGCAACTCTGGAAATCTCAAAAAATTCTCATAAAAATCAAAAAATTAAGACAAGGGGCCGAGGGTTGTGAGTGCTCACAAAGGTTGTGAATCTTTTTTGAACCCCAAAAAAATAGCACAAAAATATCCATCAAGTATAAGTAGTACATTTAAATTCACTAACAGCCAAGTTTATCACATTACTTTAACCAAAATACCAAAGAAAAAATCAAATTACAAATCCCCATTTAAATTTCAAAACCAAAAGAACTCAAATTGCATTGCACAAATTTAAATATTCCACTTAAAAAAAATTTTAATTCTCCTATAAATAAAATAAATTTTTCCACTTTAACGACCAAAAATTTTTAAAGACAGTATTAAAATATCAGATTCAGAATTAAGAACAAACAAACTGATTTTATCACCACTCTATTTGAGTATGAAAACCAAACAAATGATCAATGTGAAGAACAAGATAACTCAAGATGACATTTATGTCACACTCATATTGGAGTGTAAAAAACACCTGCATTACCCAATTTTTCAATAAATCAACAGCATTTCATCATCTACATTCACACATCAGTGAGCATTTAAATCTCAATTCCAAATCAGAACATACAAAATTCTAAGTCGAAAAACTACTGCTTTAATTCTATACAATTTAACTTAATAAAAAAAAAATATTCTCATTAAATGTACTCAATTAATTCCATTCTATTTCATCAAAACAATTCTAAGTTGCAGGGAGCGTGGGTTACAAAAACATCAAAATAAAAAAAAATTGTTAATGAGATGGGATTAGAACAAAAAATGTAAATACTATAAAGTGCGTTCTTCAAATACTTAAAACTTCCCAAACTTATGAATTAAATTTAATTTCAAACTACTTCAAATAATAAAATTCAAATCAAATTAACTTAAATTAAGGAATGTTTAAATAAAAATTCTAAATGAAAAAGTCAAATTCAAAAATTCCTAAGTTTCCTCAAAAAAATTCTAAATGAAAACATTTAAATTAATCCTAAAATTTCAATTTTAATCAAAATATTAAAGTTTTGGTCACGGCACCAATTGTTCGGTAGAAAAACTGCATTTTATGATATACTAAAAACATTCTAAATGATTCTAAACATTCTAAATTCCTGAAAGTTCTTACTCAAGGTTCTTAAAACCTAAATGTCATCTGAAATTCATCTGAAAATATGTCTGAAATAAACAGGAAGTGGACCTATTGACCAGTTTCCCTACGTGTACAAATATGTACTCCTGTAAAATATAAGAATTGACACTTTCCTAAAAATAAAAATGCATTAAAAGTAAAAGAAAGAGAGAACACAGAATTTAGGTTTTCAAAATCTAACGTTTATTAAAATTTTAAACTTCACTTTTAAAATAATTTTTAAAACATTTTACATCTCATTAACTAACAAATCTAATAAACAACTTAAATAAATAAATAGAATGGCCGGTCGTATAGTGGTAGAAAAAACGTTAGAATATTAAATTTTAAAGTTAACAATATTAAACTTATACAACTATTTATCAAAACTAAAATTTGGAATAAAAAGAACATAAGTTAGCCAAAAGGGAAATTTAGAACAAAAGTTAAACTTAACCTCAGGTTCAGGTGACCTAAAATATATAAGTCTAAAGGGGTCTTATTCTATGCTAGTTCAATTAAATTTTAAATAATGCAAAAGTAAATTAGCCTGAAATTTGAAGAAAAAGAATTATATCACCAAGGCTCCAAGATAAACGGCGGAAATCGGCGGGAGGTAGAATCACCAAACGTGCAGCAGATCCAGAAAACACCAGAAGAGGAAAATCCATGGCACAGGATCACAATATGTCCAGCAGAAAATCCGGAAAAGGCCGTTCCACGGGATTCAACTCCAAAGAGATTCTCCACACCAGCTGGACGTCGAGTAATAAAAAATCCTTTCTCCCAACTGCCGCACCGGACTACTGACATCAAAATGGAGAACTTAACATGTATGTCCGTCAATTGGGCTCGGAAATGCGAACTCCATTCATCATAAAATAGAACTGGCAGCTTGTCAAGATAAACAAATTTCTAATTGGCCGGTAAGACTTCCTCGGCCGACATCACATAAATCGTGAAACATCTTGGATCATTATTTAAATGATATGAAACTAATTAGCATGACTCTTCATTCCGTCGCAGCTTCCAGACATAAACAACATCAGAGAGCACAGCGGCAAAGGACTGCTGATTGATTATAAACTAAACAAATCAATCCACATCTTGAAAAACAAAAACACACATCACAGCCGGGAATAATGATACATTTCAAGCCGAATTCGAACTACGGCTCGCGCCGAAGCGCTGAAAACAACAACTTTGACAGATCACATCTCAGGTTCTAATCAATAAACAGAAGAGAGCGAAAAAACGCGCGATTTTGCTTATATACTGCGAAACATCGCTGCCACAGATTGTAAACAAAATTATCGATGAACGATAAAATAATTAATGACAGACGATTTTAATATTACGGTCAACCAATTAAAAACTCGAAATTTTAAAGAAGAGAAATGGAATTTCAGAGCAGACGAAAATTAAAAAGAAATGAAGTGAAACGATTTGGAAAATACGAATTCGGCAATAATTTAAATATGGACGATTCTGAAATATTTAAAAAGCTGAAAATAGAATAAAACTGTAAAATTGCGATGAATTAACCAATTTTTAACCGAGGGTAATAAATTTGGAATCAAATTAAAGGGCGATAAATGGAATTGCAAATTAGCAAATTTAAATAAATTTAAATTGCTAAAACCTAAAAAGAACGAACTTTTGCCGTTTTTAACACAAAACCTATGGAATACAATATATTTGAACAGAAGAATATCAAAACCTAAACAATTGGAAAATGGATAACTAAAAGAGAATGGCTATGTAAATAAGACCCCTGAACACATTTAAACCAAAAGCAAAATTTCTAAAATTGTTAAATATCCAAAAGTATAACCCAACATGAGTAATATCCGTGTTATAGAATTATTTCTGTAAAAAATCATTTTTTGTTGAAACTGATGGCCGTAATCCGAGAAGCAAGTAATAAAAATTGAATGAAAATATACATATTTTTTTATGGCGCGATACACTGGTAGTTGGCAGCATCAGGAGGGCAGTGACACATAGGAGAGTTTTGAAGTGCAGAGAAATTCAGTGTGTGATTGTGTAATTACTACCGCATTGCTTTAGGATGGATTGTCTCGTAGGAAAAAAGAACTTTTAGACTTATGTTTTTTTTCCCTAGACTCCATGTATAAGTCGACCCCCCACCCCCACCCTTTAAGTGATTTTTTTTTTGTTTTTGTTTGTTTGTTTTTGTATGTCACAAATTTCTCGACTTATACACAAATATATACGGTACTTAAATCTAGTATTCAAAGATTGAAAAGTTTGATTAAAAGCTTTTTTAGGGAAAATGGAGCATATTTCCATTGCATAAAATGAGAACCACCTAAATCTAGTATTCAAAGATTAATAGGTCCTATAAAAAGCTTTCTTAGGAAAATTGTATCATTTTTTTTCATTGCATGAAATAAAAACCACTTAAATCTAGTGTTTAAAGATTGATAGGTCCCGTGAAAAGCTTTCTTAGGAAAATTGTATCATATTTTGTATTGCATGAAATGAAAACCACTTAAATCTAGTGTTTAAAGATTGATAGGTCCCGTGAAAAACTTTCTTAGGAAAATTGTATCATTCTTCCCATTGTATGAAATGAAAACCACTTAAATCTAATATTCAAAGATTGATAGGTCTGATGAAAAGCTTTCTTATGGAAATTGTATCATATTTCCATTGCATGAAATGAGAACCACCTAAATCTAATATTCAATGCCTGACAATACTGTCCAATTTCACATTCTGAAATCCCTATACAGTCTCTCATAGCCCCATAGAAAAAAAAAATTCTGCATAGACTTCTGATAACCACTGTGCCATAGGTTTCTTTACAAAGTGCCCCTACCATGGATATATAAAGTTAGCAATAGATTTATTTCTTGTTTTTACATATAATTAAAGAAATCTGCCATCACCTATTCCCCAAGCTCCTTGAAAAGTGCTTAATTTTTAAGACCCTTAAAACTGCTTGAATTTGCAACAAGGTCCTTGAATTTATTCTATATTCCTTTCTCATATAACTCAACAGTTTTCCACCAAACATCCAATATTGTCTAAAAATTCGGTAATTCGTGTGTATTTGTAAACTAGTTAGTGAAAGATTCAATAAAAGAAACCTTCCAGCCAATAATTTCAAAGATATGCACTTACTTCTTTCTCCTAACCATTAGTGTGCGTCTTGTGATTGTTTTCTCTACAATTCTGTTTCCACTCTGGGGAAATGAGGTTAATCTGCCATTTAAAAAGTTATTGGCTGTCAGGTAGTGTTAAATATTGATAGAAAATATACAAAAATATTTACATACAAAATTGTTAGAAAATATTTATATTAATCACATACAGTATTTCAGCTTATATGTCTTTTCTGTATTGTAGTGTTGAATGTCAGAAATCTGAATAAAATTTGTTTGCATACAGATACTTGAAAATTGGGAAAGTACTTGAATTTTAAATTAACATTTTCAAGGCCTTGAAAGTATTTAAAAATTCCCATTTTCTTGGTTAAGTCCTTGAAAGTGCTTGAAAAAGGCAGGATTGAAAGTGTTCTTCAGATTCACAGCATTGTATTTTTTCTGAGAAGTTCTGCTTTCTCTGGAAATTTCCCTAGCAGTTACGCTGTCGCTGAAATTTTTCCTAAACAACATTGTTTTTTCCCAAAAATTTCAATGGCTTCAACGTTAAACAACAATGTTTGTTTGCTATGATTTTCCCCCAGAAATGCATACAACTTCATAATATGGAAGAAACAATGTCCTTGAAGAATAATTGTATGGTACTTAAAAGTCCTTAAAAAGTACTTGAAATTTTCAGGAACATGTATTCACCCTGTAGTTCTGAAAGCAGTCCTTGAAAAGTACTTGAATTTTTGTAATGAAAAAAAAAATAGGAATCTTGCTACCCCTTCCTCCCTTTGTACCAATTGAGTACCCCAGCAGTCCTCATACAATGTGTAGAAAATTCTGCTGTAAAATTGTTATTTTTTTAAAGTGTATCATAAAACAATTCGGAGGAAGATCTTGAATTTTCCACATTGGATGCTAATTGAGAAATACAGCTAAGCATAATGTCAAGGTATCATTTTTTTAAAAATCTATTTGAAATATTTTTTTTTTAATTTAAAATAAAGTGTCTAGTTTTTGAGCAATCCTACTCTGAGGTCCAGACTTATTCACATGTTTTTCTTTGACATTCTGTACTGTAGATGTTCAAATTTACATTCTATAAAAATCCATTCTATTTTAATACTAGCAGGATACCTGTTCTTTGTATGGAGTATATAATATAAAGAAAATTAAAATTCACAATTATGTGTAAATCCTTATAGTATTTTAAATGATATTTTTATTCCAAACATTCTAATTTAATTCTCCTAAAAAGTATAAAAATATCTGTTCTTACTATACAAAATTGTCTTCACATGCAAATTTGAAGAACAAAATATCCTGGACCCGTTTGTAAATAAATTTATAAAAATATGAAATTAGATCAATATATGCCAAAATAAAAGTGCTAAAATGGTACAGTAGCCCCTTGTTATATCGCTCTTGCCGGGAGACATGTCAAAATGCTCAATATATCCGAATGCTCGATATATCAAGCAATATGATAAAAATTATACTTTTATAAACATATGTAATGAAAATTTAGGAGCAAAAGTACAGTAATAAAAAAGACAATAATAAAACCCTCATTCACTCCCGCCCCACCGACGACTCATGTTGTAACACTCCAGTCTTGGGAAAGCAAAAGAATGTAAACGAAAAATCAGAAGAAAAAAAATGGGAGACATAGCAGAAGCGTGATATATCCGAATGTGCGATATAACAAGGGGTTACTGTATTAGAAGATATACCAGTACTACTTTTACTCTGTTTCAACAAATGGCTAAACACAATATGTGAATTAAACACATCATATGAGTTTGAAAAGTAGATCCCTATGGGACCTAATTTTTCAAATATTTTTTAAGCGAAGTTAAAATTCACAAATTGCTGTTAAAATTTTAGGAAATATTCAAATTATCCCATAAAATATATAAAAAAAATTGAGTAAAATATGTTTGGTAGTTTTTTAATAAAAATTAAAATAATAAAATAATAATTACACCCATATTATATGAAGAGATCACATGACCACTTCAAAATAAAATATTAACATCTAACTTTTTTCCCAATGTCAAAATTGTGATTTTTAAAGTTCTTTTAAATTTATATTTAGTGTTGCATCCGTCCTAAAACCACTTTAATTTTGCGTATTTTCTGCACATCTATATTCTTAACCGATGCAATTACAATGATTTTGAGTTTAAAGAATCATCAAACTACAACAAAGGATTATTTCTACAACAAAGCCTAATTTTAACGTATGCAGAGTGTAAACAAATCACGCTGTAAGATAAGTTGAATAAGAATTGCTGAATTTTTTAATGCAAAATTATTTAGCTTTGTAGTCTGAAATATAGATGATATGAATGAAATATTCATTGATTTTTCATAAAGAAGCAGACGATTTTACAGCATTGCCTTTTTCAATGAAGTTTTAAGCATGGAGTTAGAAAGTACTCTTACTCCCATGGTTTTACATTTTTAAATAAAATAAATTATTGTAGTTCTGTAATAATTTAAAAAATATCACCGCTAAATGTATCGCATTTTAGAAATGTTTAAATAAAATTGTATTGCAGTTGGAAAGTGTTTCATAATCAATGTTTTATGCATGATTGATCTTTCTTGTATTTATATAGAAATGTATTTAGAAAACATTGCAATATGTAATATTGAAGTGCAGTTAAGAATTAAAAGTCACTAGTTGTGTATAAAATATTTCCATTGACTTGATAATCTCTAATTAATATTATTCTATTTATTTGTTTTGTTCATTTCTGCTGGAAATGAAATGTATAACTACAAACTTATCTAACTCTCTGTAACATAAATAAAATATGATTCATGCTGTGCAAAAAGTTTCTGATTTCTATAATAAGTAGAAAATGTGTTGTTACTGAACAGATATAAATATTTGTGAACAAGCAGGGAAAGTCTTTCAATGTCAGGCAAGCAGGGAAAGTCTTTAAAAGTGTGACAAGTGACATAATCCTGAACCAATATCATATCAGATATTGTTTTATGTATAAAAATCAAAATTTATATTTGCCGGATTAAATATATTATATGCAACCATGTATGTATGCATATGATGTGAAAAACTGTGGAAAATCCTTGTTTATCTTAAATGGAATCTCCAAATTTTGGATTTGTGCACGGTCGTTTTGAGAATTCAAAACAGTTTATAGATTTTTTTTATTGTTTACAAAAAACCAACATATAAGTTTGAAAAGCCTGAATATCTTCGATTTGACTATACATGCCTGCTTAAAAATGAAACAGACGGAGTAGAAGGATTTGTTTGCTCTTCTATTTTTGTGCTTAGTTTATTCATAACTTTACTTACATTTATTGATGAATTTATAACCACCAATTAGTAAATTAATCTGTAACTGTAACTAAGCCTTCTGTTGCCAACTTCAAAAAAGAAATGTTTAGTAAAAATTACAAAAACTTTTCAATGGAAAAAAAAATTATATAAAAATAATATGTTTTGATGTGAAATATCCTGAAATGCAGGGTACCAAGTAAATCGTGGAAAAATTGTAATGGATAATGAAAAAAAATTATGCAATAAAAATGCCATCATACTCATTTACATCTACACTACACACCAGTATGCACTTATTGCTTGCATTCACCACATGCTCACCTGTTGGGAGTGACTGCAAAACATTTCATCATTGATAACTTCGCTGTTTGTAATAAACTGCATTCTATTAGTCTATCAAAACTGTATAATTTGCAAAATAATAAATAAAAAATTTTAAAAACAAAAAAAAATGTATTGTAGATTTACATATTTTGCATATATCTCTATTTGAAATATGCAAAAGAAGTAATGTTTTACATTAATCTATAACAAATAACAAAGTTGCTCACTATTTGTTTTATTTTGATACTGCTTATGATACAAGTAGATATAAAGAATATATGGAATATGAATATATGAGAAAGTCAAATGGAGTCTCACATTCTAGATATTCACAATGAAGTTGTGGAGTTTCATGCTCAGAGCATTTGCTATTTAAGTGCAGAAACTTTTTGCTAAGCCAGTATTGGATCTTATTTCTTTTTCTATAATTTTTATAACTAACTGCCTTTCAATCTTTTTCTTTTTACTAACCAATTTACTAACTTGCATATTTCCTAACCCTCTGCTTGAAGCTTGTAAATCCAGCGAAAATGAAGGAACAGCTTGTGGGTCAATTAAAGACTCAGATTTCAGATCTGGAAAGATTCATCGAGTTTCTCCAAGGTACTAACACTAAGCACTTCAATAAGTGATGTTTAATTTGTTAAAATAAAACATTTTTTTTTTTCACTTTGAAAACTATGTATACTGTAGATTGACTCTATTTTGATATTCTTTGTCATAAATTAAAAATATTGTAATTTGTTATTTATATGGTATCCTTTTGTATTTTTTGTATGGCAAACTCTTTCTTTTTACTGCATTTAAATTGTTTGTTCAACTCAGATCATCCAACCTACCTCAAGGTGTAAGATATATATTTGGACGACCAGGACAATGCCACCCAATTTAGACCGGAACTCAGGGGCGAGGGACATCATCCACAGGGACCATACCCTCCTTTCCCCACCATCAACCCCTCGGATGGATTTATGAGCCTACATATGTAACATGCCCATACTCTGCTTGTGCACATGGACAGTTTGTGTAGAGCCAGGAATTGAACTTGAGTCATCCAAGTGCAATCCCCGCATGCAAACTATTGTGCTTTCCCACCCAGTACATGTAAATTGACCCTCACTGTTGCTTCATGAGACCACCTCTAGAACCTTATATTGTGTTAACAGGATAAGCAAGATTCACTGCTTTGTAGGTCTGCCATAAAACTCTTTGCCTACTATTGGTTCAGAATAAAGTATAGCATGACTTATAAGACAGCATGGTTTTTCTTCTGGCCATGATATTCTTAACAACCAGTGGTACTTCCAGAAAAGAATCAGAGGGGAAGGGGCTGCAACTGTAAAATTCATATTTCTTAATTCTTCAAATGCCATTTCCCAACTTCAGTTTACTTGCCATAAATTTTGAAACTCTTAAATTTTAATTAAAAAAATTTATTTTAAAATTTCTACACTTGTAATTAAAAAGCCACACTAATTTTTGAATACTTACACCTATTTAAAAAATTGATTACCGGTTTCTATGTGTAAAAATGTGGGATTTATTTATTTATTTATTTATTTTTTCTGAAAAAAAAGTTCTACTTTCATAAAAGAAAAGGCTTCGTAATTCATTAAAAATTTACAAGTTTCTGCTGCAAAACTTCATGGAAACTTTGCAATTAAAATTTTAAGTCTTTATGCATTAGTAAATCTTTCTTATTTTACTATAATTCAAAAATACTTCCCTAATCTTTCTCAAAATTATCATAATTTGTAGATAAATACACAGAACCAGATAAAAACTTTTGGGGCTGGAAATCACAGAAGGGTTCATTAAATGAAAATGTTTGCTATTTAGAAGTGACTGTTGAGTTTTACCTTTAAATGAACATTGTCCGTTAGTATTTACTATGTTCAATTTTAATAGAATTTTAGAACTTGAATTCTAGAACTCTGAGGGGCAGGGTTATGGCCCCACAAGCCACCATCTTGGTAATGGCTTTGAAAAGACATGTGATTACTAAAGACTTATCATTTTCTTGTGCATAGTTGGTGACATGTTGGTTACAGACAGCCTTTCATCAGTTAACTGTTGCACAGTTACACACAACTGTTACACAGTTGAGTGCTTATTTTCCATAACAAGCCTTCAGATAAGTCAGCAACCTTGTTCCTATAAAATTGACTCGTGGCCACAAGTAGGTTTTTGTTATGAGACATGCAGTCTGAAATTTTATTCCATTAATTCACTGGTGTCTCAAAATTAGTCTCACTTGTGCTAAGGAATACTCAATAAATCATTCATTTGGACACAATTAAGTTTCTCAGTTTTCTTAATTTTAGCTTCAGCTAGATCTGCACCAACAATGAACTTTGGAACTTTGAAAAGTTGTCTTTCCTGTCACTGTTATAGACTAACTTGCAACATACTTAAAGCTACAGAACATGTGATCGTACTTATAATTTAGAATATAATTTTCTGTTTATTATGCACATTCTGGCTCAATTATATTTTCAAAACCACTAAAATGTGCATATATATATATTAAAAAAAAAAAAAAACTGTGCGCTGCACTATAACTTAGAAAAAAATTTTTTTATCTTACTGTATTCATATGTTAAAGATGTTACTAATTTGAGAAATTTTCTTTAGGTGAAGGAGTGTCCAATGGTCAGCCTCATTGCACATGTAACTGTCCTGTTCATGGAAAAGTAAGTTTTTAAACTCCTTTTTTTTTTAAGAACATTTTATTGATTAAAACTATTATATACTTCCTATTGTGTTTTATTGTTTGCATTTGAACAATAAATATTATTACATAGCACTTGAAGGTTTTCTCTATTGGGGGATTTCACATGTTTGCTAATGCATTTTTAATTCCTGCATTTTAGGGGAGTCAATGCCAATCAGATACAGATACACAGAGCGAATCGTATTCTTCAAAAAATCCAATAAAAAATCAAGTATGTATTTTTTTTTAAATAACAATAAGCAAGTTTAGAATATAACTAGATCGTATCTTAATCATCCAACCTAGGATGAATGGATGATTGAAAGAACATTAAATACTATAAAGATGTTTAAAAATGTATTTTTTCATCTATAAATCTGATCCTTATTGTCAAAATCTCCTCGTTAATCATTGTTGACTCAAAACTGTGGTATCTTGCAAAAAATTTCCTCTCTAATATGGAACAACTAGCTATGACTATCTGTTGAGTATTACAGAAGTGATTGCATAGCTAGAGAACTTTCTAGGAAAAAGTGGATTTTATTCATTCCTGAACTATTAGAAAATTCTGTTGCTGATATTCAAGATTTCATGAATTTTTAACCGGATTTAAATTGTTTAAACAGGATTCATATGCTTTGGGGAGAACTGTGAAAATCTGGGGTTTTTAATTAATTTAAATTCAACTCATAATCCTGGGGAGAAACTCTTGAAAAATTACAATTTTTCGTTAAAATCCTGGGAAAATTCTATTTGAATTTGGAAAAACCATTGTTTTGTCATTCTTGGTTCAAACTGTTTTCAGTCTTTTTATCTTATTGTAATTGAAACCAAAGTTTTGGTTTGCAAAATTTGATTTCATATTTTTATGAATAAACTGGCTTAATTTATCACGTTTCATTTTTTATATATTACTATAAATTTGAATTTGTTCCACAAAATGAAATTATCATTGCAGTGTCTTAATCCAGATCCCTCGAAGTTTTTCAAAATCCTTCAGGAAAACAGTGAGGGAATCTTATTGCCAAATTTGTGGTATGAACCCTGTTTAAGATATAAAATAGTTATAGATTTTATACAAGATAGGATCAAAAAGTTCGGAGACTGTGCTGATATCTCCAACCCAGATCGGAGGAGAAGGGAACTATTTTACCGTAGCATAGAGGCACATGTGACGGTTTTTCCAGACAATGCATGTCAGTGAACTGTAGTTGTTCGCATTCATCAAAAATGGAAATGGCGTTTGAAGAACAATGTGCGAATATCAAATTCTGCCAGCGTTTGGGAAAATCGCCGACAGAAACATTGCACCTGCCTCAGCAGGTGCTGGCAGAATTTGATATTTACACTTCATTCTTCAAACGCCATTTCTGTTTTCGATGAACGCGAATGACTACAGTTCACTGACATGCATTGTCTGAAAAAACACCTGCTTCTTCCTTTTCACATCTTACGTCACATGTACCTCTACACCATGATAAAATAGTTCCCCCTCTCCTCCAATTAGGGTTGGGGATATCAGCACAGTCTCTTAACTTTTTGATCCTACTTTGTATTATAAAATGTTAATAGAGTTAAATCTCCAAATGGCATTATTATTAATATTGAAAATGATTTTAAAAATGTGGATACTTGAATATTAAATTAAACTGACTGCATTCACATGTTTACAAAATGGTGGCCAGATTATGTTGTTTCTTTTACTCCTGATTTAAGACTACAGGGTAATGAAGTGAGGAAACAGGATATAAAAGAAACATCTAAATGCAATAGCAGTAATACCAATTGACCGATATTTTTCAGATTCAAAAACAAGTGCTTGTAGGCAATCCATACATATGATTTAACTTCTTTTAGCAATCTAAATAAAATCATTGAGTCCTCCTTTATGTTTATTATGGTTGCTGACATAAATGTTGATTCATTTTTTTCAGGGAGTTTTCTTAAAGACATTCCCCAATTTCTAGGCATCCTTCTATAAATCCACTGTGAGGGAAGAATACAATCTACATTGTTTTTTTACTACACACAATTTCTTGAATTTTAACAATATTAATATTTTCATTTTTTTTTCTTTTTTAAGATTTTACGTGTATATTCAAATGCAGAAATTAGTGTTACAAATCTCATCACCAGAAATCTCCAAGCAATTGAAATTTCAAAAATGCAGTGGAAACTCTAAAGAAAACTGGAGCAACATAATTATGCATAAATTAATATACAACACAATATACAGCTGAATTTGTGCATAATTATATTGCTCAACTTTTCCCTTATTCTTTGCACAAAATATTTTTACTTATTGATTGGAGTGAAATCTGTTTAAGATGGAATTGTTCTCATAGGACCTAAAGGTTGCTTCCTCTGAAGCAGGTTCATATTTTACATCAATGTTGTTAAAGCTTGTGCTGATTTCCCTGATTCTAGAAAATTTCTGTATGAGACAGAATTCTAGCTTGAGTACAGATTCCGCTGTATATCCGTATATAGTAGCACTCTTACAATAAAAAAACTCATGACCAAATAATTTAGTCATGTAATTCATTCTGCAACAGAACTATATAATTTGAGGAACACTCAATAAGATACATATTCCTATAAATATGTCGATCATAACCCTAACAGACACTATAAAATTAATGTGAAACAAAGTCGCCAATTTATTTTTGTACTACATACACTTTAGAAGCCCACTCTCCTCCTCTTTCTAGGAACCCTTATCTCATCTGTTCCTTAGGCTAAATTCTTGGCCTCTTTCATCATTCACAAGTATTCTACCTGTTTTCTTTCATGTGTGGATGATCTTTTTCTGCTTGCTTCATCAGCTGAAATTCTATAGAATCACATTAACCGAATCATTTTGATACATGTCCAAATTGGCATTGCACTGAATCCTGAAAAGTGCTTTGCCATTCACATTTCTAGCCCAATTGGTGCTCATCCAACATTTTTTTTTTTTTTTCTTATTGATAGTCAACCCAGAGTACCCTCCAAAATAACGAGCACCGATTTTTTCTTAGAAAGCCAGTTATCCACCCTAAATTACATTATTTTCTGAAAATGGTTTCCAATCTCTCGCTCTTTGTTTTGAGCTCTGCAGCTACCTTAGCCAAAGCCTTGTCATGAATTTTACAGGCTGTAGATAAAGAATTTTCTTTGGGGTTTCTGATGCATACATAGTCATGCAGGGCAGAAATTTTGAATTACTTCATTACAGGAATTGAAGTTTTGTACTAGTATATTGAGTTTCCATTACACATTGTTAAGAATCTATCAAAATGAAGATAGATTTATAATTTTGTTTTCTTCTGTTTTACCCAGGGCTGTGGAGTCAGTAAAAATATATCGACTCCTAAATAAAACTATTTAAAAACAATTTTATATTGGAATATTTAATTTTTTAATAGTTCAAATAATTTTTAGAAAATAAATTTTGAAAAACATCAAATATTCACCAATTAAAAAACTATTGATATAAAAAATAAAAAATTAACTTCTATTTAAGTAAGTATCAGAGTCAGATATAAAAAACCAAGCGGACTTTGAGTCAGACAGTAATAAAAAAGAGGAATCAGAACCAAAGGTTTGAAATACCAACTCCACAGCCCCGGAGTTTCCCCCCCCCTCACCCCAATATATATATATTTACCAAAAGGAATGCCTAAAAACTGAATATATATATATACAAAAAGCAGTATATATATATATACTGCTTTTCTTAAGCACAGTTTCAGCTGCTTTAATCATATAAAAATATCTTATAGAAATATACTGAAAAACAGTGAAATGAGTAAATTTTTGGTTATATCTATTAAAGGTCTATATTTGGATGATTTTAATCCAGAATTAGCCATTGATAAATGGTATTTTTCAGCTGATGATAAAGGCAAATATATGTCAATAGAGAAGAATAAATAGTTCCTCTTTGTGCTTTCTTTTTATTCTACAAATCATTATCAATGTATGTAGGTATATACTTTGCACTATTGTTTGTGCTTACGTAAGACTTTAAGGTTGTGTATATATATGTTATTTTATACTATTTTATTATATTTCTTTCTTTTCTTTTGCATAAAGATCTCATCATAGCAGATAAATTTTAGTACAATTTTTTTGGTATGAAATGACAAATACATTATGCAATGCTATTATTTATATTGTACTTGTGAATGGAAAAAGTTTTTGGCTCGTAAATTTTGAGCTGAAATTTCTTTCTCTGGTGTGGTTTATTGAATGATTTCATTTAGAGATAATCATTTTTCAGAAAGACAATGGGAATGTTTTCCATATTATGAGGAGGGTTTTAACTTTGCTGCAAGTTTTCACCATCACTCAATTTGGTTGCAGTAGGCATAACTTTCAAAAGAACACTCTGAAAAAATCGAATAAAGCCAACCACTGGGGGTAAGTGTATTCTTGTATTATATAACTAGCAGATATACCTAATGTTGCTCATGATTTAACATATAAAGAAATTCTAATAACATTTTAAATCATAGCTTTCAAAATATTTAGCTCCTTTTAACATTTAATACCTTTATAGAATAGAAAAGAAATCTGATCTCACTATACAAAATTATCTTCATAGATAAGTCTAATGAATTAAACCCATTTGTAAATCAATTTGCAAAACATATAACATGTCAACATATGCTAAAATGATGACTCAGAAATAGTAGGATATTTTTAAAAGATATTCCTGTTGCAATTCTGTTGCAACGTTAAATTATATTCCTGTTGCAACGTTCATCTAACATCTAAAGATAGTTTGTAATATATGAGTTTGAATATATTTAACCATAAATAGAACAGATTATTTAAATAGTTGAAAATAACAATAATTCCTAGTAGTCATATTTTTTTCTCCTTGCAATAAACACTGCAATAAACACTATAAATTTATTAAACTTATTTATCTTATATTTTCTTGATTCAAATTTGGTATAATCAGAAGTATAATAGTTTCTACCTAATTCCAGCAATTTTTGGAGAAAAGACCTATATTATTAAAATAATTGTTTATTCTAAAAATCAAAACTTTATCATTAAAATCCACGAAATTAGAAAATCTATTAATTTATTAAACTCAATGACTAGACACATGTTGAGAAAGGCATCTCAAAGTGCCATTTTTAAGCTTTTTTTAAAAAAATTTCTGCAGTTCTTCAGATTTTTAGCAAAATAAAATAAATTGCAAGGCTCTAGGCATAGTATTAGCTTTAGAATAAAAGGGACTATTTTTAGGGCTTTTTTAATAATTTAAAATCTATTATTTTTTTTTTAATTTTCAAAAGTTACCTGCAAACACTCAGATTGTTGGCTAAATTTAAAAAAACTGAAAGGTTCTAGGTCAATTTTTAGCTTTAAAATAACCAGGACATACATAGGTGGACTAACAGATTTTAATAATATAGATATCTATAGTCTCTTTGCACGATGTTGCCCTTTGCATGATGTTGCCCTTTGCACGATGTTGCCCTTTGCACAAGATGCCCTTTGCACTACAGCCCTTTGCACAAGATGTTGACTCAACAGATTGATGATTAAAATTGTGATACGTAAACTTTCAGGTTACACAGGACAGGGCAACTGTTTTCTCCAATCTTTCAGCATTCTTCTATTTACACAATTCAACTTATTAAACACAGTCTCAATTTTTACAAAGAGTCATTTACATTCCAATCCATGCATTATATGAAAATTATATAAATTCTAAATCCGTGCATTATATGAAAATTATATCCTTGATATTATTCATCCACTTGTCAATAGAATACACTTCACATTCTCCGAATCTTGACACCGGCACTTGGAACACTCAGGCAGTTATTTTCATGACGTCATCTCCATGTACTCCCAGAACAGACTGACCAAACATCACACCAGACAGCTTACATATCCCAGACCAGATAAGCCAAGAATCTATCTATTCACACACACAACAATTCAGAAAATGCTTCAGAACACCACATCACCGGAACGAGTAGTATAGTGCCAATAAAATATAACAACTGCAAGGATTCATAGAGCAAGAATCGTTAGAGAGAATATCTGCCAGTTTGCCAGATCATTCTCCGGTGATGCAAGAAACATACTCATTTATGCTGGTTTAGACTTATCGATGTGTTTTGTAATAATAGCTTTGTAATGTTGAAACATAAATAAAAAGTGAAAAATAAAAAATTGAAATGTCATTGCAGAGACTTACGAGCGCAATTAGAAGTTGCTGTTAATGAAGTTCAAAAGATATCCTGTGAGCAGGAACCTCCCTGTGAAGATAGTGACTATACAAGTGACTCAGAGGATGTAAGATATCCTTGTTATTAAATTTCCCAAAATTGATTAGAAAATTTTGCACATATTTACAAAGTTTTTGGTCATTACATATGTTTTTGTAAATACTTTAAAATCAAAGACAACCAAAAACTATGTTTAAAAATCTTTTATTATAATCTCTTTTTTATGACATACAAAATTACATGGCCATAGCGCTTTCGGGCAGTATTGTGCCCTTCATCAGTGGCGAAGTGAAAACAAGGTGCGAATGTGTGCTTAAATATAGACCATAACCACCAAGCAAAATTTACATATCAATCAATTTAAGTTTTTACATTTTTAAGTACGAAGTATTTAAAATATAATTTAATTATAAAACACAAATTACAATAAAAGGAAAGATTTATAAATTAAATGGTAACTAATAGGAATGTCATTAAAAAACAAAATAAAGCAACTACTAAATTTTCAAAAAATCATATAAAGGTTTGACACATAGTGAGTCGAGAACGGGATGCCAAGCATAACTAAGGGTCTGAACGGAATCAAAATTACAAATTGACTCACTGTAAAAGATATAAAGGGATTCATAAAGTAAAATATTTTTAATTTCCAATGGCAGAGAATAAGACATACATTATACAGGAAGAACAGAACTCATAACGTGAAAAGTCAATATCTCATCATTTGGCCTCTAGCGTTCCAATACTTCTCCACCTCAGAAGCTCCACGCAGTGCCGGGCACCTTCCGATGTGAATCCTGTCCATTTCTTCATTTAACCCACAAAGTGGGCAATTTGGGCTGGAAAAAATACCAACACGATAGAGATGGCTCGCCAAGCAATCGTGACCAATTTCGAGCCTAAAATTGGTCACTGTTTTTTCCCATGATTTGTCTGCTATTTTCTTTTCCAAGATATTCCTCCAGCACTTATTAGAAACACTCATCATAAGTTCTCCTCTCCATTTTTGTTTAAAAAATTTGCGAATATATAGTTTCACGGAATGGAAGGAATAATTTGTAGGTATCTTTTGAACTATTTGTGTACCTTTTTTTGCCATGACAAGTTTATCAGCCTGGTCGTTTCCTTAAAGGCCACAATGTCCGGGGATCCATTGTAAGGCAATATCTTTACTCCCTAGTCTCAATTTCTCCAAAAGAATTTGGCATTCAATAAAGTAAAATATTACAAGAGTTATTGCAGCTAATCAAAAGAAAAGTTTTATCAAACATGGGTTGAAAATTATCGTTAATAACATACTGGACTAGAGCTGTGGACAGTTTACCATTTTTAACATTGCAAACATATTCAGTTAAATGAATATTGACAGTATGTTTAGTACTACCAATATATAATTTAAAGTTATTTTCGGGCGATAAAAGGGGGACAACTTACACCCCAGCCTGACACTTAAAGTTATTTTTATCCTTAAATTTATCTGGATAAATACAATTAAATAATGTAGTAACAGTAGAATCAGCAGGCTTAAATTCATGACAATAATGAATTAGAGGTTGAAAAATTGCAGGATGATACGGAAGACTGGGTTTATACGGCATAAGATCAGAAATGGGAATAAGGTTAGTAGTAGGATGAATAAAATTATAGCGAATGGGGGAAAATATTTTATAAATAAACTCGAAAGAGTAAGCGGCCAAAGTTAAAGATAGTCAATTTCAGTAACTAAAGCCAAAAGCGTATACAGCCAAGGTTAAAGATAAAGTCAATTTCATTAACTAAAGCTGAAATAGATGAACAAATGTTAAATGCATGATTTAAGCATTAAAAGAGGGTTTTTCTAGATGAAATTGGGTGAGTCGTTAGCGAGAATATAAGAATTAGTTAATGTAGGTTTACATAAAACAGAAATATGAAAACCAAAAGGGTTACGGGAAACAAGAACATCCAAAAATGGTAAAAAAAAAGTTAGACTCATGTTCAATGGTAAAAAAAGTTAGACTCATGTTCAATGATTTTTACCCCTTTAATAAAGGGGTAAAAATCATTGGCATTATCCAAAAGATTAAGGAGGTTGCTTAAACTATGGTTTCAAATAATAAACACATCATCCACATAGAATCACACCAAAGAATAGGTTTAAGGGATAAAAAAGGCAAAATCTCATTCTTGAGCTCCTGTTACACAGCCTCAGCTTAAAATGCCAGATAAGGGGTTACCCATAGGGGCACCCATAGTTTGCAAAAATATATTATCACGAAAACCAAAGTAATTTGTCTCTGCGACAATGTTCAATGCAGAAGTTATTGCATTGATAGTGGCAATAGTACAATTTTGACTTCGACTTTTACTACTGTAGATTCATATTACTTCATAGAAAAAAATATTCTGAATGAAAGGGGTGCTCTAGGTTTTTTTTGTTTTGTTTTTTATTTTAATTGCAAATCACAAATTTGGATTTAACTATTGAATTAAAAAATTGATTTTTTTTTTAATATAAATTTTCTAATTTCAAATATTATTATTTGCCAATCTATAAAGCTTACACAAAAAATCACTTTCAATCCTTGTGTTTGTTTTCCCTTTTAGGTGTGTTCATAATTCATACCATATAAATACAAAAAACACATTTGTTGTAATCAGTTTGTCTGTCTGTCTGTCTGCATGTAACACAGAAAAAACCACCAGTATAATTTTTACAAAATTTGATAGCATAACATGTAGAGACAATTTTGTCAGGCTAAAATAAAATTTGTTAAAATAAGTTCATATTTTAAAAATTAAAACAATTTTATATTTTTACTTCATTATTTGTTTTTTTCAACTTAGCATTAATTAGTGGAATATAGTGATTATTTATAGGAACTAATGGCATCTCTAATTGTTCTCATTTCTACTTATTTTTAGCTCTGTATAAAAAACTTAATATTAAATTTTGCTTAATAAGTTTTGAAATGTTGGACTTTGATAAAACTCTCATAAAATAATGCATTGCTCATTAGGAACTGCAAGTACATGAATGCTCATGAACTTGCAGCTCATTTCAAGCCCCTCCCCCCCTTTTTTTTTAAGCTGATTTTCGTACACTACAACTTTTTTCTTTTTTCTTTATAGCGCATTTGCTCTTCTGTTTTAATAGAAAATGCAGAGATTTAATAATATCACATGGAGAAAATTATAGCTAGATAAAAGAAATTATTATTTTAATTTAGAAATCATTAGAAATGATGTTTAGGAAGATTTTTGCCGAGTAAAATTAACAATCACCAAACTATTAGTATTATTATTACTATTTGTCAAAAATTGTACAACATATGATCGACAGTGTAACCTCTGCTGGATTGTATCAGAAGATAGTAATCTTAATGAAACTAATTTCTTTTTTTATTTCTGGCAGTTTAGTTGACTTGCATAATGTTTGTTTGTGAATTTTTGCAGAATGTTTTTTAAATTTTTTTTTCAACAATCATTTCTGCATGGACTATCAGATAAAAAGAGTAATTTTGGGGGGATTTCAAAATAATGTTGAACAGGTGCATTTGGGAAGAAAAATGCTGAAAAGCTTCCTAAATAAGTGCCATCTGACCAATCACCCTAAATTACAAATATGTAACTTTCTAAAATGGAAACACATAATAAAAAAGAGAGTTGAGATTTGAAGAAATCTAATGTTATTTTTAAACTAGTAGTATACCCATTATTCATACGGAATGCGCATTATAAAGAAACTTAAAGTTCACAATCATGTGCAAATTCCTATAGTATTATAAATGTCATTATTATTCAAAACTTTCTATTAAATATTTAAATTATGCTCCTAAAAAGAAGTTTAAGAATTTCTGTTCTTGTTATACAAAATTATCTTCAAAGTCAGATCTGAAGAATAAAACATCCTGGTTCTGTTTATAAACAAATAAAATATACCCATGTATTAGTAGAAGATTCCCCGAACATGAGTTCCCCGATATATGAGTTTCAAAAATATTTGCCAAAATATAAACAGATGACGTTATAAATTGAAAATATCAATAATCCCCGTAATCTTTAATCCTGAAAGCCGAAATTGGTATAATCCAGTCAAAAATGCAATAAAATTCATTTTATATACATTTTTTTATTATTTAAATTGGAAAAAATTTAATAAAATTTGTCTGCTGCATAAACACATTGAATTTAAATTTAAATCCCTTGCTAAACCACATGATATAATTTTCTTTAAATTGATTGGCAAAAAAAATATATCGTCTGCATAATGTTATCTCTAAGGAAGGATTAATTGTAAGGTTTTATTACAGCTCGACAACCCCTGATCTTAGAAACTCAAAACATGAATTAAAAGAACATAAACTTTCAAATATTAAATAACTGGCATATCAAGGAGTAAACTTTATTCTATCTAAACTGTAACTTAGTATGCAGCATTCTTGTTAAAACAATTGTGCCAAATTTGTAAATATTAAAGAGACGAAAATTTTCTCCCAACATAAGTTTTAATTAATGTATAAAATTTAATCCATAATTGGAATTATTTTAACATCACCATGGGCAAAATCTTCATATGGTACACCCTATAATGGAAAACCAAAGTGCCAACTTAAAGGGAAATGTCAAAACATTTTAGGAGCAGAGTTTCCGAGCTCCTGCCTGCTGCATACTTATCGAGAAAACTGCTTTTACCTTTGAAATTCAAGAGACACGTCATTACCACAATTAACACCAATTGGACAAATGCCACAAAAATTTTCCATTAGATTGAATGATCCAGAACCTCTCATACCACTCTCCGGGTGCCTCGAAATAATTTAAAGTGCAAAAACTGAAGTGGTGTGTTAGCAAAATATAACTCAAACAGAGGTGCAGTCCAGCAGCTCTGAAAGTAGAAGTAATTTCAATAAAATACAAAGAAAACATACTTTCTCTCTGCTACTCATCTCAGCAAAGGGGAGAAAGAAAGGTTTTTTGCCAATCATCGTAATATTGAATTCAAAGTACGGAAGGAAGAATTTTAAAGCTGAAAATGAGAACTTTTTGTAGAATAATTTAAGAAGGAACAAAAAAAGTCACAACAAGCTGCATACAAGCTGTGTCAGTTCTTACTCTTGATGATCCTTACATACACCTTATATTGTTCTTGCTTGTAATGTTCCTTATAAACACTATGTATTGTAGGGGATGTAAAAGCATCTGCCACTACAAATTTTATTGCTTGAATCCCAAATGATTTATTCATGGAGCATCAGTTGCAAATCACTGTTCTATAAATCTTGAAATGTAAAAATCTTCATTAATTTTAGCATAAGACAATTGTCTAAAATCAATGCACAGATAGACATTTTCCTGCCTTTTCTCGAGTAGCTGCTTTGTCTCAATAATTCTTATGCAAGTGGCTCTGTTTTGACTCTGAAACCATTTCTTACTTTTATGCAATTGTCTTATGCTATGATTGACAAAATATTTTAATATTAAAAGTCAGTAATTTGAGCAAATGTTTCATATATTTACACTATTCTAGAACTTTGTTTTCTGTTTGTAGTTCTCAGAGCAAGTGGAATTTTGTTTCAAAATTCTATCACAATCATGTACATATTGTATTTTTATTTATGTAACAATGTAGAATGTTTAACAATAACTTATTACAGGCTCCAGTTGTTCAGTGTAATGAAAAATTAACTACTTCAGTTAGAAAAGACTTAGCGTCTGCCATAAGAGATCTAATGCAGCATGGCCTGATGCCAGTAAGTACATGTTGAACAACAAATTTTAAATTTGCGTATTTAGGAAATTTTATTTAGAATGCATGATTGTGAATCTAAAATTGATATGTGGTGCATTCTTAATATTATAAATTCGTTAATTTTGTGATCTACTATCAGTGGTGGATAATTAACTTATCCAGCTTCAGTGTGCTTTTGTTTTACCCATATAAGTTTGTAACAAATTGGTATCTGAAATCAAGATTTGGCTTGTCTTATGCTTGATTCTGAATTTGAGAGAAAAATTGTTAGACTAGCAAGATTTGACATCTCATTTAGAGACTTTATAAAATTTCAACTCATATCCCTAGTATAGGAGTTCCCAAAGAAAATTTGAAAACAAATTTACCTGGCAGACCAATATATGTATCTTTAGCATTGATGAGAATCACTTTACTGTCCATAATAGGGGATATATACACCTTAAAAGTACTCTAAAAATTTCTATTTAACTAAAAAAAAGTACTTACGTTTTCTTTTTTTAGTAGAGCATTTAAAAAACTTCATTTTTCTTTTGCAGTAGGATTTTTATGTTCTATATGCAGGTTTGTACATGGCTTCCATAACCTGAAACACATGGTAAAGTGATTAATCTTAATAGAATACAATGCAGTACAAGGCTGATTATCTGGAATTTTAAAGTCAAGAAGAACCTAAAATTGGGGTGATACCATGATTGATCACACATGAAAAAGGTCAACTTTTTTCTTCCTTTCTCCGGAAATATCTCTCACTCCACAAGCGATGAGAGTGTTGCAACCTGGATGGTTTAAAACACTGGTTGCAACAGGGAGTGATCTTTGACACTATTGCATTAAATTCTACCACATATTTACGGGATGATGTCATGGTCGCATGTGAGAAAGAGAAATTCTTTTTCAATTTCTCCAAAAATATCTTGCATTTCGCAGGGCTATTGTTGAAACCAAGGAGGTTTTAAACGTCCTTGGTTACAACAGTATTCGACCTTGGGCACTATAATAATAATTTTTGGCACAGGATTGGTCATCTATTGAAATCATCTAACCACTAAACTGCTTTATATTTACTGCTCAAACTTTTGGTAATCCATTAGAAGAACCATATAAATTATGCAAAAATATGGAATTTTGCATAATCTGCAATTCTTCGCATAATGTTACAACTGTTGCATGATTTTACTCCTACTTTATTTTACTCCTACATGATTTTTCCCACATGATCCCATTGGCTTTAACCTTTTACTATTAGTAAAGTCAAAACTGGGTTTTACACATTCTCGCTGTTTTACAGTTTACATATTCGACAAAGATGCATCCTTATTCACTGAACAACATTCATCTTGAAACTGTCCATCAACAACAGTTTCTCAGGCCATCATGTAATACCTTACAAATATGGAGTTTCACTTTAACAAAGTATCCAAAATTTTAACCGACATTGTGGCCTTTCGGACTTATAAGGAAGTTCACTATATTATACTTCCCAAAGCTGTGCACATTACTTGCAATGTGCATATTGTCCTAGCCTCTCACCAATAGTATCTGTATTTTGTTAAAGTGATAAGTTTTCCGGATACTTTAAGAAGTTGATCAAGTATTATTCTGCTAGAATGTGGTGTTATCTAGGGTTTTTGACAGAAAGAAACAAACAAGATAAACTGTTCCTAATATTTTCCTGATAACATGCTGAAATTCTTGGTTCGAATCAGTGCAGAACCATATTACATAGTGTGACATTCACATAGACTTCTTTGATAGTGAAATAAGACTTACTCCTGGCACTAACAGTCTAAATGTGTGAAGTCCCCAATGAAAAATAAATAAATTTGTAAATACTTTTAGTTCATCGCGGAACACACCCAGATCCTAATCGACACGTTGCTCTGCTTCTAAACATGGCAGAGTGTCTATTCACAAGGCATACAACAAAATACATGATCAGTGATCTAAGTTACAGCTTAAATCAGAAGCACCTATTTTTGAAAATCTGCAAGTAGTTCGTTTCTGCAAGAAGTGTTTCACAAAGCCGTAACAAAGTTAATAAATATTATGTAGAAATTATTCCAGAATTATTTGCTGTATGCTAAATTAATTTCTTCCTATATCATAACTTAAATGAATGGTACACAGATGCAAAAGTAAATTAAAATTTTTATAATTTTAAATAATAATATTGCCACTTTATAAATGATTTAGACACAAATTCTATACACTGTAAGAATGATTACATTAGTGATATTTAAAAAATAGTATTTCATCATTTGTGTATTAAGTTTTTATTCATTAGTTTTTCAACAGAATTCTTAAAGTACAATCAATCAAATTCTAGATTAAATACATTTTCACAAAATAAAATTTTTCTGTCTAAAAATTTTCTGTCTGTTCACAAAATAAAATTCTAGTCTTCTATGCTGATGTTCTAATATTTCTTGCATCTAATCATCCTTAGTAACTTACCCCTAAATTTACCATAGTTGTTTTTTGAGATTTTAATTGTCGCCCTTCTTGAAAATTGAAATATTGAATGTGAATCGCAAGTACGAAAAGGCTGATGATCTATGCTGTCTAGTGTGTATGCCTTTCCTGATTTTACCTTACACATATTTCCCTTCTGTACTAGATGGGACAGAGTACTAGTTTAGTTCCATTTGGATGTTTTGCCGTCCAGTCTCAATCTGCTTCTAAGATGATGCATGCATGGGATCTTATTCTAAAGTATTATGAACTAAAGGTGAGACTGTTTCCAAATTTGTTCTCTGTAATTTAAAATAACTAGTTTTAGATATTTTATATTAAATTATATTTTGGAACTGAAATTTTTGTAATTTGGCCTTTAATAAATATTTTTGAAGTTATTTATTTTTTTAACAAGAAAGATCAATCATGCATAAAGCATTGATTATGAAACACTTTCCAATTGAAATGCAATTTTATTTAAACATCTATAAAATGCAATACATTCAGAGGTGATATTTTTTTAATTATCACAGAACTACATAATTTATTTTACTTATTAAACTTAAAACTTCATTGAGAAAACTTAACTTTATTCAAATGATATCATCAAAATATAAATCGTCTGACTCTCTATGTAAAAGCAGTGAATATTTCATTTATACACTTTTATTCCAGACTCCAGAGTTAAATAATTTTGCGTAAAAAAAATTCAGCAATTCTTATACAACTCAGTGTACAATCACTTGTTTACATTCTGCATTCATTAAAATTAGACTTCATTGTAGAAATAATCAAAATTTGATGATCATTTAATCTCAAAAATATTGTAATTGCATTAACACACAATATAGATGCATAGAAAATACGCAAAACTAAAGTGGTTTTAAGACGGATGCAACACTAAATATAAATTTAAAAGAACTTTAAAAATCACAATTTTTAATCTGGGAAAAAAAAGGTGGATACCATATTTTACTTTAAAGTGGATCACGTGATATCTTCATATTATATGGATGTAATTATGATTTTAATTTTTTTATTTAGAAAACTATCAAACACATTTTGCTGAAATGCTTTTTATACATTTTATGGGATAATTTGAATATTTTCTAAAATTTTCAAAGCAATTTGTAAATTTTAACTCCGCTCAAAAATGTTTGAAAAATTAAGTCCAATAGGGTTCAATGCATTTCATGTTTTCAACCCGGGTTCAATACAAAACTAATTGAATGATATTATTCATTTACATTCCCATATGTCCCACAGACCGTCTCAATAACATACTAAAAGTTCATTTTGATAGCCATTTTTACAGCAGTCATTTATAATTTTAATGTTTTTTTAAACATGATTAAGCTCTTTTAAAATATCAATTTCAATTTTTGTATTAATTTGCAATGCAGTGCCCCATCTCCCCTCCCCCCCCCCCTTTTTTTTTTTTTAACCAGAGAAACTGTGATGATGTATGTATCTGTGGCATTTTTATATAATAATCTGAGGATCAGGGGAAAATTGGATGTAACAGGAAATTTTAAAATAAGCTTCCTCTAACCTCTCTGTTTATACTAAGCCACCGCCATTTCAGTAAAAGGAAAAATTACATGAATTGTGTTTTAAGTTCATTAATAGTAGAAAAATCATAAGAATTTGAAAATTAATGCTAAAATATTCCCCCAGTTGCACCATCTATTTTATTTACAATGATTAAGTATCACTTTTGTAAGGATGGATGTTTTAAATAAATAAAAATGTTTGTAAACCCCTTTGACAAATAAATATTTAGCTATTTGAAGGAATTAAAAATATTAGTTAAAACATGTAAGTTATAAATTATTAATTGTATAGATTTACTAATGTTGTAGAAAAATGATTAAAATATAATATAAAATTTAACATTCTTAATCTTTAGTAAAGTGATAGAAATTGAATACAGTTTCAACCTGTTGCATTTGTCTGAAACCTAGGGAAATACTGTGTGCAATGTTGATTTACAATATTATGAGACCACACTTAATAATTAAACCACATAAATAATTAAAAAATCTAAATTAACATTTACAGAAGGAGGGGTATAATGTCTTTAAAAAAATTCTTAAAACATAAAAAAATTATAATTTTTTTTAATGTTTTTGAAACGGTAAAAATTTTAAAGTGACACCACTTGAAATAGCTACAAAATCAAAAATATTAGGGTGATCTTTTTTTTCTAATTTACTTCTCTAAAATATTGCTAAAAAAACTAAAACAATATTCAAACTTTAATAGCCAATTATTTTTAAGTGATTTTTCTATTTTCCTCTATAATAAATTAATCTATTATCTCATCAAAACTAATTTATTTCAATAGTTCACTTTTAATCAATTTATTTCTCTAAAAAATAAATTATATCCACTTAGTTTCAAAATAGTAGTAGTTCTGTCTCAACAAAATGTCTGTCATTTTATTAAAACATCTGTTTTCGTATCTTGGCATTCAAAAATTGTCTGCTCCAATAAATGTGATTTTGAAGCTGAAATTTTACCCCAAAATTAAAATTCAAAATATTAAATGCTGTCTCAGCGAATTTTGATCAGATTTATGTCTTTTTTTTCTTTTTTTTCACAATACTCCTAATGATAAATATAATAACAAATTAAAAAATCTCTTAAATCTGCAACATTAGAATTTCACATTTTAAACCCTACGTACTGTGGCAACATCTGTCTGGAATGTCCACAGAAGATCGTCTGCAGCTATGATGAATGAATGGGATTTTTATTTTTTCATACCCTGGCTTTCAGACCTATCTAAAGGTGTAAGTTAACTGTTTAGATGAATGGATTTCACAAAATGGTGAAAAATTGGCAATTTTAGACATTTTTCAAAATGTTTAAACTAATTCAAATTTTTAAAAATCTTATCGAGCCGTGTCATCCGAGGATCACTGTACCAAATTTTACCACTGTCTGAAGCTTCAATTTTTCGCTGCAGATGACACAGATAGACAGACACACAAACGCCTTTTAATATGTAAGATTTCCTGTGATAACACTTAAATTAATGTGTTGCAGAACATAACAAGAAACATGTGGACAGCACATGACTTTCCCTGCAGACTCATATTCATGTTCTCTTTATTTTTTTCAACAATTCATTATATTGAGCTTAATTACACAAAATAATACCCATAATTATTTCAAATTACACTGAATTTGCACTTTTGATTCAATTTCCGTTCTCATTTGGTAACTTCTTCTTCGACCCAGACCATCTGACCAGATAAAGTATCTATTTGGATAGCCAGGAAGTGCCACCCAATCTAGACCAGAACCCAATAGGGGAGGCATCCACAGGGACCGTACCCTCCTTCCCCTACCATCAATCTCTCGGAAGGACTTACGGACCCACATATTGAGCGTGATCGTACTCCGCGTCAACATGCGACAGTTTTGGCAGTAGCAAGAATCAAACCCGGGTCATCCGAGTGCAATTCCTGCACCCTAACCACTGAGCTGTCGTGCCCCTCATTTGGTAATTGGACTTATTTTCAAATGTGGCATGGCGAAAATGCAGAAAAAAACTAAAATATCTTTAAAAAGGCTAGTCGTAGTGTAATGTGTTTAGCCTTATTCTTTTCATCATTAAAAATTACGTATAAAACAAGCATTTATTTGATATATGTGAACATACATAGTTTTTTTTTTATTTTAGATTTTAAAGATTTTTGCTGGCCATTTTGCAAAAAGAAGCTGGTTATTTTTATTTTTTTTAATCTTACCAAAATCTAATCAACACCAGGGTAACCCACAAGTGACTTATCTACCAAATTTTGTAAAATTTGACCTATTAGTTTTTCAGCTAGAGTGGATACAGGCAGTTTTTGCAAGCCATTTCACAAAAAAAAGCCGGTTCTTTTATCCCAAATCATACCAAAAACTAATCAGCACCAGGGTCACACACAAGTGTCTTACCTACCAAATTTTGGGAAATTTGGTTGATTAGTTTTTGAGTTAGAGTGGATACATTGCATAGACAGACGCACACACACACATGTCATGCTAAAAATAGTTTTTTCGTATTTTAGAGGTCCCAAAACATGTAGATCCATCGAAAACTTGAGTTTCAATTTTCGGTATGATTCCAATACTTTCCCTATACATTACTATGTGTTGCAGGGGAAGTAAAAATTAATATGAGTGTTTAGAAAAAATTATGTGCTGCCCACATAAGTTTTTATTAAAGAAATACATTTCTTACATAATAAAAGAAAATGTGTGTGCAGGAAATCCAAGCATCGTATGGGCATGAAATTTGGTACACTGGTACTTTAAAACCCGACTATGTGCAGTTTGCTGTTATTTTTTAATATTTTGAATTAGTTTTGTAGTTATTTTATGTTTTAGCCCAATTTACAATGATTCATACAAATTGATAACATAGCAATCTAAAATATTATCCTATCATTTTTATCTTAACACCATTGGAAAGATCAAAGAATGTTCTTTCTAGCAATACTTCAACTGAATCTGTAGGACAATTCTTCCCTATTTATTTTTTTTTAAATACATAAAAAAAAATTTTACATGATCTGATATATCATCACATATCAAAAACTATTAGCCCAATTCTATAATTTAGCTAAAACTTCCCATATATCTCTATTCTAACAAAGAAAAAAAAATTTCGATTTCTTAAGTAATTTTAATTTTTTAAGTGATCGTATTCCGTCATTGCAGTGGACTATTTTGCACATTAGTGGAGATTCCGTGTTCCCTTTCGCTGGATCAGATCCATTTTAAAGAGGGGTGAACAGGTTTCGCATAATGAATGGGTTCTTAGTTTGGTGATTTAAGTAGCAACTGTTTATTTGCTTGTCTTATTTCCTTTATAGAATGGATACCAGTACAATGCATCTCCCGCCAGAAAACTTTGCCAAAGCTTTAACCTAGAAATAGTTGGTGGAGTTGCAACCACCCCAAAACAGGTATTTATTTTACATTTCTAATATGTATTTTTTCCCACAGTCATATTACTATAGAATTCTGAAAATGTCCCCCCCCCCCTACACACACACACTGAAGAAATTGATGACATTTCATTTTACATAAAAATTTTATTTGTAATCTCCTCCTCCCTTTATGCTTATCTCAATATTTAGGTCATCATGGGCTTCTCAGGGCTCATCCTTTATTTACACCTTTCTTTGTTCTTGGATTTGAAATCACCAATTTTAGTTTATGTAACACTTCTTCCCCAAAGAGCATAAAAGAATATATAAAAGGTATCCTCGCATTTATGCTCCCCTTCCTAGTTTCTGCAAGTCAGGATTACAACAGTAAATTAGCGGGGCGCGGTAGCCCATTGGTTAGCGCGCTGGAGTTGCACTCGGTAGGCCCGGGTTCGATTCCAGCCACTGCCAAAACTGCCGCCGTGTTCATGCGGAGTACGATCACGTTAAACATGTGGGTCCGAAAGTCCTTCCGAGAGGTTGGTGGTAGGGGAAGGAGGGTACGGTCCCTGTGGATGCCTCCCCCACTGGGTTCCGGTCTAAATTGGGTGGCACTTCCCGACCGTCAATACAGTTACCTTACACCTTTCTGGTAGGTCGGACGGTCGGGGTTTCAACAACAACAGTAAATTAGCTTTGGTAATTAATTTTTATTTTTGTTTAATAGTTTCTAAAATTGCATTAAACAATTCTTTTTGAAAAGATTGAAAATCAGTCTTTTATCCAAAATATTTATCTCCCTATTATTCATATACACTAATTTTAATTGCAACCCCTTGTAACTCCCATGAAAAATTCAATTATAACCCTTTTCTGTATTTTTTCTTATTTTCCTTGAAAAAAACAGAAGTATTGAAATTCTTCAATAAAAAAAGAAAGTTTGATTTATATTTTTATGTGCAAGAGAATGTGATAAGTATTTTACTTTCATTGCAAATTAGCCTTAATTCTCTTTTATTCCTACCCAAACTGCCCAACCTATCCAAAGGTGTTGTTGTTGTTGAAACCCAGACCGTCCGACCTACCAGAAAGATGTAAGGTAACAGTTTGGACGGTCGGGAAGTGCCACCCAATTTAGACCAGAACCCAGTGGGGAAGGCATCCACAGGGACCGTACCCTCCTTCCCCTACCACCAACCTCTCAGAAGGACTTTCGGACCCACATGTTTAACGTGATCGTACTCCGCATGAACACGGCGGCAGTTTTGGCAGTGGCTGGAATCGAACCCGGGCCTACCGAGTGCAACTCCAGCGCGCTGGATGGAAGACCCAGACCGTCCGACTCATCCGAGGACTTGAGCAACAAGATGGACAGCTGGCTATCCAAAGGTGTGAGGTAACTGTTTAGATGGCCAAGACGGTGCCATCCAGTTCAGACTAGAACCCAGTGGGGCTTGCAACCACAGAAACTGTACTATCCTTTCAACCTCTGTTAGTATTCTTTCTAATCCAGACCATCCGACCTTCTTGAGTAAGGCATCTGCTTGGATGCAGAGAAAGTGTCACCCAATGTAGACTGGAAGTGGGGTTATATCTACAGAAACTGTGCCCTTTATTTCTGCCATCAACCTCTCAGAAGGACTTTTCAACCTATAGATTTAATGTGCTCATACTCCGCACAGATGCGGAGATAGTTTGGGCAACACAGAGAATCGAACTCGTGTCCTCCAAGTGCATCCCTGCACATTAACCACTGATCTATCCCACCCTATCCTCAGTTATTATGTATCAGTTAAGTGCAAACAAATGATAATGATGTTACCATTAAATCATACGGAAACGAGTCGCAGATCATGTGACTGAGCCAAGAGAAATCCTTTACTCAAAATAAAGATCTCAAGTTTGTCAATTTTCTAATGAAAGTTGTTGACTGACAAAGATAAATTTATTGTTATATTTAAAATATTTTAGTTTCTGGATATAATTGTCCAAAATTTGCTGACTTTTGAATATTCATGTGGATGGAATAACCCTATTACAGATCAGCGCAAGATTAAGCCTTTCTTCAGACTGAATAATGATACTAATTTAAAAAATTTACTTGAATAGAATTAATCTGTAATAAAAGTACCTTGTTAATAACTGCATACGATGCTTATTAAACACTTTTAATAAACTTTTATACTGTTATTAATGCAGTATTACTTTCCTTATATATAGTATAATGTATAAGGAAAGTATTGTGACGGGGTCGAAAATTCATATTCGAATATTTGATGGGAGAGCACATTTTAAGCATCCCTGATCACGAATCGAACATTTTTGGGGTGATGTCTGTGTGTGTATGTCAGTGAGTCTGTGGAAACGATATTTCATGAACGAATGGATCTATTTGAATGAAATTTGGTACAGAAATTAGAATCCATGAACACTGGAAGCCTATTGTTTTTAAACAAAATCGAATGTTCAAAACCCCCCTAAATTTTCGAGTGGAATTTTGAAAATATCATCAAAAAATCAAAACCTTTAAAAAAGTTACGCAAATAAACATTTCTTATGTAATTTTTCCTTAGAAAACGATTGACATAAACTTTAGAATGCTAGCATGAACTGTCCTCGAGATATTGCACATTTTTCAAATAAATTACTCAAAAATCCTGTAAATTAAAAAAAAATATTTGCTGTTAAGAAATACGTTCACTTTTCATATATAATATCATGCGATAAATTTGGTGACATCATTCTCGCTTGTTCCATTCATGAGAAAATATACTTTGAACAATACTTTTGTATTTGAATGCCAATATAGTCATTTATCTGCTATAAGAGTAACTTATTTCTCCGTCCATAACGCTTGGTGAGATTTTGCCGATGAATTTGGCGGAATGTCGACAACTTGGCGACTTTTTTAAATGTTGCCAAATCAAAGAAAATCTCGCCAAATGGATAAAAATGGCACTAAATCAATGAAAATTATGACTAATTGACGAAAATTTAATATCTTGGAAAGAATATAAGTATCTACTATAAGAATAACCTATTTTTTTTTTTACTGTAAGAGCAGTAAATCCATTGCATTATACAGATGTCCCAAAAACTTTGACCTCAGCTTTTATTCCTTAAATATTGGTCTTAGACATGTATAATAAATTACATAGTTGCCTAAATAAAGGTACAGAATTTTATCAATAAGGTACAGAATTTTATCGATAAGGTACAGTATTTTATGAAATCGATAAAAATTTTCATTGGATTAAATTTGAAGAAATAGAAAATTTAAATTTTTATACGACTCCCCGTACAAAAACATTTCCAATGAGTAAAATGTGTCCCATACACTAATAAGGTGATGTACAAAATTTCAGCATTGTATCATAAAAGGTCCCAGAGATATGTTTAAACAAAGTTGGTGAGGGAATAATCACAAATTAAAATGTAAATGTTTACAGCAAGAGTGCAAATGGCGCAATGCAGAAATGCATCATAGGCAAAAAGGCTGACTTAAACCACTGCAGTTCTGTTGCGACTTAATCACTGCAGACTTAAACCACTGCAGTTCTGTTCAGTTCTGTGAATGCAGTTCTGTATTGGCATGGATAGAAAACATTTTGAACAAGCTTTGTAATCTTTGTGTAAAGTTATTATTTCTACGCAGTGTAGATACTTTTGTACCAATAAATAGCAAAATTATTATTTATTTATGTAATCATTGTTTTGTTTTGTTTTTCGTAATTTGTGTATGACCCCTGAAACGCGATCTGCCGGCATGATTTTTCCCCTCTGAGAACCCATTTCAATGCATCGAAAAGTGGTTTAAGTCAGCCTTTTTGTCTTTTTATATCTGAAACTTTTTATGATAAAATGCTGAAGTTTTGTGTAAGGGATCCTTATTAGTGTATGGGGCACATTTTACTCATTGAAAATGTTTTTGTACGAGGGCCGTATAAAAATTTAAATTTTGTATTTCTTAAAATTTAATTCCCTTGAAAATTTTAATCGATTTCATAAAATTCTGTACCTTTTTTACTCAACTTTGTAATTTATTATATATGTCTAAGATCAATATTTAAGGAATAAAAGCCGAGGTCAATGTTTTGGGGACACCCTGTATAAGGAAAATCATGTGCTGCCCATGTCAGATTTTTTTAATTGCATAGGCATATTGTAAGTTATTAAAGTTTTCCTAGCATATAATTGAAATACAGCAGTTACTTCACCAGCAATTTTTGTATGTTGGCAACCATATGCTATGAAAAATCTAGCTTGTAATAACGACCTAAAAGTTTTAACTGATATGCATCATACTGTTAAAAACTGTTTCTATATGAGTATTTTGTATTTATATATGCTACTGTATCTCCCAGAATGATGTGTAAATGTCAAAATAACCATACAAGGCAAACTCAAGTCATTTAAAAACCTTTAAAATTTTCATACAGTATTTTACAAGCATTTTACTATTATCTAATTCTTATTCCATTGTATCCAGAAATAAAATGTTAGCATAATTTTAAGCTTTGGCAAAAATATAGACATATATCTTCACATTCTAATAAAAACATTTTTTTTTTTTATTACTCTATTTTCTGTTAAATTTTCAAACAAAAACATAAAAATTAAGATTTTTGATTTAGCTGGGAAAAAGCTTCATTCTTTGATTCATTAGTTACTATGCACTGAGTTTTGCAACTGATGTCACAACCTTTATCTGTTGTTATAGCATACAGTGATGTATTTATCGTAAAAGCATTGTTGAGTTTTTGAGAATTCCCTATATGTACCATTGTAATTTTAATCTGAGGTTTGCATCTTAAATTATCAGCAATGCTGGGTGCATTTTCTAGTTAATTTTATGCATCTGATTCAAAATGTAGTGAGTTTCACTGTTTGTGGAACAGATACACTTTGTTAGGGAGGGCCTAAGAAGTCAGAAATTAATTGCATTTTGTTAGAGGATGGTATATAATATGTATGCTTTAATAGGGAATCATATAAGAAATAATATTGATTGGGAAAGGTGCATGACGTACATGTGTTGTATGTAGATAGTAAGAGTGCAGGTGGTCAGATAAGAGGTAATCTTTTGCAATTTTGACCCATCATATGAAGAGCTTATCCTTCTAGTACTAAAATATTGACATCTCTGTGTAAAATTTAGAACTGCTTAATTTAATTTCCTGTATTTAATTAATGTAATTTTTTTTCTAGTCACTCCTCAGTGCCATTGATAGTATAATCACCACTCATACGCCTCTTAAACGATCCCCTGATTCCCACTTCAAAGCTTTTGTGTGTGCTGCACTCAAGTAAGAATGTTGTATTTTGCTTAATATGTAACTATATCTTTTGCTACTGAAAATTGCTAATGAAACTTGCATTGCTACTGCAGTAAAATTTAGTTAAATTGATGTGCTGCATATTAAAATCCAGTGTTATTCCCTTTAAAATTCCCATTCATTAAGATCAGTGGTTCTCAACCTCTCCTCTCGATATGATTTTACACTTGATATGATGATTTCACACTTATACGATATATTTACATTGTAGTGATTTCATAATTTTAAAATTTATCTGTACTTAACATCCTTCAGAAAAGCCCTTACTCTGTCTGTCATGTTTGGCAACAATTTAGTAACATTGATGACAAATTTGGCATAATGTGGTCAACTTAACAGTTTTGTTACCAGATTAACAATCTAAACTGTCACCAGAATAATTACCAACAGAACTATTGCCAGATTAACAATATTCCTTTCTTTGAAAATTAAATTGAATTTCTTTGATAATCCCTGTCACTTTGTGAGAATCATATATCGGTGGTTTTCAGCCTTTTCATAAATGTATAATACCACCCAAACAAACATTTAAAAAATTCAGTACCACCAGAAAAAATATGTCTTATATACAAATAAAAAGTAAGAAGAGTATTACACTAATAATAAAATATTAAATATTTAATATTACAAATTTTAAATAATAAATATTTAAATATTTGAAATAAAATAATAAATATTAATAAATATGATTGACAATATGATTAACAAATACTATGATTTTTAATTAACAATATTATTTTAAGCTTTACTTGTACTTATTTGACAGAAATTAAATTCCTTATACATGGTTTTATTTTACCTAATTTGAAACGTAAATTTAGTTTCATCTAGAGTTTTCTTCTATATTTGATTTTTAAGTACAGCCTTGAAGAAAATCATGCGTAAATGTATGTGGAACAAAATGGTGTTAAAAATATAATCACCTTTTCTGAAATATTATTAAAAATAAGCACTGCTTTTAGATAGTAAAATGTTTATACTGTATATGGCACAAATTATCCATGTACCACCAGTCATCTTCTCACATACCACCAGTTGTATGCACACCACTGCATGAGAACCACTGATCTATATCATACAGAGTAAGGCTAATGGACTGACTAAGGGATCAATTACACAGCTCAAACTGCTGGAGATAGACGCTTAAAACTTTGCATACATGTGAGACTTAACCTTTAAGTAATGAGAAAAATCTAAAATCTTGGAATTTTGTTCAAAAAATTTGTTAAAATGACATTTTGGGTTCTAACATTCTTTCATGTATAACTTGAGAATAGCTACATAGAAAATTCATTTTTATACCATCATACACAGAAAAAATATCCCAAATTTTCTTAATTAACTCTGTAAGTGTATAATCAACTGTTCTTTAGATATTTTAATATTTATAGTTACAGCAGACGATTTTACCGAAATTGTTTGTTGGCTATTTTTCAAATCAAATTATTGAAAATAGTGCTGTAATGAATTGATTTTTATCTTAAAATATATATGAAAACATTGAAAATGTGGTGGCATACAGTGATCGGGTATGAAGTATTGTTTTACATATCGAAATTTCCACATTAAGAGAACTATAAAATGTGTGCCATTTTTACTTTCTCATACTATGTAATATAGTGTTACGTATTGTTTTTTCATGAAAATTTTCAGAATTCAAGATTTTGATGCCAATATATGTTTTAAGACCTTCTGAACACTTTTGACTATTTTTGGAGTGATGCCCACCTGTCTGTTGTCGATTTCTGATAGCAGCCACAAATATGAATGGATTTTCACAAAACTCTGTATATGGCTTTGTTATAAAAAAATCTAGAACTAGATAGAATTTTTTTTTAAATTCGAGTGAAAACTTTGAAATTTATTCAAAATTTTATTTGTTTTTAACATGGCAGCAAAATTTAATAAAATTTGACATAATCATGCATAAAAAAGTTTATTTACGCCTCAACTTAATAGTTTCAATCATTTCTGTGAAAAATAGTCACAATACACATTTTTTATGTTTGTGATGTCATTAACCCTCCTTGGGGGCAAGTTACCCTCTGGAAAGGGGTATTGTCAAGTATGCTATCATTCGAAAGATTTTTCCAAGCCCTTTAAAGTGAAGGGTAATAGTATAGTTGTAATCATTTGGACCCACAATACCTATTTTCCACATTTTTCTTGTAAAATTTAGAGAAAATAAATGGATTTTGATATGGGAAAATCAAGTTGAGCGAAACAGTTAATTATGATATTATGATTAAATTTGAAACGGTTTTTGATATTCAGAACTTTTATTAAATGTATAGGTGTCTCATTTAGTGACCACTAGCCATTGTGCACATAGAAATGGTGTGTTAATTTAAGATTCTGGATACAAAACATGTAAATTTCACTGTTCGTATGACAAGTCTAGGAGATTATTAAGTATTTCCAGTTTGTTGTATAGTAAATAATATTGATTAAGGGAGGTATGTTGTTTATGTGTCTGAATAATTTAGGAATGCACTCCATCATATAACAGACTTGACTTATAGTTTGTAAGATTGGCTCGTACATGCTCATATCATTTTTTTACTTTGTAGCGAAAAGCGTCTTGTGTCTTGGCTGAAACTGATCTATAAAACTAGAGTTTTGTTGGAGCGCTTCTATCAACCTTGGAGTTACGCAGCAAAAACCGGTATGTTACAGTAATGAATTTTTCAGTTAAATGTTAAATCTTCAATTACTCTTGTGTCATATCAACCTCAAATTAACACTTAAAAATCAAAACCTTTTATGTAGGCTTTGAAGATGCATTAAAATCTCTTGATAGACTAACTCATCTGGATTTCGAACTTCCCGTCGACCTTGCTGTTCGTCAATTGCAAAGCATAAAAGATGCTTTTTGATTTTAAGATATTTTTAATCTTAAATTTTTTTGCATCTCTTTTTTATTTATTTTACTTTACTGTATCATTTAAGTTTCTTATATATCGATTCAATTTGTATATTTTAAATTTATACTAAAACTTATTTATTATGTTTTACTGTGGACTTACTGTGATCAATCTAAAATTATATTAACATTCCTAATAGTTTTATTCATTTATTGAAAAATTTCATTTGTAAATGTATAATTAAACAAGATGTGAGTAATCTAATTCAGAACTTTGATGTGAACATAAATATATTCTGTTTCCATTACTTTTCAGTAATTATTTTTCAGTGCAGTCATATATTGTTTTATGCTAAGTTTTAAACCAGTGATTCCCAAACTGTGCCCTTTGCAGAGCTTCGCAAAGGACTCATCAGAAGCATTGAAATTAAAGGACACTTTAATAAAAATGGTTCTTAGCCCCAACGTGCATATAGAAACTACCTAAAGCAAACATATTCAAAGTGAAAGCTAGTCAAAAACTCTAAAGTCACATTCTTTCTTTAAAAAAAAAAAAAGGCTGGGCATTACAAGAAGTTTGGTAATCACTGTTTCGGACTGATGCCTTAATATAATATCTAGCAAATCTTTGTCGTCTATTTTTCTCTAAATTTTAAACCTCTACATGTGGTGTCTATTAATGTTATATTTTTCGGAAGTATATTGTTATGGTTTAGCCAAATATAACTGTACACATGAGTTTATTTAAAATTTAAAAATAATTTTCTTAGAAACACCATTGAATAGGGTAAATTGATTGATCTTAAAGATTTGGAGCTATAAATATTTCTCTTTGGAAAATTATTAAGTACCAAGGTATTAGACATTTAATCTATTGCAAAAGTTTAATTTGCTTTTCCTTTTCTTTCACCATTTTATCAAATCTGAAGTAATATCAAAGGTATAAAAGTATATATATATATATATATTATATATTATATAATGTAGGATTCTGACCCCCTCCCCCCTCTTTCGTTTCAAGGAAAATTCAGAGAGAAGTTTAAATCAGGTTTAAATAAGAATGTTAATGGTGTGTGGAATTTCCCATTAAGAATTTTCGAATAGAAATCAAAGGAATTTACTGCTAAGATATTTCGAATGAAAGATTGATTTTTTGCATTTCATTGAAATTCATATAAGTTTACATTCTATAAACTATTAAATGAAAAAAATATTGACTTTAAAAACCGATTTAACTTTGTTTCAATCCTAACATGCAAAAATAGGAAGTAAATTAAGGAAATGACTTTTATATATTCTTTCATGCTTTAAAAATGAAGTGCCACATGAACTAGAAATGGTAACCATAAGTTCGATAACAAGGAAAAAGTTGAAAGAGGGATAGCGTGAGAGTATAGAAAAGCATAAATGATATTGTAATCGAATACATAAAAGACTTGAAACTTTGGGAGGGTTATACAGGATGTATCAAAAGGGCTAATCAGATTTACAACTTTTGAAACATTAGTGTTAGATGCATATTTCCAATAGAGAAATTGTTTTGAATCATAAAAGAAAGCTTGTCCAAAATATTTTCAAAACTGGAGGAGGAATTTGCATAAAAATACAAATTCTAACTTTTTATACAGCCCCTTTAAAATTCAGCTAGTTTGGCATCTGTATCTATCAAATCAAATATGGGAAATGAAACAAAGTTTCTTATACAAAAACAGTGACTTACACGAGAAAACCATGCTAAATATCAAACAATTTTTAAAAGGGGACCCTCCACAAAATAAAGCTTTAGTGTACTTTGTGTACATACTTTTGCTGCAGATCATTATTTGCTATACAATCCCCCAAAATTTATCCCATAAATATCACCATACGTTTTTCTCACCTGGAACTGTCAATTTTTTTTTTTTATATTGATCTTCAAAATAAGTAATTTTCTTTGCTAAGGAATCTATATAAAAAGTTATTTTTTCTTTTTTTTATGTCGATACATTGCACAGTTTTAAAAGTGTTTAAATATAATTCTTCTTACGATTCAAAACAATTTTCCAAATAGTTTAGCACTAATGGTTCAAATGTTATAAACCTGATTAGTTCTTTCTTTTTTTTTAACACTGTATTTAAGGCATAGTACTTTAAAAGAATTCTACCATCCTTTAAAAGTTTACAACCTAATGTTTCAAGTTATCTAAAAAAATTGAAATTTTATATCTTCCCAATTTATTTTCAATATTACAGGAATTATTTATCTTCAATATATATATACACAACAAATACCCACAGCACATAAAGCTGTTACTAAATTTGTGATAAAGTACGACAACCGCAACTTAATTGTTTTTCAAGTGTGATTTTACATGATATGATAATTATTAAACTTATAATGACAGAATTACTTAGCAATTGCAGAGTAACTATTTTACTTTCTTGATAGGAATATACATTTCATGACATAGTTGTTTCAGGATCACAAGTAATTGTTTTGTTTCAATAATTATTGAAATTTGTATTAAAGCTGTTATGTTAATAATAAAAAATCATTTGTGATCAAAGATAGTAATTTTCATCCATAACATTCTTGGTGTGTGTGCTAGTCATGAACATTCTAAAGCGGACAGAGAAAAGTCATAAATTTCAGCAGATGGTCATGATTTTTTCTGGCTTTATCAAAATTTACATTCTAAATTTAGGTTCAGCTCAGTTTAGATAAAGTTGAAAACTAATTGCTCAATTTGTCTCAAGTTGAATCACACAAACTATTGCAAAAATAAATGTAAAGTAAAAACTTAATAAAATGCAGTGTATAACAGATTAGTAATGGTATCAACTGGTTTTGTGGGCAAAATTTTTTCCAAAATTTCTTTAAATCATGTGGTGCAACTATTTATTGGCAAATGCCTTCTTGCCTTTGGTGTTGTGGTTGCACTATCTTTTTATATAGAAAAAGGATACTGTTTCTTACCTTTGAAACCGGTTGATATTGATGAGGTTTTTACTTTACTGTTAACTTGTCTTAATGTCTTAATTTGATACATGATTTTATTTGCATGATCCCATATTAAGAATAATACTTAGTTCTTAAATATTAGGACTGCAGAACTTTATATATATTTTTTTGTAGAATCCCTTTGAAGTTTTTCAATAACTACGCCTGCTTCAAATTATATTTCTTAGAACTCTACGGATTCTATGGAATACATTTATAAAAAACAAGATTGGGAGGAGATAAGCATTTTTTAAATGAACAACCATGGTTTAAAAAAAATTTACAGTTTGAACCATTGAGGTTTAAATCAGCCAACCCTGATAGAGACACACTAGCTTAGTTTACAGTTTGTTTGTTTTTATTCCGAAACTTACTGGACTAATTCTAAAATGCGTACTTCTAACATATGAATAGAGAAAATAAAATAGAAAAAGACAAAATTTAAATATTTTAGATAAACTGAAACATTAAGCAGCAAAATTTTAAAGTACTGTAGAATTCTGTTAATATACCACCAATAAAAGTTTTAAGTCTTATGTTATCCGTAAAATTTGTAATTGTAACCTTCCCCCCCCCCCCCACACACACACACACACACACTCACACACACATACACATCACCCTCTTTACTCTTTTAGTGAACATATCAGCTTAGGTCATAATTTGTTTTGTTTTATTTTCTACAATCTCGTGTACACTGTAATAGGCAGTCTACTCCAAATTCTAATATATGCAAGAAAAAATGAGTCAAGTAATATTTTTTATAGGTTTCTCCAAAAAATGTTTTATAATATTTTAGCTATTTATTATGAGGTAAGCAGACGTTTTTTAGTATGCAAGAGGAATTTAAAAAATAAAATAAAATGTTTTTGAACTAGTCAAAAATATCAAGACATTTTATTTATTAAATCTGGTAGAAATATCCTTATTCTAAGTCATTAAAATTAAAATCTTAAGAAATCATTTTGCTCAATTTACATCAGAGAAAATGAAACTGTAATTTTAGTGTTTATTTCAGTTTTGTGCTTTAGATAGCTCAATGCATTCTTTTACTCTGGTGGGGTGTCAAAGAAGTTTTTCATGTATTCTAATTGAGTTGGATGTACTATTAATCCCCACTACATATCTCATAAAATATTAATCATCTGTATACTGTTTCATGATTGCATAGTGAAATTTTTTATTCGTCCAAAATGATGAAATTGTGTGTGTATCATTTACTAAAATATTGTGACATAAAAATTAAAGATGGGTGAATACTATCTGTGAATACTCGAATATTAGAAAGTATTTGATAACTCAAATATAACGTAACTAGAAAAATTTTAATACCTCAAATACTGTGCCATAATTAACAGCAGGTTCTGCAATAAAAAAATCAGGAAGAAGAAATTTAAAAGTTTATAGAAAAAAGTCTACTTCTACTAACTGAAAATATTTTGGACTACTGGATAAAGAACAGTCTGTATCCTTGCTTGAAAGAATTTTTTTTGAAGTATTTAATTACTGCCATCAACAATTTTTTAAGACCAGCTCTTCAGCACCTTTGGTTTGATTTGTGACAAAACATAAGCAAACTAGATTCTGAATGTGTTTGAATGCTTATTTTGTAAGTGAAACTCTGCAGTAGGTAAGAAGCGTTTACAATTATTGTAGTTAAAAGTACATAAAATAAAATAAAATAAAAAACTGCTACTATAAAATAATTTAAAATTAAAGTAAAAAGTTTCATTTCTAAATTAATGTGGTTTTATTACACTTGTCACTTTTTTATTTTAAATTTTTTATTTATATACTAATAATTAATAATATTTAATAACTATAAATATTATTTAGTGGCATTTTAAAATAACTATTCAGGGTATTCAAATACTTGGGGTATTCAAATATTAAAAATCTAGTTAATATCAAATTCGAGAAACGTGTTATGCACCCACCTCTAATTAAAGTGCTTCCTGCCAATGTAAATTGACAATTAATAAAATGAAAAATTCATTCTGCAGTATGATTATTATATGTAAATTTATGCAGGTCAGTTAAAAATTTGTCATTGTCAGTTGTAAAATTTATGTTGTGTTGTTACTAATCCCCTTGATCATGGAACCACCTAGTCCAAAAGTCCATGTCGTAAAAAAGGCTAACATACCTTCTTGATCATCTAAAAGCTGCCTTAAAAAAATTATAAAAATGTTATAACATAAAAATGTTTCCTGCCACTATAAAGTTACTGCTGATCGATTAAACAATTTGTTAATTATTTATTAGGCAGTTTAATTAAAAGTAAATTTGCTAATAATAATTTAAAAAATTGTCATTCTAGGTTGTTATAAAAAAGTATTCATTGGATATATTTAATGTTTATGGTTGCCACCATTATAAAAGAAACTTCTGATTTTAATGGCTGAATTCATTATTGTGACAAACCTGTTTTATGTAATTTTTAATTATACCAAATAATTTAGCAGATAATTTTTCTTTCTCCTGTCACATTAAATTTTGTTACCAGTGAAATTTTTAAATTTATATATTGGACAAAAAGGCACATTTTATGACTCCCTGAAAACTTTTGGATTGTTCCACTGTGTATGTAAATAGAGCCCTGCGTCGGGTCTTGTTTCCTTTATTTTTCAAGTTGTGAATTAGATTTCCTTTACTTTTCAAGCTATGTGTTGATTGCGAATCTACCTTCAAGCAGCAGAAAATTGTGCAAATTCATTAAAGATTTAAAAACTCCTGAATAGAATTTTGACATACAATTCTATTTCACATCGTAGATCAGGTATTCGAGTCAAATGCTGCAAGTTCAGGTCTGTTGCAGGTTGACAATTTTCTTTGTTGCTTATCAGGTCAAACACTATGCCTACCTGTGAAAGGTTCTATATCTGGGCACTTTAACTAAAAAAAATTGTAGCTATTCCCTTAAAGATTGTATGAAAAGGTTAGATAGAATATTTTGTAATTTGAATTATTAGACCATCAGTTATTCAAAGTTTAAGAACTTGATATAAATTTTAAATTCTATAAATTTGTCTTTGAATCTTTAAAAATTTAAAACATGTTTGTAATTCAAATATTATCTATAATTTCATTTAATTCATTCTCTATCAATTGTGTGTCATACAAATAAAAGGGCTTTTGTACCCCCCCCCCTTTTTTTAAGGTTTCCTATAAATGGTGGCAACTGTGTAAGCAAATGTAAGAATTGTATTACTTTTTCCTTGTATAAATATTCTATAACTTTGACATGCTGATGGAGTATTTCAATGTCTATCATTTGTTCATTTTATTGCCACTACAGGAGTTTTGAGCATCAGCTGTGAATATTGATTTCATTTTTTAACTCTGGGTTAATATTATTCACATATCACTACCAGAACAATTATCCCAACACATTTCAATTATGTTGAATAAATATTATTTTTATATTGAGTGCATAGAGAAAATTCAACTCATGATTAATTTTAATGTACCCTTTTGTTTTTTAATGTACTATTTATATTTTAAAGTATGTACATTTGAAATTGGTAATATAGAACTGATCTTCCAATTCACCTTATCATTTGTTTTACTATTGCCAATTTTTACCAAAAACCTTGTGTCATAATTCTTGTTTATGTTGTAAAGTGTTTTGTTTTTGTTCACATACTGTACATATGTTCATTTATTGTTAAATAAATAAGAGCATCCATCTGTTTGTTGCATTTTTATAAAATGAATCAATGCTGTATGGCACTAGAGCAGCAATTCTCAAATGGTGTGCTGTGGCACGTTAATGTGCCACAAAATTGTCTAACTGTGCCTTAAGAACAACAAAAATATTTTTATTTAAATGGCAGGAAAAAGAAAAAAAAGTATTAAATATCTCTAACAATGTTATTTATTAATATACATGGTGAGTGTTGACTGGTTTATATCAGTTGCTGATTTCAATGATAATGTCAGATTTTTTCATTACAAGGACTCTACCAAGGGTTATATTCTCAACTAAACAATAAGTTTGGTTACTGAATATATTTTATCAACCTAATTATGTAATTATAATAGGCACATTAAGTATTATATACAAAAACTTATTTATAAATTCACAAGAAAAGCAAAATGTGCTAGATTTAAAAAATAAAAAGTTATAAAAATTAATTTCAAAAGGTAATTCCTCCTTCCTACTGACCAGCAAGTAGGATACCAAATTATTAATGAACACCCATTCACTAAAATTCATATATTTTAATAACATTCTAAATCATATTCTCCAAAAAATTACATTTAAATCTATTTATAATTTAATTTCTCTGTATAAGTAATAAAAGGCATAAAAAAAAATCTCTGTTCTCATTATACTAATTTTTATTATTATTATTATCCCTCCCAAATCTAAAGCATAAAACATTCTGAACCCGTTTGTAAACCGATTTTCACAAGATATAAAGTTTAGACAACATGTGTCAAAATGAAAAAACTGAAATAATTGCAAAAAATATTCCTATACTATTTCATTCCATTGCAATGATTAATTACCATTGAACAATCAAAAGTGTATGAATAGGAAATATCTTTACAAAAATAAAACAATTGAAAATATCAATAATTCTCGTAATTTTAATTGTTCCATGACTGTTACTGATGTATTGCATTCCAAAATATAATACCATTTATTTATTAAAACATTTTTATGCAATGAAAACAATTTAATTCTGTTGCTAAACAACAAGAGGATGTAATTTTCTTTAAATAAAATTTCAGAAACATGCAATCATCTATTTAATGCTATTTCTATTTAAGATTTAATTTGTGTGTTTTGTTTTTTTATTATTAACATCTCAACAACCCCTGGGCCTAGGAAGGTGAAGCATGGGTGGGGAAGTAAAGTAAAATATAACCACATCAAATTTTAAAAAGAAAATCTATCACAAACTGCATATCTATGTACAAGATAGACAGACTTTCAGTTTTATATATGATATATAGATTTTAGCTAAAAGATGGTATAATTGTTGTAAGTCACCGTAATAAAACACCAAAATCAGTCCATGGATGCAGAAATCTGCAATGAAAGCACAATCCTAGTTTTCAGAACCCCATCTGAGAGAGGTATGTAAGTATGAAATTCATAAAATTATGCAAGATTTCCTTCCAACCACTCACCTGCAGTGTTTCCTCTCCTAAAATCGCGGAACACAGTTCTGCCCATCAATATCATTAAATACTATATGACCCCTAACAGGACATATTTGTTTATCCTGATGTCTTTTACAGGCATTTTTTAACCTAAATTGGTCGATACTTTTAATCAACAGCTTATACTATTTTTAACAAAATATTTTAGATTATTAAATTAATAATTCCCGTAAAGTGACAGGGATTATAAGAAATTAAATTTTATATATTGAGATATTGAATATGGTGATATTTCCTAAAAAAATCAATGAAATTGTGCTAAATTTGTCACTAAAAATGAATCAGATTTTGGCTTTTCTTATGAATAATTTCTAAGGCATGATTTCACTTACAGCTTGCATTTTTATGCTATATCCTTTTACATTTATATTCTTTAAAAAAAAAAATCCAAAATTGAAAAATCAGAACAAACGTGTTTTTACACTGCATATGAATGATTAATTTCTAAAAAAATAGTTTTAAATGTAATTAAACAATTCAATTCATATTCTTACCAAAATAGGTGTCCTAAAAGTTAAAAAGCCTAAGCATTATTATAAAAAACCTTATGTGGGCAACACATGACTTTTTCCGTACATAATGCAATGGCTTTACCTCTTTCACTGTGAAATAATGTTGCACAATGTTTTTAACATTGACTTGTATGTTAACATTTGGGGGTTTTCTTGATGACAACATGTAAAACTAGTTTGAAGTAACCAATTAACGTATATTTTTGTTCAAATCTAACTTGGCAATTAAAAATATTAACATTTGATTGCATTGTAAAACAATAGGGACCCGCGCACCACAGCTCAGAAGGTAGCAAATCAGTTTCTTGCTACCACAGGACAGCGGATCTCCCGAAAAACTAGCCAGACGTTTGGGAGAAAGAGGACTAAATGCCCGCAGACCTGTTGTGTGTGTGTCCCATTGTCCAGACTGCACCATACCGCCCCTTTGCAATAGTGTCATGAGTATCGCAATTGGACCGAACAGGACTGGGCTTGCATACTATTCTCAGATGAGAGTAGGTTCAGTCTGTCTTCGGATTGTAGACGCCAACTGATCTGACGTGAGAGTGGTACTGCTTATCATCCAGAAAATATCCAGGAAAGAGACTGATATCCAACATGCAGTATCATGGTATGGGCTGGCATCATGGTCAATGGCCACATGTCCCTACATGTTGCAACTAGGACTATGACCGGCCAATGATACATTGATGAAGTTCTACTGCCTCATGTTCGCCTTTTCTGTTGTGCTGTCGGTGATAAATTTGTTTTCATGGATGACAACGCACCATGTCATCGAACACTCGCTATTCAGGATTGTCTAGTCAGCAAGGGTATTCAATGCCTCGTATGGCCAGCACGTTCTCCAGATCTAAACCCTATTGAAAATGTTTGACATGCTTTGGGGAGTCGACTTGCTGGTCGAAAATATCCTCCAACAAGCAATAACACCCTCATCCATACACGGACAGAGGAGTGGGATAACTTGCCTCAACAGCTGCTGGATAATGTTGTGCAAAGCTTGACACAACGTGTAGAAGTTCATCGCACTCCACGGTGGACATATCCCGTTCTAACACCTTTCTCAAAGGTGCCTGCTGTCGTTCATATGCATTTTTCCATTTCTCCATACACAGCATCAAAGGAACACTTTTTTTCCATTTCAGATGTTTCAAAACCTTCTGTATGTTCCAGAACAGTAAATGATCTTTATTTTAATGTCCGAACTGTGTGGCAACAATATTTTATCCTGCTGGGCCTCCACCCCTGCTTAATGTTGTGCTACATTGCAATTTGCGATTTATCCTTAGCAATTGTCCAGCAGTGTATGTAGGAAAAGTAATAAATAGGACATATTTATTACTCTCTAACCTTCATAACATTGATTACAAATTGCGATTGGATATATTGTTGGTGTTGCCATCTGTAGATATTAAAAGAAGACATTTTCTGTACACTAGATATATTTATTTATTAAATTTTTTTTGGCTATACTTGAAATGCTAAGAGGCTATTAAATTATTGTGACCAATATTATTGTGTCAAAATCAACTGATAGGTAGTTAAGAGTTGATATTAAGCGTTAACTTGCATTAACTTTCAGATTTGTTTTCGATTAATTAACAACTTCGCTACTAGTTCTATACCTTCAAGACTGTTGAGCCCCCTTGAATTTTATTTCAGTCCCTCTTGAATATCGTGTCTGGCTACTGCCCTGGTTTGGCAGCCAACAGTACCAAGTCATTTGAGACCAGAAAGCTAGAATTATAAATTATGAGAAAATAGAAAATATCAGATTCGTAGGAACCTTGTGTAAAAATGGTTGCGTTTTGTAGGAGGACTTGCATATGTTCAACTGGTGTGGTCTCAGATAAGTGATGTTTGTAGTCTTGAAGGTAATGTGATGTTTATAGTATTGAAGGCAGTATAATATTCTGGTTCTTTTAATAGAGGTTGCATTTTGGTTTGGGATAATAAAGGAGCGCAGTATTTTTGTGCTATTCGTAAAGGTCATATTTCGATTTGTAATTAAATATCATTATACTTATTTCTCATGAATAAAATTAAATTAAAACAGCATAATTTGTTTTACGTGAGAAATTCCTCAACTGCTGAAAGACCTGCATATTATATTAAACATGCAGATTTTGATTTAAGTGCAACACTGGTAAATATATATGTTATAATGGCATCGTATTTTATGAAATTGTACCGATAGGTGTTTACAATAATTTTAATAAAAATGGTATTTTTACAGAAATTGCTGTATACAGTTAGGTATTATTTGATGGAAAACACCCAGTTTGACAAAAAGTGTCGATAGTCATGTTGATGCTCCATTTTCACATTTATGTTTTTTTAATGAAACTTGTTTTTACGTATCTTACTCACATGATGAGATGGACATCCAGATTCATATAAATTTATATGTGATGAAATCTTAAGGTTTCGTTACATATCATAACTACAGTTTTTTTAATTTTATTCTTTTTTACCCTCAGTAGGTGTGGAACAGACCTGGATATTAACTCCGATATTGGCCCAGGAAAAACGAGACATAATCGACACTTTAGATCCATCATACACATTAATGAAAACATTAAATACAATGGCCCCACTTACTGGGAAATTTCTATAGAAATCCCACCGACCATATCTGGGTCTGGTGTTTGGAATCAACAATATGCTGGAGAGCATAACGTGACGGATTCTTGCTAGGGGGACTACAAGCTCTACCTCTACCTGTGGCAACGTTACAAGGCACTAGCCTTGTAGACCCCCCCCCCCCTCTTCACTTTCAAGCCCTAATTGCTCCTCGAAGGGAGAAAATGCAATGCGTAGACGATGGTATCAGATATGCCAAAAAGGGGCTGAGTTCAGGAGTCAAAGAGCTCAAGTTTTATAAGTGGTAAACTAGAGTGGCGAAGGCCTAAAGAATCAAACATTTTTGAAGTGATGTCTGTGTGTGTGTCAGTGAGTCTGTGGAGACGATAACTGACGAACGAATGGACCGATTCGAACGACATTTGGTACAAAAATCACAATCTGTAAACACTGGAAGCCTATTTTTATATGCAATCGAATCTTCAGAACCCCCCTAAATTTTCGAGTGAAATTTTGAAAAAATCGTCAAAAAATCAAAACCGCTAATAAAGTTACGCAAATAGACATTTCTTATGTAGTTTTTCATTAGAAAACGATTGACATAAATTTTAGAACGCTAACATGAGCCGTTCTCGAGATATTGCACATTTTTCAAAAAATTATCAAAAAGTCATAAAATAAAAAAAATAATAATTCCTATTGAGAAACATGTTCACTTTTCATATGTAATGCCATGCGATACATTAGGTGACATCATTCTCATGGATCTAGCTCGTTCCATTCATGAAAAAAGATACTTTTGTATAATACTTTTATATTTGAACGCCAATAGTCATTTATCAGCTGTGAGAATAACTTATTTCTTCGTCCATAACGCTTGGCGAGATTTTGGCGACGAATTTGGTGAACTTTTTTAAATGTTGCTAAATTAACGAAAAACTCGCCAAATGGATAAAAATGACGCTAAATCAATGACGACTCACTGATGATGACGACATGGAAAATGACGACTCATTAACGAAAATTCAATATCTTGGAAAGAATAAAAATAATCTATTTTTTTTTTTACTGTAAAAGTAGTAAATTCATTTCATTATATAAGGAAAGTCATGTGCTGCCCACATCAGATTTTATATATATATATATATATATATATATATATATATATATATATATATATATATATATATGTATAATTGATATTTAAAATGGAGTACTATACATGAATTACTGTAAGTACAAAAAACTCATCTCTAGCACATCCGTTACAAATAAGTGTTAACCTAAGTAATTATAGACCAAGACTAATAGGATAAAAATAGTAGGTAACATATTGCTGTAATGATAAAAATGGAGATGAAGGGAATAATTAATGGAATGATAAAATACAATCGAAAAGAAGATGAGTATAAATGTATACAAAAATCATTACTTATATATATATATATCATATGAAAGAGCAAACATGGCAAAAAAGAGAGAAAGTAATGACAATTAGCTCAAGATAAAAGACCAAGACAATGAGAACAATAGACCAAGACAATGAGAACAGTAGGTTGAAACTAATAAATGGTGACAAGACCATCATATTAGACTGTATGCTTACAACATAAAAAATCTGATGTGGGCAGCAGATGACTTTCCTTGCAGACTTATATCCACGTTCTCTTTATTTTAATTTAATTTAATTCACTTTTAATTCAATTTTCGTTCTCGTTTGATAACTGGACTTATTTTCAAAGGTGGTGTAGAAAAAATACGAAAAAACTAAAATATCTCGAGAACGGCTAGTCCTAATGTAATGGGGTTGGTCTTATTCTTTTCTTCGTTAAAAATTACGCATTAAACAAGCATTTAATGGATATATTTGAGCATACGTAGCTTTTTAGTTTAGATTTTGATAATTTTTGCGGGACATTCTACAAGAAAAGGCAGGTTATTTTTTTCCGAATCGTACCAAAATCTAATCAGCACCAGGGTGACCTATACGTGACTCATCTACCGAATTTTGTGAAATTCGGTCCATTAGTTTTTCAGCTACAGTGGATACAAGCTTTTGTGGGCCATTTCACAAAAAAGGCGGGTTCTTTTATTCCGAATCGTACCCAAAACTAATCAGCACCTGCCCCGGCCACGAGTGACTTACCTACAAAATTTTGTGAAATTCGGTCCATTAGTTTTTTAGTTAGAGTGGATACAAAATCTGCACAGACAGACACACACACAGACGTCACGCTAAAAATGGTTTTTTCGTATTCTAGAGGTCTCGAAACGTGTAGATCCGTCGAAAACTCGAGTTGCGATTTTCGGCACGATTCCAATACTTTCCCTATACATTACCATGTATTGCAGGGAAAGTTAAAATGATGGTTAATTCGGAATTGCACACTCATCAGGACAGCCATGCAATCCGAATTAAAACCAAAAGAATAACAAGTTTATATATATATTTGAATGTTGATTCTCACCAACAATAACCCATTCCAAACTCAGCTGCCGTTACATCTTCCTGCAAACGCATTAAACCACCTTGCTTGTTTACACGCCGATCAACGATAGTTTCGCATGTTGAATCACTTGAAATGGATCAGCTCAACGACAACTTCAGAATGAAGGGTTCTGAAGGATATCGTGCATCTAAAATTCTTAAACAACTTTTTACTTTCCTTATATACATAATGTATAAGGAAAGTATTGTGATGGGGGTCGAAAATTCGAGTTTTCGACGGAAGAGCACGTTTCAAGCATCCCTGAACACGAATCAGGCGTTTTTGAGATGGTATGTGTGTGTGTCAGTGAGTCTGTGGAGACGATAACTAACGAACAAATGGGCCGATTCGAACAAAATTTGGTACAAAAATTACAATCCATGAGTACTGGAAGCTTATTATTTTTATTCGCAATCGAATGTTCAGAACCCCCCTAAATTTGTGAGTGAAATTTTAAAAAAATCATCAAAGAATTAAAACATTTAATAAAGTTACATTTAATAAATTTAATTTAGTCATTTCTTATGTAATGTTTCATTAGAAAGCGATTAACACAAATTTGAGAACGCTAGCATGATCCGTTCTCGAGATATACATTTTTCCAAAAAAATTATCAAAAAATCATATAAAATAAGAAAATATTACCTATTGTGAAATATGTTCACTTTACATAAGTAATATCATACTATAAATTGGGTGACATCATTCTCGTGGAGCTAGCTAGTTCCATTCATATGAAACTATACATTAGGTAATACTTTTGTATTTGGACGCTAATCGTCATTTATCTGCTACAAACATAACTTATCTCTCCGTCCATAACGCTTGGCGAGATTTTAGCAGTATGTCGCCAACTTGGCGACTTTTTAAATGTTACCAAATTAATAAAAATGACTAAATCAATGAAAATGGCGACTAGATGATGAAAGTTCAATATCTTGGAAAGAACATAAGCGTAGACTATAAGAATGACACATTTCTTCGTCCGTAACGTTTGGTTAAAAATTTAGCGGGACGTCATCAACTTGGCGACTATTTTAAATGTTGCTAAAATGACAAAAATGTCGCCAAATTGATAAAAATGACGTCAAATGGGAAGTAATGTTTCACAAATTCTGATTTCCGTCATATGACGGACATGCCTTCTAGTATATAAGAAATACTCTTCGCTCCGTTTGTCTGTAACACTTGGTGATGTATTTGGCAAACTTAGCAAATTTAGCAAACTTAGCAAGGTATTTCCAACTTGGCGATATTTCGCCCGAGATTGACAAAAAATATCGTCAAAATTGCAAAAATTACGTTAAATTAATGAAAATTACTCCTAATTGATGACGTAAGTTTTAAGGTATTTTAATATATGGATTATATCGCTTATTGAGGATGCTATCAATATTGATGATTGTTTATTTAGAGTTGCGCTAAGTATAAGTTAATTGAGTATTTTGAAATAGTTTTACATATTGCCATCCGGAAAATCGCCCAATGTACAATTCAATGATAAAAACACAGCGCCGTGGATCTCATACATTATTTTTTTACTGTAAAACTAGTAAATTCATTGCATTATATAGAAAGTCATGTGCTGCCCACATCAGATTTTTTATTTTATTTCTTGTATTGGCGTAATAAATGCGTTGTAAATAGTGAAAGGTAAGATTGGGAAGAAAAATAACACAAACAATTCAGAAAATATTTTCGAGTAAAGGATATTTTGATTCCCAAATTGGTTAGGATCCTATACCTATATGGGTTTAAAATTTGAAACTTCAGATATGTAATACGTTTCCATACAAACACAATCACACCCCATTGACATTTATGGATATAAATTTACATATGGAGAATGAATTGTATTTTGAATGTAAGTATTAAAAATTGATTTTGTTTTAAAATTATTTTATAGTTTCGCACATTTGCTTTTACAGATAAAAAGCCTCAATTTAAAAATGGGTATTATGTGTTTCGAATACATGTCTCCACTATTCAAATATTCCAGATTTTCGTTACAAAATGATTCTATATATTTTTTTAATATTATTTAAAATTAAATACAGCTCTAAACTCATTTTCAAAAATAATAAACTTGTTCGAATGCGCAAAACGGTTTTTACATGTGCAACAAATTCGTAGATTCCTGGAAAAGGATCGTCTGCTTAATAAAATAAGAAATGATCTTTTGACGATTTTCACTATTTTCTCTCATTCCGTTTGTTAGCCGCCAAAGTAGGAGGTCGACCGTTCCGTAATATTCTAATTGGATAAAATGGATGCATTTTCAGTCTTAGGTAAGCAATATAAAATATAATTCTAATGGCATGATTTCATATATTTATTTTATTTCATTTTAAATTTCTTACAAATTTTTATTTAAAATTTAAAATTTGTGTAAAAGGAATCTTTGTGTCAAAACAATTCAGGAAAAGAACATACGGAATTGTGTAGTGTAGGAAAGTTGACAGTTCTTTTACTTCTGAAGTACAGTTAGAAAATGATTAAGATTTATATTCTTGTCAAAGAGGTGTGTTTTTACTAAGAACTTGTGGTTAAATAAAATTGTTTAGAATGTTTAACAATTGCATTAGAACTTTATTCCAATATTAAAACTTTGTTCCATTATTCTATTATGTATAATTTTCACTTATATTGAATTTTCTGTGAGAGAAATTAGAGAATAGTTTTTTTACTTAAAAACTATTTTTTTTAATTCTTCTTGTCGTTGTTAAAAATTTTTAAATTTGTTTTGGATTTTCGTGGTTTTGAAATTTATTCGATTCCATTTTTCTTTCGGAAAGGTAAACGTGAATGAAAATGTGTATAGTGAAAAATGACCATTATTTGTATAATTTTTTTATGATAGTCATTGCTGTACAAGTTAAAGATTAAAAAAAATATATTTTTATTTCCATTAATAAAAATTCAAACTTTGAAAATAAATTATTCGTATTTTTTGTTTTTGAATCATTTCTTAGACCCAATTTCAGTATTTAGGATTTAATTAAACAGTTTTGCCCAAAAATGTTTCGTTCTAAACTTTAAGAATTTTTATACTCTATTAGCTGAAATTAATATTTATTGAGGTATGGCATTCGAAATATTTAATTCGTAAACAATTTTTTAAACATTGTTCCGATTCAACTTTTTAAACAACTTTTCTGATTCTATATAATGCAGTTTTTGAATCCATAGAAGGTGTATAAAATACATATACTTTTATATTGATAAAATTATTATGCAATTTGAGCAGTCAGTGGAATTGTAATAAGTTGATAATTCTTTGGGATAGGATAATATTTTTTTCTGTTTAAGTATTGAATTGAACTAAATAGCTTCTATTTGTATAATTAACACTGGAGTGTGTTGTTGTTGTTGAGACCCAGACCGTCCGACCTACCAGAAAGGTGTAAGGTAACTGTATGGACGGCCGGGAAGTGCCACCCAATTTAGACCGGAACCCAGTGGGGGAGGCATCCACAGGGACCGTACCCTCCTTCCCCTACCACCAACTTCTCGGAAGGACTTACGGACCCACATATTTAACGTGATCGTACTCCGCATGAACACGGCGGCATTTGTGGTAGCGTGCAAATCTAGCGCGCAAACCACGGGGATACCGAACCCGAGATGGCCAACAGCACGCGGTGTTCCGAGGTGGTCACCCACCAAGTACTAACCGCGCCCGATGCTGCTTGACTTCGGTGATCTAACGAGAACCGGTGTTTTCAGCACGGTACGGCCGTTGGCCTACACTGGAGTGTGTGGCTCAACTCGACTTTCTCATACTAGAATCTGGTTTTAAGTAGCTTGTGTTTTTTTTGTTTGTTTGTTTGTTTTTTGTTTGTTTGTTTTTGTCAAGAAATAATTTAGAAAATACGTCTCGTTAGTTCAAATGATCCCAATTATAGCATGTTGCCCTTTATTTTAAAAGGCTTGAAAAAATATTTCGATTGATACCAAGTTTGACTGTGTACCCCCTCGGGGGGGGGGGGGGCTAATGACTTTACGGACACAAAATTATATTGCGACTATATTTCACTGCAAAATTATATTGCGACTATATTTCACTACAAAATTATATTGCGACTATATTTCACTTAAAATCTCCAAACCGACTATATTTCACTGCAATGATTGAAACTCTTAAGTTTTGCGATCATTGGGCCGTAAATTACTCCATTTATGCATAATTATGTCAAATTTTGTCCTATACATGTTAAGAAAATATAAAATTTCGAAGTTTTCGCTCGAATTTAAAAAATTTCTATCTAGTTCTGGACTTTACTTTAACAAAAACAGATTAAGGCTTTATGAAAATCCATTGATAGTTGTCGCATGCATTACGTACACCAGAAATCGACCACACATAGACTGGCGGATTTAACTCTATAAATGATCAAAACGTGTTGAGGAGGTCTTAAAACACATATTTGCATTAAAATCTCCAAACCAAAAAGTTTCGTGAAAACAATATTTTCTCTATACTGTATTCAATAGTATAACTCATTTTATTTAAAAACCATTATTTTTACTTTCTCATACGTAGTGTTGAGAAAGCATTATTTTCGCGAAAATTTTCGATTTCGAGATTTTGATGCCAATATATGTTTTAGGATCTCCTGAACATGTTTCGACTATTTTTGGAATCATGTTCGTCTGCCTATCTGTGGTATATTTCTTGTGTCCAAGATAGCTGCCATAAATATTAATGGATTTTAATGAAGCTTTATTTTCGATTTTGTGATTTTTTTTTCTTTAATTCGAGCGAAAACTTTTATATTTTCTTAACATGGCAGCATAGGACACTATGATATAACTATGTATAAAAGGAGTCATTTATGGCTCAGTGACGACAAATCTTATAGCATGACGACAAATTTTATAGCAATTGCTTTCAGTAATTGTAAAGAGCCGCGATACAATTTTGTATTCCTGACCTCAGCAGCCCCTCGGGGGGGGGGGGGGGTTACTCCCGGGAGGTGCATTATCAAACTCAGTATGAATCAAACGATGTTTCAAACCCTTTAAAATGAAGGGTAGTATGTTATAATTGCGATCATTTGAAACAACGAAACACTTTTTTTTTTTTTTTTTTTTTGTAAAATTTGTTAAAAAAAAAAAAAAAAAAAAAAAAAAAAAAAAAAAAAATCGCAAGCTGCTTAAAAATGGATTCTGGTATGAAACAGTCGAATTGGGCCACACTTTAATTAATTTAAAAACGTTTTATTCTAAAATACGTTGCTCGAATATTTGTTAATAATTTTTCTTTCTTCACCTTTTTAAAGGAAACAAATATGAAGAAAAAAGAAACTGTTAGTTAAGAATGATGTTGCTATATTAAGAATTCAATTGTCTTTAATTCTACTTTCTCATACCATTGAATATATAGAGAAAGTGTTGTTTTCACGGAAATTTTCGATTTCGACGTTTTGATGCCAATATGTTTTTTAGGATCTCCTCAACACGTTTTGACTATTTTTTGAGTGATGTCTGTTTGTGGTCGATTTATTGTATCCATGATAACTGCCACACATATTAATGGAATTCCACGAAACTTTATATCAGGCTTTAATAACAAAAAATCTGGAACTGAGAATACTTTGAAATTCAAGCGAAATATTTTGTCTTGCCGATTACAAGCTTAAATTTAATGTTTGGAAAGCATATTTAAGGATTCTTTTATTTTGGAATAGCCGCCTTCGGCGACCAGCCTGTTCGCTACCCTTGAAAATTCTGAATGTAGCAAACTCGCTGGCGCGACCTACCAGAAATGTGTAAGGTAACTATTTGGACGGCCAGAAAGTGCCACCCAATTTAGACCGGAACCCAGTGGGGGAGCATCGTACCCCCACCACCAACCTCTCGGAAGGACTTACGGACCCACATGTTTAACGTGATCGTACTCCACGTGAACACGGCGGCAGTTTTGGCAGTGGCAGGAATCGAACCCGGGCCTACTGAGTGCAATTCCCGCTCGCTAACCACTGGACTACCACGCCCTCCGCGACAATCTCCATAACTTTCTTTTTATTCACCCAATTTAGACCGGAACCCAGTGGGAGAGGCATCCACAGGAACCGTACCCTCCTTCCCCTACCATGAACCTCTCAGAAGGACTTATGCGGACCCACATGTTTAACGTGATCGTACGCGTGAACACAGCGGCAGTTTTGACAGTGGCGAAAATCGAACCCGGGCCTACCTAGTGCAATTCCCGCGCGCTAAACACTGGGCTACCGCACCCTCAACCCCATGGAGTTAACAAAGTTTGGTTTAGTTTAATGACGTTAAAACTAACGAAAATAATAATATTTATTCCAATAAAATGGATGAATAATTTATTCAAATAAAATGTATGGTTTGTTTTAGTTTAATGACGTACATTCATTGACGTACATTCAAATATCGAATGTTCGATTTCGCTATTTGTTCCATTTGATCTCGCTACTGCGTATTCAGAACCCTGACGTCCCCTCCACCTCCCCTCCTATCACATAATTTTTTATCACGATGCACAATCCCGATGTAAACACCGTTCGTCTCCGCTCACAGAGCGCCTGCGCGGGCATAGGAGGAAAAATTATTTTGCCGGCTTCCTTCGAGAAATTGAAATTCAGAAATTCTTAAAATCGGGATCCTGCAGTTACTTTTTCATATTTCTTGACCAGATTGAGCTTGTAAGAAAGCCAGATCTTTGAGCTTTCTAAAAATGGAAATTATTAGTCGAAATTATGAGTAGTTTTTACGATGGGAGGATTTAAAAACGAAAGTTCGTTTTATTGAGTCGAAAGTGACTTTTTGTTTTAAAATCTTTAAAAAATATTAGAAATTGAAATTGAGATTTGAAATTGATATATTTTTGCTCGCAATTGTCTGCTCTTTCCGGTGTGATTTGTTTTTTACTACGACGTCTGGATGGTGGAGAAAAAAGGGGAAAAAGGGAAAAAAAAAACGGTCGAAATCGCATAAAACATTAAATAACAAAAAAAATAATTCAAATTTTAAAAATCGATTTTCGCGTGTCCCCTCCCCCCGTCTCCGATTGCCAAATTTCGTAGCTTTCCGACACGCGGTCGCTAAACCTATAATATATAAGACACACACACAGACAGACATTGCCTTTTATTATATAGATGAACATTTTGTTAAGTAGATTTCCGCGAATTTTGAGGATAAAGGTATCATTTTATTTCAATCTTGCAGAATAAAAGACGTGCGCGTCTGTGCGTGCAGTCTGTAGTGGAAAATCTAAGTCTATAGTACGGTCATGAAATTGTGTACACAGATGCTTCATGACATGGAAAAGGGCACCTGGGCGATCATTCAGAACAATAATAAATTCGAATTAGTTTTTACCTATTTTATGTTTCAGCTCGATTTTGAGCGATTTTCACACCCATCAGTGACCCAAAATATTATTACAAAGTTTCCATCTTGACACCTTCCAAAAGATGAAAGAACACTCTTTCCAGCAATGTTTGAATCCCATTCGTAGGACAATTCCGTCCTATTTATTTATTTTTTTAAACACATCGAAATTTGCATTTTGACTTTCCCATACCATAGAATACAGTATAGTAAAATATTGTTAATATAGTGAAAGTATTGTTTCCACGAAAGTTTTCGATTTCCAGATTTGGGTGTCAAATTTGTTATACGATCTCCTGAACACGTTTTAACTATTTTTAAAATGATGTCTGTCTGGGGCCCATTTCTTGTGTAGCTGCTTCCAAATATTAATTTCATCCAATTTTATATCCGGCTTTGTTATTGAAAAATCTAGATAGAATTTTTTTGAAATTCGAATGAAAACTTTTTATTTTCTTAACATGGCAGCATAGGGTAAAATTGAGCCCAATCATGCATAAAAAGGGTTATTCGTGACTCAGTGATCACGAAACATAATAATTTTAAACACTGTAGTGAAAAATAGCCGAGATACAATTTTTGGGTTCGTGACGTAATTTTCCCCCTCGAGAAGGTTATTTGGACCAAAGATATTGTTTTTCAAATTGTTTTATGTTGAGCAACACTAGGGTTCATTTAGTTGAATTTACTGAAAACTAATATACATGGCACATCTTTTCATATAATAGGGGTGTAATTACTATTTTAATTTTTATTTAAAAAACTACCGAATATATTTTACTAAAAAAATTTTCATATTTTTTATGGGATTATTTGAATATTTCCTAAAACTTTAGAAACAATTGGTGAATTTTGAATTCTCTTAAAAATGTTTGAAAAATGAGGTCCCATAGGGTTCAATTTATTTCATTTTTTCAACCCGGGTTCAATCCAAAACTAATTGGGTGATATTATTCATTTATATTCCATAGGTCCCACAGACCGTCTGAACAACATACTAAAATTTCTTTTTGATAAAGTCATTTTTACGGCAGTTATCGTGCTAACGGACAGACAGACAGATAGAATGAACAAAGTCATGAACACTTTCCAACTATCTTGTAAAGTGTTAAAAATGGTTATTTAATTATCAGCATTTTATGAGGAAGATTCTTTCTTATGCAGCTATGACATATAATGCAATGATTTTTTTTTTCTTACATAATGCAATAAATTTATATCTTTCACAGTGAAAAGACAATGTATAAGATTCACGGCCCTATATGTTCCGGTGTAATTTTTATCACAGTTTTGCATGGTAAATCCCGAGCAACGCCGGGTAATCGCTGCTAGTCTACTATAAGAATAACCTATTGTTTTACTGTTAAAGTAGTAAATTCATTGCATTATGTAAAGAAAGTCATGTGTTGCTCACATCAGATTTTTTAAATAAAAATAAAAATAATAATTGCACCCATATTATATGAAAAGATCACGTGACCCGCTTCAAAATAAAATATGGCATCCATCTTGTATCAAAATCGTGATTTTAAAGTTCTTTTTATTTTATATTTAGTGTTGCATCCGTCCTAAAACCGCTTTATATTTTTTTTTCTGTGCATCTATATACTGCGCCAGCACAATTACAATATTTTAGAATTTAAATGATCATCAAACTTTGTACATTTCTGCAACGAAGCCTAACTTTCACATATGGAGAATGTAAACATCTTACATCAAGCTGTAAGATGAGTTGCATAAGAATTTCTGAATTTCTTTAACGCAAAATTTAGCTCTGGAGTCTACAATGAATGAAGTTGGAGCTGATATGAATGAAACATTCATTGATTTTACATAGAGAAGCAGACGATTCCATATTATTGCTTTTTTGATAAAGTTTTAAACATGGAGTTAGAAAGTAATTTTACCTCCATGGTTTTACCTTTTAAATTAAAACAAATTATTGTAGTATTGTGATAATTTTAAAATATCACCATTGAATGAAAGGAATGGAAAAAAGTTTATGAATGAAATTTTCACTATTTTTATAAAGAGAGACTGGTGATTTATATTAGGATGCCGTTTTTTGAATAAAGTTCATTTGATTTCGATGAAGTTTTAAAATATCACCGCTGAATGTATCGCATTTTAGAGATGTTTAAATAAAATTGCATTGCAGTTGGAAAGTGTTTCATAATCAATCTTTCATGTATGATTGATGTTTCTTCTAATTGTTTTTCAACTTATTATATTTTACACTCTGTAGGTGTGATGAAGGCCCAGACCACACGACCAACCCAAGGGTTTATGGTAACGAATTGTGTGGCCGGCTCTGTAGGTGTGTGTCAGGCTCGGATACTAGCTCCCGAGACTGGCCCAGGAGAAACAGGCCATGATCGTCCTTTTCAACTTCGGCCCATCAAACTCGGGTCCTCTAAGTACAATCCTCGTGTCTTAACCACTGGGCTATCCCATACTAAAACTGCTACTTGTAAAATAATAACTTTCAAAAATAATAACTTACAAAGGAAAGCGTGTACAGTTTCTTTCAAACTTCAGGTAATAGAACTTATTTTATTAACTTATGTCTGTATATACAGGTTCCAAGACATGTAGCCGAAACCTTTCGAGAGGTTTCCTTATTCGTCAAGTTCCTGAAGTTGAAAGAGCTCATTTTCTTGTGGTAAGAAAGCGTGTACATTTTGTTTCAAACTTCAGGTAATAGAAACTATTCCATTAACTTATGTCTGTATATGCAGGTTCTAAAACATGCAGTTGAAACCTATCGAGAGGTTTCTTTATTCGTCAAGTGCCTGAAGTTGAAAGAGCTCATTTTCTCGAGGTAAGAAAGCGGGTACAGTTTGTTTCAAACTTCAGGTAATAGAACCTATTTCATTAACTTATGTCTGTATGTACAGGTTCCAAGACGTGCAACCGAAATCTATTGAGAGGTTTCTTTATTCGTCAAGTGCCTGAAGTTGAAAGAGCCCATTTTCTTGTGGTAAGAAAGCGTGTACATTTTGTTTCAAACTTCAGGTAATAGAAACTATTCCATCAACTTATGTCTGTATGTACAAGTTCCAAGACGTGCAGCCGAAATCTATCAAGAGGTTGCTTTATTCGTTAAGTGCCTGAAGTTGAAAGAGCTCATTTTCTCGTGGTAAGAAAGCGTGTATATTTTGTTTCAAACTTCAGGTAATTGAACCTATTTTATTAACTTTTGTCTGTATATGCAGGTTCTAAAACATGCAGCTGAAACCTATCGAGAGGTTTCTTTATTCGTCAAGTGCCTGAAGTTGAAAGAGCTCATTTTCTCGAGGTAAGAAAGCGTGTACAGTTTGTTTCAAACTTCAGGTAATAGAACCTATTTCATTAACTTATGTCTGTATGTACAGGTTCCAAGACGTGCAACCGAAATCTATTGAGAGGTTTCTTTATTCGTCAAGTGCCTGAAGTTGAAAGAGCTCATTTTCTCGGGGTAAGAAAGCGTATACAGTTTGTTTCAAATTTCAGGTAATAGAACCTATTTCATTAACTTATGTCTGTATGTACAGGTTCCAAGACATGCAGCCGAAATCTATCGAGAGGTTTCTTTATTCGTCAAGTGTCTGAAGTTGAAAGAGCTCATTTTCTCGAGGTAAGAAAGCGCGTGTACAGTTTGTTTCAAACTTCAGGCAATAGAACCTATTTCATTAACTTATGTCTGTATGTACAGGTTTCAAGACATGCAGCCGAAATCTATCGAGAGGTTTCTTTATTCGTCAAGTGCCTGAAGTTGAAAGAGCTCATTTTCTCGAGGTAAGAAAGCGCGTGTACAGTTTGTTTCAAACTTCAGGCAATAGAACCTATTTCATTAACTTATGTCTCTATGTACAGGTTTCAAGACATGCAGCCGAAATCTATCGAGAGGTTTCTTTATTCGTCAAGTGCCTGAAGTTGAAAGAGCTCATTTTCTCGAGGTAAGAAAGCGCGTGTACAGTTTGTTTCAAACTTCAGGCAATAGAACCTATTTCATTAACTTATGTCTGTATGTACAGATTCTAAGACATGCAGCCGAAATCTATCGAGAGGTTTCTTTATTCGTCAAGTGCCTGAAGTTGAAAGAGCTCATTTTCTCGAGGTAAGAGAGCGTGTGCAGTTTGTTTCAAACTTCAGGCAATAGAACTTATTTCATTAACTTATGTCTGTATGTACAGGTTTCAAGACATGCAGCCGAAATCTATCGAGAGGTTTCTTTATTCGTCAAGTGCCTGAAGTTGAAAGAGCTCATTTTCCTGTGGTAAGAAAGCGTGTACATTTTGTTTCAAACTTCAGGTAATAGAAACTATTCCATTAACTTATGTCTGTATATGCAGGTTCTAAAACATGCAGCTGAAACCTATCGAGAGGTTTCTTTATTCGTCAAGTGCCTGAAGTTGAAAGAGCTCATTTTCTCGAGGTAAGAAAGCGTGTACAGTTTGTTTCAAACTTCAGGTAATAGAACCTATTTCATTAACTTATGTCTGTATGTACAGGTTCCAAGACGTGCAACCGAAATCTATTGAGAGGTTTCTTTATTCGTCAAGTGCCTGAAGTTGAAAGAGCTCATTTTCTCGGGGAAAGAAAGCGTGTACAGTTTGTTTCAAACTTCAGGTAATAGAACCTATTTCATTAACTTATGTCTCTATGTACAGGTTTCAAGACATGCAGCCGAAATCTATCGAGAGGTTTCTTTATTCGTCAAGTGCCTGAAGTTGAAAGAGCTCATTTTCTCGAGGTAAGAGAGCGTGTGCAGTTTGTTTCAAACTTCAGGCAATAGAACTTATTTCATTTACTTATGTCTATATGTACAGGTTTCAAGACATGCAGCCGAAATCTATCGAGAGGTTTCTTTATTCGTCAAGTGCCTGAAGTTGAAAGAGCTCATTTTCTTGTGGTAAGAAAGCGTGTACATTTTGTTTCAAACTTCAGGTAATAGAAACTATTCCATTAACTTATGTCTGTATATGCAGGTTCTAAAACATGCAGCTGAAACCTATCGAGAGGTTTCTTTATTCGTCAAGTGCCTGAAGTTGAAGAGCTCATTTTCTCGAGGTAAGAAAGCGGGTACAGTTTGTTTCAAACTTCAGGTAATAGAACCTATTTCATTAACTTATGTCTGTATGTACAGGTTCCAAGACGTGCAACCGAAATCTATCGAGAGGTTTCTTTATTCGTCAAGTGCCTGAAGTTGAAAGAGCTCATTTTCTCGAGGTAAGAAAGTGGGTACAGTTTGTTTCAAACTTCAGGTAATAGAACCTATTTCATTAACTTATGTCTGTATGTACAGGTTCCAAGACGTGCAACCGAAATCTATCGAGAGGTTTCTTTATTCGTCAAGTGCCTGAAGTTGAAAGAGCCCATTTTCTTGTGGTAAGAAAGCGTGTACATTTTGTTTCAAACTTCAGGTAATAGAAACTATTCCATCAACTTATGTCTGTATGTACAAGTTCCAAGACGTGCAGCCGAAATCTATCAAGAGGTTGCTTTATTCGTTAAGTGCCTGAAGTTGAAAGAGCTCATTTTCTCGTGGTAAGAAAGCGTGTATATTTTGTTTCAAACTTCAGGTAATTGAACCTATTTTATTACCTTTTGTCTGTATATGCAGGTTCTAAAACATGCAGCTGAAACCTATCGAGAGGTTTCTTTATTCGTCAAGTGCCTGAAGTTGAAAGAGCTCATTTTCTCGAGGTAAGAAAGCGTGTACAGTTTGTTTCAAACTTCAGGTAATAGAACCTATTTCATTAACTTATGTCTGTATGTACAGGTTCCAAGACGTGCAACCGAAATCTATTGAGAGGTTTCTTTATTCGTCAAGTGCCTGAAGTTGAAAGAGCTCATTTTCTCGGGGAAAGAAAGCGTGTACAGTTTGTTTCAAACTTCAGGTAATAGAACCTATTTCATTAACTTATGTCTGTATGTACAGGTTCCAAGACGTGCAGCCGAAATCTATCGAGAGGTTTCTTTATTCGTCAAGTGCCTGAAGTTGAAAGAGCTCATTTTCTCGGGGTAAGAAAGCGTATACAGTTTGTTTCAAACTTCAGGTAATAGAACCTATTTCATTAACTTATGTCTGTAAGTACAGGTTCCAAGACATGCAGCCGAAATCTATCGAGAGTTTTCTTTATTCGGCAAGTGCCTGAAGTTGAAAGAGCTCATTTTCTCGGAGTAAGAAAGCGTGTGCAGTTTGTTTCAAACTTCAAGTAATAGAACCTATTTCATTAACTTATGTCTGTATGTACAGGTTCCAAGACATGCAGCCGAAATCTATCGAGAGGTTTCTTTATTCGTCATGTGCCTGAAGTTGAAAGAGCTCATTTTCTCGGGGTAAGAAAGCGTATACAGTTTGTTTCAAACTTCAGGTAATAGAACCTATTTCATTAACTTATGTCTGTATGTACAGGTTCCAAGACATGCAGCCGAAATATATCGAGAGGTTTCTTTATTCGTCAAGTGCCTGAAGTTGAAAGAGCTCATTTTCTCGGGGTAAGAAAGCGTATACAGTTTGTTTCAAACTTCAGGTAATAGAACCTATTTCATTAACTTATGTCTGTATGTACAGGTTCCAAGACATGCAGCCGAAATCTATCGAGAGGTTTCTTTATTCGTCAAGTGCCTGAAGTTGAAAGAGCTCATTTTCTCGAGGTAAGAAAGCGCGTGTACAGTTTGTTTCAAACTTCAGGCAATAGAACCTATTTCATTAACTTATGTCTGTATGTACAGGTTTCAAGACATGCAGCCGAAATCTATCGAGAGGTTTCTTTATTCGTCAAGTGCCTGAAGTTGAAAGAGCTCATTTTCTCGAGGTAAGAAAGCGCGTGTACAGTTTGTTTCAAACTTCAGGCAATAGAACCTATTTCATTAACTTATGTCTGTATGTACAGATTCTAAGACATGCAGCCTAAATCTATCGAGAGGTTTCTTTATTCGTCAAGTGCCTGAAGTTGAAAGAGCTCATTTTCTCGAGGTAAGAGAGCGTGTGCAGTTTGTTTCAAACTTCAGGCAATACAACCTATTTCATTAACTTATGTCTGTATGTACAGGTTCCAAGACTTGCAGCCGAAATCTATCGAGAGGTTTCTTTATTCGTCAAGTGCCTGAAGTTGAAAGAGCTCATATTCTCGAGGTAAGAAAGCGTGTACAGTTTGTTTCAAACTTCAGGTAATAGAACCTATTTCATTAACTTATGTCTGTATGTACAGGTTCCAAGACATGCAGCCGAAATCTATCGAGAGGTTTCTTTATTCGTCAAGTGTCTGAAGTTGAAAGAGCTCATTTTCTCGCGGTAACAAAGCGTGTATATTTTGTTTCAAACTTCAGGTAATTGAACCTATTTTATTACCTTTTGTCTGTATATGCAGGTTCTAAAACATGCAGCTGAAACCTATCGAGAGGTTTCTTTATTCGTCAAGTGCCTGAAGTTGAAAGAGCTCATTTTCTCGAGGTAAGAAAGCGTGTACAGTTTGTTTCAAACTTCAGGTAATAGAACCTATTTCATTAACTTATGTCTGTATGTACAGGTTCCAAGACGTGCAACCGAAATCTATTGAGAGGTTTCTTTATTCGTCAAGTGCCTGAAGTTGAAAGAGCTCATTTTCTCGAGGTAAGAAAGCGCGTGTACAGTTTGTTTCAAACTTCAGGTAATAGAACCTATTTCATTAACTTATGTCTCTATGTACAGGTTTCAAGACATGCAGCCGAAATCTATCGAGAGGTTTCTTTATTCGTCAAGTGCCTGAAGTTGAAAGAGCTCATTTTCTCGAGGTAAGAGAGCGTGTGCAGTTTGTTTCAAACTTCAGGCAATAGAACTTATTTCATTAACTTATGTCTGTATGTACAGGTTTCAAGACATGCAGCCGAAATCTATCGAGAGGTTTCTTTATTCGTCAAGTGCCTGAAGTTGAAAGAGCTCATTTTCTTGTGGTAAGAAAGCGTGTACATTTTGTTTCAAACTTCAGGTAATAGAAACTATTCCATTAACTTATGTCTGTATATGCAGGTTCTAAAACATGCAGCTGAAACCTATCGAGAGGTTTCTTTATTCGTCAAGTGCCTGAAGTTGAAGAGCTCATTTTCTCGAGGTAAGAAAGCGCGTGTACAGTTTGTTTCAAACTTCAGCCAATAGAACCTATTTCATTAACTTATGTCTGTATGTACAGGTTTCAAGACATGCAGCCGAAATCTATCGAGAGGTTTCTTTATTCGTCAAGTGCCTGAAGTTGAAAGAGCTCATTTTCTCGAGGTAAGAAAGCGCGTGTACAGTTTGTTTCAAACTTCAGCCAATAGAACCTATTTCATTAACTTATGTCTGTATGTACAGGTTTCAAGACATGCAGCCGAAATCTATCGAGAGGTTTCTTTATTCGTCAAGTGCCTGAAGTTGAAAGAGCTCATTTTCTCGAGGTAAGAAAGCGCGTGTACAGTTTGTTTCAAACTTCAGGCAATAGAACCTATTTCATTAACTTATGTCTGTATGTACAGGTTTCAAGACATGTAGCCGAAATCTATCGAGAGGTTTCTTTATTCGTCAAGTGCCTGAAGTTGAAAGAGCTCATTTTCTCGGAGTAAGAAAGCGTGTGCAGTTTGTTTCAAACTTCAAGTAATAGAACCTATTTCATTAACTTATGTCTGTATGTACAGGTTCCAAGACATGCAGCCGAAATCTATCGAGAGGTTTCTTTATTCGTCATGTGCCTGAAGTTGAAAGAGCTCATTTTCTCGGGGTAAGAAAGCGTATACAGTTTGTTTCAAACTTCAGGTAATAGAACCTATTTCATTAACTTATGTCTGTATGTACAGGTTCCAAGACATGCAGCCGAAATATATCGAGAGGTTTCTTTATTCGTCAAGTGCCTGAAGTTGAAAGAGCTCATTTTCTCGGGGTAAGAAAGCGTATACAGTTTGTTTCAAACTTCAGGTAATAGAACCTATTTCATTAACTTATGTCTGAATGTACAGGTTCCAAGACATGCAGCCGAAATCTATCGAGAGGTTTCTTTATTCGTCAAGTGCCTGAAGTTGAAAGAGCTCATTTTCTCGTGGTAAGAAAGCGTGTATATTTTGTTTCAAACTTCAGGTAATTGAACCTATTTTATTACCTTTTGTCTGTATATGCAGGTTCTAAAACATGCAGCTGAAACCTATCGAGAGGTTTCTTTATTCGTCAAGTGCCTGAAGTTGAAAGAGCTCATTTTCTCGAGGTAAGAAAGCGTGTACAGTTTGTTTCAAACTTCAGGTAATAGAACCTATTTCATTAACTTATGTCTGTATGTACAGGTTCCAAGACGTGCAACCGAAATCTATTGAGAGGTTTCTTTATTCGTCAAGTGCCTGAAGTTGAAAGAGCTCATTTTCTCGGGGAAAGAAAGCGTGTACAGTTTGTTTCAAACTTCAGGTAATAGAACCTATTTCATTAACTTATGTCTCTATGTACAGGTTTCAAGACATGCAGCCGAAATCTATCGAGAGGTTTCTTTATTCGTCAAGTGCCTGAAGTTGAAAGAGCTCATTTTCTCGAGGTAAGAGAGCGTGTGCAGTTTGTTTCAAACTTCAGGCAATAGAACTTATTTCATTTACTTATGTCTATATGTACAGGTTTCAAGACATGCAGCCGAAATCTATCGAGAGGTTTCTTTATTCGTCAAGTGCCTGAAGTTGAAAGAGCTCATTTTCTTGTGGTAAGAAAGCGTGTACATTTTGTTTCAAACTTCAGGTAATAGAAACTATTCCATTAACTTATGTCTGTATATGCAGGTTCTAAAACATGCAGCTGAAACCTATCGAGAGGTTTCTTTATTCGTCAAGTGCCTGAAGTTGAAGAGCTCATTTTCTCGAGGTAAGAAAGCGGGTACAGTTTGTTTCAAACTTCAGGTAATAGAACCTATTTCATTAACTTATGTCTGTATGTACAGGTTCCAAGACGTGCAACCGAAATCTATCGAGAGGTTTCTTTATTCGTCAAGTGCCTGAAGTTGAAAGAGCTCATTTTCTCGAGGTAAGAAAGCGGGTACAGTTTGTTTCAAACTTCAGGTAATAGAACCTATTTCATTAACTTATGTCTGTATGTACAGGTTCCAAGACGTGCAACCGAAATCTATCGAGAGGTTTCTTTATTCGTCAAGTGCCTGAAGTTGAAAGAGCCCATTTTCTTGTGGTAAGAAAGCGTGTACATTTTGTTTCAAACTTCAGGTAATAGAAACTATTCCATCAACTTATGTCTGTATGTACAAGTTCCAAGACGTGCAGCCGAAATCTATCAAGAGGTTGCTTTATTCGTTAAGTGCCTGAAGTTGAAAGAGCTCATTTTCTCGTGGTAAGAAAGCGTGTATATTTTGTTTCAAACTTCAGGTAATTGAACCTATTTTATTACCTTTTGTCTGTATATGCAGGTTCTAAAACATGCAGCTGAAACCTATCGAGAGGTTTCTTTATTCGTCAAGTGCCTGAAGTTGAAAGAGCTCATTTTCTCGAGGTAAGAAAGCGTGTACAGTTTGTTTCAAACTTCAGGTAATAGAACCTATTTCATTAACTTATGTCTGTATGTACAGGTTCCAAGACGTGCAACCGAAATCTATTGAGAGGTTTCTTTATTCGTCAAGTGCCTGAAGTTGAAAGAGCTCATTTTCTCGGGGAAAGAAAGCGTGTACAGTTTGTTTCAAACTTCAGGTAATAGAACCTATTTCATTAACTTATGTCTGTATGTACAGGTTCCAAGACGTGCAGCCGAAATCTATCGAGAGGTTTCTTTATTCGTCAAGTGCCTGAAGTTGAAAGAGCTCATTTTCTCGGGGTAAGAAAGCGTATACAGTTTGTTTCAAACTTCAGGTAATAGAACCTATTTCATTAACTTATGTCTGTAAGTACAGGTTCCAAGACATGCAGCCGAAATCTATCGAGAGTTTTCTTTATTCGGCAAGTGCCTGAAGTTGAAAGAGCTCATTTTCTCGGAGTAAGAAAGCGTGTGCAGTTTGTTTCAAACTTCAAGTAATAGAACCTATTTCATTAACTTATGTCTGTATGTACAGGTTCCAAGACATGCAGCCGAAATCTATCGAGAGGTTTCTTTATTCGTCATGTGCCTGAAGTTGAAAGAGCTCATTTTCTCGGGGTAAGAAAGCGTATACAGTTTGTTTCAAACTTCAGGTAATAGAACCTATTTCATTAACTTATGTCTGTATGTACAGGTTCCAAGACATGCAGCCGAAATATATCGAGAGGTTTCTTTATTCGTCAAGTGCCTGAAGTTGAAAGAGCTCATTTTCTCGGGGTAAGAAAGCGTATACAGTTTGTTTCAAACTTCAGGTAATAGAACCTATTTCATTAACTTATGTCTGTATGTACAGGTTCCAAGACATGCAGCCGAAATCTATCGACAGGTTTCTTTATTCGTCAAGTGCCTGAAGTTGAAAGAGCTCATTTTCTCGAGGTAAGAAAGCGCGTGTACAGTTTGTTTCAAACTTCAGGCAATAGAACCTATTTCATTAACTTATGTCTGTATGTACAGGTTTCAAGACATGCAGCCGAAATCTATCGAGAGGTTTCTTTATTCGTCAAGTGCCTGAAGTTGAAAGAGCTCATTTTCTCGAGGTAAGAAAGCGCGTGTACAGTTTGTTTCAAACTTCAGGCAATAGAACCTATTTCATTAACTTATGTCTGTATGTACAGATTCTAAGACATGCAGCCTAAATCTATCGAGAGGTTTCTTTATTCGTCAAGTGCCTGAAGTTGAAAGAGCTCATTTTCTCGAGGTAAGAGAGCGTGTGCAGTTTGTTTCAAACTTCAGGCAATACAACCTATTTCATTAACTTATGTCTGTATGTACAGGTTCCAAGACTTGCAGCCGAAATCTATCGAGAGGTTTCTTTATTCGTCAAGTGCCTGAAGTTGAAAGAGCTCATTTTCTCGAGGTAAGAAAGCGTGTACAGTTTGTTTCAAACTTCAGGTAATAGAACCTATTTCATTAACTTATGTCTGTATGTACAGGTTCCAAGACATGCAGCCGAAATCTATCGAGAGGTTTCTTTATTCGTCAAGTGTCTGAAGTTGAAAGAGCTCATTTTCTCGCGGTAACAAAGCGTGTATATTTTGTTTCAAACTTCAGGTAATTGAACCTATTTTATTACCTTTTGTCTGTATATGCAGGTTCTAAAACATGCAGCTGAAACCTATCGAGAGGTTTCTTTATTCGTCAAGTGCCTGAAGTTGAAAGAGCTCATTTTCTCGAGGTAAGAAAGCGTGTACAGTTTGTTTCAAACTTCAGGTAATAGAACCTATTTCATTAACTTATGTCTGTATGTACAGGTTCCAAGACGTGCAACCGAAATCTATTGAGAGGTTTCTTTATTCGTCAAGTGCCTGAAGTTGAAAGAGCTCATTTTCTCGAGGTAAGAAAGCGCGTGTACAGTTTGTTTCAAACTTCAGGTAATAGAACCTATTTCATTAACTTATGTCTCTATGTACAGGTTTCAAGACATGCAGCCGAAATCTATCGAGAGGTTTCTTTATTCGTCAAGTGCCTGAAGTTGAAAGAGCTCATTTTCTCGAGGTAAGAGAGCGTGTGCAGTTTGTTTCAAACTTCAGGCAATAGAACTTATTTCATTAACTTATGTCTGTATGTACAGGTTTCAAGACATGCAGCCGAAATCTATCGAGAGGTTTCTTTATTCGTCAAGTGCCTGAAGTTGAAAGAGCTCATTTTCTTGTGGTAAGAAAGCGTGTACATTTTGTTTCAAACTTCAGGTAATAGAAACTATTCCATTAACTTATGTCTGTATATGCAGGTTCTAAAACATGCAGCTGAAACCTATCGAGAGGTTTCTTTATTCGTCAAGTGCCTGAAGTTGAAGAGCTCATTTTCTCGAGGTAAGAAAGCGCGTGTACAGTTTGTTTCAAACTTCAGCCAATAGAACCTATTTCATTAACTTATGTCTGTATGTACAGGTTTCAAGACATGCAGCCGAAATCTATCGAGAGGTTTCTTTATTCGTCAAGTGCCTGAAGTTGAAAGAGCTCATTTTCTCGAGGTAAGAAAGCGCGTGTACAGTTTGTTTCAAACTTCAGCCAATAGAACCTATTTCATTAACTTATGTCTGTATGTACAGGTTTCAAGACATGCAGCCGAAATCTATCGAGAGGTTTCTTTATTCGTCAAGTGCCTGAAGTTGAAAGAGCTCATTTTCTCGAGGTAAGAAAGCGCGTGTACAGTTTGTTTCAAACTTCAGGCAATAGAACCTATTTCATTAACTTATGTCTGTATGTACAGGTTTCAAGACATGTAGCCGAAATCTATCGAGAGGTTTCTTTATTCGTCAAGTGCCTGAAGTTGAAAGAGCTCATTTTCTCGGAGTAAGAAAGCGTGTGCAGTTTGTTTCAAACTTCAAGTAATAGAACCTATTTCATTAACTTATGTCTGTATGTACAGGTTCCAAGACATGCAGCCGAAATCTATCGAGAGGTTTCTTTATTCGTCATGTGCCTGAAGTTGAAAGAGCTCATTTTCTCGGGGTAAGAAAGCGTATACAGTTTGTTTCAAACTTCAGGTAATAGAACCTATTTCATTAACTTATGTCTGTATGTACAGGTTCCAAGACATGCAGCCGAAATATATCGAGAGGTTTCTTTATTCGTCAAGTGCCTGAAGTTGAAAGAGCTCATTTTCTCGGGGTAAGAAAGCGTATACAGTTTGTTTCAAACTTCAGGTAATAGAACCTATTTCATTAACTTATGTCTGAATGTACAGGTTCCAAGACATGCAGCCGAAATCTATCGAGAGGTTTCTTTATTCGTCAAGTGCCTGAAGTTGAAAGAGCTCATTTTCTCGAGGTAAGAAAGCGCGTGTACAGTTTGTTTCAAACTTCAGGCAATAGAACCTATTTCATTAACTTATGTCTGTATGTACAGGTTTCAAGACATGCAGCCGAAATCTATCGAGAGGTTTCTTTATTCGTCAAGTGCCTGAAGTTGAAAGAGCTCATTTTCTCGAGGTAAGAAAGCGCGTGTACAGTTTGTTTCAAACTTCAGGCAATAGAACCTATTTCATTAACTTATGTCTGTATGTACAGGTTCCAAGACGTGCAACCGAAATCTATCGAGAGGTTTCTTTATTCGTCAAGTGCCTGAAGTTGAAAGAGCCCATTTTCTTGTGGTAAGAAAGCGTGTACATTTTGTTTCAAACTTCAGGTAATAGAAACTATTCCATCAACTTATGTCTGTATGTACAAGTTCCAAGACGTGCAGCCGAAATCTATCAAGAGGTTGCTTTATTCGTTAAGTGCCTGAAGTTGAAAGAGCTCATTTTCTCGTGGTAAGAAAGCGTGTATATTTTGTTTCAAACTTCAGGTAATTGAACCTATTTTATTACCTTTTGTCTGTATATGCAGGTTCTAAAACATGCAGCTGAAACCTATCGAGAGGTTTCTTTATTCGTCAAGTGCCTGAAGTTGAAAGAGCTCATTTTCTCGAGGTAAGAAAGCGTGTACAGTTTGTTTCAAACTTCAGGTAATAGAACCTATTTCATTAACTTATGTCTGTATGTACAGGTTCCAAGACGTGCAACCGAAATCTATTGAGAGGTTTCTTTATTCGTCAAGTGCCTGAAGTTGAAAGAGCTCATTTTCTCGGGGAAAGAAAGCGTGTACAGTTTGTTTCAAACTTCAGGTAATAGAACCTATTTCATTAACTTATGTCTGTATGTACAGGTTCCAAGACGTGCAGCCGAAATCTATCGAGAGGTTTCTTTATTCGTCAAGTGCCTGAAGTTGAAAGAGCTCATTTTCTCGGGGTAAGAAAGCGTATACAGTTTGTTTCAAACTTCAGGTAATAGAACCTATTTCATTAACTTATGTCTGTAAGTACAGGTTCCAAGACATGCAGCCGAAATCTATCGAGAGTTTTCTTTATTCGTCAAGTGCCTGAAGTTGAAAGAGCTCATTTTCTCGGAGTAAGAAAGCGTGTGCAGTTTGTTTCAAACTTCAAGTAATAGAACCTATTTCATTAACTTATGTCTGTATGTACAGGTTCCAAGACATGCAGCCGAAATCTATCGAGAGGTTTCTTTATTCGTCAAGTGCCTGAAGTTGAAAGAGCTCATTTTCTCGAGGTAAGAAAGCGCGTGTACAGTTTGTTTCAAACTTCAGGCAATAGAACCTATTTCATTAACTTATGTCTGTATGTACAGGTTTCAAGACATGCAGCCGAAATCTATCGAGAGGTTTCTTTATTCGTCAAGTGCCTGAAGTTGAAAGAGCTCATTTTCTCGAGGTAAGAAAGCGCGTGTACAGTTTGTTTCAAACTTCAGGCAATAGAACCTATTTCATTAACTTATGTCTGTATGTACAGATTCTAAGACATGCAGCCTAAATCTATCGAGAGGTTTCTTTATTCGTCAAGTGCCTGAAGTTGAAAGAGCTCATTTTCTCGAGGTAAGAGAGCGTGTGCAGTTTGTTTCAAACTTCAGGCAATACAACCTATTTCATTAACTTATGTCTGTATGTACAGGTTCCAAGACTTGCAGCCGAAATCTATCGAGAGGTTTCTTTATTCGTCAAGTGCCTGAAGTTGAAAGAGCTCATTTTCTCGAGGTAAGAAAGCGTGTACAGTTTGTTTCAAACTTCAGGTAATAGAACCTATTTCATTAACTTATGTCTGTATGTACAGGTTCCAAGACATGCAGCCGAAATCTATCGAGAGGTTTCTTTATTCGTCAAGTGTCTGAAGTTGAAAGAGCTCATTTTCTCGCGGTAACAAAGCGTGTATATTTTGTTTCAAACTTCAGGTAATTGAACCTATTTTATTACCTTTTGTCTGTATATGCAGGTTCTAAAACATGCAGCTGAAACCTATCGAGAGGTTTCTTTATTCGTCAAGTGCCTGAAGTTGAAAGAGCTCATTTTCTCGAGGTAAGAAAGCGTGTACAGTTTGTTTCAAACTTCAGGTAATAGAACCTATTTCATTAACTTATGTCTGTATGTACAGGTTCCAAGACGTGCAACCGAAATCTATTGAGAGGTTTCTTTATTCGTCAAGTGCCTGAAGTTGAAAGAGCTCATTTTCTCGAGGTAAGAAAGCGCGTGTACAGTTTGTTTCAAACTTCAGGTAATAGAACCTATTTCATTAACTTATGTCTCTATGTACAGGTTTCAAGACATGCAGCCGAAATCTATCGAGAGGTTTCTTTATTCGTCAAGTGCCTGAAGTTGAAAGAGCTCATTTTCTCGAGGTAAGAGAGCGTGTGCAGTTTGTTTCAAACTTCAGGCAATAGAACTTATTTCATTAACTTATGTCTGTATGTACAGGTTTCAAGACATGCAGCCGAAATCTATCGAGAGGTTTCTTTATTCGTCAAGTGCCTGAAGTTGAAAGAGCTCATTTTCTTGTGGTAAGAAAGCGTGTACATTTTGTTTCAAACTTCAGGTAATAGAAACTATTCCATTAACTTATGTCTGTATATGCAGGTTCTAAAACATGCAGCTGAAACCTATCGAGAGGTTTCTTTATTCGTCAAGTGCCTGAAGTTGAAGAGCTCATTTTCTCGAGGTAAGAAAGCGCGTGTACAGTTTGTTTCAAACTTCAGCCAATAGAACCTATTTCATTAACTTATGTCTGTATGTACAGGTTTCAAGACATGCAGCCGAAATCTATCGAGAGGTTTCTTTATTCGTCAAGTGCCTGAAGTTGAAAGAGCTCATTTTCTCGAGGTAAGAAAGCGCGTGTACAGTTTGTTTCAAACTTCAGCCAATAGAACCTATTTCATTAACTTATGTCTGTATGTACAGGTTTCAAGACATGCAGCCGAAATCTATCGAGAGGTTTCTTTATTCGTCAAGTGCCTGAAGTTGAAAGAGCTCATTTTCTCGAGGTAAGAAAGCGCGTGTACAGTTTGTTTCAAACTTCAGGCAATAGAACCTATTTCATTAACTTATGTCTGTATGTACAGGTTTCAAGACATGTAGCCGAAATCTATCGAGAGGTTTCTTTATTCGTCAAGTGCCTGAAGTTGAAAGAGCTCATTTTCTCGGAGTAAGAAAGCGTGTGCAGTTTGTTTCAAACTTCAAGTAATAGAACCTATTTCATTAACTTATGTCTGTATGTACAGGTTCCAAGACATGCAGCCGAAATCTATCGAGAGGTTTCTTTATTCGTCATGTGCCTGAAGTTGAAAGAGCTCATTTTCTCGGGGTAAGAAAGCGTATACAGTTTGTTTCAAACTTCAGGTAATAGAACCTATTTCATTAACTTATGTCTGTATGTACAGGTTCCAAGACATGCAGCCGAAATATATCGAGAGGTTTCTTTATTCGTCAAGTGCCTGAAGTTGAAAGAGCTCATTTTCTCGGGGTAAGAAAGCGTATACAGTTTGTTTCAAACTTCAGGTAATAGAACCTATTTCATTAACTTATGTCTGAATGTACAGGTTCCAAGACATGCAGCCGAAATCTATCGAGAGGTTTCTTTATTCGTCAAGTGCCTGAAGTTGAAAGAGCTCATTTTCTCGAGGTAAGAAAGCGCGTGTACAGTTTGTTTCAAACTTCAGGCAATAGAACCTATTTCATTAACTTATGTCTGTATGTACAGGTTTCAAGACATGCAGCCGAAATCTATCGAGAGGTTTCTTTATTCGTCAAGTGCCTGAAGTTGAAAGAGCTCATTTTCTCGAGGTAAGAAAGCGCGTGTACAGTTTGTTTCAAACTTCAGGCAATAGAACCTATTTCATTAACTTATGTCTGTATGTACAGATTCTAAGACATGCAGCCTAAATCTATCGAGAGGTTTCTTTATTCGTCAAGTGCCTGAAGTTGAAAGAGCTCATTTTCTCGAGGTAAGAGAGCGTGTGCAGTTTGTTTCAAACTTCAGGCAATACAACCTATTTCATTAACTTATGTCTGTATGTACAGGTTCCAAGACTTGCAGCCGAAATCTATCGAGAGGTTTCTTTATTCGTCAAGTGCCTGAAGTTGAAAGAGCTCATTTTCTCGAAGTAAGAAAGCGTGTACAGTTTGTTTCAAACTTCAGGTAATAGAACCTATTTCATTAACTTATGTCTGTATGTACAGGTTCCAAGACATGCAGCCGAAATCTATCGAGAGGTTTCTTTATTCGTCAAGTGTCTGAAGTTGAAAGAGCTCATTTTCTCGCGGTAAGAAAGCGCGTGTACAGTTTGTTTCAAACTTCAGGCAATAGAACCTATTTCATTAACTTATGTCTGTATGTACAGGTTTCAAGACATGCAGCCGAAATCTATCGAGAGGTTTCTTTATTCGTCAAGTGCCTGAAGTTGAAAGAGCTCATTTTCTCGGAGTAAGAAAGCGTGTGCAGTTTGTTTCAAACTTCAGGTAATAGAACCTATTTCATTAACTTATGTCTGTATGTACAGGTTCCAAGACATGCAGCCGAAATCTATCGAGAGGTTTCTTTATTCGTCAAGTGCCTGAAGTTGAAAGAGCTCATTTTCTCGGGGTAAGAAAGCGTATACAGTTTGTTTCAAACTTCAGGTAATAGAACCTATTTCATTAACTTATGTCTGTATGTACAGGTTCCAAGACATGCAGCCGAAATCTATCGAGAGGTTTCTTTATTCGTCAAGTGCCTGAAGTTGAAAGAGCTCATTTTCTCGGGGTAAGAAAGCGTATACAGTTTGTTTCAAACTTCAGGTAATAGAACCTATTTCATTAACTTATGTCTGTATGTACAGGTTCCAAGACATGCAGCCGAAATCTATCGAGAGGTTTCTTTATTCGTCAAGTGCCTGAAGTTGAAAGAGCTCATTTTCTCGAGGTAAGAAAGCGCGTGTGCAGTTTGTTTCAAACTTCAGGCAATAGAACCTATTTCATTAACTTATGTCTGTATGTACAGATTCTAAGACACGCAGCCGAAATCTATCCAGAGGTTTCTTTATTCGTCAAGTGCCTGAAGTTGAAAGAGCTCATTTTCTCGAGGTAAGAGAGCGTGTGCAGTTTGTTTCAAACTTTAGGCAATACAACCTATTTCATTAACTTATGTCTGTATGTACAGGTTCCAAGACTTGCAGCCGAAATCTATCGAGAGGTTTCTTTATTCGTCAAGTGCCTGAAGTTGAAAGAGCTCATTTTCTCGGGGTAAGAAAGCGTATACAGTTTGTTTCAAACTTCAGGCAATAGAACCTATTTCATTAACTTATGTCTGTATATACAGGTTCCAAGACATGCAGCCGAAACCTATTGAGAGGTTTCTTTATTCTTCAAGTGCCTGAAGTTGAAATAGCTCATTCAAGGTTTTAAACTGAGAAGCTCTAGTTTGATTCCATTTCTGAAGGTAAGACGAAATATTTATTAGAATTGCACGAATGTGTACGGGTTGTTTCAGACTTCACGTAACCACAATTTATTTTATTAGCTTATGTGTGTGCACATCAAAAGGTTCTTGGAGGTGCTGTGGAATTGTTGGGGGGGATAAGTGCATTTATGATATACTAAAAACATTCTATCATATATTCCAAAGTTCTTAAACTTGTAAAAACCTAAAAATCATTCTTCTGAAAACACTCAAAAATATCTGAAATTTGTAAAGTTCCTCAAAGTTCATCTAACCTGAAAACATTCTAAAAATAAACTGAATTCTTAAATAAACAGAAAGTGGACCTATTGACCAGTTTCCCTACGTGTACAAATATGTACTCCTGTAAAATATTAAAAATTGACACTTTACCTAAAAATAAAAACATTAAAAGTAAAAGAAAGAACACAGATTTTAGGTTTTCAAAATCTAACGTTTATTAAAATTTAAACTTCACTTTAAAAATAATTTTTAAAACCTTTTACATCTCATTAACTAAAATCAAACATCTTAAATAATAAAAATAAATGGAATGGCCGGTCGTATAGTGGTAAAAAAAAACGTTAGAATATTAAATTTTAAAGTTAACAATATTAAACTTATACAATTATTTGCCTAAACTAGAATTTGTGAAAAAAAAGAACATAAGTTAGCCAAAAGGGAAATTTAGAACAAAAGTTAAACTTAACCACAGGTTCAGATGACCTAAAGTATAAGTCTAAAGGGGTCTTATTCTACTAACACAATTAAACTTTAAAATAAATAGTCTAAACCGACAGAAGAAAATAAAAATCAGCATTTAAAAGATATCACCCGGATGTAGAGCCGTCATGGAACATGCTGGATGCATCAGATCCCAACAGATGAGACGAAGATGGAAAGGCAAAAGTCCAATCGCTTAATCACGAGGAAAAGCATCCACTCCTGTCCAAAAGAAGGACCGTTCACACGACAGCAAGCTCCTCAACGTCGAAAATTCGATCAGCACCAAACCTCAATCAACGATTTCTTCATCGGAAACAATGGACACTTCTTTACTCATCAGTACTAAACGCCGAGCATATAGTCCAGTAATATCATATGGAAATGCCGACTCAATACGTCATTTAAAGAATGCACACTGACAACGATAAACAACCGCCTAATTGGCGTCAGAGCACTTCTCAAATCCACATGGCAGGCGAGAGCTTGTAGACACAATAATTTCGGATGCTCCCAACTGTTTAGAATAAACCTCGCCTCCACGGCGGGAAAAACAGATTGAAGACGCTACAACTTCATAACAGATCAGACGTTTAATTAGCCGGGATAAACATTTTATTTTATATGCAGCGTTAAGAGTACGCACTTAAGTCATAGCAGGAAACAAGAATCGTGGGCTGCACATCGTAAATTAAACACGAACAAACTTAAAAGTCGCGAAAAAAGACATTCCACAGAATGTGTGCCTAACGGCACAGGACAGCTTAATAGCTTACATCCCCTTGTTCTAATCCATAAGCAGAAGAAAAGTGAAAAAGAGCGTAAAAGAGAGCGAAAAAGTGCGCGATTTGCTTATATACTGCGAAACATCGCTGCCACAGATTGTAAACAAAATTATCGATGAACGATAAAATAATTAATGACAGACGATTTTAATATTACGGTCAACCAATTAAAAACTCGAAATTTTAAAGAAGAGAAATGGAATTTCAGAGCAGACGAAAATTAAAAAGAAATGAAGTGAAACGATTTGGAAATATACGAATTCGGCAATAATTTAAATATGGACGATTCTGAAATATTTAAAAAGCTGAAAATAGAATAAAACTGTAAAATTGCGATGAATTAACCAATTTTTAACAGAGAGCAATAAATTTGGAATCAAATTAAAGGGAATAAAAAGGGCAATAAATGGAATCACAAATTAGCCAATTTAAATAAATTTAAATTGCTAAAACCTAAAAAGAACGAACTTTTGCCGTTTTTAACACAAAACCTATGGAATACAATATATTTGAACAGAAGAATATCAAAACCTAAACAATTGGAAAATGGATAACTAAAAGAGAATGGCTATGTAAATAAGACCCCTGAACACATTTAAACTAAAAACAAAATATCTAAAATTGTTAAATATCCAAAAGTATAACCCAACAGAATCTTATTGAGTGCTTTATATAAATTGTGCATTTTGTATTAAAATATATGTATGATACAGAAATTTTAAGCCTTTCCCAATAACGCGCCATTTTCTTTCATACTAATTACTCCAAATTCCGATTTCATGTCCAACATGTATTGCAGCTGAATTAAATTCTATCCCAGGCCACTAATATTAACAGTCTACCAACACTTCCTCTTTACCTCGACCATACCATATATAGTCACGAATCTTAACCTTTGCGTAAACTTTCTCATATGAAACTGCTTCACCATCACATTTTTTTAAAACCTAAAAAACGCGAAGACAGCATGTGTCCTATACCTCATATCCCTCCCCCTCCGACGTAACTGTACATTATGCGAACAAACGCAGATTGCATTGAAATTTTGTGAGAGCAGGTCGACGATCGGGAGCTCGGCCAGCCTATGTAACTATATCTGTTTCCATTATCATTTATTAAAGTAGATTTTGATAACGTGAAAACGTCTCTTCCATGGACTATTGTACACACACACACACATATATATATATATATGTGTGTGTGTGTGTGCGTGTATATTCGCTTCTAGATGGTTTGCTTCGCATTTTTTTTTCTGTGTCTTTTACTTCACACATATCCGGAAGATAGGCCACTGCATGGCATTGGTTCCGGGAGTGTTGCCCGGGCTTAAAAGCACGCTTCTAACCGGGAAAGAGGTGTCGCAATCCACCTCTGCCATTTATGCTATGCAATTGGTCGTTTCCCTCTTTTATTTGAATCTTATATGATACTTTTTGTGCATGTGCTGCTTTGCGCCAACACTTGAAGTATAAGAATTTCCGTTATATAAAAGTTTTCACTTCGTTTTATATGATATATATATATATATATACTACATCACTCAAGTCTCCGGTCTAACTAAGAAAAACAATTTTTTTTTAGAAATTCGACTTTATTCATCAACATACTCTCCTTCAAGAGTAATACATTCATTCCAACGCTCCTCTAACTTTTCGATGCCTTTTTTGTAGAACGATTTATCTTTTCTCTCAAAATAGGCCTCAGTTTCGGCAATCACTTCTTCATTTGAGCCAAATTTCTTTCCCTGGATCATCTTTTTGATGTCTGCAAAAATCCAGTAGTCGCTGGCGGCCAGATCTGGAGAGTACGGTGGGTGAGGAAGCAATTCGAAGCGTAATTCATATAATTTAACCATCGTTTTCATCCACTTGTGACACGGGGCATTGTCTTGGTGGAACAGCACTTTTTCTTTTGCATGTGAGGCCGTTTTTCTTGATTTCTACACTCAATCGATCCAATAATGCCATGTAATATTCGCTATTGATAGTTTTGCCTTTCTGAAGATAGTCGATGAACAAAATACCATGCGCATCCCAAAATACGGATGCCATAACCTTGCCAGCTGACTTTTGGGTTTTGGGTTGTTTTGGACGACTTTCACGGGTTGCTGTCCACCCAGCTGACGATCTTTTTGATTCAGGTGTGTAGTAATGGATCCATGTTTCATCCATTGTCACATACCGACGCAAGAAATCGTTCTTACCTCGCTTGAACAGCTCCAAACAGCGGTCTGAATCGCCGACCCGTTGTTGTTTTTGATCCGGTGTGAGCAAACACTGCACCCACTTCGAAAGCAACTTACGCATGATCAAATTTTCGTGTAAAATTGTAAACACACTACCTTCTGATATCCCTAAGGTGTCAGCTATCTCACACAACTTCACTTTACGGTCTTTCAAAACTATTTTGTGGACTTTTTTTATGTTTTCCGGAACAACTGCCGATTTTGGGAGACCAGAATGTTCAGCATCATCGGTGTTTGTACGACCTCGTTTAAATTCAGCATACCAGTCAATAATAGTTGATTTCCCTGGTGCAGGGTCTCCATAACGCTTATCAAGCCACTGTTTGGCTTCAACAGTATTTTTCCCCATCAAAAAACAATGTTTAATCAACACACGAAATTCTTTTTTATCCATTGTTTTGAAAATTACAAAACTGGGGTCACTAAAACCACTGTAACCTATAAACTAATTGTCAGAATGTCATGAAATTTTGACACGTGTCGTTTGAAGGTTGGTACTATCCAGAAATCATATGGGTCTGTCAACAATGTTGCCATATATGTGTCAGACCTGAGACTTATTGAATGATGTGTTATATATATAAAAGTATTTAACCTTAAAAAAATATATATATATGAATATTTTTTTAATGATAACACCTAAAAAAGTATGTCTAAATACTTTTTTAAACATCCATATTCCCTGAATATCCCTATTCCCTCAATCGCCCCCCTCCCCTGAATGACCTCAATCGGCCATTCTCATAACGAATCATTTAAGGAAGCAAATAAAATTTTGGATTTTTGTATCGCCTTATCCAATTAAAATAAAACCAATTAGATAAAACAGTTAAATATATTTCCGTTATCTCTTTATTTTACATCATTTTTATTCCCCTTTCTTCTTATATTTAACCATTGACTGTAATTTTATAAAAATTCTTTTCAAATTGGATGTTTACATGGAACGTATAAAAATGTACGTCCTTCGGCCCCTAAACTCTGGAGATCTGATTTGTCTTTGCATCTTAAGATCTGTTGAAAGAGAAATCAACGATGTCACCTTTAAATGATGGCTCTATTAAAAATTCATAAAATATTTCAGAAATAGAGTAATTCTTTTTTTATTGCTTTCCTTATATACATAATGTATAATGAAAGTATTGTGACGGGGTCGAAAATTCGAATTCGAGTTTTCGACAGGAGAGCACGTTTCAAGCATCCCTGATCACGAATCAAACATTTTTGAAGTGATGTCAGTGTGTGTGTGTATGTGTGTATCAGTGAGTCTGTGGAGACGATAACTGACGAACGAATGAACCGATTCGAACCAAATTTGGTACAAAAATCACAATCCGTAAACACTGGAAGCCTATTGTTTTTATACGTAATCGAATGTTCAGAACCCCCTACATTTTCGAATAAAATTTTGAAAACTCGTCAAAAAATCAAAACCACTAATAAAGTCACGCAAATAGACATTTCTTGTGTAATTTTTCATTAGAAAACGATTGACATAAATTTTAGAACGCTAACATGAACCGTTCTCGAGATATTGCACATTTTTCAAAAAAATTATAAAAAAAGTCATAAAATGAAAAAAAATATATTTCCTATTGAGAAACATGTTCACTTTTCATATGTAATACCATGCAATAAATTGGGTGACATCATTTCTGTGGATCTAGCTCGTTCCGTTCATGAAAAAAGATACTTTGAGTAATACTTTTGTATTTGAACGCCAATAGTCATTCATTTGCTGTAAGAACAACTTATTTCTTCGTCCATAACGCTTGGCGAGATTTTGGCGACGAATTTGGCGGAATGTCGCCAACTTGGCGACGTTTTGAAATGTTGCTAAATTAACGACAATCTCGCCAAATGGATAAAAATGACGCTAAATCAATGAAAATGACTACTAATTGTCGAAAATTCAACATCTTGGAAAGAATATTAGTATCTACTATAAGAAAAACCTATTTTTTTACTGTAAAAGTAGTAAATTCATTACATTATATAAGAAAAGTCATATGTTGCTCACATCAGATTTTTATTATTAAAATGATACTCCTTATTCCTACCAAAAATTAGAACCGTGTTGCAATTCAATTCTTTGTTGCAACCAAATGAAACTGAAATAGCATATTTCAATGTACTTTCACAATGAAAATTAAATAGGCAGGTCTTATGCATTCGGTTCAAAACGTTTTGAAAGGGCTTTCATCTTTCCGATAGTGTCAAGATGAAAATTATAATATTATTTTCGATTACTATAGAACCGATTTGAGCGAAAAAGGCTCAAAATTTCGCTTAACTAAAAAACCGGTTCGAATTTTTTTTAATTTGGCCATGGTTCCAAGTTCTCTCGGCTGTCGGCAGCTTGAACCTTTCGCTATTATGAAAGATTCAAACCAGAAATATATAAAGTTTCATTAGAATGAGAAGATATTCCTGCCCAAATCTAGAGTTCTCACATTCTTTACAACTTCAATTCTCAGATGCACCCAAATAAAAGTGAAATAGCTTAAAATACGCATAGTGCAATGTATTTTCAAAAGCAAAATTAAGATTAACAATTGTGAATCTTCAATTCGGCAATGTTACAAAATAAAAATGAAATAGCGTCGACTTTGCTATGGATACTTGTGCTATGAATTCGGTTCAGAACTTTTTTTTTGTCTAGTTTCGAAGATATTTCGAGTAAAAGTATCCTAATGAAAAAGAAAAAACTCGGTCGGACAGATACTTTTTTTATTTTTTTTTCGAAAAAGTTCGATAACGTTCAATTGAAATAATGTTTATATATCCATAATCCGACAAAACATAAAACAACATTTTATTATAATAGGTTAAGCGTTCAAAGTAACGTCCGTTACGCTCCGTTTTCCCTCCAGAGATAAAATTAAAACCGAAGCTTTAGACAATCCTGAAATTGAAGTATGAATTTTATCGAAACATCTATCGAAAATTTTATCTCAATTACTCAGTATCAGATGTCAATTTCAATTACTTGTCTTTCAATTGCTTGTCCAATTCAAATTTCAACTCAAGCCTCTCAATCCAAATTTCTTTTCTTTTGCTTGTATCGCCGTCGCAACGTCACGCAGGACGTCCTGGACTCTGTAACTTTTTAATATATCATTTTCATTTATTGGATAATGACAATAATGAAATCAATAAGAAAAAAAAATACCTTATTCTTAGGAAGTATATGTTTCAAACTATTTCTTTATAAATTCGCAATAGAATAGAAATGAAAAGAAAATAAAGTCGATATCTTGAAGTAATAATCTCCAGCAATAATACAGTTTCCCATCCCACTTACACAGGAGAAGATATCTATAATAATAATAAAGGAAGATGTAGCGAAAAATCTAACAGGACCTGGGACGGAGGCGAGATTTTTTATAAACTCGAATTAGTTTTTTAGTTATTTGAAGTCGAAAAACTTCTCGTTCAAGGCAGATTTGAACGATTGTTGATGACGCTATCTGGTGCCGCTCATACGGCGCACACTGGATTTTCAACAAGCAGTTGCGTTAGAAATTATTGATTACGAGTATGAGGAACGATTTTTGTTCAAAACAGGCGTTTCCTTATTTATTAATAGAAAATGTACCCGCCGTTGCTCGGGCGCATTTTCCCGATGCCCGGTGGCAAACCTCAAACAACACCGGAACCAAATAGGGGACGTTTTAATAAACCTTTCGCTTATAACAAAGATGGGTGCACCCAAGGCTACGCCAGAAACCGCTCATTTCAAATCCGCATCTAGTGTTGTTCATAAAATAAAGACAATCGATTTGTCAAAAAGCATAATCGTGCAAGACCTTTTTTGTTGAAAAACTATCCAGAAGTCGAAATAAAATTCTGAAATGTTGGGCATGCAATACGGTCATAGGACGGATACGCCGAAAAAAGGCTCCAAAAATCTTAATAATTTTCAAATGGGGATTGCGATCGTGGGGACTTTGACGGTAAAAGTTCCACAACGATGGATTCATCAGTCGGATCAGGTTGACGTCTATTCACCTGTTTTAACAGCCCTGGGAACGCACCCAGGGTCATATTGCTTTCTTGTGTCTCATAATTGTATATACTCATTATTATTATTAATCATGCATCATAATAATAGTAATCGTATTCCACTTCTAAAAAATCTGATGTGGGCAGCACATGACTTTCCCAGCAGACTTTATATTAACGGTCTCTTTATTTTAATTAAATTTATTTCACTTTTAATTCAACTTTCGTTCTCATTCGGTAACCGGACTTATTTTCAAAGGTGGCGTAGAGAAAATACGAAAAACTAAATTATCTCGAGAACGGCTAGTCCTAATGTAATGGGGTTGGTCTTATTCATTTCGTCGTTAAAAATTACGTATTAAACGAGCATTTAATGGATATATTTGAGCATACCTAGTTCTTTAGTTTAGATTTTGACGATTTTTGCGGGCTATTTTGTAAAAAAAGGCAGGTTATTTTTTTCCGAATCATACCAAAATCTAATCAGCACCAGGGTAAACCACAAGTGACTTATGTATCGAATTTTGTGAAATTTGGTCCAGTAGTTTTTCAGTTAGAGTGGATACAAACTTTTGCAGGCCATTTCTCAAAAATAGGCGGGTTCTTTTATTTCAAATCGTACCCAAAACTAATCAGCACCAGACTCGCCCACCAGTGACTTACCTACCAAATTTTGTGAAATTCGGTCGATTAGTTTTTTAGTTAGAGCGGATACAAAATCTGCACAGACAGACACACACACAGACGTCACGCTAAAAATGGTTTTTTCGTATTCTAGAGGTCTCGAAACGTGTAGATCCGTCGAAAACTCGAGTTGCGATTTTCGGCATGATTCCAATACTTTCCCTATACATTACCATGTATTACAGGGAAAGTAAAAATCTCTCACACACATAATAAAAATTAGCTACACATAATAAAAATTTTAACAGTAAGCAAAAGTTTGAAGAATACGTTCTTAAATAAAATAAATATAAAATGAATTTAATTTAACAACTTATTAAATGCAGATGTTTGTTTGTTTGATTTCTGACTTCTGTGTGGCGAGTTTTAAAAACTATATTGACATACGTCCCAAGAAATACCCGTTTCGTTTCCGAAACCATACTACTTTTATAACAAAGTTTTCGATACACGCACTGCATTTCATTTATTTATATTTCTTTTATGATTATATTTTGATTTATATTATGATTTCTTTTATGACCATATTCATGTCGATTTTTTGAGATGTAATGACCGAAAAATTTTGTGGATACTTACAATGGCTTTTTTCAACGGAAGCAGTGACGGAACACTGCTGCATCCTGAGCTAAAAGTCTACTTTTTTGTATTCTCACTATATTTCTTTAGATTTACATATATTATATTATTATTTTATATTATATTATATTTCTTTTTTATATACATCTATTCTTTTACATTATGATACACACATATTATACATATATAATTATACTAATTTGATTAATTTTTTGCTATTTTATTTTATTTTATTTTATTGATTTACAGGTCTGGTCTCGATGGCACTCAACATCTGGATGTCTTGAATCTCCCCCACAGACTTGTGTGTGGGGAGGTTTGAGACTCATCATGTTTGTGTAGAGGTAGACAAATAAAGAATAACTTTAAAACCCAGTTTTGGGAAACCTTATTTCAGGTCCCAATTTTCCCTTGGCCATATATCCTTATTCTCCCTGGCTTTATCCCGGACTCCCTTTGGCCTATTTTCCCTGACCTGATCCCGATTTCCCCTGAGCTTATCTCAGATTCCCCTGTCTCGATCCTAGTTTCCCCTGGCCTTATCCCGATTTCCCCTGACCTTATCCCAAACTCCCCTGACCTCATCCCGATTTCTCCTGTCTCCCATAGAATTACACATCTAATTTTATATTTTTATGAGGTGCCAGTTATGTAATTTCCGATAAAGCCATATAATTTCATATTTCCTTTAAGCCAGTCCAAGAAGCGCACGTTTTGTGTGTGTGTGTGTGCGTGCGATTCTTTCTCGCTGATTTTGACGGAACCTCCCCAAAGGATAGAGATACAGTTGTACACACTGAAAACTGATTCCTAACAATTAAAGAAACGCACACCGATACAAAAACATTTATACATATTATTTACATACTTCAAAATACATTCATAATGTTTTTAAGAGTCTCAATCTTATACCATATATCTGTAATAAGCATGATATATCACAAATTCACATTGTTGATCACTATTCATTAAATGTTAAATTACAAGCACCAAAGCTATCAAAGAAAGATATTACCAATCTTAAGATTAGCCGGTGCCAAGTTGTTTGCTGCGAGGTCTTATTTAGAGTTGTCTGTACCCAAACAACTTTAAGACATACCTTCGGCTCATTATAGGAGGGAGCAGTCAAAAGCGAGCTAGTTGGATTCGAGACTGTCAACCAAGTTGCATAAAGATGCAAATTTCTCATGTTGAGGCGTGTCAAAAGATGGTAAATAATCTAGATGCAAATGTACAGTACAAAAAAAGATTAGACCCTTAATTATATAGATCTAAGCCATGACAATAAACGATGCTGGGAAAAGAGACATCCCAGATCTTGAGAGCAACTGCACTATGCATGATTAACGAAAAGTACTCAGAACTTGAGTGAACTGGAATATAAATACAGACGGGTATGCTTAATATGCCCTTATCGGGCCATATATTTTAATGCAAAACCTTACCCTGCAAAGATTACCTTAAATTTAGAAGTGACTCATTTTGAAAAGTGGTGGACTCCAGAGCAGCCATTTAAACTGTCTCGGAAATTAATCTTATCGAGACATCGACCATAACTGAAAATGATTCTGGATTTTCTTAGAAGTAAGAACAGAGCAATGTTTCAGTGGATACCATCACATATAGGAATTGACGGTAATGAGTCAGCTGAAGTTTTGGCAAAAAAAGTGTACCCTAGTTTATCTTGCTCCTATTCCACCGGAGTCATGCAGAAAATTAGTTTATAGCAAAATTATGGAGAATTGTAAAATAGACCTGAAAATTAAATCAAGAAGCAAAGTTTGAGTAAATATCCAAGATAGCTGGAAGGCGTTTAGCAACCAACCTTGCAGGGAGGCAGTGGACAATTTTAAATTGAAAACGGGTTATAATGGCTGAACCTTAATAAGATAAGAGTTCTCCCAACAAATGTGTGTCCCATTTGTAGTGCTGATGTTAGGAAGTCAAGTTACCTTTCAGTGTGCCCAGGATAAAGATTCCCAGCAGCATGGTGATATTTGAAGACTGTATTGGGAAGCTAGAACTTATATAGACTGTCCCGTCTTCGATCTCTTCTCATTGGGCTTTGTGTTTGTCTGATTTGTAATATTCTTGTTTTGTGAGTTAACTAATTAGCTCGGCACATTTGAATTAGGTAGGTCAGAGTATTACGGTCAGAAACTTTTAAACAAGTAACTTTGTAGGTGTGTTTTGGTAACTTTAATGGGATGTCCATCAACCTTCGTCTAGGAGTCGTGCTAAAAACATCATAATATTTACATAAGATGGTACTTAGTTCGAGACGTTATTCCTTGTGTTCAGTCCTTCTTGGGTAATTCCAACTCGGGTCATAGGCGATTCTCCAAAATCTTTGCCCTCGTTAAAGATAAGTTCTCTCTGTTCAGCATCATTTACGTAAAATAACTCTTTTCGTGTTCTACAACTGCCGAATTTGGCCTGGTAAACTGGACAAGCTCTTTGACTCTCTATGGCCAACGGTAAATAATGATTTATGTTAAACACATTTTAAAATTTGCTGTGGGTATCACATAACTTTCTATACAGACTCAAATTCATTTTCTAATTTTTACTTTCCCTACAATACATAGTAATGTATAGGGAAAGTATTGGAATCATGCTAAAAATCGCAACTCGAATTTTCGACTGATCTACACGTTTTGAGACCTTTAGAACACGAAAAAACTATTTTTAGCGTGACGTCTGTGTATGTGTGTCTGTCTGTGCTATGTATCTAACTGAAAAACTACTTGACCAAATTTTGAAACATTTGATAGGTAAGTCATTTGTTTGGTAGGTTTGTGCGTGACCCTGGTGCTGTGATTAGATTTTAGTACAATTCGAGATTAAAGAATCCACCTTTTCATGCGAAATAACTCGCAAAAATTGCAAAGCTAAAAAACTAGTTGATCCAATTTCACAAAATTTGTTAGATAAGTTACTTGTGGAATACCCTGGTGATTTTGGTACGATTCGGAAAAGAAGATGCGCCTTCTTTTTTTACGAAATGGTTCGCAAAAATTACCAAAGTTTAGATTAAAAGACTATGTACGCTCAAATGTTTGTTTAGACGCAAAACGAGGAAAAGAATATGGCGTGAGATATTTGAGATTTTTCGCATTTTTGTTATGCCGCCTTTAAAAAAATTGTCCAATTACCAAATAAAACCGAAAATTGCAAATTAGGTGAAAAGTACAAATTCAGTGTTATTTTGATTAATTAAACTCAATTTAATGATTTGTTAAAGAAATAAAGAGAAAATGAATGTCTGCAAGGAAAGTCATATGCTGCCCACATCAGATTTTTTTAATTCAAAATATATTGAGTTTAATTTCAGAAATTAACATGAATACTTTTTTAATATCGTATCTAATTTTCATTTTTAATGCATCTTCGTTTCATTTGGCAACTTAACGCATTTTAAAGCGTCTTCAGCTTCTCCAATTCCAAACAACTTAAATGTCTCGAAAACCTAGAACCATTGGATCAGTCTTATTCGCTTTGCTGCAAAAAACTGCATGAAGAACAAGTATATAGTTAATATGTTTCAGCAATTTTAGTCAGTTATTTTAGATTTTCACAATATTTGTGGGCTATTTAAAAAAAATAGGGTCGGTTATATTTTTCTGAATTATGCCAAAATATCATCCAGATAACCATCAAGGGACTTAACTACTAAATTTTAAGAAATCTCATCACAGTTTTTTTTAACTACAGTTATAAACATTAAGCTCATTAAAATTAAAAATACTAAAGTATCTCGAGAATGGTCCATTTTATGGGGGTGGTCTCATTCTTTATGTTGTCAAAATTTGAGTATAAAACAATACATTTGAGAATGCGTATTTTTTTATTTTAGATTTTAACGATTTCTGGGAGTCATTTTGCAAAAAAATGGAAATTATTTTTTCAGAATCACACGAAATCTAATACTACGTACCAAAATCTAATCAACACCAGAGTAACCTATACGAGTGACTTATCTATCAAATTTTGGGGAAATTGGTCAATTAGTTTGGTCAATATTTGGTATATATACATACATTGCACAAACAGGCAGGCACACACAACACAGACATTACGATAAAAAGTTTTTTCAAGTTCTAGGATGCTCGAAGTGTGTAACTTCGACGAACACTCGAGTTGAGATTTTCGACACGATTCCAATACTTTCCCTATACATTACCATGTATTGCATACAAAACAAAAATCAAGCATTCAAGAAAAAAAAATTGATGTAGACAGCGCAGGACTTTCAAGTTTATAAAATAATCCAAAGTTTATTTTCTCTTTATTTCTTAATAATTCATTAAATTGAGTTTTATTGCACAAAATAACACACATAATTATTTGAAATGACACTGAATTTGCACTTATAATTCAATTTTCGTTTTCATTTGGAAACTAGAGGTATGTATTTTCAAAGGCGGGGTAGCGAAAAAATAAAAATATCTCAAGAACGGTTAGTCCTAGAGTGATTATTATAATCGACAGTTACGTATAAAACAAGCATTTAATGGACACATTGAGCATACGTAGTCTTTTATTTTAGATTTTGACTATTTTTGAGGGCCATTTTGTAAAAAAGGTAGGTTCTGTTTTTCTGAATCTTACCAAAATCTAATCAGCACTGCAAGCGACTTATCTACCAAATTTTGGGAAATTTGATAAATTAGTATTTTAGCTAGAGTGGATAGATAAAAAGGCAGGTTCTTTTATCCCGAATTGTACGTAAATAAATCAGCACCAAGGTCCCCCACATGTCACTTACCTATAGAATTTTATGAAATTTGGCCAATCAGTTTTTAAGTTAGAATGGATACGCACAGACACACATACAGACGTCTCGCTAAAAAAATTTTTTTTTTCATGTTCTAGCGGTCTCAAAACGTGTAGATCCGTAGAAAACTCGAGTTGCGATTTTCGACACGATTTCAATACTCTTCCTATACATTACTATGTATTGTTGGGGAAAATAATAATATAACATAAGTAACTATAATTTCCCAGTTGCATTTTAGAACATAAAACATATCAGCAATTCAGTAGTTAATCATAAAGTTAGAGATTTACTTTTATGAATACTATTCAGTTTTGTGCAATAATATACAGGTATCTTAGCACAATCTTTGTAATCAAGTAATAAAGAAAATCAAAGCTTTAACATTTACTTTTTTAGAAGAAATTAACATAGGTTTATGCAAGTCATTTGCAAATAGAACTTTTGGAAATTTTTAGATGCACTGAATATAACTTCTTTACTTTAGCCTTTCAAAGGACATTTTAAAAATCCATTATTTAAATCTGAAAGCATGCTCATCTTCTCAAATTATTTGAAAATAAAATGGAAAATGGGGAAGCAACATCTTGTGTGTGTGTGCCTACGGAGAACTATTATAATTTTTCCGCCAAAGGAAGATTATTCCCCCGAGTCTAAGGCTACGGCATCCTAAACTATTGTAATTAACTGGAATGTGGGTAAACTCGACTTTCTCATACCAGAATCCAATTTTAAGTAACCTGTCATATTATTATTCCTACAAATTTTGTAAGAAAATTTTTCAAAAATATGTATCGCGTGTCCAAATGATCCTAATTATAGCATATTACCCTTTATTTTAAAGGGCTTGAAAGAAATTTTCGATTCATAACAAGTTTGACAATGTACCCACAGAGAAATGTAACCCCCCCCCCTCCCCTTCGAGACGCAGTTAATGACATCACAAGCACAAAAATTGTATAGCGGGTTTTTTTTTCACTACAATGATTAAAACAGTTAAGTTTCGTGATCATTGAACCATATATAATCCCTTTTATCCATAATTATATCATTTTTCCCCCTATTCTGTCATGTTAAGAATATATAAATTCGTAAATAACTTTCGAAGTTTTCGCTCGAATTTCAAAAAATTGTATCTAGTTCTAGACATTTTGATAACAAAGACAGATATAAAGTTTTGTGAAAATTCATTAATATTTGTGACAGCTATCGTGTACACAACTCGACCTCAGGCAGACGGAAATCACTCCAAAAAAAGTTAAAACGTGTTCAGGAGGTCTTGAAACATATATTGGTATTAAAATCTCGAATTTGAAAATTTTCATGAAACCAATACTTTCTCTATACAAATTATAAGAAAGTAAAAAGTTGTTCAAAAATGATTTAAAAAATCTGATGTAGGCAACACATGACTTTCCTTATATAATGCAATGAATTAATTATTTTTACAATAAAAAAAATAGGTTTTTCTTATAGTAGCTTATAGTTTCTTATAGTTTATATTCTTTTCAAGAAATTAAATTTTCGTCAATGAGTCGTCATTTTCACTGATTTAGTGTCATTTTTATCCATTTGGCGAGATTTTCACTGATTTAGTGTCATTTTTATCCATTTGGCGAGATTTTCGTTAATTTGGCAACATTTAATAAAGTAGCCAAGTTGGTGACATTCCGTCAAAATCTCGCCAAACATTATGGACGGAGAAATAAGTTGTTCTTATAGCAGATAAATGACTATTGGCGTTCAAATACAAAAGAAAAAGCGGTTGCGTCCATCCTAGCTTTGTGCTCTCAATTTAGATGCTGACTCTAGTATGCTGTACTCCTCCCTTGCTTTTGGGAATTCGCGTTTTTCGTTGGCAAGCTACATTTTATGTCGTCGCTACTAGGCACTGCTCAAGCTCAAGGCCCTGCGCCCCAGTCTATCCCCCTCTTTTCTCTCTCTGTTGGGAACCCGCTTGGGCCCCAACTTTCTCAGTTTTCTGAAGACCTGGGGAAGGGCACGACCTTGGTCGCGCCCCCCTCCCCAGGCATATCTTAGATATTAAATTCTATCAGTTGTTTAAAAGCTTTTATTACTTTCTCTTTATGTCTTTTTTCTTTTCGCCTGGAGTTTAAAGGGAGGAGTCTTCCTCTCCTGGGCACTCCACTAACCCCGTGCTTGAGTCCTTGAGTCAAATACAAAAGTATTACTCAAAGTATATTTTCTCATGAATGGAAAGAGCTAGATCCACGAGAGAGAAATAAGTTGTTCTTATAGCAGATAAATGACTATTGGCGTTCAAATACAAAAGTATTACTCAAAGTATATTTTCTCATGAATGGAAAGAGCTAGATCCACGAGAATGATGCCACCCAATTTATCGCATGATATGAAAAGTGAACATGTTTCTCAACAGTTAATATATTTTTTTAGTATGTTTTTCAGACGGTCTGTGGGACCTCTGGGAATATAAATGAATAATATCACCCAATTAGCTTTGGATTGAACCCGGGTTGAAAAAATGAAATACATTGAATCCTATGGAACCTAATTTTTCAAACATTCTTTAAACGAATTTAAAATTCACAAATTGCTTCGAAATTTTTAAGAAATATTCAAATTATCCCATAAAATATATAAAAAAAATTTCAGTAAAATATGTTAGGTAGTTTTTTAAATAAAAATTATTTAATATAGGGAAAAAAACAAATTCAATTAAATTCTGACTCTTGCTATATTCTCCAGAAAGAAAAAAGAGATATATAATAAATATCTTTCCAAGAGTTTAATTATTTTATACATGAGAGGTTCCACATTTTAAAATAAATATGGTAGATAACAATTTTTCAATTTTTTTTTTTTTAATTTTATATAACTCTTCGTGATATACTTATTTGATGGCATTTTTAATGCACTTTCCTACGTCCTAGAGAGTTGAAATTTGGTACACAGCTTAAATTTGCAGAACATTTTATTCTACAAAAATTTTGTGGATCCTCAAATATAGATCCTACATTTTTTTTTTTAAATGGCCTGCAAATAATTCCCGTTCACTTCTATGAATCATTGTTGTAAGATTGTTAAAAATTCTGATGTAGGCAGCACATGACTTTTAAGTATTTTAAATGACACTGAATTTGCACGTTAAACTTAAATTTGGTTCTCATTTGATAGCTGGACTTATTGTCAAAGGTGGCGTAGTGAAAACGCAAAAAAACTAAAATATCTCAAGAACTGCTAATCCTAGAGTAATGAGGGTTAGTCTTATTTTTTTTGTTGTCAAAAATCACGTATGAAATAAGCATTTAATTGATATAATTGAGCAGACGTAGTCTTTTATTTTTAGATTTAACGATTTTTGCGGGCCATTTCGCAAAAACAGCCCGTTCCTTTTTCCCGAATCGTACCAGAATAACCTACAAGTGATTTATATATCAAATTTTGTTACATTTGGTCCATTAGTTTTTAGCTAGAGTGGCTAAAGGCAATTTTTGCCTGCCATTTCGCAAAGAAGGCAGATTTTTTTTTATTACGAATCGTACTAAAATCTAATGAACATCAGGGTTTCCCATAAAAAACTTACCAAATTTTATGAAATTCGGTCCATTAGTTTTTCAGTTAGAGTGGATGCAATATCCTCACAGACACACAGATACACCCTTACACACACAGACGTCTCCCTAAAAATAGTTTTTCGTGTTCTAGAAGTCCCAAAACATGTAGATCCTTCGAAAATTCGAGTTCCGATCTTTGGCACGATTCCAATACTTTGAATACATACACACGCACACATATATTATCTGTGTATCTGGGTATTATCTGTGTATCTAAATTCCGTGCCTACGCAATTACAATAGTTGTGATTTTAAACGACCCCTAAACTTTTATTATTTCTACAACAAAATCTAATTTTAACTTATGCAGAATGCAAATATCTCAAGCGATTGTAAGGTGAGTTATATAAGAAATGCTGAATTTTTTTCACGCAAAATTATTTAACTCTGGAGTCTGGAATACAAGTTATATAAATGAAATATTCATTGATTTTGCATATAGAATCAGACGATTTATATTTCGATGAAGTTTTAAATATTTAAGTATAATAAATTACTGTAGTACTGTGATAATGTAAAAGATATCACCACTGAATGTACCACATTTTAGAGATTTTTAAATGAAATTGCATTTCAATTGGAAAGTGTTTCATAATCAATGCCTATGCATGATTGATCTTTTTTGTTATTCATCGTTTAATACGTTATGACTAATATTTACTATAAAAATAACCCATTTCTCCGTCCGTCCGTAACGACTGGCGAAAAATTTGGTGGGATATTGCTAACTTGGCAACATTTTTTTTTTTTTTTATGATATAACATATATGTTTATGGGGATGATATAACATATATGTTTCATTAGGTAGTTTAGTCATATAGTAAATAATAATATTGCTTACATGACTCTCATGTGTCCATAGATAGTAGGAGGGCAAGGGGTAATATTTTGCAACTTTATGTATCTGTAATATGATGAGCATACCTTCTAGAATATATATGTGTGTGTGTGTGTGTGCTAAAATAAACTTCAGCATAGTAACTATTTGAAAACCTGACATGTTCAAAAAAGTTTTAGATTCAAAATGAGACAGTTATATAAACTATTAATAATGATACAGCATATCCTCTTAAATCATGGGCGTGCTTTCAGAATGCATAAATGTGTCCGAATTTCTAGATAACTAACGTTTTTATTTAAAAGCACCAAAAAGCACAAACAGGAACAATTTACAGCTGATAACTCTATAGCTATCTTACATGATCACAAAATAACTGTCAGCTACATTAAAACAATAAGAAAATGCTCAACAAACTGTCAAAACAGTTCTCACAGCTGTTCTCAAAACACTGACATATCTCACCATTCAATTTGAATCAGATTATGTCAACTCTGTCCCACTGAGCTATGACTCTCTTATTTACTCTCCATAGAAATCCCTAGAAACAGGGCGTACGTTCAAAACTAATAGATAAATCTAGAACGGTCTAGTGCCTTCAGAGACACGCCAAGTTGGCGATATTTCAACAAATCTAGAATCAAGGACAGGGAAAAAGTCGCCTATGTCAGGCAACCCTACTTTCACATATAGCAATAACTGCATCTAAATGTGTTTTCTCCTTGTTGGGAGACGGCATGTCAAGAAGCCCATTCGCATTTTACACATTCTTAACAATAATCTTATTTTCATCACAATTGACACTCGTATTAAATTAATTAAGTAAAATATTTTAAACTAAAATATGAAAATAAGCAAGTTTAGATTATATAATTGAGCCCCGCCACTGCCAAAACTGCCACCGTGTTCGCGCGGAATATGATCACGTTAAACATGTGGGTCCGCAAGTCCTTCCGAGAGGTTGGTGGTAGGGGAAGGAGGGTACAGTCCCTGTGGATGCCTCCCCCACTAGGTTCCGGTCTAAATTGGGTGGCACTTCCCAGCCGTCCAAACAGTTACCTTACACCTTTCTGGGAGGTCGGACGATCTGGGTCTCAACAACAACAACCTGTTTAATTCAGTGGCATGCATATATGTTCTTGTGACTGAGAGAGAGAGAGATCGCGTCCTTCCTTAGATAATTTGGCCATAAAATCTAAGCTCAAAAGCAGGATTATCCAACTGGCGGCCCTTGACTGGGAATAATACTTCGGGGCAGCATACGTAAAATTAATTACGAGTTTTTATTTTAAATGAACACATATTAATACTTACTGAAATATGTAATTGTAATAAAATGTGATGAATAAATATTGTTGACATTATTTTCAATGGTTGCAAAATTATTTTAATCGAAAAATATTACCTTATATTTTATAGAAGCTGAATAGCGTTGTATAAAACATAAAAAATTAGAATGATAAAATATCAAATATATAATGCTTATGTTGCTGTTTTTTCCTTTTTGGTCGTAAATAAATAATTCATCTACACAAAATGTATTCGGCCACTCATCCTGTTGCTCATATCCTAGGGTGGCCTGAATATGAGTAGCCTGGGTCTTCCACACAAAACTTATTATGCACTTTTTAGTAAATAAGAGGGCTTAACTTACAAGAAAGTTCTTTCAACCCAAACTCTTCAATTTTAATAAAACAGTTACGGCCATTGGAATAAACAAATTTAATCATTATGATATATAACGGATAAACCCCAACAGAAAAATTAGAAACAATTTTATAAAATGCTGTGCGATACTGCACGTAAAAAAAAGGGAGGGGTGGGGGTGCTCTCTTAACAACAGGGTGATATTGAGAATGGAATCTGGCACCTTGTTCGGTTACAAACTGCCTAGATTTTTATCTTCCCTAAAAGTTTGAATTTAAAAATATCGTTAATAATATCTTATTGAATAAGAATAATAGTAATTTTGGTGTGTAATGATTTAAGAAAAAAAGTAGAAAACTGCTTTTTTTTTTAATTGCTCATATGAGTCTTCAACATTTAATCGGTGTAACTATTTGGTTTCAAATTATTTCCTTTCTGTTTAACATTTTCAACATATATAGTTTTTAATATATATTTAGATATTTATTTTCATCCTTGAATAATCTTAAATAGTAGTCAGTTTTAGACATTTCAAAGCATTATGATTGTTTTAACAAACGTGACATACAATTAAACCAAATGCAATTTATAGATCTGCACAATTAATCATTGTTTTGCAAACTATAGAATTTTTATATTTCTTATATTCTTTACTTCTCAAACGATAAAGGCGAATGATGAAGGTCAAAAGTGCCTGGCCATTTGATAAAAAAAAATTCCTACAGTATTTCCCTACCAGTCCCACAGCAGTGTCCCTACAAATACCACAGCAATATGGTATCATTGCTTTCCAGTGATGCACAGGAGACAAAGAAGACTGCAATAGACTTTATAGAGAACTTTATTTAATTATTCCTTCTTTGACTTATTTATTTGTTCGTTATTCTTTTATATGCACATTACTTGCATAATCAATAATTATGGTTTTTATAAGTAATTAATATATTTTTAAATTAATAGAGGGTGAATACAGCAAATTCGCTTCACTGCTATAGATATTTTATCCCTTTCAATTTCAAAATGAAAACATGCAGAATAATAGTGAGTTGCAAATTGCAACATCAGATAACAAATGTAAAGAAGATCGGATGATTGACAATTGTAGAGGCCTTGCGTTAATCCTTATTTCGGGGCATAGCATTACGTCATACAATTGAATTATGTCAGTTATCATTAAATTAAGTATGTTTTATTTTTTATTTGAATATTCTGTACGTTCTTGTTACTCTACTGTTTTCATGCATGCTGTCAGATACACCACTTCAGCAACGTAAAGCTCGAATTACCTTACATCATGAAAGTGAAGAAAGTATGAGTGGCAGATATGTATCAATACAACATCGAAACAATGCCGTCAAATACAAAGTGACAGCACAGTCAAATGTCATATGTAAGGATAACACATTGCATCAAGCCCTAAATAATAATGGATCCGTTTAATTTTAGTTAAAAGTACTTACAAAGCATTTAAATATTTACTAATAGTGAGCATATTCATAGGCGCCGAGTTTTCAAAATTTCAGGGGGGGGGGGGGGCACAATCCGGTAAAGTTATATAAAAGATTCACAAAGTCGATAAAGATCGCCTTGAAGAAAGAAAGCATATATCAGTTAGGTGACTACAATTGATTCAGGGTCATTCTAAGCCTCTACTTCAGTCCAAATGAACAGTGTGCGCCTTAACAACCGCCAAGAACGAACTGCCCAACGAACGACAGTAATTGTTGTTAAGAGCGCATACTGTTATTTTGGCCTGAAAAGGGGGGATTATAATGCCATCGAAGCAACTGTAGTCACCTAACTGACATATATATGCTTTCCTCAAGAAAGTTTTATAAGTTATTGTCTTACAAGCAGCAGCTTTGGAGTGAGATAACCGAGTGGTTAAGTCACGGGAATTGTACTCGGAGGACCCGAGTTCGATTTCCAGCTTTGCCTAAATAAACTGTCCCCGTGTATGAGCACGGTGGGTTTGAAAGTCCTTCCGGGCGGTTGTTAGCAAGGGAAGGAGGGTCGGTCCCTGTGGATTTCGCCCCAACTGGGTTCAAGTCTAAATTAGATGGCATTGTCTCGGCGGTCTAAACAGATATCTTACACCTTCGGGTAGGTCGGACGGGCTGGGTCGAAAGAAAGATATCAGCAGTTTAATTTATTGTATGATAAATATTTTTAATCTTTTTAAGCCTATTTATATTTGTAAGCTACGAGTTGATTAGGAAAATCCATATAGTTACTGTTCATCAATATTATAATATATAATAATTACAATGGATTTTAATATAAGAATTAACTAGTAGCAAAGCTGTTAATTAATAAAAAAAAATCTGAAAGTTAATACACGTTAACGCTTAATATCAACTCTTAACTACCTATCAGTTGATTTTGACACAATAAATTAAAACAATGAACCCAGCAATAATACAAAAGTATCCAAATACTATTGTTTATATTTAAATATTTTTAAATTAAATATGTAAATAAATTGATCATCACTATAACCACACATTCAGCTAAATTAAAAAATCTTTAAAACAAAGCAATTTATAAAAAAAACCTCATAAATAATATTTTTATGTAAAATTTGGATGACATGTTGGTTGACATTTCTTATCACAACTAAAACTTTAATATTTTTATCAGGGGGGGTGGGGGCTGAGTATACCTAATTTGTGTGTGTTTGGTGGGGAGAGCTTAGCTTCCTCTGGCCCTTCCCTAACTACGGTGCTGCGCCCAAACGTCCGGTGCTCACGAGGAATAAAGCTACCCGCGGGGTTTGCATGCAACTTCAAACGGAATGGATACCACATACCACCCGCGGGGTTTGCAGTTTCAAATGGAATGGATTCCACCTGTAAAGACAGCACTGGTATATAGAATCCAGGAGTAATTACAGGTAAGATCTCTTTAGGGAGGCAAAATAAGTCATCTCTACTTCCTGGTAATCATTTATGGTCATTACTGGAGGGAAACAGTTATTTTTTGGAAATGCTAATAACATGGCTGTAAATATTCCATTTCTCTTTGAATTAGGTGGTCAGTCGAAAACGTTCTCGTAACCAGGTGTTTTTGTCATTAGCGTAAACATATTTCCTGGGCGTAAAGAGGAGCCTGGTTTGTGTGCAAGAGTTTAAGGAGCTATGGTAAGGAAGATGTGAACAAGACTGAACAGAAATGCGACATTTACGTTGATAGGATTTTCTTTCAATTATTTTTATGTTTAAAAAATTTCATTTTTTAGTATTTAGTAAAACATGAAGTTAGAAAAAAATCTTGAAATTTCCCAGAGGGGGCAAAGCCCCCTCTGGAAAAGTTCAGCGGGGGCTCGTGCGTCGTGCCCCTCTGCCCCCCCCCCCCCGTAGTCGGCGCCTATGAACATATTTATGTTTTATTAATGTTTCCAAATTAGATCAAAACATGCAATATCTTGAAAACGGTGGATGTAATATGCTGAAAATGATGTCAAATTGAATGCTTTCTCTTAATTTGATCATGCTGATGAAAATAAATAGGCTTCTGGTGTTTTTGATGAAAATAATCGTACCAAGATTCGTTCATACTTCCAATTTGTTCAAGAGATATCGTGTCAATAGACTCAGAAATAGACAAAACACACATACGTCATTGAAAAAGTGGCTGATTTCACAACTGGAACCAAAATTTACTCACACTTACTTTACTAAAGTATGACACTAATTTTTAATAAAAAATAAGCATGAATTTTAAACTATTTTTGTTTAAAATTAGTAAATTAAAAATAGGTACTTTAATGTAAATGAGAGTGAAATGTAACACTCAGAAATTAAAATGAACTGACACAAAATGAATATCACTAAATTATTTTTACAATTATAAAAACTGAGTAAATTAAATACACTTAGTAAATTATGATGTTTTATATATAACTTGTATATAAATGTGGAAATAAATTTGTTTTATTTACGGTACTATATTATTTCAGACGGTATATTACTATATCACTTTATATTACTTCATTATATAATAATAATTTTATCATTATATCTGAAGGTTCTTTGTATGTATCGAATGTTTGCTATAGGGAGAAATATTTCGTGATATCGTTTAAATATTCAGTAAATGGACATATATTTTTGAAAATATATTAAATGGATTTTTTAAACCTAATTCCCAGCCCCCCCCCCCCCCCCCCCCCCCCCAGATCGGGTAACCGCTGGCCAGAGGCTAAAATTTTAGACTTTCACCCAAAGAAATTTACAGATGTAGAATCCGAGCCCTGCACGGCCCCAAGGGCATTGAGTATCGGTCCGGCCCAGACCGAAATGCTTTGCAGTGAATTTTATATACAAAACATTTAGATTATTTTTATTTAGATTAGCTTATTTTTAAACATTATCTTTACATAGCTGAAATCAACACTATAATTTCATGTACTCTATTAAAATTCATTTAAATGGTTTTCAAAATTAAATATGTTCTGCCCGACCAGATTTTTTCAATCTAAGCACAAGTCTGACCCGACTATGCCCACTGGTCGGGTCGGGCTTTTGTCCGTTCGTCAGACACGAGCCCTTGTAGACCGCTACAACAGGCTACCGGTTAATATTTTTAACAAAATGTTTATGATCTAATTATATTATGAAGTATCTTTTAATTGCAGATTATTTAAGCAGGTTCAGCGAATATTTTATATTATGTATTACGGCGCTATTTCGCAGTCAATCTCTAAATTACGACGTCATCAAATAAAATATTTGACAGAATTTTAAAATATTTTTGTTAAAAGTGATTACAATCTTATCAGATAGCGCAGAAACACAGCCAACTGAAACTACAGAACTGTGAAAGGAATGGCCAAGGCGAAAATGCGCCCATTCCCCCCACCTTCGAATGAACTAACCGACAGTGCATATCTGCGATATCACAATAAAACTTTACACGCCAGACAGGCGCGGCCGTCCAAATAGATGCTCAAGTCCTCAGGACGAGCCGGACGGTCTGGGTCTTCAACACGCCAGACAGGCGATAGTGCGCCAATTTTGTTATACCATAAATGTCACCGTATTCGCCAAGCGATCTCAGGATCCCTTGCGCGAGTAGAGCGGCCCCTGTCTCTAATGCTTCGTGGATAACTCCCTCCAATCGGACGTTGAGAGAGCAGCAGCACCACTGTATGGCTGGTGAAATCGTTGACGTATATTCGAACAGATCAAAATGGCGTATTATCGCCTATTTGGCAAGTAAAGTCACACACCGCTTCTTGGGGGGCGCGGTAGCCCATTGGTTAGCGCGCTGGAGTTGCACTCGGTAGGCCCGGGTTCGATTCCAGCCACTGCCAAAACTGCCGCCGTGTTCATGCGGAGTACGATCACGTTAAACATGTGGGTCCGAAAGTCCTTCCGAGAGGTTGGTGGTAGGGGAAGGAGGGTACGGTCCCTGTGGATGCCTCCCCCACTGGGTTCCGGTCTAAATTGAGTGGCACTTCCCGACCGTCCAAACAGTTACCTTACACCTTTCTGGTAGGTCGGACGGTCTGGGTTTCAACAACAACAACACCGCTTCTTGGAGCTAGCGCCTACGACAATGCCCCGCCCATCTGGGGGCGGTTCCCGTCGACATCTCATCGAAAAAACAGATAATGTCAAAGCTACAGTATACGGAATCTAACAAGACTGAAGATAAAGGCAGAAATGCCAGGTGCTTCATCAACTACGAAACGAAACGAATTGGCGAGCAAAGATTTATCATTTTGAAAAGTTTAGCATGCATTGAATCAAAACCGTGAGATGGTTTTGACTGAACAGTGCTTCTCTCTAAATAGCCAAATATCAAAACAATGATTCATAATTAAATTAAAAAATTGTGATATTTAAAATATGTTAAGAAAAGAAAAAAACTTTTAAATTATGGAAATTAAACATTACTTTTCATTTAAACTGTAGAAACTAAAAATTTGTTTCAATCTTTACTAACTTAAAAATTTGAATATGATTAAATAGAAAATACACAATATATTTTGGTGATAAAAATTAAAAAAAAAAAGGAAAGAGACAAAAACCTTTAAATAATGAAAATTGCCATTAGAAATGCAACCTGAGCTTAAACTTTAATAAATTTTATGCTGGCTGTATGGTAAAACTGAATTTGTCACTATCCATAAAGTTTCTCAAAATTGTGGCACATAGCAAGTTTTTGTTACTATTGCAGGTAGGGAATAATCTATACTAATAAGAGCACATAAAGCATGAAACTGGTCAACTATGGCTATTTCATGGTGAAGAACGCTAATAAGTCTGTAATAGTCCAGAAATACAAGTATCTACATTGAGGCTTTGGTACCACCCCTATAAATGAGTTCAATGTAACCAGTGTCATGGTTTCGCACGTGTGAAAGCATGCTGAATAAATACATACAACATGGCTGCATATATAAATTCTAAGCATGACGTCATAAGATATATTTTTCCTCAGCACTGCTGTTTACTAGCCTCTTCCCCCACTTTGGCCTTGCTGAAGTGGTTTTACACTCCCTAAATGGCAATAGCTCTCACGCCTACTATGGCGTATTCACCGAAAGCAGACGATATAAACTTTTTAATTAATGATGTTCCTGAACTTACTGAAGATGAGAAGATTACTCTTATGACTGCCATGAAAAAAGCTCAAGTACAATCATATATTTTATTTTTTTTTTAATTTTTACATATTTTAATTTTCCTTTGGTATGAAACATTTTGCTGTGACTGCGCCCATTAATCAGGAACAATACCAGCTATACTCATAGATATGATATAACATCTTTATTTGCCACTGTTATCTGCACAGGTTTATTGATTTCTATCATTTTCTTAGCTTCTCAAGAGGTTTGATATCTCATTTAATCTGTCTACGAATTTAAAAATGTGATGAATCTTTTAAGTGGTCATTTTCTTTGAGCCTAATTTATTATGTCAATTTTCCTGTATCGTTATTTGGGCATTTTGACATGTTTATACTCTGATCTTGAATTGAAAGTGTTTGTGATATTTCATTTGAATGCATTTTTTAATCGAAGTGAAGTTTATTACAAATATTAGTTATATATACATGTGTTTCAGAAATGTGTAGATATCGTGCAACATAACAACCACGCCTTTAAACTTTTGTTCTGTACTATGTTATCTATAAAATGAATTGTTTTTGTAATATTTTGGCTTAATTAGTATTTCGACTCTGGGGAAGTTTCTTCTAAAACAGAAAAATCCGCCCGGAAAAAAATACCTTTCTTCCATCATTTCGGAAGAAATGATAGAAACTGCTTGAAAATATTTTATACAATTTTAATCTTATTTTATAAATAGCGTAAAATTCCCCCCGATTGCAGTGACGCAGCAGCTGGAGGATTTAATTCTTAGTTTCTAAAATCTCCTTACTTATTCCGTTTGTATTGTTTTGGTTTTTTATTATTATTTATTGGGGGTTAAAATGGGATATTTTTCAACTTCAAAGACTTTAGAACGACAAACTGAATAGGGATTCAGTAGTTTTCTTTGTGTTTATCTGATCACATGTGTTTAGGAAGCATTTTGAAACTTTTCAATTTAGGGGTTTCCCCCTCCCCCAAAAAAAAAACACCCCCCTCCTTAAATATACCCCTGATGCTGGTTATATTTGACCAAATTAAACACTAAGGTCCTTCCCTTCCCATAGCAGTTGATAACTGTAAATGGTATTTTCCAACACAGAGGTACATTTAAGAGAGTAAAAGACATCAGTCAGGTATTTGTAGCAAAAATGCTTCTGCCTACATTTAATTTCAAATCAACTATTTTTATTAGTTAAATTATTAACCATCTAGTTTATTAACCACCAAAGTCAGTATGACTGTCACCTTTCTTTAAATAACAGCATTATTCAAACATTTGAATTAGTTACTAAGTAACACAATTTTTAGCCATTATTTTCCTAATAAGCAGTAATCTAGTTTATAATTAAAGTAAAATAGTCAGACAAAACATGGACTAGTTCAGTAATTGTCCAGAACACTCAAGAGAGTAGTAATTGGATATAATATTTACTAATTAAAGAAACATTACAATTAATTAAGCAGATTGTATGGTATGTATCATAAGTATTATTTTTTACTTTCCCTGCAATACATAGTAATGTATAGGGAAAGTATTAGAATCATGCCGAAAATCACAACTCGAGTTTTCGACGGATCTATACGTTTCGAGACCTCTAGAATATGAGAAAGCACTTTTTATTGTGATGTCTGTCTGTCTATCTGTCTGTGCAGATTTTGTATCCACTCTAACTAAAAAACTAATGGACCGAATTTCACAAAATTTGGTAGGTAAGCCACTTGTGGGCGAATCTGGTGCTGATTAGTTTTGGGTACAATTCAGGATAAAAGAACCTGCCGTTTTTTGCGAAATGGCCCGCAAAAGCTTGTATCCACTCTAGCTGAAAAACTAATGGACTGAATTTCCTCAAATTCTGTAGATTAGTCACTAGTGGATCACCCTGGTGCTGATTAGATTTTGGTAGGATTTGAAAAAAAATAATCTGCCTTTTTTGCAAAATGGCCCTCAAAAATCTCCAAAATCTAAAATAAAAATCTACGTATGCTCAAATATATCCATTAAATGCTTGTTTAATACGCAATTTTTAATGAAGAAAAGAATAAGACCAACCCCATTACACTAGGACTAGCCGTTCTTGAGACATTTTAGTTTTTTCGTATTTTCTCTACGCCACCTTTATAAATAAGTGCAGTTATCAAATAAGAACGAAAATTGAAATAAAAGTGAATGAAATTTAATTAAAATAAAGAGAATGTGGATATAAGTCTGCAGGGAAAGTCATGTGCTGCCCATATCAGATTTTTACTTCTAGTAATTAAAGCTTAAAATTCCCACTCGCCAGTCGCCACATGGCGATTAAACTTGAAAAACTGGCAATTAACAAAATTCTGACTACCGGCCAAACTCTGTGATAGCTTTGAATGGCCCTTCTCCTTAGACAATCTCACCTGTGGAGTAACAAAAATCTCTCCGATGATACTGCTACGGATCTTCTGTATGTTGTTCTCCTCTACGAGGCGATTATAATTTATTGCTTTTGCAGCCGAGAACAAGTGCAATCCACATTCCTATCCTACCCCTCCCTGTAATCACCGATGTGTTTTGCAACATGCCGTGGCGTAGCATCTTTGCCACTCCTTTATGCATTGACATAGACCCCCCCCCCCCCCCCCATTTTTACACGCTGTACCAATCTTCGAGGAATAATCTAGCTCTTTAGTACTAATAAGTCTTTCATCATTTTTACACCTACCTCAAATTTAATAGGGTTCCCTAAAGTAGATACACAAAAGGAATTAAAATTGCGTGCTAAAATGAAGATAGTGCATGAAATTAGCTCTCACTATTTTTGGCATGTGAATTTATTTATTGGTTAAATATTCATTATAGCATGTTTTTCATAATAAAAAATTAAAAGAATTAATCTATATGAAAGAGTTTCAGGAATTCGCTACAGCTCCGGACCGGGGTAACTGAACTTAAATCTGAGCATCCGGCTCGAATAAAAGACATCAACCTTGGGAAAGAGGGAATTATTTTCCAAGCTGAATTGCCGATATCGCAATGTTATATATTATTGTTCTACTTTAATCTGCATATGCATGGTCCATAAACGACCATATAGAAATTACGAATGTGTGTAGCTTTGACTAAAATAGCGCATTTAAAGGATACTACCCCGGACATACTTCGTATTAATTTTAAAGCTAGATTGCGAGAATTTCACAATTTTTAAAGTCTCGATGCACGACAGTTTTTTGCTCAGAGAAATTTCAGATTTCCTTTTTGTAGATTATACCATGTTTTAAGTTATTAGTCTCTTATCGACGATGTATAAAACTAAAAATGTATGGATTCTTAAAATGTTTGCCTCTTAGTTGTATTTTTAGAAGTGCTAATTGTTAACAATTATTATAAATTCAAAGTTAATTCGGTTCCATTTTGAACTTACCTGCGTCCAAGAGCTGTTTGCGCCCCTTCCCCCCCATTGATCAGAAAATTAGAGTATTATAATAAAATATTATGTTTCTAGTGATATAAAATGACATGTCTTAAATTCAAAAATGTTGAAATATTAAAAAAAATCAAATTTCTTTATGAAGATAAAGAATTTACTTGTTATGAAATAAATATATTGGGGGGAAATTTTAAAATAAAATCGTTCATAACGTCCGATAATATAACAAGAAAAAAGACCAAAATATTGCGTTAATTGAAAATTTATAGAGTAAATAATCAAAAAATGAAAACAAGATTATAAATTTATTAAAAATTACCGAAAATCATTGGTAAAACACTCTAAATTAAAGAAAAATGAGTGGCTGGGATTTTTAAAAATAAAAGGGAGGAATATATAATAGTAAATACTTCATCAGATTGGAGAAGTAAAAAATAAAAAGATCAAGATGAGAAAACTTGAAATTGCTTAAATTGATTGCATTTAAAATTGCCTCCAAAAATATTTGAATGCTTCATGATAAATGAATTTTTTTATGATCTATTGGAAAACAAATGTTATAAAACACCTGAAAAGACCTATAATAAAAATCATTTGTAAGATTTAAAACAAGGTTAAAAAAAATTAGTGAATATAAATATTTAAAATACTCAAAAATGGGATATATGAAAAATTTAAATTTGAAAAACCTTTAAGAAATGGAAAAGATCTGGATAGGGACACTAACTTATAGAAAAGAATTAGTTTTAGAAAAAACACTCAACATTTAATAAATTTTCAAAATTTATTTTAATAATGAGAAGTTAGCAATAATAAATGCATGTTAACAATATTACTCATTGAGAATTTTAAATATTTCTGTGAATTTGTCTTGCGTTATTATCAAATAATAATAATAAAAAAATTGTGTATCTTGCTAATCTCTTAAATTTCCTCCAATTTTTAAAATCCTCCTCCTTTGCCCCAACATCTAGATAATAGATTGTATAAAAGTAGATCCACTAAGGAGAGTTTTCTTGCTAACAGACATATAGTAACTTATGTTTACTGTATAATAAATCTATAAATATATAAGTAATAACAGTAAATTCCTAAATTATTATATAACATACTTAAACACAATTTTGCATAGTATTAAGCAAGTTGAAAGAAAACATTGCACATTTTGCAGCTGTCAACAACTGACCATTAAACTTCATGGACCTACCGGCCAGTGGCTATTAACTAAAAATGGGAATTTTAAGCTTTACTAGTAATGACACATGAATAGGTTATTTAGTAGAGAATGACTGCTAAACTAATTTTTTCTAGTTTCTTCCAGTTTTCCCAATTTCTTTAACAGTCCTGGAAGAACTAGTCTCTCTAAAAGAAATATTTTAATTCTTTGGATTCTGAACTTTACCGGTCCAACCTGTTTTGGGCTGATGATAATAAAGTGTATTGTCTCTTGGGAAAGACTTAAGAACTAATTTCTCTAAAAGAAATATTTTAATTCTTTGAATTCTCAACCTTATTGATCCAGCCTGTTTTGGGCTTGCAATAGTAAAGTGCAATATTGGAATCCAAAGTGGTCCTCAAACCCAGCAGCCCATCGGGTGTCGCCCGATAGTTCAGTGCAACCCTGATTTGAAGAATATCTAATTTACTGAATTGATTTGTTTTGCATCATATTTAAATATGACCATTAAATTAGTTTTACTCTTTTCAGGAGCTAGATGCTCAAGAAAGAAATAAGATGAGGTATGTGCTATTTATTTTTGTTTTATACTTATCTTCATATCAATAGTATATATGCAGAATTTCATGATGTTATTGTTTAGAAGTACCTGTATCTCATCCAGGTCCAGGTTCTCTTAAAACACAATCCTCAAGCTTAATAATCTTAATTTATATTTAAGTATTGTAGTTTTGCACAGATGATTTATGCTTTAATTTTTTTTCCCGTTTGAGTGCTAAATAAAATTTTTATAAATACAGTAGATTCTTCTCATTGTAATCATATTGGGACCGGAAGTTATATGCACTTTTGTTGTCTAATAAATACATATTTAGCCAAATCCATAGTAAATTTGCATGATAAAATTTGTTATTCAAGAGAAAATTCTTATTTATTCAAAATTAAAATATTTAATTTTACGAACTGTTATATTATTCCAAATTATTTACTAATAGTATTTATATATTAATTTGTATTATTCATTGTCTTAATGTTATTGTATTCTAACACTTAATAAACTATGTTGTAAAATTCGAACTAATTACCCGGCATTGCCTATGTCATAAATATGCGGCCACTACTCATAAATAATTAAATAAGCACTCACTACTTAATTAAATAAGCACTTGTTACCTAATTAAATAAGCACTAATTACTTAATTAAATAAGCACTCTCTACTTAAATAATTTGCCACTATTTATAAATAAGCACTTCCTGCTTAAATAATACATCCTAAATAAGTGGCCACTGCTATAAATAATTAAATAAGTGCCTGTTATTTAAATAATACATTTACGCTGTAAATCACATGCTCTCTACAAATGCAAATATAGAAAGAAAAAAATCCCTTCTCTACAGTAAAGCAGAAATGATCACCCCATCCCAAATATCCACTTCTCTCAACCTTTAAGATGGGCCTGATGGGTAAAAGGCTCCGAATTCCAATGGCAAATGCTCTGCTGAGTCAAAATTTTAAAGATTTTTCTCAGTTAAAAAATTTATAATTAATCAATAAGTTTAGGAAATTATTTTTTATTCTTAAGCAGTCTCTGATATTTCAAAGAGCTTCTATTAAATTATAAATGTTAGATTGCATGTAAATTTTTTTATATTGTAATATAAAAATTGGGGAGGTTTAAAACACTTGTAAAGTATATATTTTTTATGAATTCATCTATTAATTATATTGATTAATAGATGTATTTAATAATCTTTTACCGTATCTTTGATTTTGTTCAAAGTTTGTTTGAAAGAAAAATTTTCGATCTTTCTGATGGTGTCAAGATGGAAACTGTAATATTTTAGGTCACTAAGGAATCCATTTGTGTTGATGTTACCCAAAATCATTGTAAATCGGGTTAAAATGTAAAATAACTAAAAAACTAATTTAAATCTTTAAAAAATAACACAAAGGTGCACCTATTCAGGTTCTGAAGTACCATGTACCAAATTTCATGGCCATACGATGCACGATTCGATTTCTTGCTACAGACTGTACACACATTTTCCTTACATGTAAGAAATTTCTGCAGGTGTCCTACTTAATATTAAATATTTTCTATGTCTACTGGCAGACATAATATAACCAAAAGGATATTTTATATTAAATATTGATAAATATATAAAATATTATAAAGTTTTAATTTATTTTCTTATTTAATTTATTTTTTTATTCTTTCAGCAGGCCATTAGAAGGGCAGCTGTATAAATACACTAATGTAGTCAAAGGTTGGCAGTATCGTTGGTTTATACTGAATCCTGAAACTGGTATTCTTGAGTATTATATGGTAAGATTTACTTCATTTCTATAATTTTTGAATTTTTACACAACTATTGAATGATGTATCAATTGATCAACAAATGTGTTCATAGTACATGTTACATGCATTGTACATGTAAATCCTATATCAAATGGCCAAACTTTATCATTAGAAACCACATGTAGGAATCTCAAGCTTTGCATGTTTTGAAGATTTTCCTACAAAGTTTGGATTAGTTTTAAATTCTAGATATTTCTACAGAAAGCCTTGAACATGGATACTTTAATTATATCACCATGTGTCTTGAAGCACACATAATGTATCTACTTTTGTGCTTTTAAGGCTGTAAATAACAGGGCTTATATATATACTTAAGTAGTTACGCATGAAAAATTATTGAAGAATATTTGAAAGAATAATATCTTATTGTTATGTGATTAATTTTTTAGCTTGATGAAGTCAGTAAAAAGAGGCCGAGAGGAGCTGTATTTTTAGCTGTAAGTGTTTTATTGTATTTTGCTTATTGCATGATCATTTTCAGTTCTTATGCTAAACCAATGGGATAGTTCTCCTGATTTTACAGTTTTATTTTTACTAGTTTCTCCCATCTTAAAATTTCCCAATATTTTACAACTTCCTCAATATGTGATAGTTTGCAAGAAAAGGGTCCAGCCATTGGTAGTTTTGCTTCTGAGATAACATGGTACACATTCAGCCATTATGCAGGCAACTGTACATTTTTAGTTTACAATGGATTTAGTTAGTTGCATACTTTTCAAATACAGGTAACATTTTCATTATGCTTTGTGTGTTGCCAGTTGCAAGAAATTAAATTTTTTCTATCAACTCAAAACTTTCAAACTGTTTTCCCTGTTTTTATGTTCTTGCCTGATTAATAATGTAAAATGAGTTGCAATTATCATCAAAACATGAGACTTTTTTTTTTTAAGAATCAGTCCAAAGTAAAACTAAACAAGGCCCTGAACTCAATTTTAAAAATTTCTGGCAATTGGTCTCTTTTCTTGTAAACAGTCACATATGGGTTTTTAAAAAAAATTATCAAATTAAACTAAACATTCCCTAGATATTTTGCTAAAAAAAAATTCTAAACTTCAGTTGTATCTTAAAATTTTATGTTTTATTAATTTTACAGAAAAACATTTTTTTTTTATTTGCTTATATGTATGAGTACTTTTTAGTATTCCTATTACTAGCACTTCTTGTACTACATATTAATAAAAATTAGGATATATCCACATACAGCAATACCTCGCATAGTCCTGATTCATTATAGTCCAGTTTAAAAATTTCAAAACTAATTAAATTTTAATTGAGCAAAATAAAAATAAATTCTAAAAAATTGTACACAAAATTATTTTTTTATACATAATCATTTTTTTCCCTTTATACAGTCAAGTCTCTTTTAGTGTGGTTTTAAAGTTTATGATACGATACATATTTAAATTTTTTCTGGGGGTTCCCCATTGTATATGTATGTACCTAGACACGACAACAATGTAAATGCAGCATTTTGTTTCTGTGGTTCCCCTTTCAATGTCTTAAGCTCTGGTTTCACATAGTTTTTGACAGCCATAGCAGCGACTGCTTGATGGGCATTGTGACACTGTCAGTTGATTATTGATGTGAAAAAGGCTACTCCGATAGCAGTTCAGTGCGATCACATCTGCTGTCCTTAATGTGTAAACTATGTAGCACAAGTAAGCAGTGGATGTTTGTGAACTTTAATGTTGAATTAACATTTGTCTATCAGTTTTCGATGCACAAATTTACAGTGTAGTCCATTTGTAATAATTAAATTTTAATGCCCATATAAAAAAATAATAATAATGAGTTTAAAAAGAAATGTGAAAGTTATTCTGTCACCAAGAAACACAAGCTAGTAGACAACACAAGCAAGAAGTAGCTCACTTTGGAACAAAAGCTTGATGCAATCAAGCTTCAAGAAGAAGGTGCATCATTTGCTAAAATAAGCCATGAAAAAGGAATGGACGAGTCATCAGTTTGAATACTTACCATAAAGAAAGATCAATACAAATCGCAAAATATGACCACGGCTTCTTATTTATCAAAAGTAGTGACTAAAACCAGAAGCACTCGAATGGTAAACATGGAGCGGCTATTATCCATGTGGATCAAAGCAATATGAGGATAGTATGGAAACATATCATACTACATTGTGCGAATGATTTTATTGGTTTTGAAACTCATTTTGTTGAAATCCCTAATAACATAGAGTTAGAATCAGTCAACGTAATTGAGTGAGTGCATCTCATCAAACACTAATGTGATGAACTAAACAATGAAACACTTATTAACATAGATGAAGAACGGGAGGACAACTATGCTGAAATGCCTGCATGAGAATTAACAGCCGAACAACTAAAAAAAATATTGGAATGGTTGAAACCTTGTCAGAGCATATTATGGAAGTTGAACCCATTATTGAATGTAGCCTTACAATTTGCCAAACGGTAAACAATGCAATTCGTTGCTACAAAGAAATATATGAAGAGAAAAGGCCAAAAAAGAAAAATGTACAGGCATTGATATTGCAATTTTTAGAGAATAGAAAATGAATTACGAAAAACATTCATTTTTAAAAATTATTTCTAATAAAGACATTTGAATTTATTAATAGTGTTTTATTTATTGAGAAACGGAGAAAAAAAAAATTTTTTTTTTGAACCAATTATTATTTTTTGTATGTATAGTTCCTTGATTAGTCCAGTTTCAAATAGTCCGGGATATTTGTGGAATCGATTACATGGACTACGCTAGGTATTGCTATATATACTTTTAAATGCCGCATTCTGTTGCAGTGAAAAAAGTGCATAAATCCATTGAATCATTTATTTGTTATAAGCAGTTATTACAGATAGACAAAAACAGGTATTTTAATTCAAGCTGTATCGCCTGTAGGTTTAGGAAAATATAAACATTACTTTTACTCAATATTAATATAGATTTGTAGATTTTTTAATTGACATTTATTATTTATTTTAATTTATGAACATTTTTTTAATACAGGGAGCTGTGATATCACCTAGTGATGAAGATGGCCAGTCCTTTGCTATTAGTGCTGCTTGTGGTGAATTGTACAAATTAAAAGGTTGTCCTTTAAACTTATTAGACAACTAATAAATTGCCTTAGTATGTTTTAAATGCAGTAGTATATAATTAAAATTGTTTTGAAAAATTTATTTGCATATATTAGTATAGTTTTAGAAAATCGTTTAAAACTTTAATTTCTAGTTTATTAATATTTAATTAATATGGAGAAATTATAAGTAAATTAAGATATAGCATAACATCTTAATTTGTGCATTACATTATTAATCACAAATTATATAGCACTGTATTTTAATTTGTTCATTATTATGCCGCTTAATTTTTACTTATACTTTGCACAAAGTGTTAATTTGTGAACAATATTTGTGATTAATATATCATACATATTAATATTTTGGATATTTTGATCATGCTATGATTTCTATTTATTTTTAGTAATTAATAGTGTTTTCATTAATGCAAAACACTCAGTAATTTATACTGTTCTCTACAGCCAATGATCCTAAAGAAAGGCAATTTTGGGTGAACAGGATCCGGGCTGTTGCAGAGCAACATACTAAAAGTATAGCAGAAGTAAGTTTTGGCATTTTTAAACTGGTTCAACATTCTGCTTAAATTATTATTATAATTTTTTTGTTTTATCTTTGAGGTTTTCATTTAAATCATAAAACTGACTTATTCTTTGCTAGAAATATATTGTTATAGAATTTTAAATTGTGTTTTTATTTTATAAGAGACACATATAATGAAGGTAACTGTGCTTGTGAGAATGCTAGTCTTACCATGCGTCCATATTTTCTACAGACAGTACATACTTTTAAGAGACTGTCCTTTGTCTGCTCTGTAATTAACAAAATTTAAGTTGTGTACAGATGATCAGTGAATGTTTGTCAAAGATGTTGATTCTCAGAATTGTGTTTGAAGTGTGCTTTGTCCACACGGTCACACATATTTGACGTCTTATGATAATGAGCTAGTTTCCTTTCAAATCTAGTAGATGGCGCTGTTGTACTTGTTTACTAATTTTGTTTGTTTTCAAATCAAGAAAGTGAAAAAAAAAAACTAAAAGTGTCCCAAATCATTACAATCAGTGGCTTATCCTGACTCTAAAAAGTGTGTGTGTGTGTGGGGGGGGGCAACTGTTTAACATTTGCTTATGCCAGGGTTATTTTAAATGAAAAATACGCATAACATTAAAAAGCCTTGAAAAGTGTGGGGGGGGGCAAGCATATGCTACTGGTTACAATGACTATTAACAATATATAATTGATTCAAATACAGTAGAACCTCGATTATCCGACCCTCGTTTAACCGGAGCGCTCCGTTAACCAACGTCGGTTTCCCGATCTTTTTTTTTTTTTTTTTTCCTATCCTTCCTTTGTCCTTGTTCTAAACAAAACATTCCCTGCTATTGCACCCTCTGATTGTAAGCAAGCGCAGGGAACAAAACTATTAAACAAAAAAATTAATAAGAAAATTACTTTTTGAAGGAGAATCTGCATCTACAGTTTCAATACTAGAGTTTTGGAAATATGTCAACATTAAAGACTGCATTTATATGATCAGTGAAACATGGGAATGTATGCCGCAATTGACACTAAGACGAAGTTGGAGAAAACTTCTGCCGAATTTTTCAACTGGCACAGATGAAAATGTTACAAACATTGCGAAAGATGGTGTTGCTGAATTTTCAAACATTTTTAGCACGATGCCAGGTTTTGAAAATTGTGGGATCAAAGAAATCACCGATTGGTTGATTTGTGACATGGAAGATGCAGGCTTCCAGTTGTTTAATGATGAGGAAATTATCGCAGAAATCCGACATTCTCCAAAAGAAGAAGATGATGATGATAAAGGCTAGAATAATTCCCAAGTGAACATTAGTAGCAATGATGCTTTTGAGTGTTTTTCAAAAGACCTTGCTTGGTTGGAGCAACAAGAACAGTGTGACTCCTCTGAACTAATGCTTTTAAAAAAACTTCGTGACAGAGCTGCATGACAAAGGATGACCAATTTACGCCAGATGAAGCTTCCATTTAAATCATTGTAAGTTTTTTGTTTCAAAATAAATTTTCATGTACTACTATACTGTACTGTAATTTGAACTTAGATATTTATTTAGCAGTTTAAATAGTCATAATAGCAATTCGATGACGATGTTACATATTAAACTAGACGATTATTGAAAAATTCTCTATTATCCGGAAATTTCCATTATCCGATGTAGGTTTGTTCCCAATTATGTCGGATAATCGAGGTTCTACTGTATATTGTTTTATAATTATTATTTAGTTTTGTTTTATTGTCAGTAGAGTACTCGACCGATTAGAACCTGTTGATTATTATTTATTTTATTTTTTTTGCAAAGGTATCTGTAGTTAATTATGGCTAAGCAAGCAAATATTAAAGCTGCTTGTGCAAAAGAACTAAAAACTGTTTTAAGGTTGACAATTAAATCAAAATTATAATTTATATATATGTTTTGTTTTCTTAACCTCTTTTTTTTTTAAATAAATATAAAAAAAAATATGGTACTTTTGACTCATTCTGTATTCTCCATTTCACATAAATGTCCTCTAATATATAAAAGGAAAAACATAACTATATCTTGAACCTTGAGAAGGATTTTGATAATTTGACCCTGCAGCAAAGTACAGAATAAGGAGGACTAAAAACCACTTCCGATCTCATACCAGGGTTGTGGAATCTGAGTCGGTAACAGTTTGGGTGAAGTTATTAACAAAATACTAACTTGGGCTCAAAAAAACATTTAAAAATTCTAATTGTTTAATAGCTTTTAGGCAATAAATTATGAAACATCAAATGTTTTACAAATTAAAAAAAGTATGAAAAGTAATGTTATTAATTTAACGAAGCATGTTTAAAGCAAAATAATTAAATATAAAATGTTAGCGGAGTAAATTTGCATTCAATGAACACTTTTTTTATGTATAAATGCAAAAAAATATTTTGAAAATTATGCACGATATCACACATGAATGAAAGTACTTTTAATCAAAAACAAATTAACATCATTGTTTAGTAGTTATGAACTGTTCTTAAAATATTATAGCATATAAATATATAATATACTATAATTAATAACATAATAACAGTTCATTCACATTATAAAAACAGATTTACACAACCTGAACATAACTCATTCTTTTTTGTTTTATTATGCCATGACAAATAATCAAAATATGCATGCAATATATCAAGATACAAATTTTTTACGTACAATTACTTATTTGACACATTCTTAAAAATATGCTATTTCACTTCTTCACCTACATCATAATCTAAATCATGCACATACAAAACATCAAGATACTAAATTACTACATGAAACTACTTACATGCCACACTGTACATAAAATCACCCTTTTTTTAAATCTGCAAGACGAGAAAAATATCCTTAAAAGTTTTCAGGAAAAACAAAACAAAAAAAAAACACTAGGAAGATTGCTGACATTTTATATAAGCAGCATAATTCTGTAGTAATTATTATCTTTGTATGACTGTAGTGGAAAAAAACTAAACCATAGTTTAGAAATCTCATTGTACAATCCAAACATTAAACTGAAATTAAAAGAAACACAGAAAGGGTGCATAGAATAATACTCAATTCATGACATAAATGCAGGGCTGGCTGCACATTCCAATGAATAACCAATATACACTCTTGTTAGAAAACATACAGTTCTGTTAATTATTCACCAGAAACATGCAAAATTGTTAGAATCTATGCAATCTATTAAAAACATGCCATTTCAATTCTTAAGTTCCAATTTTGTCTGAGTTATAAACATGCAAAATATCAAGATGCTAAAATTATTACATGAAACTACTTACGTAAAATCAAACATTCTTCAATTCTGTGAGATGAGAAAAATATCCTTGAAGATTTTCAGCCAAAAAACCACTAGGAAGATTGTTGACATTTTATAAGCAGCATAACTTTCTAGTGATTATTTAGCTTTATATGACTGTAGTGGAAGACACCATAAATATACTTTATAAATCCCATTGTACAATCCAAACATTAAACTGAAATTAAAAGATAGACAGAATGGATACATAAAATAATACTCAATTCATGAAATAAATGCAGGGTTGCACATTGAAATCAATAAACAAAATACACTCTTGTTAGAAAACATACAGTTCTGTTAATTATTTCCCAGAAACATGCAAAATTGTTAGAATGCATGCAATCTATTAAAAACATGCTATTTCAATTCTTGAGCTCTAACTTGGACTAAGTTATAAACATGCAAAATATCAAGATGCTAAAATTATTACATGCAACTACTTACGTAAAAGAAAGCAATTTCCAATTCTGTGAAACGAAAAATGTATCCTTGAAGGTTTTCAGTCAAAAAACACTAGGAAGATTGCTGACATTTTATAAGCAGCATAACTCGCTAGTGATTACACTTTATAAAACTGAAATTAAAAGATACACAGAAAGGGTACATAGAATAATACTCAATTCATGGAATAAATGCAGGGTTGCACATTTGAAATCAAGAAACAATGAATGCATTAAAAAATTACACAAAAGAAAAAGACTACAAATAACAAACAAATGGGCAAAATATATATATATGTGACACAGAATGATATGATGAATACAGATGCAAATCCAAAATGGTAATATGTTTGTGATTGGTCAATACAAATGTCAATCATGCTGACTCCTCAATGTTTGATGAAAAAGCAGGACGCTGCTCTACAAGAAAAATGTTTGACCTCACACTTTGACAAACACATCAAACATGTGTTAAGATGTTCAAAAATCAGTGATCAAGCCTCTTTGACAAA